>JARUHQ010000021.1:6901136-8101136 GCA_029955515.1 Chrysomela aeneicollis | reverse complement strand
TATAACGGAAGAACTGTTACCTGGTTAGACATACTATATGATAATAATCACGATATAATCAAATACAACCCAGATAGGATGATTGTTCAGTCTATCCATTCAACCTTCTGTTCAGTTCAGTCGCTCTTATGTATAACTGGAGAACAGTTTCTTGGTGAGTATAACTATATAAACCTAATCGAATACAACCCAGATACGATGATTGTTCAATCTATACTAAATTTAACCTTCTGCTCGATTCGTCGCTTGTATGTAAAACGGAAGAACAGTTACCTGGTGAGTATTGCTTAATAAACATCATCACGATATCATCGAATACAACTCAGATACAATTATCGTTTCGTCTAACCATTCAACCTTCTGTTCGATTCAGTCGCTAGTATGTGTAACGAAAGAACCGTTACATGGTAGGTGTAGTTGAATATACAACATAACGATATAATCGGAGACAACCCAGATACAATGATTGTTCAATCTATCCATTCAACCTTATGTTCGATTCGGTTGCTCGTATGTATATCGGAAGAACAGGTACATGGTGAGTATATCTATATAAACATAATCGAATACAACTCAGATACGATGATTGTTCAATCTATCCATTTAACCTTCTGCTCGATTCGGTCGCTTGTATGTAAAACGGAAGAACAGTTACCTGGTGAGTATTGCCATATAAACATCATCACGATATCAACGAATACAACTCAGATACAATTATCGTTTCGTCTAACCATTCAACATTCTGTTCGATTCAGTCGCTAGTATGTGTAACAGAAGTATCGTCACCTGGTAAGTATCACTATATATACATTATTGCGATATAATCGAATACCACCCAGATACATTGATTGTTCAGTCTATCCATTCAACTTTCTTTTCGTTTCAGTCGCTCGTATGTAAAACGGGAATACCGTCTCCTAGTGTGTATAACTATATACACAGCATAACATCATAATCGAATACAACCCATATACTATCCATTCAACCTTCTGTTCAATTCAGTCGCTCGTATGTATAACGGAAGAACAGTTACCTGGTGAGTATAACTATATAAACATAATCGAATACAACCCAGATACGATGATTGTTCAATCTATACTGAATTCAACCTTCTGCTCGATTCGGTCGCTTGTATGTAAAACGGAAGAACAGTTACCTGTTGAGTATTGCTATATAAACATCATCACGATATCATCGAATACAACTCAGATACATGTATCGTTTCGTCTAACCATTTAACCTTCTGTTCGATTCAGTCGCTAGTATGTGTAACGGGAGTACCGTCACCTGGTAAGTATCACTATATATACAGTATTGCGATATAATCGGATACCACCCAGATACATTGATTGTTCAGTCTACTCAGATACAATTATCGTTTCGTCTAACCATTTAACCTTCTGTTCGATTCAGTCGCTAGTATGTGTAACGGAAGTATCGTCACCTGGTAAGTATCACTATATATACAGTATTGCGATATAATCGGATACCACCCAGATACATTGATTGTTCAGTCTATCCATTCAACTTTCTTTTCGTTTCAGTCGCTCGTATGTGAAACGGGAATACCGTCTCCTAGTGTGTATAACTATATACACAGCATAACATCATAATCGAATACAACCCAGATACTATCCATTCAACCTTCTGTTCGATTCGGTTGCTCGTATGTATAACGAAAGAACAGTAACCTGGTGAGTATTTCTATATGAACGTCATCACGATATAATCGAATACAACTTAGTTACAATTATCGTTCCGTCTAACCATCCAACCTTATGTTCGATTCAGACGCTCGTATGTGTAACGAAAGAACCGTTACATGGTAGGTGTAGTTAAATATACAACATAACGATATAATCGGAGACAACCCAGATATAATGATTGTTCAATCTATCCATTCAACCTTATGTTCGATTCGGTTGCTAGTATGTATAACGAAAGAACAGTTACCTGGTTAGACATAATATATAATAATCATCACGAAATAATCGAATACAACCCAGATACGATGATTGCTCAGTCTATCCATTCAACCTTCTGTTCAGTTCAGTCGCTCTTATGTATAACTGAAGAACAGTTACCTGATGAGTATAACTATATGAACATCATCACGATATAATCGAATACAACCCCAGATACGATCATTGTTTAGTCTATCCATTCAACCTTCAGTTCAATTCAGTCGCTCGTATGTATAACGGAAGAACAGTTACCTGGTGAGTATAACTATATAAACATAATCGAATACAACTCAGATACGATGATTGTTCAATCTATCCATTCAACCTTATTTTCGATTCGGTTGCTCGTATGTATATCGGAAGAACAGGTACCTGGTGAGTATATCTATATAAACATAATCGAATACAACTCATATACGATGATTGTTCAATCTATCCATTTAACCTTCTGCTCGATTCGGTCGCTTGTATGTAAAACAGAAGGACAGTTACCTGGTGAGTATTGCTATATAAACATCATCACGATATCATCGAATACAACTCAGATACAATTATCGTTTCGTCTAACCATTCAACCTTCTGTTCGATTCAGTCGCTAGTATGTGTAACGGAAGTATCGTCACCTTTTAAGTATCACTATATATACAGTATTGCGATATAATCGGATACCACCCAGATACATTGATTGTTCAGTCTATCCATTCAACTTTCTTTTTGTTTCGGTCGCTCGTATGTAAAACGGGAATACCGTCTCCTAGTGTGTATAACTATATACACAGCATAACATCATAATCGAATACAACCCATATACTATCCATTCAACCTTCTGTTCAATTCAGTCGCTCGTATGTATAACGGAAGAACAGTTACCTGGTGAGTATAACTATATAAACATAATCGAATATAACCCAGATACGATGATTGTTCAATCTATACTGAATTCAACCTTCTGCTCGATTCGGTCGCTTGTATGTGAAACGGAAGAACAGTTACCTGGTGAGTATTGCTATATAAACATCATCACGATATCATCGAATACAACTCAGATACAATTATCGTTTCGTCTAACCATTTAACCTTCTGTTCGATTCAGTCGCTAGTATGTGTAACGGAAGTACCGTCACCTGGTAAGTATCACTATATAAACAGTATTGCGATATAATCGGATACCAACCAGATACATTGATTGTTCAGTCTATCTATTCAACTTTCTGTTCGTTTCGGTCGCTCGTATGTAAAACGGAAATACCGTCACCTAATGTGTATAACTATATACACAGCATAACATCATTATCGAATACAACCCAGATACTATCCATTCAACCTTCTGTTCGATTCGGTTGCTCGTAAGTATAACGAGAGAACAGTAACCTGGTGAGTATTTCTATATGAACGTCATCACGATATAATCGAATACAACTCAGATACAATGATCATTCCGTCTATCCATCCAACCTTCTGTTCGATTGGGTCGCTCGTACGTATAACGCAAGAACAGTCACCTGGTGAGTATTACTATATAAACATTACCACGATATAATCGAATACAACTCAGTTACAATTATCGTTCCGTCTAACCATCCAACCTTATGTTCGATTCAGACGCTCGTATGTGTAATGAAAGAACCGTTACATGGTAGGTGTATCTTAATATACAGCATATTCGGAGACAACCCAGATACAATGAATGTTCAATCTATCCATTCAACCTTATGTTCGATTCGGTTGCTCGTATGTATAACAGAAGAACAGTTACCTGGTTAGACATAATATATAATAATCATCAGGAAAAAATCGAATACAACCCAGATACGATGATTGTTCAGTCTATCCATACAACCTTCTGTTCAGTTCAGTCGCTCTTATGTATAACTGGAAAACAGTTACCTGGTGAGTATAACTATATAAACATCATCACGATATAATCGAATACAACCCCAGATACGATCATTGTTTAGTCTATCCATTCAACCTTCTGTTCGATTTGGTTGCTCGTATGTATTACGGAAGAACAGTTACTTGGTGAGTATAACTATATAAACATAATCGAATACAACTCAAATACGATGATTGTTCAATCTATCCATTCAACCTTATGTTCGATTTGGTTGCTCGTATGTATAACGGAAGAACAGGTACCTGGTGAGTATAACTATATAAACATAATCGAATACAACTCAGATACGATGATTGTTCAATCTATCCATTTAACCTTCTGCTCGATTCGATCGCTTGTATGTAAAACGGAAGGACAGTTACCTGGTGAGTATTGCTATATAAACATCATCACGATATCATCGAATACAACTCAGATACAATTATCGTTTCGTCTAACCATTCAACATTCTGTTCGATTCAGTCGCTATGTTCGATTTGGTTGCTCGTATGTATAACGGAAGAACTGTTACCTGGTTAGACATACTATATGATAATAATCACGATATAATCAAATACAACCCAGATAGGATGATTGTTCAGTCTATCCATTCAACCTTCTGTTAAGTTCAGTCGCTCTTATGTATAACTGGAGAACAGTTTCTTGGTGAGTATAACTATATAAACCTAATCGAATACAACCCAGATACGATGATTGTTCAATCTATACTAAATTTAACCTTCTGCTCGATTCGGTCGCTTGTATGTAAAACGGAAGAACAGTTACCTGGTGAGTATTGCTTAATAAACATCATCACGATATCATCGAATACAACTCAGATACAATTATCGTTTCGTCTAACCATTCAACCTTCTGTTCGATTCAGTCGCTAGTATGTGTAACGAAAGAACCGTTACATGGTAGGTGTAGTTGAATATACAACATAACGATATAATCGGAGACAACCCAGATACAATGATTGTTCAATCTATCCATTCAACCTTATGTTCGATTCGGTCGCTTGTATGTAAAACGGAAGGACAGTTACCTGGTGAGTATTGCTATATAAACATCATCACGATATCATCGAATACAACTCAGATACAATTATCGTTTCGTCTAACCATTCAACATTCTGTTCGATTCAGTCGCTAGTATGTGTAACGGAAGTATCGTCACCTGGTAAGTATCACTATATATACAGTATTGCGATATAATCGGATACCACCCAGATACATTGATTGTTCAGTCTATCCATTCAACTTTCTTTTCGTTTCGGTTGCTCGTATGTAAAACGGGAATACCGTCTCCTAGTGTGTATAACTATATACACAGCATAACATCATAATCGAATACAACCCATATACTATCCATTCAACCTTCTGTTTAATTCAGTCGCTCGTATGTATAACGGAAGAACAGTTACCTGGTGAGTATAACTATATAAACATAATCGAATACAACCCAGATACGATGATTGTTCAATCTATACTGAATTCAACCTTCTGTTCGATTCGGTTGCTCGTAAGTATAACGAGAGAACAGTAACCTGGTGAGTATTTCTATATAAACGTCATCACGATATAATCGAATACAACTTAGTTACAATTATCGTTCCGTCTAACCATCCAACCTTATGTTCGATTCAGACGCTCGTATGTGTAACGAAAGAACCGTTACATGGTAGGTGTAGTTGAATATACAACATAACGATATATTCAGATACAATCCAGATAAAATGATTGTTCAATCTATCCATTCAACCTTATGTTCAATTCGGTTGCTCGTATGTATAACGGAAGAACTGTTACCTGGTTAGACATACTATACTAACAGTTTCCTGGTGAGTATAACTATATAAACATCATCAAGATATAATCGAATACAACCCCAGATACGATTATTGTTTAGTCTATCCATTCAACCTTAAGTTCAATTCAGTCGCTCGTATGTATAACGGAAGAACAGAGACCTGGTGAGAATAACTATATAAACATAATCGAATAGAACCCAGATAAGATGATTGTTCAATCTATATATTTAACCTTCTGCTCGATTCGGTCGCTTGTATGTAAAACGGAAGAACAGTTATCTGGTGAGTATTGCTATAAACATCATCACGATATCATCGAATACAACTCAGATACAATTATCGTTTCGTCCAACCATTCAACCTTCTCTTCGATTCAGTCGCTAGTATGTGTAACGGAAGTACCGTCACCTGGTAAGTATCACTTTATATACAGTATTGCGATATAATCGGATACCACCCAGATACATTGATTGTTCAGTCTATCCATGTATAACGAAAGAACAGTTACCTGGTTAGACATAATATATAATAATCATCACGAAATAATCGAATACAACCCAGATACGATGATTGTTCAGTCTATCCATTCAACCTTCTGTTCAGTTCAGTCGCTCTTATGAATAACTGGAGAACAGTTACCTGGTGAGTATAACTATATGAACATCATCACGATATAATCGAATACAACCCCAGATACGATCATTGTTTAGTCTATCCATTCAACCTTCAGTTCAATTCAGTCGCTCGTATGTATAACGGAAGAACAGTTACTTGGTGAGTATAACTATATAAACATAATCGAATACAACTCAGATACGATGATTGTTCAATCTATCCATTCAACCTTATGTTCGATTCGGTTGCTCGTATGTATATCGGAAGTACAGGTACCTGGTGAGTATATCCATATAAACATAATCGAATACAACTCAGATACGATGATTGTTCAATCTATCCATTTAACCTTCTGCTCGATTCGGTTGCTTGTATGTAAAACAGAAGGACAGTTACCTGGTGAGTATTGCTATATAAACATCATCACGATATCATCGAATACAACTCAGATACAATTATCGTTTCGTCTAACCATTCAACATTCTGTTCGATTCAGTCGCTAGTATGTGTAACGGAAGTATCGTCACCTTTTAAGTATCACTATATATACAGTATTGTGATATAATCGGATACCACCCAGATACATTGATTGTTCAGTCTATCCATTCAACTTTCTTTTTGTTTCGGTCGCTCGTATGTAAAACGGGAATACCGTCTCCTAGTGTGTATAACTATATACACAGCATAACATCATAATCGAATACAACCCATATACTATCCATTCAACCTTCTGTTCAATTCAGTCGCTCGTATGTATAACGGAAGAACAGTTACCTGGTGAGTATAACTATATAAACATAATCGAATATAACCCAGATACGATGATTGTTCAATCTATACTGAATTCAACCTTCTGCTCGATTCGGTCGCTTGTATGTGAAACGGAAGAACAGTTACCTGGTGAGTATTGCTATATAAACATCATCACGATATCATCGAATACAACTCAGATACAATTATCGTTTCGTCTAACCATTTAACCTTCTGTTCGATTCAGTCGCTAGTATGTGTAACGGAAGTACCGTCACCTGGTAAGTATCACTATATAAACAGTATTGCGATATAATCGGATACCAACCAGATACATTGATTGTTCAGTCTATCTATTCAACTTTCTTTTTGTTTCGGTCGCTCGTATGTAAAACGGGAATACCGTCTCCTAGTGTGTATAACTATATACCTAGCATAACATCCTAATCGAATACAACCCATATACTATCCATTCAACCTTCTGTTCAATTCAGTCGCTCGTATGTATAACGGAAGAACAGTAACCTGGTGAGTATAACTATTTAAACATAATCGAATACAACCCAGATACGATGATTGTTCAATCTATACTGAATTCAACCTTCTGCTCGATTCGGTCGCTTGTATGTAAAACGGAAGAACAGTTACCTGGTGAGTATTGCTATATAAACATCATCACGATATCATCGAATACAACTCAACTCAACGGGAATACCGTCTCCTAGTGTGTATAACTATATACACAGCATAACATCATGATCGAATACAACCCATATACTATCCATTCAACCTTCTGTTCAATTCAGTCGCACGTATGTATAACGGAAAAACAGTTACCTGGTGAGTATAACTATATAAACATAATCGAATACAACCCAGATACGATGATTGTTTAATCTATACTGAATTCAACCTTCTGCTCGATTCGGTCGCTTGTATGTGAAACGGAAGAACAGTTACCTGGTGAGTATTGCTATATAAACATCATCACGATATCATCGAATACAACTCAGATACAATTATCGTTTCGTCTAACCATTTAACCTTCTGTTCGATTCAGTCGCTAGTATGTGTAACGGAAGTACCGTCACCTGGTAAGTATCACTATATATACAGTATTGCGATATAATCGGATACCACCCAGATACATTGATTGTTCAGTCTATCCATTCAACTTTCTGTTCGTTTCGGTCGCTCGTATGTGAAACGGGAATACCGTCACCTTATGTGTATAACTATATACACAGCATAACATCATAATCGAATACAACCCAGATACTATCCATTCAACCTTCTGTTCGATTCGGTTGCTCGTATGTATAACGAAAGAATTTCTATATGAACGTCATCACGATATAATCAAATACAACTTAGTTACAATTATCGTTCCGTCTAACCATCCAACCTTATGTTCGATTCAGACGCTCGTATGTGTAACGAATGAACCGTTACATGGTTGGTGTAGTTAAATATACAACATAACGGTATAATCGGAGACAACCCAGATACAATGATTGTTCAATCTATCCATTCAACCTTATGTTCGATTCGGTTGCTCGTATGTATATCGGAAGAACAGGTACCTGGTGAGTATTGCTATATAAACATCATCACGATATCATAGAATACAACTCAGATACAATTATCGTTTCGTCTAACCATTCAACATTCTGTTCGATTCAGTCGCTAGTATGTGTAACGGAAGTATCGTCACCTGGTAAGTATCACTATATATACAGTATTGCGATATAATCGGATACCACCCAGATACATTGACTGTTCAGTCTATCCATTCAACTTTCTTTTTGTTTCGGTCGCTCGTATGTAAAACGGGAATACCGTCTCCTAGTGTGTATAACTATATACACAGCATAACATCATGATCGAATACAACCCATATACTATCCATTCAACCTTCTGTTCAATTCAGTCGCACGTATGTATAACGGAAGAACAGTTACCTGGTGGGTATAACTATATAAACATAATCGAATACAACCCAGATACGATGATTGTTCAATCTATACTGAATTCAACCTTCTGCTCGATTCGGTCGCTTGTATGTAAAACGGAAGAACAGTTACCTGGTGAGTATTGCTATATAAACATCATCACGATATCATCGAATACAACTCAGATACAATTATCGTTTCGTCTAACCATTTAACCTTCTGTTCGATTCAGTCGCTAGTATGTGTAACGGAAGTACCGTCACCTGGTAAGTATCACTATATATACAGTATTGCGATATAATCGGATACCACCCAGATACATTGATTGTTCAGTCTATCCATTCAACTTTCTGTTCGTTTCGGTCGCTCGTATGTGAAACGGGAATACCGTCACCTTATGTGTATAACTATATACACAGCATAACATAATATTCGAATACAACCCAGATACTATCCATTCAACCTTCTGTTCGATTCGGTTGCTCGTATGTATAACGAAAGAATTTCTATATGAACGTCATCACGATATAATCAAATACAACTTAGTTACAATTATCGTTCCGTCTAACCATCCAACCTTATGTTTGATTCAGACGCTCGTATGTGTAACGAATGAACCGTTACATGGTGAGTATTGCTATATAAACATCATCACGATATCATCGAATACAACTCAGATACAATTATCGTTTCGTCTAACCATTTAACCTTCTGTTCGATTCAGTCGCTAGTATGTGTAACGGAAGTACCGTCACCAGGTAAGTATCACTATATATACAGTATTGCGATATAATCGGATACCACCCAGATACATTGATTGTTCAGTCTATCCATTCAACTTTCTGTTCGTTTCGGTCGCTCGTATGTGAAACGGGAATACCGTCACCTTATGTGTATAACTATATACACAGTATAACATCATAATCGAATACAACCCAGATACTATCCATTCAACCTTCTGTTCGATTCGGTTGCTCGTATGTATAACGAAAGAACAGTAACCTGGTGAGTATTTCTATATTAACGTCATTACGATATAATCGAATACAACTTAGTTACAATTATCGTTCCGTCTAACCATCCAACCTTATGTTCGATTCAGACGCTCGTATGTGTAACGAATGAACCGTTACATGGTAGGTGTAGTTAAATATACAACATAACGGTATAATCGGAGACAACCCAGATACAATGATTGTTCAATCTATCCATTCAACCTTATGTTCGATTCGGTTGCTCGTATGTATATCGGAAGAACAGGTACCTGGTGAGTATATCTATATAAACATAATCGAATACAACTCAGATACGATGATTGTTCAATCTATCCATTTAACCTTCTGCTCGATTCGGTTGCTTGTATGTAAAACGGAAGGACAGTTACCTGGTGAGTATTGCTATATAAACATCATCACGATATCATCGAATACAACTCAGATAAAATTATCGTTTCGTCTAACCATTCAACATTCTGTTCGATTCAGTCGCTAGTATGTGTAACGGAAGTATCGTCACCTGGTAAGTATCACTATATATACAGTATTGCGATATAATCGGATACCACCCAGATTCATTGATTGTTCAGTTTATCCATTCAACTTTCTGTTCGTTTCGGTCGCTCGTATGTAAAACGGGAATACCGTCTCCTAGTGTGTATAACTATATACACAGCATAACATCATAATCGAATACAACCCATATACTATCCATTCAACCTTCTGTTTAATTCAGTCGCTCGTATGTATAACGGAAGAACAGTTACCTGGTGAGTATAACTATATAAACATAATCGAATACAACCCAGATACGATGATTGTTCAATCTATACTGAATTCAACCTTCTGCTCGATTCGGTCGCTTGTATGTAAAACGGAAGAACAGCAACCTGGTGAGTATTGCTATATAAACATCATCACGATATCATCGAATACAACTCAGATACAATTATCGTTTCGTCTAACCATTTAACCTTCTGTTCGATTCAGTCGCTAGTATGTGTAACGGAAGTACCGTCACCTGGTAAGTATCACTATATATACAGTATTGCGATATAATCGGATACCACCCAGATACATTGATTGTTCAGTCTATCCATTCAACTTTCTGTTCGTTTCGGTCGCTCGTATGTGAAACGGGAATACCGTCACCTTATGTGTATAACTATATACACAGCATAACATCATAATCGAATACAAATCAGATACTATCCATTCAACCTTCTGTTCGATTCGGTTGCTCGTAAGTATAACGAGAGAACAGTAACCTGGTGAGTATTTCTATATAAACGTCATCTCGATATAATCGAATACAACTTAGTTACAATTATCGTTCCGTCTAACCATCCAACCTTATGTTCGATTCAGACGCTCGTATGTGTAACGAAAGAACCGTTACATGGTAGGTGTAGTTAAATATACAACATAACGATATATTCAGATACAATCCAGATAAAATGATTGTTCAATCTATCCATTCAACCTTATGTTCGATTCGGTTGCTCGTATGTATAACGGAAGAACTGTTACCTGGTTAGACATACTATACTAACAGTTTCCTGGTGAGTATAACTATATAAACATCATCAAGATATAATCGAATACAACCCCAGATACGATTATTGTTTAGTCTATCCATTCAACCTTAAGTTCAATTCAGTCGCTCGTATGTATAACGGAAGAACAGAGACCTGGTGAGAATAACTATATAAACATAATCGAATAGAACCCAGATAAGATGATTGTTCAATCTATATATTTAACCTTCTGCTCGATTCGGTCGCTTGTATGTAAAACGGAAGAACAGTTATCTGGTGAGTATTGCTATAAACATTATCACGATATCATCGAATACAACTCAGATACAATTATCGTTTCGTCCAACCATTCAACCTTCTGTTCGATTCAGTCGCTAGTATGTGTAACGGAAGTACCGTCACCTGGTAAGTATCACTTTATATACAGTATTGCGATATAATCGGATACCATCCAGATACATTGATTGTTCAGTCATTCCATTCAACTTTCTGTTCGTTTCGGTCGCTCGTATGTAAAACGGAAATACCGTCACCTAATGTGTATAACTATATACACAGCATAACATCATTATCGAATACAACCCAGATACTATCCATTCAACCTTCTGTTCGATTCGGTTGCTCGTAAGTATAACGAGAGAACAGTAACCTGGTGAGTATTTCTATATGAACGTCATCACGATATAATCGAATACAACTCAGATACAATGATCATTCCGTCTATCCATCCAACCTTCTGTTCGATTGGGTCGCTCGTACGTATAACGCAAGAACAGTCACCTGGTGAGTATTACTATATAAACATTACCACGATATAATCGAATACAACTCAGTTACAATTATCGTTCCGTCTAACCATCCAACCTTATGTTCGATTCAGACGCTCGTATGTGTAATGAAAGAAACGTTACATGGTAGGTGTATCTTAATATACAGCATATTCGGAGACAACCCAGATACAATGAATGTTCAATCTATCCATTCAACCTTATGTTCGATTCGGTTGCTCGTATGTATAACGGAAGAACAGTTACCTGGTTAGACATAATATATAATAATCATCACGAAATAATCGAATACAACCCAGATACGATGATTGTTCAGTCTATCCATACAACCTTCTGTTCAGTTCAGTCGCTCTTATGTATAACTGGAAAACAGTTACCTGGTGAGTATAACTATATAAACATCATCACGATATAATCGAATACAACCCCAGATACGATCATTGTTTAGTCTATCCATTCAACCTTCTGTTCGATTTGGTTGCTCGTATGTATTACGGAAGAACAGTTACTTGGTGAGTATAACTATATAAACATAATCGAATACAACTCAAATACGATGATTGTTCAATCTATCCATTCAACCTTATGTTCGATTTGGTTGCTCGTATGTATAACGGAAGAACAGGTACCTGGTGAGTATAACTATATAAACATAATCGAATACAACTCAGATACGATGATTGTTCAATCTATCCATTTAACCTTCTGCTCGATTCGATCGCTTGTATGTAAAACGGAAGGACAGTTACCTGGTGAGTATTGCTATATAAACATCATCACGATATCATCGAATACAACTCAGATACAATTATCGTTTCGTCTAACCATTCAACATTCTGTTCGATTCAGTCGCTATGTTCGATTTGGTTGCTCGTATGTATAACGGAAGAACTGTTACCTGGTTAGACATACTATATGATAATAATCACGATATAATCAAATACAACCCAGATAGGATGATTGTTCAGTCTATCCATTCAACCTTCTGTTAAGTTCAGTCGCTCTTATGTATAACTGGAGAACAGTTTCTTGGTGAGTATAACTATATAAACCTAATCGAATACAACCCAGATACGATGATTGTTCAATCTATACTAAATTCAACCTTCTGCTCGATTCGGTCGCTTGTATGTAAAACGGAAGAACAGTTACCTGGTGAGTATTGCTTAATAAACATCATCACGATATCATCGAATACAACTCAGATACAATTATCGTTTCGTCTAACCATTCAACCTTCTGTTCGATTCAGTCGCTAGTATGTGTAACGAAAGAACCGTTACATGGTAGGTGTAGTTGAATATACAACATAACGATATAATCGGAGACAACCCAGATACAATGATTGTTCAATCTATCCATTCAACCTTATGTTCGATTCGGTCGCTTGTATGTAAAACGGAAGGACAGTTACCTGGTGAGTATTGCTATATAAACATCATCACGATATCATCGAATACAACTCAGATACAATTATCGTTTCGTCTAACCATTCAACATTCTGTTCGATTCAGTCGCTAGTATGTGTAACGGAAGTATCGTCACCTGGTAAGTATCACTATATATACAGTATTGCGATATAATCGGATACCACCCAGATACATTGATTGTTCAGTCTATCCATTCAACTTTCTTTTCGTTTCGGTTGCTCGTATGTAAAACGGGAATACCGTCTCCTAGTGTGTATAACTATATACACAGCATAACATCATAATCGAATACAACCCATATACTATCCATTCAACCTTCTGTTTAATTCAGTCGCTCGTATGTATAACGGAAGAACAGTTACCTGGTGAGTATAACTATATAAACATAATCGAATACAACCCAGATACAATGATTGTTCAATCTATACTGAATTCAACCTTCTGCTCGATTCGGTCGCTTGTATGTAAAACGGAAGAACAGCAACCTGGTGAGTATTGCTCTATAAACATCATCACGATATCATCGAATAAAACTCAGATACAATTATCGTTTCGTCTAACCATTTAACCTTCTGTTCGATTCAGTCGCTAGTATGTGTAACGGAAGTACCGTCACCTGGTAAGTATCACTATATATACAGTATTGCGATATAATCGGATACCACCCAGATACATTGATTGTTCAGTCTATCCATTCAACTTTCTGTTCGTTTCGGTCGCTCGTATGTGAAACGGGAATACCGTCACCTTATGTGTATAACTATATACACAGCATAACATCATAATCGAATACAACCCAGATACTATCCATTCAACCTTCTGTTCGATTCGGTTGCTCGTAAGTATAACGAGAGAACAGTAACCTGGTGAGTATTTCTATATAAACGTCATCACGATATAATCGAATACAACTTAGTTACAATTATCGTTCCGTCTAACCATCCAACCTTATGTTCGATTCAGACGCTCGTATGTGTAACGAAAGAACCGTTACATGGTAGGTGTAGTTAAATATACAACATAACGATATATTCAGATACAATCCAGATAAAATGATTGTTCAATCTATCCATTCAACCTTATGTTCAATTCGGTTGCTCGTATGTATAACGGAAGAACTGTTACCTGATTAGACATACTATACTAACAGTTTCCTGGTGAGTATAACTATATAAACATCATCAAGATATAATCGAATACAACCCCAGATACGATTATTGTTTAGTCTATCCATTCAACCTTAAGTTCAATTCAGTCGCTCGTATGTATAACGGAAGAACAGAGACCTGGTGAGAATAACTATATAAACATAATCGAATAGAACCCAGATAAGATGATTGTTCAATCTATATATTTAACCTTCTGCTCGATTCGGTCGCTTGTATGTAAAACGGAAAAACAGTTATCTGGTGAGTATTGCTATAAACATCATCACGATATCATCGAATACAACTCAGATACAATTATCGTTTCGTCCAACCATTCAACGTTCTGTTCGATTCAGTCGCTAGTATGTGTAACGGAAGTACCGTCACCTGGTAAGTATCACTTTATATACAGTATTGCGATATAATCGGATACCACCCAGATACATTGATTGTTCAGTCATTCCATTCAACTTTCTGTTCGTTTCGGTCGCTCGTATGTAAAACGGAAATACCGTCACCTAATGTGTATAACTATATACACAGCATAACATCATTATCGAATACAACCCAGATACTATCCATTCAACCTTCTGTTCGATTCGGTTGCTCGTAAGTATAACGAGAGAACAGTAACCTGGTGACTATTTCTATATGAACGTCATCACGATATAATCGAATACAACTCAGATACAATGATCATTCCGTCTATCCATCCAACCTTCTGTTCGATTGGGTCGCTCGTACGTATAACGCAAGAACAGTCACCTGGTGAGTATTACTATATAAACATTACCACGATATAATCGAATACAACTCAGTTACAATTATCGTTCCGTCTAACCATCCAACCTTATGTTCGATTCAGACGCTCGTATGTGTAATGAAAGAACCGTTACATGGTAGGTGTATCTCAATATACAGCATATTCGGAGACAACCCAGATACAATGAATGTTCAATCTATCCATTCAACCTTATGTTCGATTCGGTTGCTCGTATGTATAACGGAAGAACAGTTACCTGGTTAGACATAATATATAATAATCATCACGAAATAATCGAATACAACCCAGATACGATGATTGTTCAGTCTATCCATACAACCTTCTGTTCAGTTCAGTCGCTCTTATGTATAACTGGAAAACAGTTACCTGGTGAGTATAACTATATAAACATCATCACGATATAATCGAATACAACCCCAGATACGATCATTGTTTAGTCTATCCATTCAACCTTCTGTTCGATTTGGTTGCTCGTATGTATTACGGAAGCACAGTTACTTGGTGAGTATAACTATATAAACATAATCGAATACAACTCAAATACGATGATTGTTCAATCTATCCATTCAACCTTATGTTCGATTTGGTTGCTCGTATGTATAACGGAAGAACAGGTACCTGGTGAGTATAACTATATAAACATAATCGAATACAACTCAGATACGATGATTGTTCAATCTATCCATTTAACCTTCTGCTCGATTCGATCGCTTGTATGTAAAACGGAAGGACAGTTACCTGGTGAGTATTGCTATATAAACATCATCACGATATCATCGAATACAACTCAGATACAATTATCGTTTCGTCTAACCATTCAACATTCTGTTCGATTCAGTCGCTATGTTCGATTTGGTTGCTCGTATGTATAACGGAAGAACTGTTACCTGGTTAGACATACTATATGATAATAATCACGATATAATAAAATACAACCCAGATAGGATGATTGTTCAGTCTATCCATTCAACCTTCTGTTAAGTTCAGTCGCTCTTATGTATAACTGGAGAACAGTTTCTTGGTGAGTATAACTATATAAACCTAATCGAATACAACCCAGATACGATGATTGTTCAATCTATACTAAATTTAACCTTCTGCTCGATTCGGTCGCTTGTATGTAAAACGGAAGAACAGTTACCTGGTGAGTATTGCTTAATAAACATCATCACGATATCATCGAATACAACTCAGATACAATTATCGTTTCGTCTAACCATTCAACCTTCTGTTCGATTCAGTCGCTAGTATGTGTAACGAAAGAACCGTTACATGGTAGGTGTAGTTGAATATACAACATAACGATATAATCGGAGACAACCCAGATACAATGATTGTTCAATCTATCCATTCAACCTTATGTTCGATTCGGTCGCTTGTATGTAAAACGGAAGGACAGTTACCTGGTGAGTATTGCTATATAAACATCATCACGATAGCATCGAATACAACTCAGATACAATTATCGTTTCGTCTAACCATTCAACATTCTGTTCGATTCAGTCGCTAGTATGTGTAACGGAAGTATCGTCACCTGGTAAGTATCACTATATATACAGTATTGCGATATAATCGGATACCACCCAGATACATTGATTGTTCAGTCTATCCATTCAACTTTCTTTTCGTTTCGGTTGCTCGTATGTAAAACGGGAATACCGTCTCCTAGTGTGTATAACTATATACACAGCATAACATCATAATCGAATACAACCCATATACTATCCATTCAACCTTCTGTTTAATTCAGTCGCTCGTATGTATAACGGAAGAACAGTTACCTGGTGAGTATAACTATATAAACATAATCGAATACAACCCAGATACGATGATTGTTCAATCTATACTGAATTCAACCTTCTGCTCGATTCGGTCGCTTGTATGTAAAACGGAAGAACAGCAACCTGGTGAGTATTGCTCTATAAACATCATCACGATATCATCGAATACAACTCAGATACAATTATCGTTTCGTCTAACCATTTAACCTTCTGTTCGATTCAGTCGCTAGTATGTGTAACGGAAGTACCGTCACCTGGTAAGTATCACTATATATACAGTATTGCGATATAATCGGATACCACCCAGATACATTGATTGTTCAGTCTATCCATTCAACTTTCTGTTCGTTTCGGTCGCTCGTATGTGAAACGGGAATACCGTCACCTTATGTGTATAACTATATACACAGCATAACATCATAATCGAATACAACCCAGATACTATCCATTCAACCTTCTGTTCGATTCGGTTGCTCGTAAGTATAACGAGAGAACAGTAACCTGGTGAGTATTTCTATATAAACGTCATCACGATATAATCGAATACAACTTAGTTACAATTATCGTTCCGTCTAACCATCCAACCTTATGTTCGATTCAGACGCTCGTATGTGTAACGAAAGAACCGTTACATGGTAGGTGTAGTTAAATATACAACATAACGATATATTCAGATACAATCCAGATAAAATGATTGTTCAATCTAACCATTCAACCTTATGTTCAATTCGGTTGCTCGTATGTATAACGGAAGAACTGTTACCTGGTTAGACATACTATACTAACAGTTTCCTGGTGAGTATAACTATATAAACATCATCAAGATATAATCGAATACAACCCCAGATACGATTATTGTTTAGTCTATCCATTCAACCTTAAGTTCAATTCAGTCGCTCGTATGTATAACGGAAGAACAGAGACCTGGTGAGAATAACTATATAAACATAATCGAATAGAACCCAGATAAGATGATTGTTCAATCTATATATTTAACCTTCTGCTCGATTCGGTCGCTTGTATGTAAAACGGAAGAACAGTTATCTGGTGAGTATTGCTATAAACATCATCACGATATCATCGAATACAACTCAGATACAATTATCGTTTCGTCCAACCATTCAACCTTCTGTTCGATTCAGTCGCTAGTATGTGTAACGGAAGTACCGTCACCTGGTAAGTATCACTTTATATACAGTATTGCGATATAATCGGATACCACCCAGATACATTGATTGTTCAGTCATTCCATTCAACTTTCTGTTCGTTTCGGTCGCTCGTATGTAAATCGGGAATATCGTCACCTAATGTGTATAACTATATACACAGCATAACATCATTATCGACTACAACCCAGATACTATCCATTCAACCTTCTGTTCGATTCGGTTGCTCGTAAGTATAACGAGAGAACAGTAACCTGGTGAGTATTTCTATATGAACGTCATCACGATATAATCGAATACAACTCAGATACAATGATCATTCCGTCTATCCATCCAACCTTCTGTTCGATTGGGTCGCTCGTACGTATAACGCAAGAACAGTCACCTGGTGAGTATTACTATATAAACATTACCACGATATAATCGAATACAACTCAGTTACAATTATCGTTCCGTCTAACCATCCAACCTTATGTTCGATTCAGACGCTCGTATGTGTAATGAAAGAACCGTTACATGGTAGGTGTATCTTAATATACAGCATATTCGGAGACAACCCAGATACAATGAATGTTCAATCTATCCATTCAACCTTATGTTCGATTCGGTTGCTCGTATGTATAACGGAAAAACAGTTACCTGGTTAGACATAATATATAATTATCATCACGAAATAATCGAATACAACCCAGATACGATGATTGTTCAGTCTATCCATACAACCTTCTGTTCAGTTCAGTCGCTCTTATGTATAACTGGATAACAGTTACCTGGTGAGTATAACTATATAAACATCATCACGATATAATCGAATACAACCCCAGATACGATCATTGTTTAGTCTATCCATTCAACCTTCTGTTCGATTTGGTTGCTCGTATGTATAACGGAAGAACAGTTATTTGGTGAGTATAACTATATAAACATAATCGAATACAACTCAGATACGATGATTGTTCAATCTATCCATTTAACCTTCTGCTCGATTCGATCGCTTGTATGTAAAACGGAAGGACAGTTACCTGGTGAGTATTGCTATATAAACATCATCACGATATCATCGAATACAACTCAGATACAATTATCGTTTCGTCTAACCATTCAACATTCTGTTCGATTCAGTCGCTATGTTCGATTTGGTTGCTCGTATGTATAACGGAAGAACTGTTACCTGGTTAGACATACTATATGATAATAATCACGATATAATCAAATACAACCCAGATAGGATGATTGTTCAGTCTATCCATTCAACCTTCTGTTCAGTTCAGTCGCTCTTATGTATAACTGGAGAACAGTTTCTTGGTGAGTATAACTATATAAACCTAATCGAATACAACCCAGATACGATGATTGTTCAATCTATACTAAATGTAACCTTCTGCTCGATTCGGTCGCTTGTATGTAAAACGGAAGAACAGTTACCTGGTGAGTATTGCTTAATAAACATCATCACGATATCATCGAATACAACTCAGATACAATTATCGTTTCGTCTAACCATTCAACCTTCTGTTCGATTCAGTCGCTAGTATGTGTAACGAAAGAACCGTTACATGGTAGGTGTAGTTGAATATACAACATAACGATATAATCGGAGACAACCCAGATACAATGATTGTTCAATCTATCCATTCAACCTTATGTTCGATTCGGTTGCTAGTATGTATAACGAAAGAACAGTTACCTGGTTAGACATGATATATAATAATCATCACGAAATAATCGACTACAACCCAGATACGATGATTGTTCAGTCTATCCATTCAACCTTCTGTTCAGTTCAGTCGCTCTTATGTATAACTGGAGAACAGTTACCTGGTGAGTATAACTATATGAACATCATCACGATATAATCGAATACAACCGCAGATACAATCATTGTTTAGTATATCCATTCAACCTTCAGTTCAATTCAGTCGCTCGTATGTATAACGGAAGAACAGTTACCTGGTGAGTATAATCATATAAACATAATCGAATACAACTCAGATACGATGATTGTTCAATCTATCCATTCAACCTTATGTTCGATTCGGTTGCTCGTATGTATATCGGAAGAACAGGTACCTGGTGAGTATATCTATATAAACATAATCGAATACAACTCAGATACGATGATTGTTCAATCTATCCATTTAACCTTCTGCTCGATTCGGTCGCTTGTATGTAAAACGGAAGGACAGTTACCTGGTGAGTATTGCCATATAAACATCATCACGATATCATCGAATACAACTCAGATACTATTATCGTTTCGTCTAACCATTCAACATTCTGTTCGATTCAGTCGCTAGTATGTGTAACAGAAGTATCGTCACCTGGTAAGTATCACTATATATACATTATTGCGATATAATCGAATACCACCCAGATACATTGATTGTTCAGTCTATCCATTCAACTTTCTTTTCGTTTCAGTCGCTCGTATGTAAAACGGGAATACCGTCTCCTAGTGTGTATAACTATATACACAGCATAACATCATAATCGAATACAACCAACCCATATACTATCCATTCAACCTTCTGTTCGATTCGGTTGCTCGTAAATATAACGAGAGAACAGTAACCTGGTGAGTATTTCTATATAAACGTCATCACGATATAATCGAATACAACTTAGTTACAATTATCGTTCCGTCTAACCATCCAACCTTATGTTCGATTCAGACGCTCGTATGTGTAACGAAAGAACCGTTACATGGTAGGTGTAGTTAAATATACAACATAACGATATATTCAGATACAATCCAGATAAAATGATTGTTCAATCTATCCATTCAACCTTATGTTCGATTCGGTTGCTCGTATGTATAACGGAAGAACTGTTACCTGGTTAGACATACTATACTAACAGTTTCCTAGTGAGTATAACTATATAAACATCATCAAGATATAATCGAATACAACCCCAGATACGATGATTGTTCAGTCTATCCATTCACCCTTCTCTACGATTCACTCGCTCGTATTTGTAACGAAAGAACCGTTACATGGTAGGCTAAACTAAATATACAGCATAACGATATATTCAGATACAACCCAGATACAATGATTGTTCAATCTATCCATTCAACCTTATGTTCGATTCGGTTGCTCGTATGTATAACGGAAGAACTGTTACCTGGTTAGACATACTATACTAACAGTTTCCTGGTGAGTATAACTATATAAACATCATCAAGATATAATCGAATACAACCCCAGATACGATTATTGTTTAGTATATCCATTCAACCTTGAGTTCAATTCAGTCGCTCGTATGTATAACGGAAGAACAGAGACCTGGTGAGAATAACTATATAAACATAATCGAATAGTACCCAGATAAGATGATTGTTCAATCTATATATTTAACCTTCTGCTCGATTCGGTCGCTTGTATGTAAAACGGAAGAACAGTTATCTGGTGAGTATTGCTATAAACATCATCACGATATCATCGAATACAACTCAGATACAATTATCGTTTCGTCCAACCATTCAACCTTCTGTTCGATTCAGTCGCTAGTATGTGTAACGGAAGTACCGTCACCTGGTAAGTATCACTATATATACAGTATCGCGATATAATCGGATACCACCCAGATACATTGATTGTTCAGTCTATCCATTCAACTTTCTTTTTGTTTCGGTCGCTCGTATGTAAAACGGGAATACCGTCTCCTAGTGTGTATAACTATATACACAGCATAACATCATAATCGAATACAACCCATATACTATCCATTCAACCTTCTGTTCAATTCAGTCGCTCGTATGTATAACGGAAGAACAGTTACCTGGTGAGTATTTCTATATAAACGTCATCACGATATAATCGAATACAACTCAGATACAATGATCATTCCGTCTATCCATCCAACCTTCTGTTCGATTGGGTCGCTCGTACGTATAACGCAAGAACAGTCACCTGGTGAGTATTACTATATAAACATTACCACGATATAATCGAATACAACTCAGTTACAATTATCGTTCCGTCTAACCATCCAACCTTATGTTCGATTCAGACGCTCGTATGTGTAATGAAAAAACCGTTACATGGTAGGTGTATCTTAATATACAGCATATTCGGAGACAACCCAGATACAATGAATGTTCAATCTATCCATTCAACCTTATGTTCGATTCGGTTGCTCGTATGTATAACGGAAGAACAGTTACCTGGTTAGACATAATATATAATAATCATCACGAAATAATCGAATACAACCCAGATACGATGATTGTTCAGTCTATCCATACAACCTTCTGTTCAGTTCAGTCGCTCTTATGTATAACTGGAAAACAGTTACCTGGTGAGTATAACTATATAAACATCATCACGATATAATCGAATACAACCCCAGATACGATCATTGTTTAGTCTATCCATTCAACCTTCTGTTCGATTTGGTTGCTCGTATGTATAACGGAAGAACAGTTACTTGGTGAGTATAACTATATAAACATAATCGAATACAACTCAAATACGATGATTGTTCAATCTATCCATTCAACCTTATGTTCGATTTGGTTGCTCGTATGTATAACGGAAGAACAGGTACCTGGTAAGTATAACTATATAAACATAATCGAATACAACTCAGATACGATGATTGTGCTATCTATCCATTTAACCTTCTGCTCGATTCGATCACTTGTATGTAAGACGGAAGGACAGTTACCTGGTGAGTATTGCTATATAAACATCATCACGATATCATCGAATACAACTCAGATACAATTATCGTTTCGTCTAACCATTCAACATTCTGTTCGATTCAGTCGCTATGTTCGATTTGGTTGCTCGTATGTATAACGGAAGAACTGTTACCTGGTTAGACATACTATATGATAATAATCACGATATAATCAAATACAACCCAGATAGGATGATTGTTCAGTCTATCCATTCAACCTTCTGTTCAGTTCAGTCGCTCTTATGTATAACTGGAGAACAGTTTCTTGGTGAGTATAACTATATAAACCTAATCGAATACAACCCAGATACGATGATTGTTCAATCTATACTAAATTTAACCTTCTGCTCGATTCGTCGCTTGTATGTAAAACGGAAGAACAGTTACCTGGTGAGTATTGCTTAATAAACATCATCACGATATCATCGAATACAACTCAGATACAATTATCGTTTCGTCTAACCATTCAACCTTCTGTTCGATTCAGTCGCTAGTATGTGTAACGAAAGAACCGTTACATGGTAGGTGTAGTTGAATATACAACATAACGATATAATCGGAGACAACCCAGATACAATGATTGTTCAATCTATCCATTCAACCTTATGTTCGATTCGGTTGCTAGTATGTATAACGAAAGAACAGTTACCTGGTTAGACATAATATATAATAATCATCACGAAATAATCGAATACAACCCAGATACGATGATTGTTCAGTCTATCCATTCAACCTTCTGTTCAGTTCAGTCGCTCTTATGTATAACTGGAGAACAGTTACCTGGTGAGTATAACTATATGAACATCATCACGATATAATCGAATACAACCGCAGATACAATCATTGTTTAGTATATCCATTCAACCTTCAGTTCAATTCAGTCGCTCGTATGTATAACGGAAGAACAGTTACCTGGTGTGTATAATCATATAAACATAATCGAATACAACTCAGATACGATGATTGTTCAATCTATCCATTCAACCTTATGTTCGATTCGGTTGCTCGTATGTATATCGGAAGAACAGTTACCTGGTTAGACATAATATATAATAATCATCACGAAATAATCGAATACAACCCAGATACGATGATTGTTCAGTCTATCCATTCAACCTTCTGTTCAGTTCAGTCGCTCTTATGTATAACTGGAGAACAGTTACCTGGTGAGTATAACTATATGAACATCATCACGATATAATCGAATACAACCCCAGATACGATCATTGTTTAGTCTATCCATTCAACCTTCAGTTCAATTCAGTCGCTCGTATGTATAACGGAAGAACAGTTACCTGGTGAGTATAACTATATAAACATAATCGAATACAACTCAGATACGATGATTGTTCAATCTATCCATTAAACCTTATGTTCGATTCGGTTGCTCGTATGTATATCGGAAGAACAGGTACATGGTGAGTATATCTATATAAACATAATCGAATACAACTCAGATACGATGATTGTTCAATCTATCCATTTAACCTTCTGCTCGATTCGGTCGCTTGTATGTAAAACGGAAGGACAGTTACCTGGTGAGTATTGCCATATAAACATCATCACGATATCAACGAATACAACTCAGATACAATTATCGTTTCGTCTAACCATTCAACATTCTGTTCGATTCAGTCGCTAGTATGTGTAACAGAAGTATCGTCACCTGGTAAGTATCACTGTATATACATTATTGCGATATAATCGAATACCACCCAGATACATTGATTGTTCAGTCTATCCATTCAACTTTCTTTTCGTTTCAGTCGCTCGTATGTAAAACGGGAATACCGTCTCCTAGTGTGTATAACTATATACACAGCATAACATCATAATCGAATACAACCCATATACTATCCATTCAACCTTCTGTTCAATTCAGTCGCTCGTATGTATAACGGAAGAACAGTTACCTGGTGAGTATAACTATATAAACATAATCGAATACAACCCAGATACGATGATTGTTCAATCTATACTGAATTCAACCTTCTGCTCGATTCGGTCGCTTGTATGTAAAACGGAAGAACAGTTACCTGTTGAGTATTGCTATATAAACATCATCACGATATCATCGAATACAACTCAGATACATGTATCGTTTCGTCTAACCATTTAACCTTCTGTTCGATTCAGTCGCTAGTATGTGTAACGAAAGTACCGTCACCTGGTAAGTATCACTATATATACAGTATTGCGATATAATCGGATACCACCCAGATACATTGATTGTTCAGTCTACTCAGATACAATTATCGTTTCGTCTAACCATTTAACCTTCTGTTCGATTCAGTCGCTAGTATGTGTAACGGAAGTATCGTCACCTGGTAAGTATCACTATATATACAGTATTGCGATATAATCGGATACCACCCAGATACATTGATTGTTCAGTCTATCCATTCAACTTTCTTTTCGTTTCAGTCGCTCGTATGTGAAACGGGAATACCGTCTCCTAGTGTGTATAACTATATACACAGCATAACATCATAATCGAATACAACCCAGATACTATCCATTCAACCTTCTGTTCGATTCGGTTGCTCGTATGTATAACGAAAGAACAGTAACCTGGTGAGTATTTCTATATGAACGTCATCACGATATAATCGAATACAACTTAGTTACAATTATCGTTCCGTCTAACCATCCAACCTTATGTTCGATTCAGACGCTCGTATGTGTAACGAAAGAACCGTTACATGGTAGGTGTAGTTAAATATACAACATAACGATATAATCGGAGACAACCCAGATATAATGATTGTTCAATCTATCCATTCAACCTTATGTTCGATTCGGTTGCTAGTATGTATAACGAAAGAACAGTTACCTGGTTAGACATAATATATAATAATCATCACGAAATAATCGAATACAACCCAGATACGATGATTGCTCAGTCTATCCATTCAACCTTCTGTTCAGTTCAGTCGCTCTTATGTATAACTGGAGAACAGTTACCTGATGAGTATAACTATATGAACATCATCACGATATAATCGAATACAACCCCAGATACGATCATTGTTTAGTCTATCCATTCAACCTTCAGTTCAATTCAGTCGCTCGTATGTATAACGGAAGAACAGTTACCTGGTGAGTATAACTATATAAACATAATCGAATACAACTCAGATACGATGATTGTTCAATCTATCCATTCAACCTTATTTTCGATTCGGTTGCTCGTATGTATATCGGAAGAACAGGTACCTGGTGAGTATATCTATATAAACATAATCGAATACAACTCATATACGATGATTGTTCAATCTATCCATTTAACCTTCTGCTCGATTCGGTCGCTTGTATGTAAAACAGAAGGACAGTTACCTGGTGAGTATTGCTATATAAACATCATCACGATATCATCGAATACAACTCAGATACAATTATCGTTTCGTCTAACCATTCAACATTCTGTTCGATTCAGTCGCTAGTATGTGTAACGGAAGTATCGTCACCTGGTAAGTATCACTATATATACAGTATTGCGATATAATCGGATACCACCCAGATACATTGATTGTTCAGTCTATCCAGTCAACTTTCTTTTTGTTTCGGTCGCTCGTATGTAAAACGGGAATATCGTCTCCTAGTGTGTATAACTATAAACACAGCATAACATCATAATCGAATACAAACCATATACTATCCATTCAACCTTCTGTTCAATTCAGTCGCTCGTATGTATAACGGAAGAACAGTTACCTGGTGAGTATAACTATATAAACATAATCGAATACAACCCAGTTACGATGATTGTTCAATCTATACTGAATTCAACCTTCTGCTCGATTCGGTCGCTTGTATGTAAAACGGAAGAACAGTTACCTGGTGAGTATTGCTATATAAACATCATCACGATATCATCGAATACAACTCAGATACAATTATCGTTTCGTCTAACCATTTAACCTTCTGTTCGATTCAGTCGCTAGTATGTGTAACGGAAGTACCGTCGCCTGGTAAGTATCACTATATATACAGTATTGCGATATAAACGGATACCACCCAGATACATTGATTGTTCAGTCTATCCATTCAACTTTCTGTTCGTTTCGGTCGCTCGTATGTGAAACGGGAATACCGTCACCTTATGTGTATAACTATATATACAGCATAACATCATAATCGAATACAACCAAGATACTATCCATTCAACCTTCTGTTCGATTCGGTTGCTCGTATGTATAACGAAAGAACAGTAACCTGGTGAGTATTTCTATATGAACGTCATCACGATATAATCGAATACAACCCCAGATACAATCATTGTTTAGTCTATCCATTCAACCTTCAGTTCAATTCAGTCGCTCGTATGTATAACGGAAGAACAGGTACCTGGTGAGTATATCTATATGAACATAATCGAATACAACTCAGATACGATGATTGTTCAATCTATCCATTTAACCTTCTGCTCGATTCGGTCGCTTGTATGTAAAACGGAAGGACAGTTACCTGGCGAGTATTGCTATATAAACATCATCACGATATCATCGAATACAACTCAGATACAATTATCGTTTCGTCTAACCATTTAACCTTCTGTTCGATTCAGTCGCTAGTATGTGTAACGGAAGTACCGTCACCTGGTTAGTATCACTATATATACAGTATTGCGATATAATCGGATACCACCCAGATACATTGATTGTTCAGTCTATCCATTCAACTTTCTGTTCGTTTCGGTCGCTCGTATGTGATACGGGAATACCGTCACCTTATGTGTATAACTATATACACAGCATAACATCATAATCGAATACAACCCAGATACTATCCATTCAACCTTCTGTTCGATTCGGTTGCTCGTATGTAAAACGAAAGAACAGTTACCTGGTGAGTATTGCTATATAAACATCATCACGATATCATCGAATACAACTCAGATACAATTATCGTTTCGTCTAACCATTCAACATTCTGTTCGATTCAGTCGCTAGTATGTGTAATGGAAGTATCGTCACCTGGTAAGTATCACTATATATACAGTATTGCGATATAATCGGATACCACCCAGATACATTGATTGTTCAGTCTATCCATTCAACTTTCTGTTCGTTTCGGTCGCTCGTATGTAAAACGGGAATACCGTCTCCTAGTGTGTATAACAATATACACAGCATAACATCATAATCGAATACAACCTATATACTATCCATTCAACCTTCTGTTCAATTCAGTCGCTCGTATGTATAACGGAAGAACAGTTACCTGGTGAGTATAACTATATAAACATAATAGAATACAACCCAGATACGATGATTGTTCAATCTATACTGAAATCAACTTTCTGCTCGATTCAGTCGCTTGTATGTAAAACGGAAGAACAGTTACCTGGTGAGTATTGCTATATAAACATCATCACGATATCATCGAATACAACTCAGATACAATTATCGTCTCGTCTAACCATTTAACCTTCTGTTCGATTCAGTCGCTAGTATGTGTAACGGAAGTACCGTCACCTGGTAAGTATCACTATATATACAGTATCGCGATATAATCGGATACCACCCAGATACATTGATTGTTCAGTCTATCCATTCAACTTTCTGTTCGTTTCGGTCGCTCGTATGTGAAACGGGAATACCGTCACCTTATGTGTATAACTATATACACAGCATAACATCATAATCGAATACAACCCAGATACTATCCATTCAACCTTTTGTTCGATTCGGTTGCTCGTATGTATAACGATAGAACAGTAACCTGGTGAGTATTGCTATATAAACATCATCACGATATCATCGAATACAACTCAGATACAATTATCGTTTCGTCTAACCATTCAACATTCTGTTCGATTCAGTCGCTAGTATGTGTAACGGAAGTATCGTCACCTGGTAAGTATCACTTTATATACAGTATTGTGATATAATCGGATACCACCCAGATACATTGATTGTTCAGTCTATCCATTCAACTTTCTTTTCGTTTCGGTCGCTCGTATGTAAAACGGGAATACCGTCTCCTGGTGTGTATAACTATATACACAGCATAACATCGTAATCGAATACAACCCATATACTATCCATTCAACCTTCTGTTCAATTCAGTCGCTCGTATGTATAACGGAAGAACAGTTACCTGGTGAGTATAACTATATAAACATAATCGAATACAACCCAGATACGATGATTGTTCAATCTATACTGAATTCAACCTTCTGCTCGATTCGGTCGCTTGTATGTAAAACGGAAGAACAGTTACCTGGTGAGTATTGCTATATAAACATCATCACGATATCATCGAATACAACTCAGATACAATTATCGTTTCGTCTAACCATTCAACATTCTGTTCGATTCAGTCGCTAGTATGTGTGACGGAAGTATCGTCACCTGGTAAGTATCACTATATATACAGTATTGCGATATAATCGGATACCACCCAGATACATTGATTGTTCAGTCTATTCATTCAACTTTCTGTTCGTTTCGGTCGCTCGTATGTAAAACGGGAATACCGTCTCCTAGTGTGTATAACTATATACACAGCATAACATCATAATCGAATACAACCTATATACTATCCATTCAACCTTCTGTTCAATTCAGTCGCTCGTATGTATAACGGAAGAACAGTTACCTGGTGAGTATAACTATATATTGTTCAGTCTATCCATTCAACTTTCTTTTTGTTTCGGTCGCTCGTATGTAAAACGGGAATACCGTCTCCTAGTGTGTATAACTATATACACAGCATATCATCATAATCGAATACAACCCATATACTATCCATTCAACCTTCTGTTCAATTCAGTCGCTCGTATGTATAACGGAAGAACAGTTACCTGGTGAGTATAACTATATAAACATAATCGAATACAATCCAGATACGATGATTGTTCAATCTATACTGAATTCAACCTTCTGCTCGATTCGGTAGCTTCTATGTAAAACGGAAGAACAGTTACCTGGTGAGTATTGCTATATAAACATCATCACGATATCATCGAATACAACTCAGATACAATTATCGTTTCGTCTAACCATTCAACCTTCTGTTCGATTCAGTCGCTAGTATGTGTAACGGAAGTACCGTCACCTGGTAAGTATCACTATATATACAGTATTGCGATATAATCGGATACCACCCAGATACATTGATTGTTCAGTCTATCCATTCAACTTTCTTTTTGTTTCGGTCGCTCGTATGTAAAACGGGAATACCGTCTCCTAGTGTGTATAACTATATACACAGCATAACATCATAATCGAATACAACCCATATACTATCCATTCAACCTTCTTTTCAATTCAGTCGCTCGTATGTATAACGGAAGAACAGTTACCTGGTGAGTATAACTATATAAACATAATCGAATACAACCCAGATACGATGATTGTTCAATCTATACTGAATTCAACCTTCTGCTCGATTCGGTTGCTTGTATGTAAACCGGAAGGACAGTTACCTGGTGAGTATTGCTATATAAACATCATCACGATATCATCGAATACAACTCAGATACTATTATCGTTTCGTCTAACCATTCAACATTCTGTTCGATTCAGTCGCTAGTATGTGTAACAGAAGTATCGTCACCTGGTAAGTATCACTATATATACAGTATTGCGATATAATCGGATACCACCCAGATACATTGATTGTTCAGTCTATCCATTCAACTTTCTTTTCGTTTCAGTCGCTCGTATGTAAAACGGGAATACCGTCTCCTAGTGTGTATAACTATATACACAGCATAACATCATAATCGAATACAACCCATATACTATCCATTCAACCTTCTGTTCAATTCAGTCGCTCGTATGTATAACGGAAGAACAGTTACCTGGTGAGTATAACTATATAAACATAATCGAATACAACCCAGATACGGTGACTGTTCAATCTATACTGAATTCAACCTTCTGCTCGATTCGGTCGCTTGTATGTAAAACGGAAGAACAGTTACCTGGTGAGTATTGCTATATAAACATCATCACGATATCATCGAATACAACTCAGATACAATTATCGTTTCGTCTAACCATTTAACCTTCTGTTCGATTCAGTCGCTAGTATGTGTAACGGAAGTACCGTCACCTGGTAAGTATCACTATATATACAGTATTGCGATATAATCGGATACCACCCAGATACATTGATTGTTCAGTCTATCCATTCAACTTTCTGTTCGTTTCGGTCGCTCGTATGTGAAACGGGAATACCGTCACCTTTTGTGTATAACTATATACACAGCATAACATCATAATCGAATACAACCCAGATACTATCCATTCAACCTTCTGTTCGATTCGGTTGCTCGTATGTATAACGAAAGAACAGTAACCTGGTGAGTATTTCTATATAAACGTCATCACGATATAATCGAATACAACTTAGTTACAATTATCGTTCCGTCTAAACATCCAACCTTATGTTCGATTCAGACGCTCGTATGAGTAACGAATGAACCGTTACATGGTAGGTGTAGTTGAATATACAACATAACGATATAATCGGAGACAACCCAGATACAATGATTGTTCAATCTATCCATTCAACCTTATGTTCGATTCGGTTGCTAGTATGTATAACGAAAGAACAGTTACCTGGTTAGACATGATATATAATAATCATCACGAAATAATCGACTACAACCCAGATACGATGATTGTTCAGTCTATCCATTCAACCTTCTGTTCAGTTCAGTCGCTCTTATGTATAACTGGAGAACAGTTACCTGGTGAGTATAACTATATGAACATCATCACGATATAATCGAATACAACCGCAGATACAATCATTGTTTAGTATATCCATTCAACCTTCAGTTCAATTCAGTCGCTCGTATGTATAACGGAAGAACAGTTACCTGGTGAGTATAATCATATAAACATAATCGAATACAACTCAGATACGATGATTGTTCAATCTATCCATTCAACCTTATGTTCGATTCGGTTGCTCGTATGTATATCGGAAGAACAGGTACCTGGTGAGTATATCTATATAAACATAATCGAATACAACTCAGATACGATGATTGTTCAATCTATCCATTTATTTCTATATAAACGTCATCACGATATAATCGAATACAACTTAGTTACAATTATCGTTCCGTCTAACCATCCAACCTTATGTTCGATTCAGACGCTCGTATGTGTAACGAAAGAACCGTTACATGGTAGGTGTAGTTAAATATACAACATAACGATATATTCAGATACAATCCAGATAAAATGATTGTTCAATCTATCCATTCAACCTTATGTTCGATTCGGTTGCTCGTATGTATAACGGAAGAACTGTTACCTGGTTAGACATACTATACTAACAGTTTCCTAGTGAGTATAACTATATAAACATCATCAAGATATAATCGAATACAACCCCAGATACGATGATTGTTCAGTCTATCCATTCACCCTTCTCTACGATTCACTCGCTCGTATTTGTAACGAAAGAACCGTTACATGGTAGGCTAAACTAAATATACAGCATAACGATATATTCAGATACAACCCAGATACAATGATTGTTCAATCTATCCATTCAACCTTATGTTCGATTCGGTTGCTCGTATGTATAACGGAAGAACTGTTACCTGGTTAGACATACTATACTAACAGTTTCCTGGTGAGTATAACTATATAAACATCATCAAGATATAATCGAATACAACCCCAGATACGATTATTGTTTAGTATATCCATTCAACCTTGAGTTCAATTCAGTCGCTCGTATGTATAACGGAAGAACAGAGACCTGGTGAGAATAACTATATAAACATAATCGAATAGAACCCAGATAAGATGATTGTTCAATCTATATATTTAACCTTCTGCTCGATTCGGTCGCTTATATGTAAAACGGAAGAACAGTTATCTGGTGAGTATTGCTATAAACATCATCACGATATCATCGAATACAACTCAGATACAATTATCGTTTCGTCCAACCATTCAACCTTCTGTTCGATTCAGTCGCTAGTATGTGAAACGGAAGTACCGTCACCTGGTAAGTATCACTATATATACAGTATTGCGATATAATCGGATACCACCCAGATACATTGATTGTTCAGTCTATCCATTCAACTTTCTTTTTGTTTCGGTCGCTCGTATGTAAAACGGGAATACCGTCTCCTAGTGTGTATAACTATATACACAGCATAACATCATAATCGAATACAACCCATATACTATCCATTCAACCTTCTGTTCAATTCAGTCGCTCGTATGTATAACGGAAGAACAGTTACCTGGTGAGTATTTCTATATGAACGTCATCACGATATAATCGAATACAACTCAGATACAATGATCATTCCGTCTATCCATCCAACCTTCTGTTCGATTGGGTCGCTCGTACGTATAACGCAAGAACAGTCACCTGGTGAGTATTACTATATAAACATTACCACGATATAATCGAATACAACTCAGTTACAATTATCGTTCCGTCTAACCATCCAACCTTATGTTCGATTCAGACGCTCGTATGTGTAATGAAAGAACCGTTACATGGTAGGTGTATCTTAATATACAGCATATTCGGAGACAACCCAGATACAATGAATGTTCAATCTATCCATTCAACCTCATGTTCGATTCGGTTGCTCGTATGTATAACGGAAGAACAGTTACCTGGTTAGACATAATATATAATAATCATCACGAAATAATCGAATACAACCCAGATACGATGATTGTTCAGTCTATCCATACAACCTTCTGTTCAGTTCAGTCGCTCTTATGTATAACTGGAAAACAGTTACCTGGTGAGTATAACTATATAAACATCATCACGATATAATCGAATACAACCCCAGATACGATCATTGTTTAGTCTATCCATTCAACCTTCTGTTCGATTTGGTTGCTCGTATGTATAACGGAAGAACAGTTACTTGGTGAGTATAACTATATAAACATAATCGAATACAACTCAAATACGATGATTGTTCAATCTATCCATTCAACCTTATGTTCGATTTGGTTGCTCGTATGTATAACGGAAGAACAGGTACCTGGTGAGTATAACTATATAAACATAATCGAATACAACTCAGATACGATGATTGTGCTATCTATCCATTTAACCTTCTGCTCGATTCGATCGCTTGTATGTAAGACGGAAGGACAGTTACCTGGTGAGTATTGCTATATAAACATCATCACGATATCATCGAATACAACTCAGATACAATTATCGTTTCGTCTAACCATTCAACATTCTGTTCGATTCAGTCGCTATGTTCGATTTGGTTGCTCGTATGTATAACGGAAGAACTGTTACCTGGTTAGACATACTATATGATAATAATCACGATATAATCAAATACAACCCAGATAGGATGATTGTTCAGTCTATCCATTCAACCTTCTGTTCAGTTCAGTCGCTCTTATGTATAACTGGAGAACAGTTTCTTGGTGAGTATAACTATATAAACCTAATCGAATACAACCCAGATACGATGATTGTTCAATCTATACTAAATTTAACCTTCTGCTCGATTCGTCGCTTGTATGTAAAACGGAAGAACAGTTACCTGGTGAGTATTGCTTAATAAACATCATCACGATATCATCGAATACAACTCAGATACAATTATCGTTTCGTCTAACCATTCAACCTTCTGTTCGATTCAGTCGCTAGTATGTGTAACGAAAGAACCGTTACATGGTAGGTGTAGTTGAATATACAACATAACGATATAATCGGAGACAACCCAGATACAATGATTGTTCAATCTATCCATTCAACCTTATGTTCGATTCGGTTGCTAGTATGTATAACGAAAGAACAGTTACCTGGTTAGACATAATATATAATAATCATCACGAAATAATCGAATACAACCCAGATACGATGATTGTTCAGTCTATCCATTCAACCTTCTGTTCAGTTCAGTCGCTCTTATGTATAACTGGAGAACAGTTACCTGGTGAGTATAACTATATGAACATCATCACGATATAATCGAATACAACCGCAGATACAATCATTGTTTAGTATATCCATTCAACCTTCAGTTCAATTCAGTCGCTCGTATGTATAACGGAAGAACAGTTACCTGGTGTGTATAATCATATAAACATAATCGAAAACAACTCAGATACGATGATTGTTCAATCTATCCATTCAACCTTATGTTCGATTCGGTTGCTCGTATGTATATCGGAAGAACAGTTACCTGGTTAGACATAATATATAATAATCATCACGAAATAATCGAATACAACCCAGATACGATGATTGTTCAGTCTATCCATTCAACCTTCTGTTCAGTTCAGTCGCTCTTATGTATAACTGGAGAACAGTTACCTGGTGAGTATAACTATATGAACATCATCACGATATAATCGAATACAACCCCAGATACGATCATTGTTTAGTCTATCCATTCAACCTTCAGTTCAATTCAGTCGCTCGTATGTATAACGGAAGAACAGTTACCTGGTGAGTATAACTATATAAACATAATCGAATACAACTCAGATACGATGATTGTTCAATCTATCCATTAAACCTTATGTTCGATTCGGTTGCTCGTATGTATATCGGAAGAACAGGTACCTGGTGAGTATATCTATATAAACATAATCGAATACAACTCAGATACGATGATTGTTCAATCTATCCATTTAACCTTCTGCTCGATTCGGTCGCTTGTATGTAAAACGGAAGGACAGTTACCTGGTGAGTATTGCCATATAAACATCATCACGATATCAACGAATACAACTCAGATACAATTATCGTTTCGTCTAACCATTCAACATTCTGTTCGATTCAGTCGCTAGTATGTGTAACAGAAGTATCGTCACCTGGTAAGTATCACTATATATACATTATTGCGATATAATCGAATACCACCCAGATACATTGATTGTTCAGTCTATCCATTCAACTTTCTTTTCGTTTCAGTCGCTCGTATGTAAAACGGGAATACCGTCTCCTAGTGTGTATAACTATATACACAGCATAACATCATAATCGAATACAACCCATATACTATCCATTCAACCTTCTGTTCAATTCAGTCGCTCGTATGTATAACGGAAGAACAGTTACCTGGTGAGTATAACTATATAAACATAATCGAATACAACCCAGATACGATGATTGTTCAATCTATACTGAATTCAACCTTCTGCTCGATTCGGTCGCTTGTATGTAAAACGGAAGAACAGTTACCTGTTGAGTATTGCTATATAAACATCATCACGATATCATCGAATACAACTCAGATACATGTATCGTTTCGTCTAACCATTTAACCTTCTGTTCGATTCAGTCGCTAGTATGTGTAACGGGAGTACCGTCACCTGGTAAGTATCACTATATATACAGTATTGCGATATAATCGGATACCACCCAGATACATTGATTGTTCAGTCTACTCAGATACAATTATCGTTTCGTCTAACCATTTAACCTTCTGTTCGATTCAGTCGCTAGTATGTGTAACGGAAGTATCGTCACCTGGTAAGTATCACTATATATACAGTATTGTATATACAGTATTATGATAATATGATAATTTATTAAAAAATTGTGAAAATGTGATTGATACAGTTGCACCATTACAAATTTGTAAATATAAATGTAATGTACCATGGTTTGATAATGATGTACTCAACAAAATAAAAAAAAGAGACAAGAGTTATAAATGTTTCAAAAATTGCACAGGGCCGGATAGGGTGGAAAAATGGGAAACTTATAAAAAATATAGAAATGAAGTTGTTAACTTAATGAAAAAAAAGAAAGACCAATATTACTATGATAAAATAGATAGGAATAGAAATAACCCACAACTTATGTGGAAAACTCTCAAGAAATTAGTTGATATGAACTCACAAGACTTACCAAATAGCATTGAATTTGAACAGTTGGATCAAACAATAATCAAGAGAGAAGATATTGACATAGCTGAAAATTTGAACTTTTATTTTATAGATAGTATAAGCAATATAGTGGAAAGTATTGATGAAATGGATCTTTGTAACAATACAAATTATAATTTATACCACAGTTTTTCAAATTTCAAATTATTATCATTTGGAGACCTAAGGCAAATAATAAATACACTTGACAATAAAAGTAGTGCACTTGAAATATTGAATTCTAAAGTTTTAAAAAATATATTTGAAAGTGTAGGACATGTACTATTAAACCTCATAAATACCTCTCTAGACTGTGGAAAAATTCCAGAATCATTAAAGGTAAGTACTGTTATTCCAATTCCGAAAATAAAAAATACAATAAAAGCTAGTGAACTCCGCCCTATTAACACACTACCACCTATTGAGAAAGTCATAGAGAAAGCAGTTTACAAACAAATTTTTGAACATGTGAATAAAAATGATATACTTATAAACAACCAATCTGGATTCAGAAAAAAGTATTCGTGTGAAGCTGCTCTACAACTATCTTTGTGTAAATTTAAATCTGAATTAGACAATGACAAATATGTGGTAGTAGTCTTTCTCGATTTGAAAAGGGCATTTGAAACTATTGATAGAGGATTATTACTGTTAAAACTGAAAAGATATGGTTTTGAGGGCAAGGTTTATGATTGGTTGGTTGACTATTTACAAGGGCGAAAGCAAAAAGTGAGAGTTAGGGATGCAATATCAAATGAAAAAGAAATTTCTTTTGGTGTCCCCCAGGGGAGTGTATTAGGACCACTACTGTTTATTTTGTATTTAAATGATATCAACTTACATGTGGGCTGTGAATTCATTAATCTATTTGCAGACGATACCTTACTTGCATGTAGTGATACAAATCTGGATAGAGCTCTCAGTAATATGAATGCAGTACTTGCGAAAGTTGACAAATATATGAAAATAAATAAACTAAAACTGAATGTTCTTAAAACTAAAGCCATGTTAATAACAACAAAATATAAGTTCAACAATATAAACCAAAATAAATTGAAACTCTCAATTGATAATGTAGAAATTGAATTCGTAAATAATATTAAATATCTGGGATTCCAACTAGACAACCTATTGACTCTCGAAAATCACTTTGATTATCTTTACAAAAAAATTACTAAAAAGTTATATTTTTTTTCCAGAATCTCTAGTAACTTATCAATGGAAACGAAAATCACTGTATATAGAACAATTATCCAGCCTCACTTCGATTATTGCTCTTCAGTGTTATACCTATTCAACTTAAATAAACTGTCTCAATTACAAAAATTACAAAACCGAGGGATGAGAATAATCCTAAAGTTAAATCGATATGCTCCTATTGATACAATGTTAAATTCTCTACAATGGCTTTCTGTTAGACAGAGACTAATATATCTCACCATGATATTTATATATAAAGTATTAAATGATCTGGCACCCTCTTATTTCCGAGAGTACATCACATTCAATTCTGAGGTACATCAACACAACACAAGAAGTAATAGAAACATATTTATTAGGAGAACAAACAGGAAGAACTCAATGAACTCACTTTTTTTCAAGGGTTTTAACGAATTCAACAAACTTACAAGTGAAATCAAATATAGCCCAACTTTGGCAATTTTCAAAAAGAAAATGAGTGAACATGTCAGTAATACTTATATCAGATGAAGGTATTAAGTATTGTCTTGATCAGTTTTTTCATTTTCTTAGTTTGAGGACAGTTTATATTACTTCTACTGATGCAATTGTAATGGTATTTTATATTATTCTATGGTATTTAATATTATTCTATGATGGTATATTATTCCATGGTATTTTATATTATTCTATATTATTATATATTAATTATTTTGGTATATTATTATTTTTGATTATATTTAATATTCGTCTCTGGTATGTTATATTATTCTATATTATTCTATATTAACTGTAATCGTATAGTATTATTTTTTTTAGTTATATATATTCATTCTTTTTTATGTTACTACTTGTACCTAATTGATAAATCTAATGTTTATATTAGGGTAAACCTATTTTCAAATAAACTTCTTGATCTTGATCTTGATCTTGTATTGCGATATAATCGGATACCACCCAGATACATTGATTGTTCAGTCTATCCATTCAACTTTCTTTTCGTTTCAGTCGCTCGTATGTGAAACGGGAATACCGTCTCCTAGTGTGTATAACTATATACACAGCATAACATCATAATCGAATACAACCCAGATACTATCCATTCAACCTTCTGTTCGATTCGGTTGCTCGTATGTATAACGAAAGAACAGTAACCTGGTGAGTATTTCTATATGAACGTCATCACGATATAATCGAATACAACTTAGTTACAATTATCGTTCCGTCTAACCATCCAACCTTATGTTCGATTCAGACGCTCGTATGTGTAACGAAAGAACCGTTACATGGTAGGTGTAGTTAAATATACAACATAACGATATAATCGGAGACAACCCAGATATAATGATTGTTCAATCTATCCATTCAACCTTATGTTCGATTCGGTTGCTAGTATGTATAACGAAAGAACAGTTACCTGGTTAGACATAATATATAATAATCATCACGAAATAATCGAATACAACCCAGATACGATGATTGCTCAGTCTATCCATTCAACCTTCTGTTCAGTTCAGTCGCTCTTATGTATAACTGGAGAACAGTTACCTGATGAGTATAACTATATGAACATCATCACGATATAATCGAATACAACCCCAGATACGATCATTGTTTAGTCTATCCATTCAACCTTCAGTTCAATTCAGTCGCTCGTATGTATAACGGAAGAACAGTTACCTGGTGAGTATAACTATATAAACATAATCGAATACAACTCAGATACGATGATTGTTCAATCTATCCATTCAACCTTATTTTCGATTCGGTTGCTCGTATGTATATCGGAAGAACAGGTACCTGGTGAGTATATCTATATAAACATAATCGAATACAACTCATATACGATGATTGTTCAATCTATCCATTTAACCTTCTGCTCGATTCGGTCGCTTGTATGTAAAACAGAAGGACAGTTACCTGGTGAGTATTGCTATATAAACATCATCACGATATCATCGAATACAACTCAGATACAATTATCGTTTCGTCTAACCATTCAACATTCTGTTCGATTCAGTCGCTAGTATGTGTAACGGAAGTATCGTCACCTGGTAAGTATCACTATATATACAGTATTGCGATATAATCGGATACCACCCAGATACATTGATTGTTCAGTCTATCCATTCAACTTTCTTTTTGTTTCGGTCGCTCGTATGTAAAACGGGAATATCGTCTCCTAGTGTGTATAACTATAAACACAGCATAACATCATAATCGAATACAAACCATATACTATCCATTCAACCTTCTGTTCAATTCAGTCGCTCGTATGTATAACGGAAGAACAGTTACCTGGTGAGTATAACTATATAAACATAATCGAATACAACCCAGTTACGATGATTGTTCAATCTATACTGAATTCAACCTTCTGCTCGATTCGGTCGCTTGTATGTAAAACGGAAGAACAGTTACCTGGTGAGTATTGCTATATAAACATCATCACGATATCATCGAATACAACTCAGATACAATTATCGTTTCGTCTAACCATTTAACCTTCTGTTCGATTCAGTCGCTAGTATGTGTAACGGAAGTACCGTCGCCTGGTAAGTATCACTATATATACAGTATTGCGATATAAACGGATACCACCCAGATACATTGATTGTTCAGTCTATCCATTCAACTTTCTGTTCGTTTCGGTCGCTCGTATGTGAAACGGGAATACCGTCACCTTATGTGTATAACTATATATACAGCATAACATCATAATCGAATACAACCAAGATACTATCCATTCAACCTTCTGTTCGATTCGGTTGCTCGTATGTATAACGAAAGAACAGTAACCTGGTGAGTATTTCTATATGAACGTCATCACGATATAATCGAATACAACCCCAGATACAATCATTGTTTAGTCTATCCATTCAACCTTCAGTTCAATTCAGTCGCTCGTATGTATAACGGAAGAACAGGTACCTGGTGAGTATATCTATATAAACATAATCGAATACAACTCAGATACGATGATTGTTCAATCTATCCATTTAACCTTCTGCTCGATTCGGTCGCTTGTATGTAAAACGGAAGGACAGTTACCTGGCGAGTATTGCTATATAAACATCATCACGATATCATCGAATACAACTCAGATACAATTATCGTTTCGTCTAACCATTTAACCTTCTGTTCGATTCAGTCGCTAGTATGTGTAACGGAAGTACCGTCACCTGGTTAGTATCACTATATATACAGTATTGCGATATAATCGGATACCACCCAGATACATTGATTGTTCAGTCTATCCATTCAACTTTCTGTTCGTTTCGGTCGCTCGTATGTGATACGGGAATACCGTCACCTTATGTGTATAACTATATACACAGCATAACATCATAATCGAATACAACCCAGATACTATCCATTCAACCTCCTGTTCGATTCGGTTGCTCGTATGTAAAACGGAAGAACAGTTACCTGGTGAGTATTGCTATATAAACATCATCACGATATCATCGAATACAACTCAGATACAATTATCGTTTCGTCTAACCATTCAACATTCTGTTCGATTCAGTCGCTAGTATGTGTAATGGAAGTATCGTCACCTGGTAAGTATCACTATATATACAGTATTGCGATATAATCGGATACCACCCAGATACATTGATTGTTCAGTCTATCCATTCAACTTTCTGTTCGTTTCGGTCGCTCGTATGTAAAACGGGAATACCGTCTCCTAGTGTGTATAACAATATACACAGCATAACATCATAATCGAATACAACCTATATACTATCCATTCAACCTTCTGTTCAATTCAGTCGCTCGTATGTATAACGGAAGAACAGTTACCTGGTGAGTATAACTATATAAACATAATCGAATACAACCCAGATACGATGATTGTTCAATCTATACTGAAATCAACTTTCTGCTCGATTCAGTCGCTTGTATGTAAAACGGAAGAACAGTTACCTGGTGAGTATTGCTATATAAACATCATCACGATATCATCGAATACAACTCAGATACAATTATCGTCTCGTCTAACCATTTAACCTTCTGTTCGATTCAGTCGCTAGTATGTGTAACGGAAGTACCGTCACCTGGTAAGTATCACTATATATACAGTATTGCGATATAATCGGATACCACCCAGATACATTGATTGTTCAGTCTATCCATTCAACTTTCTGTTCGTTTCGGTCGCTCGTATGTGAAACGGGAATACCGTCACCTTATGTGTATAACTATATACACAGCATAACATCATAATCGAATACAACCCAGATACTATCCATTCAACCTTTTGTTCGATTCGGTTGCTCGTATGTATAACGATAGAACAGTAACCTGGTGAGTATTGCTATATAAACATCATCACGATATCATCGAATACAACTCAGATACAATTATCGTTTCGTCTAACCATTCAACATTCTGTTCGATTCAGTCGCTAGTATGTGTAACGGAAGTATCGTCACCTGGTAAGTATCACTATATATACAGTATTGTGATATAATCGGATACCACCCAGATACATTGATTGTTCAGTCTATCCATTCAACTTTCTTTTCGTTTCGGTCGCTCGTATGTAAAACGGGAATACCGTCTCCTGGTGTGTATAACTATATACACAGCATAACATCGTAATCGAATACAACCCATATACTATCCATTCAACCTTCTGTTCAATTCAGTCGCTCGTATGTATAACGGAAGAACAGTTACCTGGTGAGTATAACTATATAAACATAATCGAATACAACCCAGATACGATGATTGTTCAATCTATACTGAATTCAACCTTCTGCTCGATTCGGTCGCTTGTATGTAAAACGGAAGAACAGTTACCTGGTGAGTATTGCTATATAAACATCATCACGATATCATCGAATACAACTCAGATACAATTATCGTTTCGTCTAACCATTCAACAATCTGTTCGATTCAGTCGCTAGTATGTGTAACGGAAGTATCGTCACCTGGTAAGTATCACTATATATACAGTATTGCGATATAATCGGATACCACCCAGATACATTGATTGTTCAGTCTATTCATTCAACTTTCTGTTCGTTTCGGTCGCTCGTATGTAAAACGGGAATACCGTCTCCTAGTGTGTATAACTATATACACAGCATAACATCATAATCGAATACAACCTATATACTATCCATTCAACCTTCTGTTCAATTCAGTCGCTCGTATGTATAACGGAAGAACAGTTACCTGGTGAGTATAACTATATATTGTTCAGTCTATCCATTCAACTTTCTTTTTGTTTCGGTCGCTCGTATGTAAAACGGGAATACCGTCTCCTAGTGTGTATAACTATATACACAGCATATCATCATAATCGAATACAACCCATATACTATCCATTCAACCTTCTGTTCAATTCAGTCGCTCGTATGTATAACGGAAGAACAGTTACCTGGTGAGTATAACTATATAAACATAATCGAATACAATCCAGATACGATGATTGTTCAATCTATACTGAATTCAACCTTCTGCTCGATTCGGTAGCTTCTATGTAAAACGGAAGAACAGTTACCTGGTGAGTATTGCTATATAAACATCATCACGATATCATCGAATACAACTCAGATACAATTATCGTTTCGTCTAACCATTCAACCTTCTGTTCGATTCAGTCGCTAGTATGTGTAACATAAGTACCGTCACCTGGTAAGTATCACTATATATACAGTATTGCGATATAATCGGATACCACCCAGATACATTGATTGTTCAGTCTATCCATTCAACTTTCTTTTTGTTTCGGTTGCTCGTATGTAAAACGGGAATACCGTCTCCTAGTGTGTATAACTATATACACAGCATAACATCATAATCGAATACAACCCATATACTATCCATTCAACCTTCTTTTCAATTCAGTCGCTCGTATGTATAACGGAAGAACAGTTACCTGGTGAGTATAACTATATAAACATAATCGAATACAACCCAGATACGATGATTGTTCAATCTATACTGAATTCAACCTTCTGCTCGATTCGGTTGCTTGTATGTAAACCGGAAGGACAGTTACCTGGTGAGTATTGCTATATAAACATCATCACGATATCATCGAATACAACTCAGATACAATTATCGTTTCGTCTAACCATTCAACATTCTGTTCGATTCAGTCGCTAGTATGTGTAACGGAAGTATCGTCACCTGGTAAGTATCACTATATATACAGTATTGCGATATAATCGGATACCACCCAGATACATTGATTGTTCAGTTTATCCATTCAACTTTCTTTTTGTTTCGGTCGCTCGTATGTAAAACGGGAATACCGTCTCCTAGTGTGTATAACTATATACACAGCATAACATCATAATCGAATACAACCCATATACTATCCATTCAACCTTCTGTTCAATTCAGTCGCTCGTATGTATAACGGAAGAACAGTTACCTGGTGAGTATAACTATATAAACATAATCGAATACAACCCAGATACGATGATTGTTCAATCTATACTGAATTCAACCTTCTGCTCGATTCGGTCGCTTGTATGTAAAACGGAAGAACAGTTACCTGGTGAGTATTGCTATAAAAACATCATCACGATATCATCGAATACAACTCAGATACAATTATCGTTTCGTCTAACCATTTAACCTTCTGTTCGATTCAGTCGCTAGTATGTGTAACGGAAGTACCGTCACCTGGTAAGTATCACTATATATACAGTATTGCGATATAATCGGATACCACCCAGATACATTGATTGTTCAGTCTATCCATTCAACTTTCTCTTTGTTTTGGTCGCTCGTATGTAAAACGGGAATACCGTCTCCTAGTGTGTATAACTATATACACAGCATAACATCATAATCGAATACAACCCATATACTATCCATTCAACCTTCTGTTCAATTCAGTCGCTCGTATGTATAACGGAAGAACAGTTACCTGGTGAGTATAACTATATAAACATAATCGAATACAACCCAGATTCGATGATTGTTCAATCTATACTGAATTCAACCTTCTGCTCGATTCGGTCGCTTGTATGTAAAACGGAAGAACAGTTACCTGGTGAGTATTGCTATATAAACATCATCACGATATCATCGAATACAACTCAGATACAATTTTCGTTTCGTCTAACCATTCAACATTCTGTTCGATTCAGTCGCTAGTATGTGTAACGGAAGTATCGTCACCTGGTAAGTATCACTATATATACAGTATTGCGATATAATCGGATACCACCCAGATACATTGATTGTTCAGTCTATCCATTCAACTTTCTGTTCGTTTCGGTCAATCGTATGTAAAACGGGAATACCGTCTCCTAGTGTGTATAACTATATACACAGCATAACATCATAATCGAATACAACCTATATACTATCCATTCAACCTTCTGTTCAATTCAGTCGCTCGTATGTATAACGGAAGAACAGTTACCTGGTGAGTATAACTATATATTGTTCAGTCTATCCATTCAACTTTCTTTTTGTTTCGGTCGCTCGTATGTAAAACGGGAATACCGTCTCCTAGTGTGTATAACTATATACACAGCATAACATCATAATCGAATACAACCCATATACTATCCATTCAACCTTCTGTTCAATTCAGTCGCTCGTATGTATAACGGAAGAACAGTTACCTGGTGAGTATAACTATATAAACATAATCGAATACAACCCAGATACGATGATTGTTCAATCTATACTGAATTCAACCTTCTGCTCGATTCGGTCGCTTGTATGTAAAACGGAAGAACAGTTACCTGGTGAGTATTGCTATATAAACATCATCACGATATCATCGAATACAACTCAGATACAATTATCGTTTCGTCTAACCTTTTAACCTTCTGTTCGATTCAGTCGCTAGTATGTGTAACGGAAGTACCGTCACCTGGTAAGTATCACTATATATACAGTATTGCGATATAATCGGATACCACCCAGATACATTGATTGTTCAGTCTATCCATTCAACTTTCTGTTCGTTTCGGTCGCTCGTATGTGAAACGGGAATACCGTCACCTCATGTGTATAACTATATACACAGCATAACATCTCAATCGAATACAACCCAGATACTATCCATTCAACCTTCTGTTCGATTCGGTTGCTCGTATGTAAACGAAAGAACAGTAACCTGGTGAGTATTTCTATATGAACGTCATCACGATATAATCGAATACAACTCAGATACAATTATCGTTTCGTCTAACCATTTAACCTTCTGTTCGATTCAGTCGCTAGTATGTGTAACGGAAGTACCATCACCTGGTAAGTATCACTATATATACAGTATTGCGATATAATCGGATACCACCCAGATACATTGATTGTTCAGTCTATCCATTCAACTTTCTTTTTGTTTCGGTCGCTCGTATGTAAAACGGGAATACCGTCTCCTAGTGTGTATAACTATATACACAGCATAACATCATAATCGAATACAACCCATATACTATCCATTCAACCTTCTGTTCAATTCAGTCGCTCGTATGTATAACGGAAGAACAGTTACCTGGTGAGTATAACTATATAAACATAATCGAATACAACCTAGATACGATGATTGTTCAATCTATACTGAATTCAACCTCCTGCTCGATTCGGTCGCTTGTATGTAAAACGGAAGAACAGTTACCTGGTGAGTATTGCTATATAAACATCATCACGATATCATCGAATACAACTCAGATACAATTATCGTTTCGTCTAACCATTCAACCTTCTGTTCGATTCAGTCGCTAGTATGTGTAACGGAAGTACCGTCACCTGGTAAGTATCACTATATATACAGTATTGCGATATAATCGGATACCACCCAGATACATTGATTGTTCAGTCTATCCATTCAACTTTCTGTTCGTTTCGGTCGCTCGTATGTGAAACGGGAATACCGTCACCTTATGTGTATAACTATATACACAGCATAATATCTCAATCGAATACAACCCAGATACTATCCATTCAACCTTCTGTTCGATTCGGTTGCTCGTATGTATAACGAAAGAACAGTAACCTGGTGAGTATTTCTATATGAACGCCATCACGATATAATCGAATACAACTTAGTTACAATTATCGTTCCGTCTAACCATCCAACCTTATGTTCGATTCAGACGCTCGTATGAGTAACGAATGAACCGTTACATGGTAGGTGTAGTTAAATATACAACATAACGGTATAATCGGAGACAACCCAGATACAATGATTGTTCAATCTATCCATTCAACCTTATGTTCGATTCGGTTGCTCGTATGTATAACGGAAGAACTGTTACCTGGTTAGACATACTATACTAACAGTTTCCTGGTGAGTATAACTATATAAACATCATCAAGATATAATCGAATACAACCCCAGATACGATTATTGTTTAGTCTATACATTCAACCTTAAGTTCAATTCAGTCGCTCGTATGTATAACGGAAGAACAGAGACCTGGTGAGAATAACTATATAAACATAATCGAATAGAACCCAGATAAGATGATTGTTCAATCTATCTATTTAACCTTCTGCTCGATTCGGTCGCTTGTATGTAAAACGGAAGAACAGTTATCTGGTGAGTATTGCTATAAACATCATCACGATATCATCGAATACAACTCAGATACAATTATCGTTTCGTCCAACCATTCAACCTTCTGTTCGATTCAGTCGCTAGTATGTGTAACGGAAGTACCGTCACCTGGTAAGTATCACTTTATATACAGTATTGCGATATAATCGGATACCACCCAGATACATTGATTGTTCAGTCATTCCATTCAACTTTCTGTTCGTTTCGGTCGCTCGTATGTAAAACGGGAATACCGTCACCTTATGTGTATAACTATATACACAGCATAACATCATTATCGAATACAACCCAGATACTATCCATTCAACCTTCTGTTCGATTCGGTTGCTCGTAAGTATAACGAGAGAACAGTAACCTGGTGAGTATTTCTATATGAACGTCATCACGATATAATCGAATACAACTCAGATACAATGATCATTTCGTCTATCCATCCAACCTTCTGTTCGATTGGGTCGCTCGTACGTATAACGCAAGAACAGTCACCTGGTGAGTATTACTATATAAACATTACCACGATATAATCGAATACAACTCCGTTAAAATCATCGTTCCGTCTAACCATCCAACCTTATGTTCGATTCAGACGCTCGTATGTGTAATGAAAGAACCGTTACATGGTAGGTGTATCTTAATATACAGCATAACGATATATTCGGAGACAACCCAGATACAATGATTGTTCAATCTATCCATTCAACCTTATGTTCGATTCGGTTGCTCGTATGTATAACGGAAGAACAGTTACCTGGTTAGACATAATATATAATAATTATCACGAAATAATCGAATACAACCCAGATACGATGATTGTTCAGTCTATCCATACAACCTTCTGTTCAGTTCAGTCGCTCTTATGTATAACTGGAAAACAGTTACCTGGTGAGTATAACTATATAAACATCATCACGATATAATCGAATACAACCCCAGATACGATCATTGTTTAGTCTATCCATTCAACCTTCTGTTCGATTTGGTTGCTCGTATGTATAACGGAAGAACAGTTACTTGGTGAGTATAACTATATAAACATAATCGAATACAACTCAAATACGATGATTGTTCAATCTATCCATTCAACCTTATGTTCGATTTGGTTGCTCGTATGTATAACGGAAGAACAGGTACCTGGTGAGTATAACTATATAAACATAATCGAATACAACTCAGATACGATGATTGTTCAATCTATCCATTTAACCTTCTGCTCGATTCGATCGCTTGTATGTAAAACGGAAGGACAGTTACCTGGTGAGTATTGCTATATAAACATCATCACGATATCATCGAATACAACTCAGATACAATTATCGATTCGTCTAACCATTCAACATTCTGTTCGATTCAGTCGCTATGTTCGATTTGGTTGCTCGTATGTATAACGGAAGAACTGTTACCTGGTTAGACATACTATATGATAATAATCACGATATAATCAAATACAACCCAGATAGGATGATTGTTCAGTCTATCCATTCAACCTTCTGTTCAGTTCAGTCGCTCTTATGTATAACTGGAGAACAGTTTCCTGGTGAGTATAACTATATAAACCTAATCGAATACAACCCAGATACGATGATTGTTCAATCTATACTAAATTTAACCTTCTGCTCGATTCGGTCGCTTGTATGTAAAACGGAAGAACAGTTACCTGGTGAGTATTGCTTAATAAACATCATCACGATATCATCGAATACAACTCAGATACAATTATCGTTTCGTCTAACCATTCAACCTTCTGTTCGATTCAGTCGCTAGTATGTGTAACGAAAGAACCGTTACATGGTAGGTGTAGTTAAATATACAACATAACGATATAATCGGAGACAACCCAGATACAATGATTGTTCAATCTATCCATTCAACCTTATGTTCGATTCGGTTGCTAGTATGTATAACGAAAGAACAGTTACCTGGTTAGACATAATATATAATAATCATCACGAAATAATTGAATACAACCCAGATACGATGATTGTTCAGTCTATCCATTCAACCTTCTGTTTAATTCAGTCGCTCGTATGTATAACGGAAGAACAGTTACCTGGTGAGTATAACTATATAAACATAATCGAATACAACCCAGATACGATGATTGTTCAATCTATACTGAATTCAACCTTCTGCTCGATTCGGTCGCTTGTATGTAAACGGAAGAACAGTTACCTGGTGAGTATTGCTATATAAACATCATCACGATATCTTCGAATACAACTCAGATACAATTATCGTTTCGTCTAACCATTTAACCTTCTGTTCGATTCAGTCGCTAGTATGTGTAACGGAAGTACCGTCACCTGGTAAGTATCACTATATATACAGTATTGCGATATAATCGGATACCACCCAGATACATTGATTGTTCAGTCTATCCATTCAACTTTCTGTTCGTTTCGGTCGCTCGTATTTGAAACGGGAATACCGTCACCTTATGTGTATAACTATATACACAGCATAACATCATAATCGAATACAACCCAGATACTATCCATTCAACCTTCTGTTCGATTCGGTTGCTCGTATGTATAACGAAAGAACAGTAACCTGGTGAGTATTTCTATATGAACTTCATCACGATATAATCGAATACAACTTAGTTACAATTATCGTTCCGTCTAACCATCCAACCTTATGTTCGATTCAGACGCTCGTATGTGTAACGAAAGAACCGTTACATGGTAGGTGTAGTTAAATATACAACATAACGATATAATCGGAGACAACCCAGATACAATGATTGTTCAATCTATCCATTCAACCTTATGTTCTATTCGGTTGCTAGTATGTATAACGAAAGAACAGTTACCTGGTTAGACATAATATATAATAATCATCACGAAATAATCGAATACAACCCAGATACGATGATTGTTCAGTCTATCCATTCAACCTTCTGTTCAGTTCAGTCGCTCTTATGTATAACTGGAGAACAGTTACCTGGTGAGTATAACTTTATGAACATCATCACGATACAATCGAATACAACCCCAGATACGATCATTGTTTAGTCTATCCATTCAACCTTCAGTTCAATTCAGTCGCTCGTATGTATAACGGAAGAACAGTTACCTGGTGAGTATAACTATATAAACATAATCGAATACAACTCAGATACGATGATTGTTCAATCTATCCATTTAACCTTCTGCTCGATTCGGTCGCTTGTATGTAAAACGGAAGGACAGTTACCTGGTGAGTATTGCTATATAAACATCATCACGATATCATCTTATACAACTCAGATACAATTATCGTTTCTTCTAACCATTTAACCTTCTGTTCGATTCAGTCGCTAGTATGTGTAACGGAAGTACCGTCACCTGGTAAGTATCACTATATATACAGTATTGCGATATAATCGAATACAACCCAGATACGATGATTGTTCAGTCTATCCATTCAACCTTCTGTTCAGTTCAGTCGCTCTTATGTATAACTGGAGAACAGTTACCTGGTGAGTATAACTTTATGAACATCATCACGATACAATCGAATACAACCCCAGATACGATCATTGTTTAGTCTATCCATTCAACCTTCAGTTCAATTCAGTCGCTCGTATGTATAACGGAAGAACAGTTACCTGGTGAGTATAACTATATAAACATAATCGAATACAACTCAGATACGATGATTGTTCAATCTATCCATTTAACCTTCTGCTCGATTCGGTCGTTTGTATGTAAAACGGAAGGACAGTTACCTGGTGAGTATTGCTATATAAACATCATCACGATATCATCGAATACAACTCAGATACAATTATCGTTTCTTCTAACCATTTAACCTTCTGTTCGATTCAGTCGCTAGTATGTGTAACGGAAGTACCGTCACCTGGTGAGTATCACTATATATACAGTATTGCGATATAATCGGATACCACCCAGATACATTGATTGTTCAGTCTATCCATTCAACTTTCTGTTCGTTTCGGTCATTCGTATGTGAAACGGGAATACCGTCACCTTATGTGTATAACTATATACACAGCATAACATCATAATCGAATACAACCCAGATACTATCCATTCAACCTTCTGTTCGATTCGGTTGCTCGTATGTATAACGAAAGAACAGTAACCTGGTGAGTATTTCTATATGAACGTCATCACGATATAATCGAATACAACTTAGTTACAATTATCGTTCCGTCTAACCATCCAACCTTATGTTCGATTCAGACGCTCGTATGTGTAACGAAAGAACCGTTACATGGTAGGTGTAGTTAAATATACAACATAACGATATAATCGGAGACAACCCAGATACAATGATTGTTCAATCTATCCATTCAACCTTATGTTCGATTCGGTTGCTAGTATGTATAACGAAAGAACAGTTACCTGGTTAGACATAATATATAATAATCATCACGAAATAATCGAATACAACCCAGATACGATGATTGTTCAGCCTATCCATTCAACCTTCTGTTCAGTTCAGTCGCTCTTATGTATAACTGGAGAACAGTTACCTGGTGAGTATAACTATATGAACATCATCACGATATAATCGAATACAACCCCAGATACGATCATTGTTTAGTCTATCCATTCAACCTTCAGTTCAATTCAGTCGCTCGTATGTATAACGGAAGAACAGTTACCTGGTGAGTATAATCGTATAAACATAATCGAATACAACTCAGATACGATGATTGTTCAATCTATCCATTCAACCTCATGTTCGATTCGGTTGCTCGTATGTATATCGGAAGAACAGGTACCTGGTGAGTATATCTATATAAACATAATCGAATACAACTCAGATACGATGATTGTTCGATCTATCAATTTAACCTTCTGCTTGATTCGGTCGCTTGTATGTAAAACGGAAGGACAGTTACCTGGTGAGTATTGCTATATAAACAACATCACGATATCATCGAATACAACTCAGATACAATTATCGTTACGTCTAACTATTTAACCTTCTGTTCGATTCAGTCGCCAGTATGTGTAACGGAAGTACCGTCACCTGGTAAGTATCACTATATATACAGTATTGCGATATAATCGGATACCACCCAGATACATTGATTGTTCAGTCTATCCATTCAACTTTCTGTTCGTTTCGGTCGCTCGTATGTGAAACGGGAATACCGTCAAATTATGTGTTTAACTATATACACAGCATAACATCATAATCGAATACAACCCAGATACTATCCATTCAACCTTCTGTTCGATTCGGTTGCTCGTATGTATAACGAAAGAACAGTAACCTGGTGAGTATTTCTATATGAACGTCATCACGATATAATCGAATACAACATAGTTACAATTATCGTTCCGTCTAACCATCCAACCTTATGTTCGATTCAGACGCTCGTATGTGTAACGAAAGAACCGTTACATGGTAGGTGTAGTTAAATATACAACATAACGATATAATCGGAGACAACCCAGATACAATGATTGTTCAATCTATCCATTCAACCTTATGTTCGATTCGGTTGCTAGTATGTATAAAGAAAGAACAGTTACCTGGTTAGACATAATATATAATAATCATCACGAAATAATCGAATACAACCCAGATACGATGATTGTTCAGTCTATCCATTCAACCTTCTGTTTAGTTCAGTCGCTCTTATGAATAACTGGAGAACAGTTACCTGGTGAGTATAACTATATGAACATCATCACGATATAATCGAATACAACCCCAGATACGATCATTGTTTAGTCTATCCATTCAACCTTCAGTTCAATTCAGTCGCTCGTATGTATAACGGAAGAACAGTTACCTGGTGAGTATAACTATATAAACATAATCGAATACAACTCAGATACGATGATTGTTCAATCTATCCATTCAACCTTATGTTCGATTCGGTTGCTCGTATGTATATCGGAAGAACAGGTACCTGGTGAGTATATCTATATAAACATAATCGAATACAACTCAGATACGATGATTGTTCAATCTATCCATTTAACCTTCTGCTCGATGCGGTCGCTTGTATGTAGAACGGAAGGACAGTTACCTGGTGAGTATTGCTATATAGACATCATCACGATATCATCGAATACAACTCAGATACAATTATCGTTTCGTCTAACCATTCAACATTCTGTTCGATTCAGTCGCTAGTATGTATAACGGAAGTATCGTCACCTGGTAAGTATCACTATATATACAGTATTGCGATATAATCGGATACCACCCAGATACATTGATTGTTCAGTCTATCCATTCAACTTTCTTTTCGTTTCGGTCGCTCGTATGTAAAACGGGAATACCGTCTCCTAGTGTGTATAACTATATACACAGCATAACATCATAATCGAATACAACCCATATACTATCCATTCAACCTTCTGTTCAATTCAGTCGCTCGTATGTATAACGGAAGAGCAGTTACCTGGTGAGTATAACTATATAAACATAATCGAATACAACCCAGATACGATGATTGTTCAATCTATACTGAATTCAACCTTCTGCTCGATTCGGTCGCTTGTATGTAAACGGAAGAACAGTTACCTGGTGAGTATTGCTATATAAACATCATCACGATATCTTCGAATACAACTCAGATACAATTATCGTTTCGTCTAACCATTTAACCTTCTGTTCGATTCAGTCGCTAGTATGTGTAACGGAAGTACCGTCACCTGGTAAGTATCACTATATATACAGTATTGCGATATAATCGGATACCACCCAGATACATTGATTGTTCAGTCTATCCATTCAACTTTCTGTTCGTTTCGGTCGCTCGTATTTGAAACGGGAATACCGTCACCTTATGTGTATAACTATATACACAGCATAACATCATAATCGAATACAACCCAGATACTATCCATTCAACCTTCTGTTCGATTCGGTTGCTCGTATGTATAACGAAAGAACAGTAACCTGGTGAGTATTTCTATATGAACGTCATCACGATATAATCGAATACAACTTAGTTACAATTATCGTTCCGTCTAACCATCCAACCTTATGTTCGATTCAGACGCTCGTATGTGTAACGAAAGAACCGTTACATGGTAGGTGTAGTTAAATATACAACATAACGATATAATCGGAGACAACCCAGATACAATGATTGTTCAATCTATCCATTCAACCTTATGTTCTATTCGGTTGCTAGTATGTATAACGAAAGAACAGTTACCTGGTTAGACATAATATATAATAATCATCACGAAATAATCGAATACAACCCAGATACGATGATTGTTCAGTCTATCCATTCAACCTTCTGTTCAGTTCAGTCGCTCTTATGTATAACTGGAGAACAGTTACCTGGTGAGTATAACTTTATGAACATCATCACGATACAATCGAATACAACCCCAGATACGATCATTGTTTAGTCTATCCATTCAACCTTCAGTTCAATTCAGTCGCTCGTATGTATAACGGAAGAACAGTTACCTGGTGAGTATAACTATATAAACATAATCGAATACAACTCAGATACGATGATTGTTCAATCTATCCATTTAACCTTCTGCTCGATTCGGTCGCTTGTATGTAAAACGGAAGGACAGTTACCTGGTGAGTATTGCTATATAAACATCATCACGATATCATCTTATACAACTCAGATACAATTATCGTTTCTTCTAACCATTTAACCTTCTGTTCGATTCAGTCGCTAGTATGTGTAACGGAAGTACCGTCACCTGGTAAGTATCACTATATATACAGTATTGCGATATAATCGAATACAACCCAGATACGATGATTGTTCAGTCTATCCATTCAACCTTCTGTTCAGTTCAGTCGCTCTTATGTATAACTGGAAAACAGTTACCTGGTGAGTATAACTTTATGAACATCATCACGATACAATCGAATACAACCCCAGATACGATCATTGTTTAGTCTATCCATTCAACCTTCAGTTCAATTCAGTCGCTCGTATGTATAACGGAAGAACAGTTACCTGGTGAGTATAACTATATAAACATAATCGAATACAACTCAGATACGATGATTGTTCAATCTATCCATTTAACCTTCTGCTCGATTCGGTCGCTTGTATGTAAAACGGAAGGACAGTTACCTGGTGAGTATTGCTATATAAACATCATCACGATATCATCGAATACAACTCAGATACAATTATCGTTTCTTCTAACCATTTAACCTTCTGTTCGATTCAGTCGCTAGTATGTGTAACGGATGTACCGTCACCTGGTAAGTATCACTATATATACAGTATTGCGATATAATCGGATACCACCCAGATACATTGATTGTTCAGTCTATCCATTCAACTTTCTGTTCGTTTCGGTCATTCGTATGTGAAACGGGAATACCGTCACCTTATGTGTATAACTATATACACAGCATAACATCATAATCGAATACGACCCAGATACTATCCCTTCAACCTTCTGTTCGATTCGGTTGCTCGTATGTATAACGAAAGAACAGTAACCTGGTGAGTATTTCTATATGAACGTCATCACGATATAATCGAATACAACTTAGTTACAATTATCGTTCCGTCTAACCATCCAACCTTATGTTCGATTCAGACGCTCGTATGTGTAACGAAAGAACCGTTACATGGTAGGTGTAGTTAAATATACAACATAACGATATAATCGAAGACAACCCAGATACAATGATTGTTCAATCTATCCATTCAACCTTATGTTCGATTCGGTTGCTAGTATGTATAACGAAAGAACAGTTACCTGGTTAGACATAATATATAATAATCATCACGAAATAATCGAATACAACCCAGATACGATGATTGTTCAGCCTATCCATTCAACCTTCTGTTCAGTTCAGTCGCTCTTATGTATAACTGGAGAACAGTTACCTGGTGAGTATAACTATATGAACATCATCACGATATAATCGAATACAACCCCAGATACGATCATTGTTTAGTCTATCCATTCAACCTTCAGTTCAATTCAGTCGCTCGTATGTATAACGGAAGAACAGTTACCTGGTGAGTATAATCGTATAAACATAATCGAATACAACTCAGATACGATGATTGTTCAATCTATCCATTCAACCTCATGTTCGATTCGGTTGCTCGTATGTATATCGGAAGAACAGGTACCTGGTGAGTATATCTATATAAACATAATCGAATACAACTCAGATACGATGATTGTTCGATCTATCAATTTAACCTTCTGCTTGATTCGGTCGCTTGTATGTAAAACGGAAGGACAGTTACCTGGTGAGTATTGCTATATAAACAACATCACGATATCATCGAATACAACTCAGATACAATTATCGTTTCGTCTAACTATTTAACCTTCTGTTCGATTCAGTCGCCAGTATGTGTAACGGAAGTACCGTCACCTGGTAAGTATCACTATATATACAGTATTGCGATATAATCGGATACCACCCAGATACATTGATTGTTCAGTCTATCCATTCAACTTTCTGTTCGTTTCGGTCGCTCGTATGTGAAACGGGAATACCGTCACCTTATGTGTTTAACTATATACACAGCATAACATCATAATCGAATACAACCCAGATACTATCCATTCAACCTTCTGTTCGATTCGGTTGCTCGTATGTATAACGAAAAAACAGTAACCTGGTGAGTATTTCTATATGAACGTCATCACGATATAATCGAATACAACATAGTTACAATTATCGTTCCGTCTAACCATCCAACCTTATGTTCGATTCAGACGCTCGTATGTGTAACGAAAGAACCGTTACATGGTAGGTGTAGTTAAATATACAACATAACGATATAATCGGAGACAACCCAGATACAATGATTGTTCAATCTATCCATTCAACCTTATGTTCGATTCGGTTGCTAGTATGTATAACGAAAGAACAGTTACCTGGTTAGACATAATATATAATAATCATCACGAAATAATCGAATACAACCCAGATACGATGATTGTTCAGTCTATCCATTCAACCTTCTGTTCAGTTCAGTCGCTCTTATGAATAACTGGAGAACAGTTACCTGGTGAGTATAACTATATGAACATCATCACGATATAATCGAATACAACCCCAGATACGATCATTGTTTAGTCTATCCATTCAACCTTCAGTTCAATTCAGTCGCTCGTATGTATAACGGAAGAACAGTTACCTGGTGAGTATAACTATATAAACATAATCGAATACAACTCAGATACGATGATTGTTCAATCTATCCATTCAACCTTATGTTCGATTCGGTTGCTCGTATGTATATCGGAAGAACAGGTACCTGGTGAGTATATCTATATAAACATAATCGAATACAAATCAGATACGATGATTGTTCAATCTATCCATTTAACCTTCTGCTCGATGCGGTCGCTTGTATGTAGAACGGAAGGACAGTTACCTGGTGAGTATTGCTATATAGACATCATCACGATATCATCGAATACAACTCAGATACAATTATCGTTTCGTCTAACCATTCAACATTCTGTTCGATTCAGTCGCTAGTATGTATAACGGAAGTATCGTCACCTGGTAAGTATCACTATATATACAGTATTGCGATATAATCGGATACCACCCAGATACATTGATTGTTAAGTTTATCCATTCAACTTTCTTTTCGTTTCGGTCGCTCGTATGTAAAACGGGAATACCGTCTCCTAGTGTGTATAACTATATACACAGCATAACATCATAATCGAATACAACCCATATACTATCTATTCAACCTTCTGTTCAATTCAGTCGCTCGTATGTATAACGGAAGAACAGTTACCTGGTGAGTATAACTATATAAACATAATCGAATACAACCCAGATACGATGATTGTTCAATCCATACTGAATTCAACCTTCTGCTCGATTCGGTCGCTTGTATGTAAATGGAAGAACAGTTACCTGGTGAGTATTGCTATATAAACATCATCACGATATCTTCGAATACAACTCAGATACAATTATCGTTTCGTCTAACATTTTAACCTTCTGTTCGATTCAGTCGCTAGTATGTGTAACGGAAGTACCGTCACCTGGTAAGTATCACTATATATACAGTATTGCGATATAATCGGATACCACCCAGATACATTGATTGTTCAGTCAATCCATTCAACTTTCTGTTCGTTTCGGTCGCTCGTATGTGAAACGGGAATACCGTCACCTTATGTGTATAACTATATACACAGCATAACATCATAATCGAATACAACCCAGATACTATCCATTCAACCTTCTGTTCGATTCGGTTGCTCGTATGTATAACGAAAGAACAGTTACCTGGTGAGTATTTCTATATGAACGTCATCACGATATAATCGAATACAACTTAGTTACAATTATCGTTCCGTCTAACCATCCAACCTTATGTTCGATTCAGACGCTCGTATGTGTAACGAAAGAACCGTTACATGGTAGGTGTAGTTAAATATACAACATAACGATATAATCGGAGACAACCCAGATACAATGATTGTTCAATCTATCCATTCAACCTTATGTTCTATTCGGTTGCTAGTATGTATAACGAAAGAACAGTTACCTGGTTAGACATTATATATAATAATCATCACGAAATAATCGAATACAACCCAGATACGATGATTGTTCAGTCTATCCATTCAACCTTCTGTTCAGTTCAGTCGCTCTTATGTATAACTGGAGAACAGTTACCTGGTGAGTATAACTTTATGAACATCATCACGATACAATCGAATACAACCCCAGATACGATCATTGTTTAGTCTATCCATTCAACCTTCAGTTCAATTCAGTCGCTCGTATGTATAACGGAAGAACAGTTACCTGGTGAGTATAACTATATAAACATAATCGAATACAACTCAGATACGATGATTGTTCAATCTATCCATTTAACCTTCTGCTCGATTCGGTCGCTTGTATGTAAAACGGAAGGACAGTTACCTGGTGAGTATTGCTATATAAACATCATCACGATATCATCGAATACAACTCAGATACAATTATCGTTTCTTCTAACCATTTAACCTTCTGTTCGATTCAGTCGCTAGTATGTGTAACGGAAGTACCGTCACCTGGTAAGTATCACTATATATACAGTATTGCGATATAATCGGATACCACCCAGATACATTGATTGTTCAGTCTATCCATTCAACTTTCTGTTCGTTTCGGTCATTCGTATGTGAAACGGGAATACCGTCACCTTATGTGTATAACTATATACACAGCATAACATCATAATCGAATACAATCCAGATACTATCCATTCAACCTTCTGTTCGATTCGGTTGCTCGTATGTATAACGAAAGAACAGTAACCTGGTTAGTATTTCTATATGAACGTCATTACGATATAATCGAATACAACTTAGTTACAATTATCGTTCCGTCTAACCATCCAACCTTATGTTCGATTCAGACGCTCGTATGTGTAACGAAAGAACCGTTACATGGTAGGTGTAGTTAAATATACAACATAACGATATAATCGGAGACAACCCAGATACAATGATTGTTCAATCTATCCATTCAACCTTATGTTCGATTCGGTTGCTAGTATGTATAACGAAAGAACAGTTACCTGGTTAGACATAATATATAATAATCATCACGAAATAATCGAATACAACCCAGATACGATGATTGTTCAGTCTATCCATTCAACCTTCTGTTCAGTTCAGTCGCTCTTATGTATAACTGGAGAACAGTTACCTGGTGAGTATAACTATATGAACATCATCACGATATAATCGAATACAACCCCAGATACGATCATTGTTTAGTCTATCCATTCAACCTTCAGTTCAATTCAGTCGCTCGTATGTATAACGGAAGAACAGTAACCTGGTGAGTATAACTATATAAACATAATCGAATACAACTCAGATACGATGATTGTTCAATCTATTCATTCAACCTTATGTTCGATTCGGTTGCTCGTATGTATATCGGAAGAACAGGTACCTGGTGAGTATAACTATATAAACATAATCGAATACAACTCATATACGATGATTGTTCAATCTATCCATTTAACCTTCTGCTCGATTCGGTCGCTTGTATGTAAAACGGAAGGACAGTTACCTGGTGAGTATTGCTATATAAACATCATCACGATATCATCGAATACAACTCAGATACAATTATCGTTTCGTCTAACCATTCAACATTCTGTTCGATTCAGTCGCTAGTATGTGTAACGGAAGTATCGTCACCTGGTCAGTATCACTATATATACAGTATTGCGATATAATCGGATACCACCCAGATACATTGATTGTTCAGTCTATCCATTCAACTTTCTTTTTGTTTCGGTCGCTCGTATGTAAAACGGGAATACCGTCTCCTAGTGTGTATAACTATATACACAGCATAACATCATAATCGAATACAACCCATATACTATCCATTCAACCTTCTGTTCAATTCAGTCGCTCGTATGTATAACGGAAGAACAGTTACCTGGTGAGTATAACTATATAAACATAATCGAATACAACCCAGATACGATGATTGTTCAATCTATACTGAATTCCACCTTCTGCTCGATTCGGTCGCTTGTATGTAAAACGGAAGAACAGTTACCTGGTGAGTATTGCTATATAAACATCATCACGATATCATCGAATACAACTCAGATACAATTATCGTTTCGTCTAACCATTTAACCTTCTGTTCGATTCAGTCGCTAGTATGTGTAACGGAAGTACCGTCACCTGGTAAGTATCACTATATATACAGTATTGCGATATAAACGGATACCACCCAGATACATTGACTGTTCAGTCTATCCATTCAACTTTCTGTTCGTTTCGGTCGCTCGTATGTGAAACGGGAATACCGTCACCTTATGTGTATAACTATATATACAGCATAACATCATAATCGAATACAACCAAGATACTATCCATTCAACCTTCTGTTAGATTCGGTTGCTCGTATGTATAACGAAAGAACAGTAACCTGGTGAGTATTTCTATATGAACGTCATCACGATATAATCGAATACAACCCCAGATACGATCATTGTTTAGTCTATCCATTCAACCTTCAGTTCAATTCAGTCGCTCGTATGTATAACGGAAGAACAGTTACCTGGTGAGTATAACTATATAAACATAATCGAATACAACTCAGATACGATGATTGTCCAATCTATCCATTTAACCTTCTGCTCGATTCGGTCGCTTGTATGTAAAACGGAAGGACAGTTACCTGGTGAGTATTGCTATATAAACATCATCACGATATCATCGAATACAACTCAGATACAATTATCGTTTCGTCTAACCATTTAACCTTCTGTTCGATTCAGTCGCTAGTATGTGTAACGGAAGTACCGTCACCTGGTAAGTATCACTATATATACAGTATTGCGATATAATCGGATACCACCCAGATACATTGATTGTTCAGTCTATCCATTCAACTTTCTGTTCGTTTCGGTCGCTCGTATGTGAAACGGGAATACCGTCACCTTATGTGTATAACTATATACACAGCATAACATCATAATCGAATACAACCCAGATACTATCCATTCAACCTTCTGTTCGATTCGGTTGCTCGTATGTATAACGAAAGAACAGTAACCTGGTGAGTATTGCTATATAAACATCATCACGATATCATCGAATACAACTCAGATACAATTATCGTTTCGTCTAACCATTCAACATTTTGTTCGATTCAGTCGCTAGTATGTGTAACGGAAGTATCGTCACCTGGTAAGTATCACTATATATACAGTATTGCGATATAATCGGATACCACCCAGATACATTGATTGTTCAGTCTATCCATTCAACTTTCTTTTCGTATCGGTCGCTCGTATGTAAAACGGGAATACCGTCTCCTAATGTGTATAACTATATACACAGCATAACATCATAATCGAATACAACCCATATACTATCCATTCAACCTTCTGTTCAATTCAGTCGCTCGTATGTATAACGGAAGAACAGTTACCTGGTGAGTGTAACTATATAAACATAATCGAATACAACCCAGATACGATGATTGTTCAATCTATACTGAATTCAACCTTCTGCTCGATTCGGTCGCTTGTATGTAAAACGGAAGAACAATTACCTGGTGAGTATTGCTATATAAACATCATCACGATATCATCGAATACAACTCAGATACAATTATCGTTTCGTCTAACCATTCAACATTCTGTTCGATTCAGTCGCTAGTATGTGTAACGGAAGTATCGTCACCTGGTAAGTATCACTATATATACAGTATTGCGATATAATCGGATACCACCCAGATACATTGATTGTTCAGTCTATCCATTCAACTTTCTGTTCGTTTCGGTCGCTCGTATGTAAAACGGGAATACCGTCACCTTATGTGTATAACTATATATACAGCATAACTTCATAATCGAATACAACCAAGATACTATCCATTCAACCTTCTGTTCGATTCGGTTACTCGTATGTATAACGAAAGAACAGTAACCTGGTGAGTATTTCTATATGAACGTCATCACGATATAATCGAATACAACCCCAGATACGATCATTGTTTAGTCTATCCATTCAACCTTCAGTTCAATTCAGTCGCTCGTATGTATAACGGAAGAACAGTTACCTGGTGAGTATAACTATATAAACATAATCGAATACAACTCAGATACGATGATTGTTCAATCTATCCATTTAACCTTCTGTTCGATTCAGTCGCTAGTATGTGTAACGGAAGTACCGTCACCTGGTAAGTATCACTATATATACAGTATTGCGATATAATCGGATACCACCCAGATACATTGATTGTTCAATCTATCCATTCAACTTTCTGTTCGTTTCGGTCGCTCGTATGTGAAACGGGAATACCGTCACCTTATGTGTATAACTATATACACAGCATAACATCATAATCGAATACAACCCAGATACTATCCATTCAACCTTCTGTTCGATTCGGTTGCTCGTATGTATAACGAAAGAACAGTAACCTGGTGAGTATTGCTATATAAACATCATCACGATATCATCGAATACCACTCAGATACAATTATCGTTTCGTCTAACCATTCAACATTCTGTTCGATTCAGTCGCTAGTATGTGTAACGGAAGTATCGTCACCTGGTTAGTATCACTATATATACAGTATTGCGATATAATCGGATACCACCCAGATACATTGATTGTTAAGTCTATCCATTCAACTTTCTTTTCGTTTCGGTCGCTCGTATGTAAAACGGGAATACCGTCTCCTAGTGTGTATAACTATATACACAGCATAACATCATAATCGAATACAACCCATATACTATCCATTCAACCTTCTGTTCAATTCAGTCGCTCGTATGTATAACGGAAGAACAGTTACCTGGTGAGTATAACTATATGAACATAATCGAATACAACCCAGATACGATGATTGTTCAATCTATACTGAATTCAACCTTCTGCTCGATTCGGTCGCTTGTATGTAAAACGGAAGAACAGTTACCTGGTGAGTATTGCTATATAAACATCATCACGATATCATCGAATACAACTCAGATACAATTATCGTTTCGTCTAACCATTCAACATTCTGTTCGATTCAGTCGCTAGTATGTGTAACGGAAGTATCGTCACCTGGTAAGTATCACTATATATACAGTATTGCGATATAATCGGATACCACCCAGATACATTGATTGTTCAGTCTATCCATTCAACTTTCTGTTCGTTTCGGTCGCTCGTATGTAAAACGGGAATACCGTCTCCTAGTGTGTATAACTATATACACAGCATAACATCATAATCGAATACAACCTATATACTATCCATTCAACCTTCTGTTCAATTCAGTCGCTCGTATGTATAACGGAAGAACAGTTACCTGGTGAGTATAACTATATAAACATAATCGAATACAACCCAGATACGATGATTGTTCAATCTATACTGAATTCAACTTTCTGCTCGATTCGGTCGCTTGTATGTAAAACGGAAGAACAGTTACCTGGTGAGTATTGCTATATAAACATCATCACGATATCATCGAATACAACTCAGATACAATTATCGTTTCGTCTAACCATTCAACATTCTGTTCGATTCAGTCGCTAGTATGTGTTACGGAAGTACCGTCACCTGGTAAGTATCACTATATATACAGTATTGCGATATAATCGGATACCACCCAGATAAATTGATTGTTCAGTCTATCCATTCAACTTTCTTTTCGTTTCGGTCGCTCGTATGTAAAACGGGAATACCGTCTTCTAGTGTGTATAACTATATACACAGCATAACATCATAATCGAATACAACCCATATACTATCCATTCAACCTTCTGTTCAATTCAGTCGCTCGTATTTAAACGGAAGAACAGTTACCTGGTGAGTATAACTATATAAACATAATCGAATACAACCCAGATACGATTATTGTTCAATTTATACTGAATTCAACCTTCTGCTCGATTCGGTCGCTTGTATGTAAAACGGAAGAACAGTTACCTGGTGAGTATTGCTATATAAACATCATCACGATATCATCGAATACAACTCAGATACAATTATCGTTTCGTCTAACCATTCAACATTCTGTTCGATTCAGTCGCTAATATGTGTAACGGAAGTATCGTCACCTGGTAAGTATCACTATATATACAGTATTGCGATATAATCGGATACCACCCAGATACATTGATTGTTCAGTCTATCATTTCAACTTTCTGTTCGTTTCGGTCGCTCGTATGTGAAACGGGAATACCGTCACCTTATGTGTATAACTATATACACAGCATAACATCATAATCGAATACAACCCAGATACTATCCATTCAACCTTCTGTTCGATTCGGTTGCTCGTATGTATAACGAAAGAACAGTAACCTGGTGAGTATTTCTATTTGAACGTCATCACGATATAATCGAATACAACTTAGTTACAATTATCGTTCCGTCTAACCATCCAACCTTATGTTCGATTCAGACGCTCGTATGTGTAACGAAAGAACCGTTACATGGTAGGTGTAGTTAAATATACAACATAACGATATAATCGGAGACAACCCAGATACAATGATTGTTCAATCTATCCATTCAACCTTATGTTCGATTCGGTTGCTAGTATGTATAACGAAAGAACAGTTACCTGGTTAGACATAATATATAATAATCATCACGAAATAATCGAATACAACCCAGATACGATGATTGTTCAGTCTATCCATTCAACCTTCTGTTCAGTTCAGTCGCTCTTATGTATATCTGGAGAACAGTTACCTGGTGAGTATAACTATATGAACATCATCACGATATAATCGAATACAACCCCAGATACGATCATTGTTTAGTCTATCCATTCAACCTTCAGTTCAATTCAGTCGCTCGTATGTATAACGGAAGAACAGTTACCTGGTGAGTATAACTATATAAACATAATCGAATACAACTCAGATACGATGATTGTTCAATCTATCCATTCAACCTTATGTTCGATTCGGTTGCTCGTATGTATATCGGAAGAACAGGTACCTGGTGAGTATATCTATATAAACATAATCGAATACAACTCAGATACGATGATTGTTCAATCTATCCATTTAACCTTCTGCTCGATTCGGTCGCTTGTATGTAAAAAGGAAGGACAGTTACCTGGTGAGTATTGCTATATAAACATCATCACGATATCATCGAATACAACTCAGATACAATTATCGTTTCGTCTAACCATTCAACATTCTGTTCGATTCAGTCGCTAGTATGTGTAATGGAAGTATCGTCACCTGGTAAGTATCACTATATATACAGTATTGCGATATAATCGGATACCACCCAGATAAATTGATTGTTCAGTCTATCCATTCAACTTTCTTTTCGTTTCGGTCGCTCGTATGTAAAACGGGAATACCGTCTCCTAGTGTGTATAACTATATACACAGCATAACATCATAATCGAATACAACCCATATACTATCCATTCAACCTTCTGTTCAATTCAGTCGCTCGTATTTAAACGGAAGAACAGTTACCTGGTGAGTATAACTATATAAACATAATCGAATACAACCCAGATACGATTATTGTTCAATTTATACTGAATTCAACCTTCTGCTCGATTCGGTCGCTTGTATGTAAAACGGAAGAACAGTTACCTGGTGAGTATTGCTATATAAACATCATCACGATATCATCGAATACAACTCAGATACAATTATCGTTTCGTCTAACCATTCAACATTCTGTTCGATTCAGTCGCTAATATGTGTAACGGAAGTATCGTCACCAGGTAAGTATCACTATATATACAGTATTGCGATATAATCGGATACCACCCAGATACATTGATTGTTCAGTCTATCATTTCAACTTTCTGTTCGTTTCGGTCGCTCGTATGTGAAACGAAAGAACCGTTACATGGTAGGTGTAGTTAAATATACAACATAACGATATAATCGGAGACAACCCAGATACAATGATTGTTCAATCTATCCATTCAACCTTATGTTCGATTCGGTTGCTAGTATGTATAACGAAAGAACAGTTACCTGGTTAGACATAATATATAATTATCATCACGAAATAATCGAATACAACCCAGATACGATGATTGTTCAGTCTATCCATTCAACCTTCTGTTCAGTTCAGTCGCTCTTATGTATAACTGAAGAACAGTTACCTGGTGAGTATAACTATATGAACATCATCACGATATAATCGAATACAACCCCAGATACGATCATTGTTTAGTCTATCCATTCAACCTTCAGTTCAATTCAGTCGCTCGTATGTATAACGGAAGAACAGTTACCTGGTGAGTATAACTATATGAATATCATCACGATATAATCGAATACAACCCCAGATACGATCATTGTTTAGTCTATCCATTCAACCTTCAGTTCAATTCAGTCGCTCGTATGTATAACGGAAGAACAGTTACCTGGTGAGTATAACTATATAAACATAATCGAATACAACTCAGATACGATGATTGTTCAATCTATCCATTCAACCTTATGTTCGATTCGGTTGCTCGTATGTATATCGGAAGAACAGGTACCTGGCGAGTATATCTATATAAATATCATCGAATACAACTCAGATACGATGATTGTTCAATCTATCCATTTAACCTTCTGCTCGATTCGGTCGCTTGTATGTGAAACGGAAGGACAGTTACCTGGTGAGTATTGCTATATAAACATCATCACGATATCATCGAATACAACTCAGATACAATTATCGTTTCGTCTAACCATTCAACATTCTGTTCGATTCAGTCGCTAGTATGTGTAACGGAAGTATCGTCACCTGGTAAGTATCACTATATATACAGTATTGCGATATAATCGGATACCACCCAGATACATTGATTGTTCAGTCTATCCATTCAACTTTCTTTTCGTTTCGGTCGCTCGTATGTAAAACGGGAATACCGTCTCCTAGTGTGTATAACTATATACACAGCATAACATCATAATCGAATACAACCCATATACTATCCATTCAACCTAGTAGTGCACCTAGGGGGCTATCAGACCAAGATGGCCGCCATGGGGCAATGACGTCATCCAAGATGGCCGCCATGGGGCAGCTGTCAACTGTCATGTCATCTGTCATGTCAAATGTCATCTGTCATGTCAAATGTCATCTGTCATGTCAAATGTCATATGTCATCTGTCATTTCAACTGTCAAATATTCTATGTCATCTGTCAATCAGAACATGTTCTATGCCTATCACGTCAGAGAGTGGACATGGAAACGCGACGCGTCATGACCCCACCCACTTTTTTGGCGCGAAATTCAAGTTATTTTCGAGGTTAGGTATTCTGCTTGCAACATGGGATAGGATATCGGCCCCTCTGGCCCCCTCAGGTGCCCCCTTGGCCCCCCTCAGGTATTCGCTGTACCCCCTTAGCCCCCTCAGGTTTTTGCTATACCCATCTGACCCCCCATAAGACTGCGCCCCCTTAGCGCTCCGCATCCGGAAACATCTCATGACGTCATATTTTATTTAAAAAAATCCTTCTATCGGCGGGATTTGAACTCCAGACCACCGGATTACGAGTCCGATGCGTTCCCACACAGCTACGACCACTATATGATTTAATTGCAGTCAATGTCGATGCAACGTTATCGCTCAGCGTGACGTAGTCTAGCAGATCCGTCCCAAAGATAAGAGAACGTAGCAACCTCGGCAAGCAGGGAGCAGGGAAACGAACAATGGCTTATTCATTCATTATACATCAGTGTATGAATAGAGATAATCGCATTCAAGGTCAGGTTCGCTGCATTCCAATGATGACTCAACATATCACGCCATGATGCAACAGCGTGATGTATTCGAGCAGATCCATGGAGCAGGGAAAGGAACAATGGCTTATTCATTCAATAAACATCAGTGTATTAATAGACATAATCGCATTCAAGGTCAGGTTTGCTGGATTCCATTGATGATTCAACATGATACAATATTTCGCAAGACGTTACAAAGATAAGAGACGACAAAGCGACTGTCACTGTTGCCAGACGTTTGAAAAAATAAGGCATTGATGCCAGACTTTCAAAAATATCTGGAAATATACCATACTGCACCTACAGCTTACCCAAGTGGAATCCGAACCATAGATGGATAACGTCTGAAGTATTACAGGGTGTGGCTGCCTGAAATTAGGCGTCTGATATCTGACGTATGACGTCATCGTTTCAAAATATCGAAAGGTCACCAACTGTTTAGTTATTTCCATCTGAACCACAACGTGTGATTATTCAAAATTGATGGATAACGTTTGACGTATTACAGGGTGTCAACCTGAAGTCAGGCGTCTGACATCTGACGTATGACGTCATCATTTCAAAATGGCCGCTGAAATCGGGAGATCACTAACTGTTTAGTAATTTCCGTATTATAAAGGTAATATACATACAGCTTACACAAGTAGAATCCGAACCACCACGTGTGAATACCTTAAATTGATGGATAACGTTTGACGTATGACAGGGTGTGGCTGCCTGAAGTTAGGCGTCTTACATTTGACGTATGACGTTAACATTTCAAAATGGCCCCCGACATCTCAAGGTTACCAACTGTTTAGTAATTTTCGTGTTATAAAGTGAATATACCTACATTTCACACAGGTAGAATCCGAACCACAGCATTGATATCGACGCAACAGAATTCAAGAACTCGTTAATATAAAGATGTCAATGACAAAATGATTGATTTTCTCTACGAATTATCAGAAAATATTCACTTCCGGTTTATTTAAAAGCGACATAGAGAAAAACTAATGTTTTATTCGTGATCCCCATGACGTGTAAACTTCAAAAACATCAACTTCCGGTTTCACTTCCGGTTTCCATTTTTCCACTTAACATAGTCATGTGGGTACTCTGAGAGAAGGATTTTTCACGGGCATTCCAAATATATCATTTTACCTATGTACAAAGTCTCAAGGTTAAAGAGATATCAATCAAAATGAATCGAAATAATGCAAAAATCTATGTAAACAATTCACAAACTCTTCGTGTAATGATTTCCTGGCCGATCCATCTTCTCGACAAATTATCACAAAATATCCACTTCCGGTTCATTAAAAAGCTATATAGAGAAAAACTAATGGAATATTCGTGACCCCCATGACGTGTAGACTTCAAAAACAACAACTTCCGGTTTCACTTCCGATTTCCATTTTGTTAGTAAACAGGGTCATGTGGGTACTCATTGAAAAGTTTATGTCACGTACATTCCTAATATATTAACTTACCATTATACAAAGTCCCAAGGTTTGCGAGATATCAATCAAAATTTCTCGAAATATTGATAAAACAATAAAAACTGTTCACCATCTCTTTGAGTACTGCTTTTCTAACCGATCTATCTCCTTGATGAATTATCGAAAAATATCCTCTTCCAATTCGTAAAAAATCGAGATAGAGGAAAAATGATGAGATGTTAGTGAACCCATAACGTTCGGACATCGAAACAACAACTTCCGATTTCACTTCCGGTTACAATTTTTTCAGTAAACAGAGCCATGTGGGTACTCTGAGAGAAGGATATCTCACGGACATCCCGAATATATCAACTTACCAATATACAAAATCTCAAGGTTTGCGAGATATTGACGAAAATTGGTGAAATAATCAAAACAACACTGTTACACGCAAGAAAGTGCTATGGAGAGTCGATTCGAGTCCACGGTTAACTCATGTTTCTATCTTATTATACAATATTCTAGTAGGAGACTATAATTTTTGTACAACTCATATCAGGAAATGCCATTTACACCATAATGAGAACCAAGTAGGTGAAATGATAAATAGGAAATCGATAATCAATTTTGAAGTAATCGATAACACATAGGGTTAATAAAGTTTCAAAAAAAGCTCTGTTCAAGGTATGTTTATAAATTCCAAGGCTATATAACTATTAAGATCACATTATATTGGAACCAGGTACTTCAATCATTGATCTACTCAAAAACTATGTCTCGAAACAGATATAATTTTCTATATTTAGGATCGCACTTCCAGCATCGGCAATACATGGAATATTATCGGAAATCTCGAGGTGAATGTTTCAAGGACTAAGAATTATCGAAATTTCAAAAACGGAGCTCTGATCAAGGTATGGTTATAAATTCCAAAGCTGTATAACTATTCACATCACATTATATTGAAGCCAGATACTTCAATCATTATTCACCTCGAAAAATATGAAACGAAACATATATACTTTTCTATATTTGGGATCGCACTTTCAGCAAAGAGAATATGTGTCAACGTCTACAGAAATCAATGCTTTCATTCAAAATGTTTTCGATAGGTCTAACGATGGAACCAACAGGCTGATAAAATACAGGGATGTAAAAACTATCTAGTATGGAAGAAATATACTGGGTGTGTAATAAAATTACACTTAATATTTTCAATAGGTGTACCGTTCGAAAAATACAAATGTACTGACTGGTACAGGATGTATCAAGAATTAATGATGACGTTTAACGTTTGATAGGTATAATTTGATAGTTGACGCTCAACGACTGGAACTTGAGAGCCTTAGTCACGTGAGGGTGAATATGGTTGTATCATGATCAGTGACGAAAACAATTTTATATTGATGAATTATTGAAAAAGTGTTCCTATATTTTCGTGAAAACGCGACATAGGAGAAAACAAATGATACATTTATGATCCCCATGATGAAAAGAGCTCAAACTTTTTGTTTTTCTAGTGAACAGGGATTATATGGGTACTCCGGAAAAATGATTTTTCACGGACATTTCGAGAATTCAACTTGTATATATTCTGAGACTTAAGACCAAAATTGATATTAATTGATAAACATTCATAACAATGACAAACCTTACGAATATAACGCACATATGTCGCGCAAATACAAAAAACGCGCAGACATCGCACCCTTATCAAAAAACTATCAAAAATGATAAATAGAACGACGAAAAGTCGAACATGCGTCTTACATATATCATGCAAACGTCGTTATCCGTCAAAGATCTATCAGACAACGTCGTCTAAAATTTTTGAATACGATGATTCGCATGACAAAGCGTCACGCATTCATTAAACAAGTAGAAATCATCAAAATTCATCACGCATACATCACCCATACGTCGCACATACGTCATGCAAACGTCACACATTCATCGAGAATCTATCAAACAGCAACATAAAAACGATGAATAACGTACTGACATTGCAAATCCAAAATGGTAGCAATTAAAGTTTAGCATCTGGCATCTGACATTCGGTGTCCGACATTTGACGCTTGGCGTACTAAGATTTCTGTTATTCACCAACATAAAGTTGTAGATATAAAAATAAACATAGGGCAATCATTGAAGAACATTGAATATGTTAAAAAAACATGACGCATGCGTTGTGCATACGTTGCGCATACGTCATACATACGTCGTGCAAACGTAGCGCCTACATCGAAAATCCATAATACAAAGTGTTTAAAACCTTGAAATGAGAAATAGCATGACATGATATCCATCACACATTCATTTTATGACGTTGAAAATTTTGAAAATAAAAACTCCACGCATGCGTCGTACGTACACCACGCTGACGTCGTGCCTTCGTCGGAAATCTACCAAGCAACGTATAAGAACTTCAATAACAATAAATAGCATAACGAAACGTCAGACATGAGTTATACATATATTGCATCGACGTCGTGTCCTTGTGAAAATGAAAATGTTCAAAACGATTTATAAATCTAATAACCATCACTTATTCATTAAACAATATCAAAAACTTTGAAAAACACTACACGAAAATTGTAGAGATGTCATTGAAAAATTCAACGACAGACGACAAAGAGTACTAGAAGCAAGAGAAGTGAGTAATTGAAGGATTTGACGATAGGGTCGATAGGAGTGAGTGAGTCATAGACGAATGACCCGGTGTTGAAATTATTATGATACAGGGTGACACATAATTCTCAATGAATCATCACATGGAATATTCACTTCCGGATGGCGGAAGATCTACGTGACCGAATAGCTATGTTCAAAACTTCAATTATAATTATTAACATTAGTTTTGAATTCGTTAAATTATGGTTGGTTACATGAAAATAGGACAGTATATGACAAAATACATCAAGAGTATATTCATTTCATTATTGCTTTCAAATTCAAGTTGATCTATGTAATGAAATATGAATAATGAATCATTATTTAGCACCACTTTTACAATTATTCACCAATGATGAAAAACCCATACACTTAGTTGAAAAACCTCGATATCAATATAATGATGGATTCAGGAATGCTAGTAAATGGAATAATATCAAACCTAACGTCATACATGACGTAGAACCTGACATCACACGCGACGTCTGAGACGTGCGTAAGACGTTGGACTCAGGTTTTCGATCAAGTAAGCTTCATGAATGTGGAAGAGGATCGTTTGGTAGGTCACACTTTTCTTTTCAAGTTCTCAAGAAATTCGCAAATTCATTGAATGGATCTGGTGGTAACAATAATCATTTTATAAAAAATAGAAAAATAATCCACTTTCATCTTTCAAATTTGGTAAATGTTATACATCATAATTCCTAGGGGAAAAATAAAAACGAAAAATTATAGATTTTTATATATATTTCTCACACATTATTCAAATCTCTCAATACATTCATTTCATGAAGGAACAAATATTCCCTGAGTGCATTACTTACTAAACTATCATTTGATATTTCACAAAATGGATACAGAGCTTCAAAATAATCAATATAACCAGAATCTTTATTGAAAATCGATTTAATCAAATTCAAAATATTATTATAAAATGTACAGAAGTTCATTTTTTCCAGTAAAACCACCCGATGGCCCACTAAACTTCGATGAACTTGAAGGATCTGCGTAGCATCCTCGACACCGATAAGGAACTCGACATCATGTTTTTTGACGAGTAGACATTTGATCCCATCAAACACCAATTGTGATATTTTGCAGAAATCTCCACATGGAAACGATACTGGCTCATATTCATCTTGGTGGGTTGGTAACTTCTCGTAGAAAAAATTGTCCAATGCTCGTTTCAGTAAATCAGTGAAAGTTTTCCATTCCGTTGTACAAAAAGATTGTTTATTTGGTTTGTATGGTTGTGATAAAATTATAGATGGATTGAATTTTCTCGCTGGACTCAAACCCACTCCTACCTGGAAGGCTCTCAACTGGAATAATGTGTAGAGTAGGTAATGTTTCTCGGCTCGGGCTGCATTTTCGTACATCTCCAACACTTCATCTAATTCTTGATGATATTTCGCATTATTGAAAGATGATTCGGTGAAATATGATTCAATATCGTCTTCTGACACACTCACATAACCACTATCTCGACTCGATGTTGACATGATAGACTAAGTTAAAATATTTTCAGACTGAGATCAATTTCATGTATCTATTTATAGTCTCCTTCCACATTCGAGAACAATAGAGTTGAAATCATTATTGCGAGATGAATCTTGACATATCAAATATGAGAATAATGCTGATTCAAGTAGAATAGCAGAAAAACAGAGGTATTACATGAATGCGTTGCTTATCTCCTCACATGATGCCCTGAGGAATGCAAAGTTGCATATCGAATATGAGATGTAATAAACATGATGATTCAGGGAGATAACATCAACATCATCACAATCTTTGAATTATGGTCGTGATTTATGATATCATCATCGACCACCTGCGAACTTATCGAAGATCTCTTCTATATTGTCGATTCATCTGATGAAATACAGAGAATAAGCATGACATTATTATTGCCAAATAAAATCCGAACCACCACATGTGAAAACCCCAAATTGATGGATAATATTTGACGTATGACAGAGGCGTACTAGGGCTGCTGGAGTTTGGCTTCTGACATCTGACAGTTAACGTTTGACGATACGTCATGCATACGAAGTCTTTTTTCTATAGAAAATCTATCAATCAACGCACAAAAACTTCAAAAACAATGGAAAGCATGACGAAACGTCAAGCATGCGTCATACATACATCGCGCAGATATCGTGTATTTCTTAAAAATCTATCAAACAATATATTGAAACTATAAAAACGAGTAATAGCATGACTAGATATAATGCATTCATCAAATAACATCGAAAACGATAAAAAACATCACGAATACGTCATGCAACTCATGTCAACTGTCAAGTATTCCATGGCGCTATGTCATATGTCAATCGGAAAGTGTTCCATGATGCTGCTGATGACGCCAGAGTATGGAAACGCAACGCGTCATAGACTACTAGCTCGACCAATCAGAAGCCGTCATATTCCAAACCACTTCATTTTTGGCGGGAAATTAAAGTTATTTTTATGATATCACCCCATAGCCCCCCCCAGGTCACCGCTGTGCCCCCTTTATGCGCAACACGTTAGACTCTGAGTTTAGGTGAGGCTTCGTGACGTTAGATTCAGAGGTTAGGTTAGGTTGGGTCTCGAGACGTTAGACTCAAAGGTTATGTTAGGACCCCGTGACGTTCAATTCTAACGTTAGGTAAGGTTAGATCCCGAGACGTTAGGTCGTTAGGTTAGGTTAGGTCGGAGACCTAACCTATCTTCTGAATGTCTCTGTCATACGTCAAATATTATCCATCAATTTGGGGTTTTCACATGTGGTGGTTCGGATTTCATTTGGCAATAATAATGTCATACTTATTCTCTGTATTTCATCAGATGAATCGACAATATAGAAGAGATCTTTGATAAGTTCGCAGGTGGTCGATGATGATATCATAAATCACGACCATAATTCAAAGATTGTGATGATGTTGATGTTATCTCCCTGAATCATCATGTTTATTACATCTCATATTCGATATGCAACTTTGCATTCCTCAGGGCATCATGTGGGGAGATAAGCAACGCATTCATGTAATACCTCTGTTTTTCTGCTATTCTACTTGAATCAGCATTATTCTTATATTTGATATGTCAAGATTCATCTCGCAATAATGATTTCAACTCTATTGTTCTCGAATGTGGAAGGAGACTATAAATAGATACATGAAATTGATCTCAGTCTGAAAATATTTTAACTTAGTCTATCATGTCAACATCGAGTCGAGATAGTGGTTATGTGAGTGTGTCAGAAGACGATATTGATTCATATTTCACCGAATCATCTTTCAATAATGCGAAATATCATCAAGAATTAGATGAAGTGTTGGAGATGTACGAAAATGCAGCCCGAGCCGAGAAACATTACCTACTCTACACATTATTCCAGTTGAGAGCCTTCCAGGTAGGAGTGGGTTTGAGTCCAGCGAGAAAATTCAATCCATCTATAATTTTATCACAACCCTACAAACCAAATAAACAATCTTTTTGTACAACGGAATGGAAAACTTTCACTGATTTACTGAAACGAGCATTAGACAATTTTTTCTACGAGAAGTTACCAACCCACCAAGATGAATATGAGCCAGTATCGTTTCCATGTGGAGATTTCTGCAAAATATCACAATTGGTGTTTGATGGGATCAAATGTCTACTCGTCAAAAAACATGATGTCGAGTTCCTTATCGGTGTCGAGGATGCTACGCAGATCCTTCAAGTTCATCAAAGTTTAGTGGGCCATCGGGTGGTTTTACTGGAAAAAATAAACTTCTGTACATTTTATAATAATATTTTGAATTTGATTAAATCGATTTTCAATAAAGATGCTGGTTATATTGATTATTTTGAAGCTCTGTATCCATTTTGTGAAATATCAAATGATAGTTTAGTAAGTAATGCACTCAGGGAATATTTGTTCCTTCATGAAATGAATGTATTGAGAGATTTGAATAATGTGTGAGAAATATATATAAAAATCTATAATTTTTCGTTTTTATTTTTCCCCTAGGAATTATGATGTATAACATTTACCAAATTTGAAAGATGAAAGTGGATTATTTTTCTATTTTTTATAAAATGATTATTGTTACCACCAGATCCATTCAATGAATTTGCGAATTTCTTGAGAACTTGAAAAGAAAAGTGTGACCTACCAAACGATCCTCTTCCACATTCATGAAGCTTACTTGATCGAAAACCTGAGTCCAACGTCTTACGCACGTCTCAGACGTCGCGTGTGATGTCAGGTTCTACGTCATGTATGACGTTAGGTTTGATATTATTCCATTTACTAGCATTCCTGAATCCATCATTATATTGATATCGAGGTTTTTCAACTAAGTGTATGGGTTTTTCATCGTTGGTGAATAATTGTAAAAGTGGTGGTAAATAATGATTCATTATTCATATTTCATTACATAGATCAACTTGAATTTGAAAGCAATAATGAAATGAATATACTCTTGATGTATTTTGTCATATACTGTCCTATTTTCATGTAACCATAATTTAACGAATCCAAAACTAATGTTAATAATTATAATTGAAGTTTTGAACATAGCTATTCGGTCACGTAGATCTTCCGCCATCCGGAAGTGAATATTCCATGTGATGATTCATTGAGAATTATGTGTCACCCTGTATCATAATAATTTCAACACCGGGTCATTCGTCTATGACTCACTCACTCCTATCGACCCTATCGTCGAATCTTTCAATTACTCACTTCTCTTGCTTCTAGTACTCTTTGTCGTCTGTCGTTGAATTTTTCAATGACATCTCTACAATTTTCGTGTAGTGTTTTTCAAAGTTTTTGATATTGTTTAATGAATAAGTGATGGTTATTAGATTTATAAATCGTTTTGAACATTTTTATTTTCACAAGGACACGACGTCGATGCGATATATGTATAACTCATGTCTGACGTTTCGTTATGCTATTTATTGTTATTGAAGTTCTTATACGTTGCTTGGTAGATTTCCGACGAAGGCACGACGTCAGCGTGGTGTACGTACGACGCATGCGTGGAGTTTTTATTGTCAAAATTTTCAACGTCATAAAATGAATGTGTGATGGATATCATGTCATGCTATTTCTCATTTCAAGGTTTTAAACACGTTGTATTATGGATTTTCGATGTAGGCGCTACGTTTGCACGACGTATGTATGACGTATGCGCAACGTATGCACAACGCATGCGTCATGTTTTTTTAACATATTCAATGTTCTTCAATGATTGCCCTATGTTTATTTTTATATCTACAACTTTATGTTGGTGAATAACAGACGCCAAGCGTCAAATGTCGGACACCGAATGTCAGATGCCAGATGCTAAACTTTAATTGCTACCATTTTGGATTTGCAATGTCAGTACGTTATTAATCGTTTTTATGTTGCTGTTTGATAGATTATCGATGAATGTGTGACGTTTGCATGACGTATGTGCGACGTATGGGTGATGTATGCGTGATGAATTTTGATGTTTTCTACTTGTTTAATGAATGCGTGACGCTTTGTCATGCGAATCATCGTATTCAAAAATTTTAGACGACGTTGTCTGATAGATCTTTGACGGATAACGACGTTTGCATGATATATGTAAGACGCATGTTCGACTTTTCGTCGTGCTATTTATCATTTTTGATAGTTTTTTGATAAGGGTGCGATGTCTGCGCGTTTTTTGTATTTGCGCGACATATGTGCGTTGTATTCGTAAGGTTTGTCATTGTTATGAATGTTTATCAATTAATATCAATTTTGGTCTTAAGTCTCAGAATATATACAAGTTGAATTCTCGAAATGTCCGTGAAAAATCATTTTTCCGGAGTACCCATATAATCCCTGTTCACTAGAAAAACAAAAAGTTTGAGCTCTTTTCATCATGGGGATCATAAATGTATCATTTGTTTTCTCCTATGTCGCGTTTTCACGAAAATATAGGAACACTTTTTCAATAATTCATCAATATAAAATTGTTTTCGTCACTGATCATGATACAACCATATCCACCCTCACGTGACTAAGGCTCTCAAGTTCCAGTCGTTGAGCGTCAACTATCAAATTATACCTATCAAACGTTAAACGTCATCATTAATTCTTGATACATCCTGTACCAGTCAGTACATTTGTATTTTTCGAACGGTACACCTATTGAAAATATTAAGTGTAATTTCTTACACACCCAGTATATTTCTTCCATACTAGATAGTTTTTACATCCCTGTATTTTATCAGCCTGTTGGTTCCATCGTTAGACCTATCGAAAACATTTCGAATGAAAGCATTGATTTCTGTAGACGTTGACACATATTCTCTTTGCTGAAAGTGCGATCCCAAATATAGAAAAGTATATATGTTTCGTATCATATTTTTCGAGGTGAATAATGATTGGCTTCAATATAATGGCTTCAATATAATGTGATGTGAATAGTTATACAGCTTTGGAATTTATAACCATACCTTGATCAGAGCTCCGTTTTTGAAATTTCGATAATTCTTAGTCCTTGAAACATTCACCTCGAGATTTCCGATAATATTCCATGTATTGCCGATGCTGGAAGTGCAATCCTAAATATAGAAAATTATATCTGTTTCGAGACATATTTTTTGAGTAGATCAATGATTGAAGTACCTGGTTCCAATATAATGTGATCTTAATAGTTATATAGCCTTGGAATTTATAAACATACCTTGAACAGAGCTTTTTTTGAAACTTTATTAACCCTATGTGTTATCGATTACTTCAAAATTGATTATCGATTTCCTATTTATCATTTCACCTACTTGGTTTTCATTATGGTGTAAATGGCATTTCCTGATATGAGTTGTACAAAAATTATAGTCTCCTACTAGAATATTGATTAATAAGATAGAAACATGAGTTAACCGTGGACTCAAATCGACTCTCCATAGCACTTTCTTGCGTGTAACAGTGTTGTTTTGATTATTTCACCAATTTTCGTCAATATCTCGCAAACCTTGAGATTTTGTATATTGGTAAGTTGATATATTCGGGATGTCCGTGAGATATCCTTCTCTCAGAGTACCCACATGGCTCTGTTTACTGAAAAAATTGTAACCGGAAGTGAAATCGGAAGTTGTTGTTTCGATGTCCGAACGTTATGGGTTCACTAACATCTCATCATTTTTCCTCTATCTCGATTTTTTACGAATTGGAAGAGGATGTTTTTCGATAATTCATCAAGGAGATAGATCGGTTAGAAAAGCAGTACTCAAAGAGATGGTGAACAGTTTTTATTGTTTTATCAATATTTCGAGAAATTTTGATTGATATCTCGCAAACCTTGGGACTTTGTATAATGGTAAGTTAATATATTAGGAATGTACGTGACATAAACTTTTCAATGAGTACCCACATGACCCTGTTTACTAACAAAATGGAAATCGGAAGTGAAACCGGAAGTTGTTGTTTTTGAAGTCTACACGTCATGGGGGTCACGAATATTCCATTAGTTTTTCTCTATATAGCTTTTTAATGAACCGGAAGTGGATATTTTGTGATAATTTGTCGAGAAGCTGGATCGGCCAGGAAATCATTACACGAAGAGTTTGTGAATTGTTTACATAGATTTTTTCATTTTTTCGATTCATTTTGATTGATATCTCTTTAACCTTGAGACTTTGTACATAGGTAAAATGATATATTTGGAATGCCCGTGAAAAATCCTTCTCTCAGAGTACCCACATGACTATGTTAAGTGGAAAAATGGAAACCGAAAGTAAAACCGGAAGTTGATGTTTTTGAAGTTTACACGTCATGGGGATCACGAATAAAACATTAGTTTTTCTCTATGTCGCTTTTTAATAAACCGGAAGTGAATATTTTCTGATAATTCGTAGAGAAAATCAATCATTTTGTCATTGACATCTTTATATTAACGAGTTCATGAATTCTGTTGCGTCGATATCAATGCTGTGGTTCGGATCCTACCTGTGTGAAATGTAGGTATATTCACTTTATAACACGAAAATTACTAAACAGTTGGTAACCCTGAGATGTCGGGGGCCATTTTGAAATGTTAACGTCATACGTCAAATGTCAGACGCCTAACTTCAGGCAGCCACACCCTGTCATACGTCAAACGTTATCCATCAATTTAAGGTATTCACACGTGGTGGTTCGGATTCTACTTGTGTAAGCTGTATGTATATTACCTTTATAATACGGAAATTACTAAACAGTTAGTGATCTCCCGATTTCAGCAGCCATTTTGAAATGATGACGTCATACGTCAGATGTCAGACGCCTGACTTCAGGTTGACACCCTGTAATACGTCAAACGTTATCCATCAATTTTGAATAATCACACGTTGTGGTTCAGATGGAAATAACTAAACAGTTGGTGACCTTTCGATATTTTGAAACGATGACGTCATACGTCAGATATCAGACGCCTAATTTCAGGCAGCCACACCCTGTAATACTTCAGACGTTATCCATCTATGGTTCGGATTCCACTTGGGTAAGCTGTAGGTGCAGTATGGTATATTTCCAGATATGTTTGAAAGTCTGGCATCAATGCCTTATTTTTTGAAACGTCTGGCAACAGTGTCAGTCGCTTTGTCGTCTCTTATCATTGTAACGTCTTGCGAAATATTGTATCATGTTGAATCATCAATGGAATCCAGCGAACCTGACCTTGAATGCGATTATGTCTATTAATACACTGATGTTTATTGAATGAATAAGCCATTGTTCCTTTCCCTGCTCCATGGATCTGCTCGAATACATCACGCTGTTGCATCATGGCGTGATATGTTGAGTCATCATTGGAATGCAGCGAACCTGACCTTGAATGCGATTATCTCTATTCATACACTGATGTATAATGAATGAATAAGCCATTGTTCGTTTCCCTGCTTCCCGCTTGCCGAGGTTGCTACGTTCTCTTATTTTTGGGACGGATCTGCTAGACTACGTCACGCTGAGCGATAACGTTGCATCGACATTGACTGCAATTAAATTATATAGTGGTCGTAGCTGTGTGGGAACGCATCGGACTCGTAATCCGGTGGTCTGGAGTTCATATCCCGCCGATAGAAGGATTTTTTTAAATAAAATATGACGTCATGAGATGTTTCCGGATGCGGAGCGCTAAGGGGGCGCAGTCTTATGGGGGGTCAGATGGGTATAGCAAAAACCTAAGGGGGCTAAGGGGGTACAGCGAAGACCTGAGGGGGGCCAAGGGGGCACCTGAGGGGGCCAGAGGGGCCGATATCCTATCCCATGTTGCAAGCAGAATACCTAACCTCAAAAATAACTTGAATTTCGCGCCAAAAAAGTGGGTGGGGTCATGACGCGTCGCGTTTCCATGTCCACTCTCTGACGTGATAGGCATAGAACATGTTCTGATTGACAGATGACATAGAATATTTGACAGTTGAAATGGCAGATGACATATGACATTTGACATGACAGATGACATTTGACATGACAGATGACATTTGACATGACAGATGACATGACAGTTGACAGCTGCCCCATGGCGGCCATCTTGGATGACGTCATTGCCCCATGGCGGCCATCTTGGTTTGATAGCCCCCTAGGTGCACTACTCAACCTTCTGTTCGATTCAGTCGCTCGTATGTATATCGGAAGAACAGTTACCTGGTGAGTATAACTATATAAACATAATCGAATACAACCCAGATACGATGATTGTTCAATCTATACTGAATTCAACCTTCTGCTCGATTCGGTCGCTTGTATGTAAAACGGAAGAACAGTTACCTGGTGAGTATTGCTATATAAACATCATCACGATATCATCGAATACAACTCAGATACAATTATCGTTTCGTCTGACCATTTAACCTTCTGTTCGATTCAGTCGCTAGTATGTGTAACGGAAGTACCGTCACCTGGTAAGTATCACTATATATACAGTATTGCGATATAATCGGATACCACCCAGATACATTGATTGTTCAGTCTATCCATTCAACTTTTAGTTTCGTTTTGGTCGCTCGTATGTAAAACGGGAATACCGTCACCTAGTGTGTATAACTATATACACAGCATAACATCATAATCGAATACAACTCAGATACTATCCATTCAACCTTCTGTTCGATTCGGTTGCTCGTATGTATAACGAAAGAACAGTAACCTGGTGAGTATTTCTATATAAACTTCATCACGATATAATCGAATACAACTCAGATACAATGATCATTTCGTCTATCCATCTAACCTTCTGTTCGATTGGTTTGCTCGTACGTATAACGCAAGAACAGTCACCTGGTGAGTATTACTATATAAACATTCCCACGATATAATCGAATACAACTCAGTTACAATTATCGTTCCGTCTAACCATCCAACCTTATGTTCGATTCAGACGCTCGTATGTGTAACGAAAGAACCGTTACATGGTAGGTGTATCTAAATATACAGCATAACTATATAATCGGAGACAACCCAGATACAATGATTGTTCAATCTATCCATTCAACCTTATGTTCGATTCGGTTGCTCGTATGTATAACGAAAGAACAGTTACCTGGTTAGACATAATATATAATAATCATCACGAAATAATCGAATACAACCCGGATACGATGATTGTTCAGTCTATCCATACAACCTTCTGTTCAGTTCAGTCGCTCTTATGTATAACTGGAAAATAGTTACCTGGTGAGTATAACTATATAAACATCATCACGATATAATCGAATACAACCCCAGATACGATCATTGTTTAGTCTATCCATTCAACCTTCTGTTCAATTCAGTCGCTCGTATGTATAACGGAAGTACATTTACTTGGTGAGTATAACTATATAAACATAATCGAATACAACTCAGATACGATGATTGTTCAATCTATCCATTCAACCTTATGTTCGATTCGGTCACTTGTATGTAAAACTGAAGGACAGTTACCTGGTGAGTATTGCTATATAAACATCATCACGATATCATCGAATACAACTCAGATACAATTATCGTTTCGTCTAACCATTCAACATTCTGTTCGATTCAGTCGCTAGTATGTATAACGGACGAACAGTTACCTGGTGAGTATAACTATATGAACATAATCGAATACAACCCAGATACGATGATTGTTCAATCCATACTAAATTTAACCTTCTGCTCGATTCGGTCGCTTGTATGTGAAACGGAAAAACAGTTACCTGGTGAGTATTGCTATATAAACATCATCACGATATCATCGAATACAACTCAGATACAATTATCGTTTCGTCTCACCATTCAACCTTAAGTTCGATTCAGTCGCTAGTATGTGCAACGGAAGTACCGTCACCTGGTAAGTATCACTATATATACAGTATTGCGATATAATCGGATACCACCCAGATATATTGATTGTTCAGTCTATCCATTCAACTTTCTGTTCGTTTCGGTCGCTCGTATGTAAAACGGGAATACCGTCACCTAATGTGTATAACTATATACACAGCATAACATCATAATCGAATACAACCCAGATACTATCCATTCAACCTTCTGTTCGATTCGGTTGCTCGTATGTATAAAGAAAAAACAGTAACCTGGTGAGTATTACTATATAAACATCACCACGATATAATCGAATACAACTCAGTTACAATTATTGTTCCGTCTAATAATCCAACCTTATGTTCGATTCAGACGCTCGTATGTGTAACGAAAGAACCGTTACATGGTAGGTGTAACTTAATATACAGCATAACGATATAATCGGAGACAACCCAGATACAATGATTGTTCAATCTATCCATTCAACCTTATGTTCGATTCGGTTGCTCGTATGTGTAACAGAAGAACTGTTACCTTGTTAGACATACTATATGATAACCATCACGATATAATCGAATACCACCCAGATACATTGATTGTTCAGTCTATCCATTCAACTTTCTGTTCAGTTCAGTCGCTCTTATGTATTACTGGAGAAAAGTTTCCTGGTGAGTATAACTATATGAACATCATCAAGATATAATCGAAAACAACCCCAGATACGATTATTGTTTAGTCTATCCATTCAACCTTCTGTTCAATTCAGTCGCTCGTATGTATAACGGAAGAACAGGTACCTGGTGAGTATAACTATATAAACATAATCAAATACAACCCAGATACGATGATTGTTCAATCTATACATTTAACCTTCTGCTCGATTCGGTCGCTTGTATGTGAAACGGAAGAATAGTTACCTGGTTATTATTGCTATATAAACATCATCACGATATCATCGGATTCAACTCAGATACAATTATCGTTTCGTCTAACCATTCAACCTTCTGTTCGATTCAGTCGCTAGTATGTGTAACGGAAGTACCGTCACCTGGTAAGTATCACTATATATACAGTATTGCGATATAATCGGATACCACCCAGATACATTGATTGTTCAGTCTATCCATTCATTTTTCTGTTCTTTTCGGTCGCTCGTATGAAAAACGGGAATACCGTCATCAAATGTGTATAACTATATACACAGCATAAGATCATAATCGAATACAACCCAGATACTATCCATTCAACCTTCTGTTCGATTCGGTTGCTCGTATGTTTAACGAAAGAACAGTAACCTGGTGAGTATTACTATATAAACATCACCACGATATAATCGAATACAACTCAGTTACAATTATTGTTCCGTCTAATCATCCAACCTTATGTTCGATTCAGACGCTCGTATGTGTAACGAAAGAACCGTTACATGGTAGGTGTAACTTAATATACAGCATAACGATATAATCGGAGACAACCCAGATTCAATGATTGTTTAATCTATCCATTCAACCTTATGTTCGATTCGGTTGCTCGTATGTGTAATAGAAGAACTGTTACCTGGTAAGACATACTATAGATAATCATCACGATATAATCGAATACCACCCAGATACATTGATTGTTCAGTCTATCCATTCAACTTTCTGTTCAGTTCAGTCGCTCTTATGTATAACTGGAGAACAGTTTCCTGGTGAGTATAACTATATGAACATCATCAAGATATAATCGAATACAACCCCAGATACGATTATTGTTTAGTCTATTCATTCAACCTTCTGTTCAATTCAGTCGCTCGTATGTATAACGGAAGAACATTTACCTGGTGAGTATAACTATATAAACCTTATCGAATACAACCCAGATACGATGAATTTTCAATCTATCCATTTAACCTTCTGCTCGATTCGGTCGCTTTTATGTAAAACGGAAGAACAGCTACCTGGTGAGTATTGCTATAAAAATATCATCACGATATCATCGAATACAACTCAGATACAATTATCGCTTCGTCTAACCATTCAACCTTCTGTTCGATTCAGTCGCTAGTATGTGTAACGGAAGTACCGTCACCTGGTAAGTATCACTATATATACAGTTTCGCGATATAATCGGATACCAACCAGATACATTGATTGTTCAGTCTATCCATTCAACTTTTAGTTTCGTTTTGGTCGCTCGTATGTAAAACGGGAATACCGTCACCTAGTGTGTATAACTATATACACAGCATAACATCATAATCGAATACAACTCAGATACTATCCATTCAACCTTCTGTTCGATTCGGTTGCTCGTATGTATAACGAAAGAACAGTAACCTGGTGAGTGTTTCTATATAAACTTCATCACGATATAATCGAATACAACTCAGATACAATGATCATTCCGTCTATCCATCTAACCTTCTGTTCGATTGGTTTGCTCGTACGTATAACGCAAGAACAGTCACCTGGTGAGTATTACTATATAAACATTCCCACGATATAATCGAATACAACTCAGTTACAATTATCGTTCCGTCTAACCATCCAACCTCATGTTCGATTCAGACGCTCGTATGTGTAACGAAAGAACCGTTACATGGTAGGTGTATCTAAATATACAGCATAACGATATAATCGGAGACAACCCAGATACAATGATTGTTCAATCTATCCATTCAACCTTATGTTCGATTCGGTTGCTCGTATGTATAACGAAATAACAGTTACCTGGTTAGACATAATATATAATAATCATCACGAAATAATCGAATACAACCCAGATACGATGATTGTTCAGTCTATTCATACAACCTTCTGTTCAGTTCAGTCGCTCTTATGTATAACTGGAAAATAGTTACCTGGTGAGTATAACTATATAAACATCATCACGATATAATCGAATACAACCCCAGATACGATCATTGTTTAGTCTATCCATTCAACCTTCTGTTCAATTCAGTCGCTCGTATGTATAACGGAAGTACATTTACTTGGTGAGTATAACTATATAAACATAATCGAATACAACTCAGATACGAAGATTGTTCAATCTATCCATTCAACCTTATGTTCGATTCGGTTGCTCGTATGTATAACGGAAGAACAGGTACCTGGTGAGTATAACTATATAAACATAATCGAATACAACTCAGAAACGATGATTGTTCAATCTATCCATTTAACCTCCTGCTCGATTCGGTCACTTGTATGTAAAACTGAAGGACAGTTACCTGGTGAGTATTGCTATATCAACATCATCACGATATCATCGAATACAACTCAGATACAATTATCGTTTCGTCTAACCATTCAACATTCTGTTCGATTCAGTCGCTAGTATGTATAACGGACGAACAGTTACCTGGTGAGTATAACTATATGAACATAATCGAATACAACCCAGATACGATGATTGTTCAATCCATACTAAATTTAACCTTCTGCTCGATTCGGTCGCTTGTATGTGAAACGGAAAAACAGTTACCTGGTGAGTATTGCTATATAAACATCATCACGATATCATCGAATACAACTCAGATACAATTATCGTTTCGTCTCACCATTTAACCTTAAGTTCGATTCAGTCGCTAGTATGTGCAACGGAAGTACCGTCACCTGGTAAGTATCACTATATATACAGTATTGCGATATAATCGGATACCACCCAGATATATTGATTGTTCAGTCTATCCATTCAACTTTCTGTTCGTTTCGGTCGCTCGTATGTAAAACGGGAATACCGTCACCTAATGTGTATAACTATATACACAGCATAACATCATAATCGAATACAACCCAGATACTATCCATTCAACCTTCTGTTCGATTCGGTTGCTCGTATGTATAAAGAAAAAACAGTAACCTGGTGAGTATTACTATATAAACATCACCACGATATAATCGAATACAACTCAGTTACAATTATTGTTCCGTCTAATCATCCAACCTTATGTTCGATTCAGACGCTCGTATGTGTAACGAAAGAACCGTTACATGGTAGGTGTAACTCAATATACAGCATAACGATATAATCGGAGACAACCCAGATACAATGATTGTTCAATCTATCCATTCAACCTTATGTTCGATTCGGTTGCTCGTATGTGTAACAGAAGAACTTTTACCTTGTTAGACATACTATATGATAACCATCACGATATAATCGAATACCACCCAGATACATTGATTGTTCAGTCTATCCATTCAACTTTCTGTTCAGTTCAGTCGCTCTTATGTATTACTGGAGAAAAGTTTCCTGGTGAGTATAACTATATGAACATCATCAAGATATAATCGAAAACAACCCCAGATACGATTATTGTTTAGTCTATCCATTCAACCTTCTGTTCAATTCAGTCGCTCGTATGTATAACGGAAGAACAGGTACCTGGTGAGTATAACTATATAAACATAATCAAATACAACCCAGATACGATGATTGTTCAATCTATACATTTAACCTTCTGCTCGATTCGGTCGCTTGTATGTGAAACGGAAGAATAGTTACCTGGTTATTATTGCTATATAAACATCATCACGATATCATCGGATACAACTCAGATACAATTATCGTTTCGTCTAACCATTCAACCTTCTGTTCGATTCAGTCGCCAGTATGTGTAACGGAAGTACCGTCACCTGGTAAGTATCACTATATATACAGTATTGCGATATAATCGGATACCACCCAGAACATTGATTGTTCAGTCTATCCATTCATTTTTCTGTTCTTTTCGGTCGCTCGTATGTAAAACGGAAATACCGTCATCAAATGTGTATAACTATATACACAGCATAAGATCATAATCGAATACAACCCAGATACTATCCATTCAACCTTCTGTTCGATTCGGTTGCTCGTATGTTTAACGAAAGAACAGTAACCTGGTGAGTATTTCTATATAAACTTCATCACGATATAATCGAATACAACTGAGATACAATGATCATTGCGTCTATCCATCCAACCTTCTGTTCGATTGGGTCGCTCGTATGTATAACGCAAGAACAGTCACCTGGTGAGTATTACCATATAAACATCACCACGATATAATAGAATACAACTCAGTTACAATTATCGTTCCGTCTAATCATCCAACCTTATTTTCGATGCATACGCTCGTATGTGTAACTAAAGAACCGTTACATGGTAGGTGTAACTAAATATACAGCATAACGATATAATCGGAGACAACCCAGATACAATGATTGTTCAATCTATCTATTCAACCTTATGTTCGATTCGGTTGCTCGTATGTGTAACAGAAGAACTGTTTCATGGTAAGACATACTATATGATAATCATCACGATATAATCGAATACAACCCAGATACAATGATTGTTCAGTCTATCCATTCAACCTTCTGTTCAGTTCAGTCGCTCTCATGTATAACTGGAGAACAGTTACCTGGTGAGTTTAACTATATAAACATCATCACGATATCATCGAATACAACCCCAGATACGATCATTGTTTAGTCTATCCATTCAACCTTTTGTTCAATTCAGTCGCTCGTATGTATAACGGAAGAACAGTTACCTGGTGAGAATAACTATATAAACATAATCGAATACAACCCAGATACGATGAATGTTCAATCTATCTATTTAACCTTCTGCTCGATTCGGTCGCTTGTATGTAAAACGTGAGAACAGTTACCTGGTGAGTATTGCTATAAACATCATCACGATATCATCGAATACAACTCAAATACAATTATTGCTTCGTCTAAACATTTAACCTTCTGTTCGATTCAGTCGCTAGTATGTGTAACGGAAGAACCGTCACCTGGTAAGTATCACTATATATACAGTATTGCGATATAATCGGATACCAACCAGATACATTGATTGTTCAGTCTATCCATTCAACTTTCTGTTCGTTTCTGTCGCTCGTATGTAAAACGGGAATACCGTCACCTAGTGTGTATAACTATATACACAGCATAACATCATAATCGAATACAACCCAGATACCATCCATTCAACCTTCTGTTCGATTCGGTTGCTCGTATGTATAACGAAAGAACAGTAACCTGGTGAGTATTTCTATATGAACTTCATCACGATATAATCGAATACAACTCAGATACAATGATCATTCCGTCTATTCATCCAACCTTCTGTTCGATTGGGTCGCTCGTACGTATAACGAAAGAACAGTCACCTGGTGTGTATTACTATATAAACATTTCCACGATATAATCGAATACAACTCAGTTACAATTATCGTTCCGTCTAACCAATCCAACCTTATGTTCGATTCAGACGCTCGTATGTGTAACGAAAGAACCGTTGGATGGTAGGTGTATCTAATTATACAGCATAACGATATAATCGTAGACAACCCAGATACAATGATTGTTCAATCTATCCATTCAACCTTATGTTCGATTCGGTTGCTCGTATGTATAACGGAAGAACAGTTACCTGGTTAGACATAATATATAATAATCATCACGAAATAATCGAATACAACCCAGATACGATGATTATTCAGTCTATCCATTCAACCTTCTGTTCAGTTCAGTCGCTCTTATGTATAACTGGAGAACAGTTACCTGGTGAGTATAACTATATAAACATCATCACGATATCATCGAATACAACCCCAGATACGATAATTGTTTAGTCTATCCATTCAACCTTCTGTTCAATTCAGTCGCTCGTATGTATAACGGAAGAACAGTTACTTGGTAGGTATAACTATATAAACATAATTGAATACAACTCAGATACGATGATCGTTCAATCTATCCATTCAACCTTATGTTCGATTCGGTTGCTCGTATGTATAACGGAAGAACATGGTACCTGGTGAGTATAACTATATAAACATAATCGAATACAACTCAGATACGATGATTGTTCAATCTATCCATTAAACCTTCTGCTCGATTCGGTCGCTTGTATGTAAAGCGGAAGAACATTTACCTGGTGAGTATTGCTATATAAACATCATCACGATTTAATCTTATACAACCCCAGATACGATCATTGTTTAGTCTATCCATTCAACTTTCTGTTCAGTTTAGTCGCTCTTATGTATAACTGGAGAACAGTTTCCTGGTGAGTATAACTATATGAACATCATCAAGATATAATCGAATACAACCCCAGATACGACTATTGTTTAGTCTATCCATTCAACCTTCTGTTCAATTCAGTCGCTCGTATGTATAACGAAAGAACAGTTACCTGGTGAGTATAACTATATGAACATAATCGAATACAACCCAGTTACGATGATTGTTCAATCTCTACTAAATTTAAGCTTCTGCTCGATTCGGTCGCTTGTATGTAAAACGGAAGAACAGTTACCTGGTGAGTATCGCTATATAAACATCATCACGATATCATCGAATACAACTCAGAGATACAATTATCGTTTCGTCTAACCATTTGACCTTCTGTTCGATTCAGTCTCTAGTATGTGTAACGAAAGTACCGTCACCTGGTAAGTATCACTATATATACTATATACACAGCATAACATCATAATCGAATACAACTCAGATACTATCCATTCAACCTTCTGTTCGATTCGGTTGCTCGTATGTATAACGAAAGAACAGTTACCTGGTGTGTATAACTATATAAACATCATCACGATATAATCGAATACAACCCCAGATACGATCATTGTTTAGTCTATCCATTCAACCTTCTGTTCAATTCAGTCGCTCGTATGTATAACGGAAGAACAGTTACTTGGTGAGTATAACTATATAAACATAATCGAATACAACTCAGATACGATGATTGTTCAATCTATCCATTCAACCTTATGTTCGATTCGGTTGCTCGTATGTATAACGAAAGAACAGGTACCTGGTGAGTATAACTATATGAACATAATCGAATACAACTCAGATACGATGATTGTTCAATCTATCCATTTAACCTTCTGCTCGATTCGGTCACTTGTATGTAAAACTGAAGGACAGTTACCTGGTGAGTATTGCTATATAAACATCATCACGATATCATCGAATACAAGTCAGATACAATTATCGTTTCGTCTAACCATTCAACATTCTGTTCGATTCAGTCGCTAGTATGTATAACGGACGAACAGTTACCTGGTGAGTATAACTATATGAACATAATCGAATACAACCCAGATACGATGATTGTTCAATCCATACTAAATTTAACCTTCTGCTCGATTCGGTCGCTTGTATGTGAAACGGAAAAACTGTTACCTGGTGAGTATTGCTATATAAACATCATCACGATATCATCGAATACAACTCAGATACAATTATCGTTTCGTCTCACCATTTAACCTTAAGTTCGATTCAGTCGCTAGTATGTGCAACGGAAGTACCGTCACCTGGTAAGTATCACTATATATACAGTATTGCGATATAATCGGATACCACCCAGATATATTGATTGTTCAGTCTATCCATTCAACTTTCTGTTCGTTTCGGTCGCTCGTATGTAAAACGGGAATACCGTCACCTAATGTGTATAACTATATACACAGCATAACATCATAATCGAATACAACCCAGATACTATCCATTCAACCTTCTGTTCGATTCGGTTGCTCGTATGTATAAAGAAAAAACAGTAACCTGGTGAGTATTTCTATATGAACGTCATCACGATATAATCGAATACAACTCAGATACAATGATCATTTCGTCTATTTATCCAAACTTCTGTTCGATTGGGTCGCTCGTATGTATAACGCAAGAACAGTCACCTGGTGAGTATTACTATATAAACATCACCACGATATAATCGAATACAACTCAGTTACAATTATTGTTCCGTCTAATCATACAACCTTATGTTCGATTCAGACGCTCGTATGTGTAACGAAAGAACCGTTACATGGTAGGTGTAACTTAATATACAGCATAACGATATAATCGGAGACAACCCAGATACAATGATTGTTCAATCTATCCATTCAACCTTATGTTCGATTCGGTTGCTCGTATGTATAACTGGAGAACAGTTACCTGGTGAGTATAACTATATAAACATCATCACGATGTCATCGAATACAACCCCAGATACGATAATTGTTTAGTCTATCCATTCAACCTTCTGTTCAATTCAGTCGCTCGTATGTATAACGGAAGAACAGTTACTTGGTAGGTATAACTATATAAACATAATTGAATACAACTCAGATACGATGATCGTTCAATCTATCCATTCAACCTTATGTTCGATTCGGTTGCTCGTATGTATAACGGAAGAACATGATACCTGGTGAGTATAACTATATAAACATAATCGAATACAACTCAGATACGATGATTGTTCAATCTATCCATTGAACCTTCTGCTCGATTCGGTCGCTTGTATGTGAAGCGGAAGAACATTTACCTGGTGAGTATTGCTATATAAACATCATCACGATTTAATCGTATACAACCCCAGATACGATCATTGTTTAGTCTATCCATTCAACTTTCTGTTCAGTTTAGTCGCTCTTATGTATAACTGGAGAACAGTTTTCTGGTGAGTATAACTATATGAACATCATCAAGATATAATCGAATACAACCCCAGATACGATTATTGTTTAGTCTATCCATTCAACCTCCTGTTCAATTCAGTCGCTCGTATGTAAAACGGAAGAACAGTTACCTGGTGAGTATCGCTATATAAACATCATCACGATATCATCGAATACAACTCAGAGATACAATTATCGTTTCGTCTAACCATTTGACCTTCTGTTCGATTCAGTCTCTAGTATGTGTAACGGAAGTACCGTCACCTGGTAAGTATCACTATATATACAGTATTGCGATAATTAATCGGATACCACCCAGATTCATTGATTGTTCAGTCTATCCATTCAACTTTCTGTTCGTTTCGGTCGCTCGTATGTAAAACGGGAATACCGTCACCTAATGTGTATAACTATATACACAGCATAACATCATAATCGAATACAACCCAGATACTATCCATTCAACCTTCTGTTCGATTCGGTTGCTCGTATGTATAACGAAAGAACAGTAACCTGGTGAGTATTTCTATATAAACGTCATCACGATATAATCGAATACAACTCAGATACAATGATTATTCCGTCTATCCATCCAACCTTCTGTTCGATTGGGTCGCTCGTATGTATAACGCAAGAACAGTCACCTGGTGAGTATTACTATATAAACATCACCACGATATAATCAAATACAACTCAGTTACAATTATCGTTCCGTCTAACCATCCAACCTTATGTTTGATTCAGACGCTCGTATGTGTAACGAAATAACCGTTACATGGTAGGTGTAACCGAATATACAGCATAAAGATATAATCGGAGACAACCCAGATACAATGATTGTTCAATCTATCCATCCAACCTTATGTTCGATTCGGTTGCTCGTATGTTCAACGGAAGAACTGTTACCTGGTTAGACATACTAAATGATAATCATCACGATATACTCGAATACAACCCCAGATACGATTATTGTTTAGTCTATCCATTCAACCTTCTGTTCAATTCAGTCGTTCTTATGTATAACGGAAAAACAGTTACCTGGTGAGTATAACTATATAAACCTAATCGAATACAACCCAGATACGATGAATTTTCAATCTATCCATTTAACCTTCTGCTGGATTTGGTCGCTTTTATGTAAAACGGAAGAACAGTTACCTGGTGAGTATTGCTATATAAACATCATCACGATATCATCGAATACAACTCAGATACAATTATCGCTTCGTCTAACCATTTAACCTTCTGTTCGATTCAGTCGCTAGTATGTGTAACGGAAGTACCGTCACCTGGTAAGTATCACTATATATACAGTATTGCGATATAATCGGATACAAACCAGATACATTGATTGTTCAGTCTATCCATTCAACTTTCTGTTCGTTTCGGTCGCTCGTATGTAAAACGGGAATACCGTCACCTAGTGTGTATAACTATATACACAGCATAACATCATAATCGAATACAACTCAGATACTATCCATTCAACCTTCTGTTCGATTCGGTTGCTCGTATGTATAACGAAAGAACAGTTACCTGGTGAGTATAACTATATAAACATCATCACGATATAATCGAATACAACCCCAGATACGATCATTGTTTAGTCTATCCATTCAACCTTCTGTTCAATTCAGTCGCTCGTATGTATAACGGAAGAACAGTTACTTGGTGAGTATAACTATATAAACATAATCGAATACAACTCAGATACGATGATTGTTCAATCTATCCATTCAACCTTATGTTCGATTCGGTTGCTCGTATGTATAACGAAAGAACAGGTACCTGGTGAGTATAACTATATGAACATAATCGAATACAACTCAGATACGATGATTGTTCAATCTATCCATTTAACCTTCTGCTCGATTCGGTCACTTGTATGTAAAACTGAAGGACAGTTACCTGGTGAGTATTGCTATATAAACATCATCACGATATCATCGAATACATCTCAGATACAATTATCGTTTCGTCTAACCATTCAACATTCTGTTCGATTCAGTCGCTAGTATGTATAACGGAAGAACAGTTACCTGGTGTGTATAAGTATATAAACATAATCGAATACAACCCAGATACGATGATTGTTCAATCCATACTAAATTCAACCTTCTGCTCGATTCGGTCGCTTGTATGTAAAACGGAAGAACAGTTACCTGGTGAGTAATGCTATAAACATCATCACGATATCATCGAATACAACTCAGATACAATTATCGCTTTGTCTAACCATTTAACCTTAAGATTGATTCAGTCGCTAGTATGTGCAACGAAAGTACCGTCACCTGGTAAGTATCACTATATATACAGTATTGCGATATAATCGGATACCAACCAGATACATTGATTGTTCAGTCTATCCATTCAACTTTCTGTTCGTTTCGGTCGCTCGTATGTAAAACGGGAATACCGTCACCTACTATGTATAACTATATACACAGCATAACATCATAATCGAATACAACTCAGATACTATCCATTCAACCTTCTGTTCGATTCGGTTGCTCGTATGTATAACGAAAGAACAGTAACCTGGTGAGTATTCCTATATAAACTTCATCACGATATAATCGAATACAACTCAGATACAATGATCATTCCGTCTATCCATCTAACCTTCTGTTCGATTGGGTCGCTCGTACGTATAACGCAAGAACAGTCACCTGGTGAGTATTACTATATGAACATTCCCACGATATAATCGAATACAACTCAGTTACAATTATCGTTCCGTCTAACCATCCAACCTAATGTTCGATTCAGACGCTCGTATGTGTAACGAAAGAAACGTTACATGGTAGGTGTATCTAAATATACAGCATAACGATATAATCGGAGACAACCCAGATACAATGATTGTTCAATCTATCCATTCAACCTTATGTTCGATTCGGTTGCTCGTATGTATAACGGAAGAACAGTTACCTGGTTAGACATAATATAAAATAATCATCACGAAATAATCGAATACAACCCAGATACGATGATTGTTCAGTCTATCTATACAACCTTCTGTTCAGTTCAGTCGCTCTTATGTATAACTGGAGAACAGTTACCTGGTGAGTATAACTATATAAACATCATCACGATATAATCGAATACAACCCCAGATACGATCATTGTTTAGTATATCCATTCAACCTTCTGTTCAATTCAGTCGCTCGTATGTATAACGGAAGAACAGTTACTTGGTGAGTATAACTATATAAACATAATCGAATACAACTCAGATACGTTGATTGTTCAATCTATCCATTCAACCTTATGTTCGATTCGGTTGCTCGTATGTATATCGGAAGAACAGGTACCTGGTGAGTATAACTATATAAACATAATCGAATACAACTCAGATACGTTGATTGTTCAATCTATCCATTCAACCTTCTGCTCGATTCGGTCGCTTGTATGTAAAACGGAAGAACAGTTACCTGGTGAGTATTGCTATACAAACATCATCACGATATCATCGAATACAACTCAGAGATACAATTATCGTTTCGTCTAACCATTTAACCTTCTGTTCGATTCAGTCGCTAGTATGTGTAACGGAAGTACCGTCACCTGGTAAGTATCACTATATAAACAGTATTGCGATATAATCGGATACCACCCAGATACATTGATTGTTCAGTCTATCCATTCAACTTTCTGTTTGTTTCGGTCGCTCGTAAGTAAAACGGGAATACCGTCACCTCATGTGTATAACTATATACACAGCATAACATCATAATCGAATACAACCCAGATACTATCCATCCAACCTTATGTTCGATTCGGTTGCTCGTATGTATAACGAAAGAACTGTTACCTGGTTAGACATACTATATGATAATAATCACGATATAATCAAATACAACCCCAGATACGATTATTGTTTAGTCTATCCATTCAACTTTCTGTTCAATTCAGTCGTTCTTATGAAAAACGAAAGAACAGTTACCTGGTGAGTATAACTATATAAACCTAATCGAATACAACCCAGATACGATGAATACAACTCAGAGATACAATTATCGTTTCGTCTAACCATTCAACCTTCTGTTCGATTTAGTCTCTAGTATGTGTAACGGAAGTACCGTCACCTGGTAAGTATCACTATATAAACAGTATTGCGATATAATCGGATACCACCCAGATACATTGATTGTTCAGTCTATCCATTCAACTTTCTGTTTGTTTCGGTCGCTCGTAAGTAAAACGGGAATACCGTCACCTCATGTGTATAACTATATACACAGCATAACATCATAATCGAATACAACCCAGATACTATCCATCCAACCTTATGTTCGATTCGGTTGCTCGTATGTATAACGAAAGAACTGTTACCTGGTTAGACATACTATATGATAATAATCACGATATAATCAAATACAACCCCAGATACGATTATTGTTTAGTCTATCCATTCAACTTTCTGTTCAATTCAGTCGTTCTTATGAAAAACGAAAGAACAGTTACCTGGTGAGTATAACTATATAAACCTAATCGAATACAACCCAGATACGATGAATTTTCAATCTATTCATTTAACCTTCTTCTCGATTCGGTCGCTTTTATGTAAAACGGAAGAACAGTTACCTGGTGAGTATCGCTATATAAACATCATCACGATATCATCGAATACAACTCAGAGATACAATTATCGTTTCGTCTAACCATTCAACCTTCTGTTCGATTTAGTCTCTAGTATGTGTAACGGAAGTACCGTCACCTGGTAAGTATCACTTAATATACAGTATTGCGATATAATCGGATACCACCCAGATACATTGATTGTTCAGTCTATCCATCCAACTTTCTATTCAGTTTAGTCGCTCTTATGTATAACTGGAGAACAGTTTCCTGGTGGGTATAACTATATGAACATCATCAAGATACAATCGAATACAACCCCAGATACGATTATTGTTTAGTCTATCCATTCAACCTTCTGTTCAATTCAGTCGCTTGTATTTATAACGAAAGAACAGTTACCTGGTGAGTATAACTATATAAACATAATCGAATACAACCCAGATACGATGATTGTTCAATCTCTACTAAATTTAAGCTTCTGCTCGATTCGGTCGCTTGTATGTAAAACGGAAGAACAGTTACCTGGTGAGTATCGCTATATAAACATCACTTATTATTCATGGCAACCGCGCAAAACATGCATAGTCTCCGTCTCAATCAAAATTAACAAAAACGTAGTTTCTTCTTGAATAATCAAATCTGAAAAGTGCATCTAGATGTGACTTATTGGAATATGGATACATGTGAGTGTTTGTAAAACTTTTTGTTGCATTACTGGCTTATTAAGCCCAATATCGATAAACTAAAAACCATCAACACAATTATCACTCGCTGATAAGACCCCAGCTACCCTGCAAAATCTGTAGCGACGTTGCCAGATTGTATCCAGTCTGCTGAGAACTCCTGCTTGGTAAACCTGAATCAAACATAGATGTAAAATGACGGAAACAATCACCTTGGAAAATATATACGCAGAAATTTTGAAAAATAGGACTGACATTCAAAAATCTATCGAAGCTACTGAAACTAGGCTTTTGATGAACATAGTAACAATCAACGGTAGAGTTCAAGAACTAGAAGAAGAAAATAAACTACTGCAGGAAGAAGTAGAGAATCTGAAGCAGGAAAATAAGAAAAATGCTGCATCATAATTTTTGGTTTAGAAAACAAAAAAGATTCTCTGACAATAGAGAATATCTGCCAGCAGCTCGAAACTTTGCTAACAGTGAAAGTGAAGCCCACGGATATCAACGATTTCTATACGCTGGGGAAAGCTATTACGAGTCCACTCAAAATAGAATTCGTTACTTATTGGATGAGAAATGTTATTTTGAAAAATTGTAAAAATCTTAAAGGGAGGAATATTAGTATCGTTCCCGATCAAACTCACCAACAACGGCAAGAATCAAAAATTCTAAGGAAACACCTACAGCTCGCAAAATTGAATACATCGAACGTTTGTTACATAAAACAGAACAAATTATTCGTCAACGGTAAAGCTTACCAGGTTTCTGATTTAATTCAGAAAGACGAAGACTTGGAAGCGAAAAGTTCTTCAAAATCAAACAGTTGCCCTTCAACACCAAAACCTACTGGAGAAATAGTGAAAGACCCAGGAGCACACTCGAGTCAACAAACAACTACAGAAAAAATAATCAATAACAGCTCAAACAACACATCGGAAAGAAACACCTCTAAAACAACAAACAAGCCAAACACACGTCAACAAGGAATGGGCGACACTATAAACAAGAGGAAAAATAGTACCAAATAAAAATAACAGTTGAAAAATATAAAATTTATTCACCTACTACTCTTTCAACATTTATTGATTTAATTAACCTTCTAATTTGAATAATACGTATTCTTATTCTTTTATAATGGATCAGTATATTCGGGATTTCGAAATAGATCACATTGAAACATATAACATAGAAACTACTGAAGAATGTAAACAAATACTGGATATAAATAAAAACTCTAAGAATTTTAAAATCTTGCAAATGAATATCCGAAGTATCAATAAAAACTTAGATGAATTTATAGTGATCCTACAATGTTTGAATTCTGAAATCGATTGTCCGATTCTGAGTGAAACTAGAGATATAATCGATATGGGCACTCTCAACATTCATGGTTATAACATGATATACAATGAAAGTCATTTTAATCAGAATGATGGGGTAGTCGCTTATATCAAATCATGTTATAATTTCACACATAAAACGGTAGTGGTGTATGATGAGATAAAGTCACTTCAAATAAAATTGAACCTAGGCATAGAAAATACTATTTTAATCACAACCTTATACAGATCTCCAAACTCTAATGTACAAGAGTTCAATAGACACTTGTATGACTTCCTTGAAAACTGCGACGATACCAACTCTGATGTATCATTGTTTTTGGGAGATATAAATATTGATCTAACAAAACCCGAAGATAACGATACTGCCGAATATTTGAATACTCTGAATGGGTTTGGCTACATTTCCACCATAAACGCACCAACTAGAGTACAAAATAATAGTAAAAGCTGTCTTGATCACATATTCATGAAATCTAAGAGTTCTGATTTGAATGACAAAATAATTCCACTTATATTAAAAACAACAATAACAGACCACTACACAACTATACTACAAATAGTGGTAGGTAGTGCTGGTACAGAATCGAAAAGGAAAGATAGTAAAAATAATTATATAAAATGTATCAATGAAAACAAATTACATGACGAACTAAAGAAGATTACGTGGGACAATGTATACTCCGCTCCTACTCCAAACCATGCGACTAAAATATTTATTGATATTGTTGTCAATGCAATAGATGCATGCACAGAGAAAAGACGCAGAAACAGAAAAAACACAAAAATAGCCCCCTGGGTAACGAATGATCTCCTGAAGTCTATTAATAAAAAAAACACTATGTTCCGTCAGATGCATAAGCAACCTTATAATGATGAACTGAAATCACAATACAAAAGGTATCGAAATAAACTAACTTTCCTTATAAATAAAACGAAATCAAATTTTTACAAACAGCAAATAGACAACAACAAAAATAACTCCAATAAACTATGGAACGTAACTCAACAAATATCTAAGACAAAAAAACAAAAACATTCTGTAGTTCAAATAAAACATCACACAACTGGTGAAATCCTTACTGAAAAAAGACAAATAGCGAATACATTCAATATAGCTTTCTCAGAAACAGGAAAAACTCTCGCTAGCAAAATCAAAACCAACATGCACTCAAGAATGAAAAGAGTATCCCTTACAAACTCATTTGTATTCGAAGAAATAAGCCGTATGGAAGTAAAAAACACAATTTTTGATCTTAAAAATGGAAAGTCTGTAGGAATTGATGACTTAAAAGCTGAAAATATCAAATTAATCTCAAACTACATTTTAGATCCCTTAACTTATATCCTCAACGAATGTGTAAATTATGGTATATATCCAAACGATTTTAAAATATCAATTGTCATTCCCTTATTTAAAAAAGGTGATAGATCTGAAATCACAAACTATCGTCCAATTTCATTAGTTACACATCTCTCGAAAATATTTGAAAAAATCATGAAGAAAAGACTCAGTTCGTACCTCAAAAAATACAACATAATATCAAAAAATCAGTTTGGATTCAGAGAGGGCATATCGACTCAGGAAGCTATTTTGACATTGACTTCAAAAGTAGTCGAAGCTCTTAATGAGAGCAAACCATCTCTCTGTGTATTCATCGATCTGTCGAAAGCCTTTGACACTGTCAGTCATCACCTCCTTCTACAGTCTCTAGAAGATATCGGAATACGAAATAACACATTTAAACTATTCGAGAGCTACTTGACTGGAAGATATCAAAAGGTAAGAATTGATGATACATTGAGCAGCAATCAGGTGATCGACTACGGAGTTCCTCAAGGCTCCGTGCTAGGTCCAACATTATTTAATATATATATTAATGGATTATTTTCTCTTGGTTATGATGAAAACATTGTCGGTTTCGCGGATGATACAGCCATCTTCTATGAAGCAGATGATTGGAATAAACTGAAATGCAAGGTTGAAAATGACTTTCCTCGAATCAAGTACTGGCTGGACAACAAACTGTTGACAATGAATATCGAAAAAACCTTTTTTCTTCCATTCTGCTGCAATTCCTCTGGGATGCCCCCTTTTAATCGACTAATAATTCGCACTGACACACCCTTTCACATTATATCCGAAAATAAAATGAAATATTTAGGAATAATAATTGATCCCCATCTGAAATGGGACTTACACATACAATATACAGTTAATAAGTTGAGGTCAATATTGTTCAAATTCCGAAAACTTAAAAAACTCCTACCAGTGCAATACCTGAAAACATTATATTACTCTCTGGTGGAGAGTCATATCCGTTACGGAATAGCGGTATGGGGAGGAGCCTTGAAAACGCATATTCATAGTCTTGAAGTTATACAAAGGCAATTTCTCAAATTGATATTCTCGAAAAAAAGGCGATATCCTTCAGATAATCTTTATGCAGAGACTGAAATTTTAGATATAAGGCAAATGTATTTTCTATGTTCTTGTATTAAATATCATGCAACTAAACATAGTGCAGCACTTCCCGCTCATCAATATTCTACCCGTCAGAAAAATCATTTTATCATGCCTCGAATGGTGAGAGTAGTCACCCAACGTTCTTATCTCTACTTCGCTCCAAAACTTTACAACTCTATTCCTGAAGGAATCAAATCAATTACAAACATCAAATTTTTCAAAAAACAATTGAAAAAATATTTGCTACAGGGTCAGAGAATCGATTTATTGAAAATATTCGAGTAGCGGGATCAGAGAAAACTGTTACTATAGTATTATTACGTATATACTTATCATATACTTGGTAGTTTATGCTGTTGTTGTTAGTTTTAACGTGGAATCAATTCAAAATTATTTCTCTCATAATATTTTATTTTGTGTTATTATATGTGATCATTTTTAATATTTTATAATTATATTTAACATGTTATTTGCCTCACATTATCACTATACGAAACAAGTACATATTGATGTACTTATCGTTCTACACAACTTTATTATTTACCAATCGCACTATTATCAAAATTTTATGTACTTCTAAATGTAGTGTGCAATATGTGTATGTATGTGTATATAATGGTGTAGTAATAAAGTTCTATTTATTTATTTATTTATTATTTATTTTATTTATCATCACGATATCATCGAATACAACTCAGAGATACAATTATCGTTTCGTCTAACCATTTTACCTTCTGTTCGATTCAGTCTCTAGTATGTGTAACGGAAGTACCGTCACCTGGTAAGTATCACTATATATACAGTATTGCGATATAATCGGATACCACCCAGATACATTGATTGTTCAGTCTATCCATTCAACTTTCTGTTCGTTTCGGTCGCTCGTATGTAAAACGGGAATACCGTCACCTAATGTGTATAACTATATACACAGCATGACATCATAATCGAATACAACCCAGATACTATCCATTCAACCTTCTGTTCGATTCGGTTGCTCGTATGTATAACGAAAGAACAGTAACCTGGTGAGTATTTCTATATGAACGTCATCACGATATAATCGAATACAACTCAGATACAATGATCATTCCGTCTATCCATCCAACCTTCTGTTCGATTGGGTCGCTCGTATGTATAACGCAAGAACAGTCACCTGGTGAGTATTACTATATAAACATCACCACGATATAATCGAATACAACTCAGTTACAATTATCGTTCCGTCTAACCATCCAACCTTATGTTCGATTCAGACGCTCGTATGTGTAACGAAATAACCGTTACATGGTAGGTGTAACTGAATATACAGCATAAAGATATATTCGGAGACAACCCAGATACAATGATTGTTCAATCTATCCATCCAACCTTATGTTCGATTCGGTTGCTCGTATGATTAACGGAAGAACTATTACCTGGTTAGACAACCTTTATGATAATCATCACGATATACTCGAATACAACCCCAGATACGATTATTGTTTAGTCTATCCATTCAACCTTCTGTTCAATTCAGTCGTTCTTATGTATAACGGAAAAACAGTTACCTGGTGAGTATAACTATATAAACCTAATCGAATACAACCCAGATACGATGAATTTTCAATCTATCCATTTAACCTTCTGCTCGATTTGGTCGCTTTTATGTAAAACGGAAGAACAGTTACCTGGTGAGTATTGCTATATAAACATCATCACGATATCATCGAATACAACTCAGATACAATTATCGCTTCGTCCAACCATTTAACCTTCTGTTCGATTCAGTCGCTAGTATGTGTAACGGAGGTACCGTCACCTGGTAAGTATTACTATATATACAGTATTGCGATATAATCGGATACCAACCAGATACATTGATTGTTCAGTCTATCCATTCAACTTTCTGTTTGTTTCGGTCGCTCGTATGTAAAACGGGAATACCGTCACCTAGTGTGTATAACTATATACACAGCATAACATCATAATCGAATACAACTCAGATACTATCCATTCAACCTTCTGTTCGATTCGGTTGCTCGTATGTATAACGAAAGAACAGTAACCTGGTGAGTATTTCTATATAAGCTTCATCACGATATAATCGAATACAACTCAGATACAATGATCATTTCGTCTATCCATCTAACCTTCTGTTCGATTGGGTCGCTCGTACGTATAACGCAAGAACAGTCACCTGGTGAGTATTACTATATAAACATTCCCACGATATAATCGAATACAACTCAGTTACAATTATCGTTCCGTCTAACCATCCAACCTTATGTTCGATTCAGACGCTCGTATGTGTAACGAAAGAACCGTTACATGGTAGGTGTATCTAAATATACAGCATAACGATATAATCGGAGACAACCCAGATACAATGATTGTTCAATCTATCCATTCAACCTTATGTTCGATTCGGTTGCTCGTATGTATAACGGAAGAACAGTTACCTGGTCAGACATAATATATAATAATCATCACGAAATAATCGAATACAACCCAGATACGATGATTGTTCAGTCTATCTATACAACCTTCTATTCAGTTCAGTCGCTCTTATGTATAACTGGAGAACAGTTACCTGGTGAGTATAACTATATGAACATCATCACGATATAATCGAATACAACCCCAGATACAATCATTGTTTAGTCTATCCATTCAACCTTCTGTTCAATTCAGTCGCTCGTATGTATAACGGAAGAACAGTTACTTGGTGAGTATAACTATATAAACATAATCGAATACAACTCAGATACGATGATTGTTCAATCTATCCATTCAACCTTATGTTCGATTCGGTTGCTCGTATGTATAACGAAAGAACAGGTACCTGGTGAGTATAACTATATAAACATAATCAAATACAACTCAGATACGATGATTGTTCAATATATCCATTTAACCTTCTGCTCGATTCGGTCACTTGTATGTAAAACTGAAGGACAGTTACCTGGTGAGTATTGCTATATAAACATCATCACGATATCATCGAATACAACTCAGAGATACAATTATCGTTTCGTCTAACCATTTAACCTTCTGTTCGATTCAGTCTCTAGTATGTGTAACGGAAGTACCGTCACCTGGTAAGTATCACTATATATACAGTATTGCGATATAATCGGATACCATCCAGATACATTGATTGTTCAGTCTATCCATTCAATTTTCTGTTCGTTTCGGTCGCTTGTATGTAAAACAGGAATACCGTCATCTAATGTGTATAACTATATACACAGCATAACATCATAATCGAATACAACCCAGATACTATCCATTCAACCTTCTGTTCGATTCGGTTGCTCGTATGTATAACGAAAGAACAGTAACCTGGTGAGTATTTCTATATAAACGTCATCACGATATAATCGAATACAACTCAGATACAATGATCATTCCGTCTATCCATCCAACCTTCTGTTCGATTGGGTTGCTCGTATGTATAACGCAAGAACAGTCACCTGGTGAGTATTACTATATAAACATCACCACGATATAATCGAATACAACTCAGTTACAATTATCGTTCCGTCTAACCATCCAACCTTATGTTCGATTCAGACGCTCGTATGTGTAACGAAATAACCGTTACATGGTAGGTGTAACTGAATATACAGCATAAAGATATAATCGGAGACAACCCAGATACAATGATTGTTCAATCTATCCATTCAACCTTATGTTCGATTCAGTTGCTCGTATGTGTAACAGAAGAACTGTTACCTGGTGAGTATTTCTATATAAACTTCATCACGATATAATCGAATAGAACTCAGATACAATGATCATTTCGTTTATCCATCTAACCTTCTGTTCGATTGGGTCGCTCGTACGTATAACGAAAGAACAGTCACCTGGTGAGTATTACTATATAAACATTCCCACGATATAATCGAATACAACTCAGTTACAATTATCGTTCCGTCTAACCATCCAACCTTATGTTCGATTCAGACGCTCGTATGTGTAACGAAAGAACCGTTACATGGTAGGTGTATCTAAATATACAGCAAAACGATATAATCGGAGACAACCCAGAGTCAATGATTGTTCTATCTATCCATTCAACCTTATGTTCGATTCGGTTGCTCGTATGGATAACGAAAGAACAGTTACCTGGTTAGACATAATATATAATAATCATCACGAAATAATCGAATACAACCCAGATACGATGACTGTTCAGTCTATCTAAACAACCTTCTGTTCAGTTCAGTCGCTCTTATGTATAACTGGAGAACAGTTACCTGGTGAGTATAACTATATAAACATCATCACGATATAATCGAATACAACCCCAGATACGATCTTTGCTTAGTCTATCCATTCAACCTTCTGTTCAATTCAGTCGCTCGTATGTATAACGGAAGAACAGTTACTTGGTGAGTATAACTATATAAACATAATCGAATACAACTCAGATACGATGATTGTTCAATCTATCCATTCAACCTTATGTTCGATTCGGTTGCTCGTATGTATAACGAAAGAACAGGTACCTGGTAAGTATAACTATATAATCATAATCGAATACAACTCAGATACGATGATTGTTCAATCTATCCATTTAACCTTCTGCTCGATTCGGTCACTTGTATGTAAAACTGAAGGACAGTTACCTGGTGAGTATTGCTATATAAATATCATCACGATATCATCGAATACAACTCAGATACAATTATCGTTTCGTCTAACCATTCAACATTCTGTTCGATTCAGTCGCTAGTATGTATAACGGAAGAACAGTTACCTGGTGAGTATAACTATATAAACATAATCGAATACAACCCAGATACGATGATTGTTCAGTCCATACTAAATTCAACCTTCTGCTCGAATTGGTCGCTTGTATGTAAAACGGAAGAACAGTTACCTGGTGAGTATTGCTATATAAACGTCATCACGATATCATCGAATACAACTCAAATACAATTATCGTTTCGTCTCACCATTTAACCTTAAGTTCGATTCAGTCGCTAGTATGTGCAACGGAAGTTCCGTCACCTGGTAAGTATCACTATATATACAGAATTGCGATATAATCGGATACCACCCAGATACATTGATTGTTCAGTCTATCCATTCAACTTTCTGTTCGTTTCGGTCGCTCGTATGTAAAACGGGAATACCGTCACCTAATGTGTATAACTATATACACAGCATAACATCATAATCGAATACAACCCATATACTATCCATTCAACCTTCTGTTCGATTCGGTTGCTCGTATGTATAAAGAAAAAACAGTAACCTGGTGAGTATTTCTATATGAACGTCATCACGATATAATCGAATACAACTCAGATACAATGATCATTCCGTCTATCCATCCAAACTTCTGTTCGATTGGGTCGCTCGTATGTATAACGCAAGAACAGTCACCTGGTGAGTATAAATATATAAACATCACCACGATATAATCGAATACAACTCAGTTACAATTATTGTTCCGTCTAATTATCCAACCTTATGTTCGATTCAGTTGCTCGTATGTGTAACAAAGAACTGTTACCTGGTTAGACATACGATATGATAATCATCACGATATAATCGAATACAACCCAGATACGATGATTGTTCAGTCTATCCATTCAACCTTCTGTTCAGTTCAGTCGCTCTTATGTATAACTGGAGAACAGTTTCCTGGTGAGTATAACTATATAAACATCACCAAGATATAATCGAATACAACCCCAGATACGATTATTGTTTAGTCTATCCATTCAACCTTCTGTTCAATTCAGTCGCTCCTATGTATAACGGAAGAACAGTTACCTGGTGAGTATAACTATATGAACATAATCGAATACAACCCAGATACGATGATTGTTCAATCTATACTAAATTCAACCTTCTGCTCGATTCGGTCGCTTGTATGTAAAACGAAAGAACAGTTACCTGGTGAGTATTTCTATATAAACATCATCACGATAACATCGAATACAACTCAGATACAATTATCGTTTCGTCTAACCATTTAACCTTCTGTTCGATTCAGTCGCTAGTATGTGTAACGGAAGTACCGTCACCTGGTAAGTATCACTATATATTCAGTATTGCGATATAATCGGATACCATCCAGATACATTGATTGTTCAGACTATCCATTCAACTTTCTGTTCGTTTCGGTCGCTCGTATGTAAAACGGGAGTACCGTCACCTAATGTGTATAACTATTTACACAGCATAACATCATAATCGAATACAACCCAGATACTATCCATTCAACCTGTTCGATTCGGTTGCTCGTATGTATAACGAGAGAACAGTAACCTGGTGAGTATTTCTATATGAACGTCACCACGATATAATCGAATACAACTCGGATACAATGATCATTCCGTCTATTCATCCAACTTTCTGTTCGATTGGGTCGCTCGTATGTATAACGCAAGAACAGTCACCTGGTGAGTATAACTATATAAACATCACCACGATATAATCGAATACAACTCAGTTACAATTATCGTTCCGTCTAATCATCCAACCTTATGTTCGATGCAGACGCTCGTATGTGTAACGAGAGAACCGTTAAATGGTAGGTGTAACTAAATATACAGCATAACGATATAATCGGAGACAACCCAGATACAATGATTGTTTAATCTATCCATTCAACTTATTGTTCGATTCGGTTGCTCTTATGTGTAACAGAAGAACTGTTACCTGGTTAGACATACTATATGAAAATCATCACGATATAATCGAATACAACCCAGATACAATGATTGTTCAGTCTATCCATTCAACCTTCTGTTCAGTTTTGTCGCTCTTATGTATAACTGGAGAACAGTTACCTGTTGAGTATGACTATATAAACATCATCACGATATAATCGAATACAACCTCAGATACGATCATTGTTTAGTCTATCCATTCAACCTTCTGTTCAATTCAGTCGCTCGTATGTATAACGGAAGAACAGTTACCTGGTGAGTATAACTATATAAACGTAATCGAATACAACCCAGATACGATGAATTTTCAATCTATACATTTATCCTTCTGCTCCATTCGGTCGCTTTTATGTAAAACGGAAGAACAGTTACCTGGTGAATATTGCTATATAAACATCATCACGATATCATCGAATACAACTCAGATACAATTATCGCTTCGTCTAACCATTTAACCTTCTGTTCGATTCAGTCGCTAGTATGTGTAACGGAAGTACCGTCACCTGGTAAGTATCACTATATATACAGTATTGCGATATAATCGGATACTAAATTAAACCTTCTGCTCGATTCGGTCGCTTGTATGTAAAACGGAAGAACAGTTACCTGGTGAGTATTGCTATATAAACATCATCACGATATCATCGAATACAACTCAGATACAATTATCGTTTCGTCTAACCATTTAACCTTCTGTTCGATTCAGTCGCTAGTATGTGTAACGGAAGTACCGTCACCTGGTAAGTAATGTATACAGTTCTGCGATATAATCGGATACCAACCAGATACATTGATTGTTCAGTCTATCCATTCAACTTTCTCTTCGTTTCGGTCGCTCGTATGTAAAACGGGGATACCGTCACCTAGTGTGTATAACTATAAACACAGCATAACATCATAATCGAATACAACCCAGATACCATCTATTCAACCTTCTGTTCGATTCGGTTGCTCGTATGTATAACGAAAGAACAGTAACCTGGTGAGTATTTCCATATGAACTTCATCACGATATAATCGAATACAACTCAGATACAATGATCGTTCCGTCTATCCATCCAACCTTCTGTTCGATTCAGACGCTCGTATGTGTAACGAAAGAACCGTTACATGGTAGGTGTATCTAATTATACAGCATAACGATATAATCGGAGACAACCCAGATACAATGATTTTTCAATCTATCCATTCAACCTTATGTTCGATTCGGTTGCTCGTATGTATAACGGAAGAACAGTTACCTGGTTACACATAATATATAATAATCATCACGAAATAATCGAATAAAACCCAGATACGATGATTATTTAGTCTATTCATTCAACCTTCTGTTCAGTTCAGTCGCTCTTATGTATAACTAGAGAACAGTTACCTGGTGAGTATAACTATATAAACATCATCACGATATCATCGAATACAACCCCAGATACGATCATTGTTTAGTCTATCCATTCAACCTTCTGTTCAATTCAGTCGCTCGTATGTATAACGGAAGAACAGTTACCTGGTGAGTATAACTATATAAACATAATCGAATACAACCCAGATACGATGATTGTTCAATCTATCTATTTAACCTTCTGCTCGATTCGGTCGCTTGTATGTAAAACGGAAGAACAGTTACCTGGTGAATATTGCTATATAAACATCATCACGATATCATCGAATACAACTCAGATACAATTATCGCTTCGTCTAACCATTTAACCTTCTGTTCGATTCAGTCGCTAGTATGTGTAACGGACGTACCGTCACCTGGTAATTATCACTATATATACAGTATTGCGAGATAATCGGATACCAACCAGATACATTGATTGTTCAGTCTATCCATTCAACTTTCTGTTCGTTTCGGTCGCTCGTATGTAAAACGAGAATACCGCCACCTAGTGTGTATAACTATATACACAGCATAACATCATAATCGAATACAACCCAGATAATATCCATTCAACCTTCTGTTCGATTCGATTGCTCGTATGTATAACGGAAGAACAGTTACCTGGTGAGTATAACTATATAAACATAATCGAATACAACCCAGATACGATCATTGTTAAATCAATACTGAATTCAACCTTCTGCTCGATTCAGTCGCTCTTATGTATAACTGGAGAACAGTTACCTGTTGAGTATAACTATATAAACATCATCACGATATAATCGAATACAACCTCAGATACGATCATTGTTTTGTCTATCCATTCAACCTTCTGTTCAATTCAGTCGCTCGTATGTATAACGGAAGAAAAGGTACCTGGTGAGTATAACTATATAAACCTAATCGAATACAACCCAGATACGATGAATTTTCAATCTATCCATTTAACCTTCTGCTCGATTCGGTCGCTTTTATGTAAAACGGAAGAACAGTTACCTGGTGAATATTGTTATATAAACATCATCACTATATCATCGAATACAACTCAGATACAATTATCGCTTCGTCTAATTATTTGACCTTCTGTTCGATTCAGTCGCTAGTATGTGTAACGGACGTACCGTCACCTGGTAAGTATCACTATATATACAGTATTGCGATATAATCGAATACCAACCAGATACATTGATTGTTCAGTCTATCCATTCAACTTTCTGTTCGTTTCGGTCGCTCGTATGTAAAACGAGAATACCGCCACCTAGTGTGTATAACTATATACACAGCATAACATCATAATCGAATACAACCCAGATACTATCCATTCAACCTTCTGTTCGATTCGAATGCTCGTATGTATAACGAAAGAACAGTAACCTGGTGAGTATTTCTATATGAACTTCATCACGATATCATCGAATACAACTCAGAGATACAATTATCATTTCGTCTAACCATTTAACCTTCTGTTCGATTCAGTCGCTAGTATGTGTAACGGAAGTACCGTCACCTGGTGAGTATCACTATATATACAGAATTGCGATATAATCGGATACCACCCAGATACATTGATTGTTCAGTCTATCCATTCAACTTTCTGTTCGTTTCGGTCGCTCGTATGTAAAACGGGAATACCGTCACCTTATGTGCATAACTATATACACAGCATAACATCATAATCGAGAACAACCCAGATACTATCCATTCAACCTTCTGTTCGATTCGTCTGCTCTTATGTATAACGAAAGAAAAGTAACCTGGTGAGTATTTCTATATGAACGTCATCACGATATAATCGAATACAACTCAGATACAATGATCATTCCGTCTATCCATCCAACCTTCTGTTCGATTGAGTCGTTCGTATGTATAACGCAAGAACAGTCACCTGGTGAGTATTACTATATGAACATCACCACGATATAATCGAATACAACTCAGTTACAATTATCGTTCCGTCTAACCATCCAACCTTATGTTCGATTCAGACGCTCGTATGTGTAACGAAAGGACCGTTACCTGGTAGGTGTAACTAAATATACAGCATAACGATATAATTGGAGACAACCCAGATACAATGATTGTTCAATTTATCCATCCAACCTTATGTTCGATTCGGTTGCTCGTATGTATTACGGAAGAACTGTTACCTGGTTAGACATACTATATGATAATAGTCACGATATAATCAAATACAACCCAGATACGATGAATGTTCAGTCTATCCATTCAACCTTCTGTTCAGTTCAGTCGCTCTTATGTATAACTGGAGAACATTTTTCTGGTGAGTATAACTATATGAACATCATCAAGATATAATTGAATACAACCCCAGATACGATTATTGTTTAGTCTATCCATTCAACCTTCTGTTCAATTCAGTCGCTCGTATCTATAACGGAAGAACAGTTACCTGGTGAGTATAACTATATAAACATTATCGAATACAACCCAGATACGATGATTGTTCAATCCATACTAAATTTAACCTTCTGCTCGATTCGGTCGCTTGTATGTAAAACGGAAGAACAGTTACCTGGTGAGTATTGCTATATAAACATCATCACGGTATAATCGAATACAACCCCAGATACGATCATTGTTTAGTCTATCCATTCAACCTTCTGTTCAATTCAGTCGCTCGTATGTATAACGGAAGAACATTTACTTGGTGAGTATAACTATATAAACATAATCGAATACAACTCAGATACGAGGATTGTTCAATCTATCCATTCAACCTTATGTTCAATTCGGTTGCTTGTATGTATAACGGAAGAACAGGTACCTGGTGAGTATAACTATATAAACATAATCGAAAACAACTCAGATACGATGATTGTTCAATCTATCCATTTAACCTTCTGCTCGATTCGGTCACTTGTATGTAAAACTGAAGGACAGTTACCTGGTGAGTATTGCTATATAAACATCATCACGATATCATCGAATACAACTCAGATACAATTATCGTTTCGTCTAACCATTCAACATTCTGTTCGATTCAGTCGCTAGTATGTATAACGGAAGAACAGTTACCTGGTCAGTATAACTATATAAACATAATCGAATACAACCCAGATACGATGATTGTTCAATCCATACTAAATTTAACCTTCTGCTCGATTCGGTCGCTTGTATGTAAAACGGAAGAACAGTTACCTGGTGAGTATTGCTATATAAACATCATCACGGTATCATCGATTACAACTCAGATACAATAATTATCGTTTCGTCTTACCATGTAACCTTAAGTTCGATTCAGTCGCTAGAATGTGCAACGGAAGTACCGTCACCTGGTAAGTATCACTATATATACAGTATTGCGATATAATCGGATACCACCCAGATACATTGATTGTTCAGTCTATCCATTCAACTTTCTGTTCGTTTCGGTCGCTCGTATTCAAAACGGGAATACCGTCACCTAATATGTATAACTATATACACAGCATAACATCATAATCGAATACAACCCAGATACTATCCATTCAACCTTCTGTTCGATTCGGTTGCTCGTATGTATAAAGAAAAAACAGTCACCTGGTGAGTATTTCTATATGAACGTCATCACGATATAATCGAATACAACTCAGATACAATGATCATTCCGTCTATTTATCCAAACTTCTGTTCGATTGGGTCGCTCGTATGTATAACGCAAGAACAGTCACCTGGTGAGTATTACTATATAAACATCACCACGATATGATCGAATACAACTCAGTTACAATTATTGTTCCGTCTAATCATCCAACCTTATGTTCGATTCAGAAGCTCGTATGTGTAACGAAAGAACCGTTACATGGTAGGTGTAACTATATATACAGCATAACGATATAATCGGAGGCAACCCAGATACAATGATTGTTCAATCTATCCATTCAACCTTATGTTCGATTCGGTTGCTCGTATGTGTAACAGAAGAACTGTTACCTGGTTAGACATACTATATGATAATCATCACGATATAATCGAATACAACCCAGATACAATGATTGATCAGTCTATCCATTCAACCTCCTGTTCAGTTCAGTCGCTCTTATGTATAACTGGAGAACAGTTACCTGGTGAGTATAACTATATAAACATTATCACGATATAATCGAATACAACCCCAGATACGATCATTGTTTAGTCTATCCATCCAACCTTCTGTTCAATTCAGTCGCTCGTATGTATAACGGAAGAACATGTACCTGGTGAGTATAACTATATAAACATAATCAAATACAACCCAAATACGATGATTGTTCAATCTATACATTTAACCTTCTGCTCGATTCGGTCGCTTGTATGTAAAACGGAAGAACAGTTACCTGGTGAATATTGCTATATTAACATCATCACGATATCATCGAATACAACTCAGATACAATTATCGCTTCGTCTAACCATTTAACCTTATGTTCGATTCAGTCGCTAGTATGTGTAACGGAAGTACCGTCACCTGGTAAGTATCACTACATATACAGTATTGCGATATAATCGGATACCAACCAGATACATTGATTGTTCAGTCTATCCATTCAACTTTCTGTTCGTTTCGGTCGCTCGTATGTAAAACGGGAATACCGTCACCTAGTGTGTATAACTATATACACAGCATAACATCATAATCGAATACAACCCAGATACTATCCATTCAACCTTCTGTTCGATTCGAATGCTCGTATGTATAACGAAAGAACAGTAACCTGGTGAGTATTTCTATATGAACTTTATCACGATATCATCGAATACAACTCAGAGATACAATTATCATTTCGTCTAACCATTTAACCTTTTGTTCGATTCAGTCGCTAGTATGTGTAACGGAAGTACCGTCACCTGGTGAGTATCACTATATATACATTATTGCGATATAATCGGATACCACCCAGATGCATTGATTGTTCAGTCTATCCATTCTACTTTCTGTTCAGTTCAGTCGCTCATATGTATAACTGGAGAAAAGTTTCCTGGTGAGTATAACTATATGAACATCATCAAGATATAATCGAAAACAACCCCAGATACGATTATTGTTTAGTCTATCCATTCAACCTTCTGTTCAATTCAGTCGCTCGTATGTATAACGGAAGAACAGGTACCTGGTGAGTTTAACTATATAAACATAATCAAATACAACCCAGATACGATGATTGTTCAATCTATACATTTAACCTTCTGCTCGATTCGGTCGCTTGTATGTGAAACGGAAGAATAGTTACCTGGTTATTATTGCTATATAAACATCATCACGATATCATCGGATACAACTCAGATACAATTATCGTTTCGTCTAACCATTCAATCTTCTGTTCGATTCAGTCGCTAGTATGTGTAACGGAAGTACCGTCACCTGGTGAGTATCACTATATATACAGTATTGCGATACCACCCAGATACATTGATTGTTCAGTCTATCCATTCAACTTTCTGTTCGTTTCGGTCGCTCGTATGTAAAACGGGAATACCGTCATCAAATGTGTATAACTATATACACAGCATAAGATCATAATCGAATACAACCCAGATACTATCCATTCAACCTTCTGTTCGATTCGGTTGCTCGTATGTATAACGAAAGAACAGTAACCTGGTGAGTATTTCTACATGAACGTCATCACGATATAATCGAATACAACTGAGATACAATGATCATTCCGTCTATCCATCCAACCTTCTGTTCGATTCAGACGCTCGTATGTGTAACGAAAGAACCTTTACATGGTAGGTGTAACTAAATATACAGCATAACGATGTAATCGAAGACAACCCAGATACAATGATTGTTCAATCTATCCATTCAACCTTATGTTCGATTTGGTTGCTCGTATGTATAACGGAAGAGCTGTTACCTGGTTAGACATACTATATGAGTATCATCACGATATAATCAAATACAACCCAGATACGATGATTTTTCAGTCTATCCATTCAACCTCCTGTTCAGTTCAGTCGCTCTTATGTGTAACTGAAGAACAGTTTCCTGGTGAGTATTACTATATAAACATCATCACGATATAATCGAATACAACCCCAGATACGATTATTGTTTAGTCTATCCATTCAACCATCTGTTCAATTCAGTCGCTCGTATGTATAACGGAAGAACAGTTACCTGGTGAGTAAAACTATATAAACATTATCGAATACAACCCAGATAAGATGATTGTTCAATCTATACTAAATTTAAGCTTCTGCTCGATACGGTCGCTTGTATGTAAAACGGAAGAACAGTTACCTGGTGAGTATTATTGCTATATAAACATCATCACGATATCATCGAATACAAATCAGAGATACAATTATCGTTTCGTGTAACCATTTAACCTTCTGTTCGATTCAGTCGCTAGTATGTGTAACGGAAGTACCGTCACCTGGTAAGTATCACTATATATACAGTATTGCGATATAATCGGATACCACCCAGATGCATTGATTGTTCAGTCTATCCATTCAACTTTCTGTTCAGTTCAGTCGCTCATATGTATAACTGGAGAAAAGTTTCCTGGTGAGTATAACTATATGAACATCATCAAGATATAATCGAAAACAACCCCAGATACGATTATTGTTTAGTCTATCCATTCAACCTTCTGTTCAATTCAGTCGCTCGTATGTATAACGGAAGAACAGGTACCTGGTGAGTTTAACTATATAAACATAATCAAATACAACCCAGATACGATGATTGTTCAATCTATACATTTAACCTTCTGCTCGATTCGGTCGCTTGTATGTGAAACGGAAGAATAGTTACCTGGTTATTATTGCTATATAAACATCATCACGATATCATCGGATACAACTCAGATACAATTATCGTTTCGTCTAACCATTCAACCTTCTGTTCGATTCAGTCGCTAGTATGTGTAACGGAAGTACCGTCACCTGGTGAGTATCACTATATATACAGTATTGCGATACCACCCAGATACATTGATTGTTCAGTCTATCCATTCAACTTTCTGTTCGTTTCGGTCGCTCGTATGTAAAACGGGAATACCGTCATCAAATGTGTATAACTATATACACAGCATAAGATCATAATCGAATGCAACCCAGATACTATCCATTCAACCTTCTGTTCGATTCGGTTGCTCGTATGTATAACGAAAGAACAGTAACCTGGTGAGTATTTCTATATGAACGTCATCACGATATAATCGAATACAACTGAGATACAATGATCATTCCGTCTATCCATCCAACCTTCTGTTCGATTCAGACGCTCGTATGTGTAACGAAAGAACCTTTACATGGTAGGTGTAACTAAATATACAGCATAACGATGTAATCGAAGACAACCCAGATACAATGATTGTTCAATCTATCCATTCAACCTTATGTTCGATTTGGTTGCTCGTATGTATAACGGAAGAGCTGTTACCTGGTTAGACATACTATATGAGTATCATCACGATATAATCAAATACAACCCAGATACGATGATTTTTCAGTCTATCCATTCAACCTCCTGTTCAGTTCAGTCGCTCTTATGTGTAACTGAAGAACAGTTTCCTGGTGAGTATTACTATATAAACATCATCACGATATAATCGAATACAACCCCAGATACGATTATTGTTTAGTCTATCCATTCAACCATCTGTTCAATTCAGTCGCTCGTATGTATAACGGAAGAACAGTTACCTGGTGAGTAAAACTATATAAACATTATCGAATACAACCCAGATAAGATGATTGTTCAATCTATACTAAATTTAAGCTTCTGCTCGATACGGTCGCTTGTATGTAAAACGGAAGAACAGTTACCTGGTGAGTATTATTGCTATATAAACATCATCACGATATCATCGAATACAAATCAGAGATACAATTATCGTTTCGTGTAACCATTTAACCTTCTGTTCGATTCAGTCGCTAGTATGTGTAACGGAAGTACCGTCACCTGGTAAGTATCACTATATATACAGTATTGCGATATAATCGGATACCACCCAGATACATCGATTGTTCAGTATATCCATTCAACTTTCTGTTCGTTTCGGTCGCTCGTATGTAAAACGGGAATACCGTCACCTTATGTGTATAACTATATACACAGCATAACATCATAATCGAATACAACCCAGATACTATCCATTCAACCTTCTGTTCGATTCGTTTGCTCGTATTTATAACGAAAGAACAGTAACCTGGTGAGTATTTCTATATGAACGTCATCACGATATAATCGAATACAACTCAGATACAATGATTATTCCGTCTATCCATCCAACCTCCTGTTCGATTGAGTCGTTCGTATGTATAACGCAAGAACAGTCACCTGGTGAGTATTACTATATGAACATCACCACGATATAATCGAATACAACTCAGTTACAATTATCGTTCCGTCTAACCATCCAACCTTATGTTCGATTCAGACGCTCGTATGTGTAACGAAAGAACCGTTACATGGTAGGTGTAACTAAATATACAGCATAACGATATAATCGGAGACAACCCAGATACAATGATTGTTCAATCTATCCATCCAACCTTATGTTCGAATCGGTTGCTCGTATGTATAACGGAAGAACTGTTACCTGGTTAGACATACTATATGATAATAATCACGATATAATCAAATACAACCCAGATACGATTAATGTTCAGTCTATCCATTCAACCTTCTGTTCAGTTCAGTCGCTCTTATGTATAACTGGAGAACATTTTTCTGGTGAGTATAACTATATGAACAACATCAAGATATAATTGAATACAACCCCAGATACGATTATTGTTTAGTCTATCCATTCAACCTTCTGTTCAATTCAGTCACTCGTATGTATAACGGAAGAACAGTTACCTGGTGAGTATAACTATATAAACATTATCGAATACAACCCAGATACGATGATTGTTCAATCTATACTAAATTTAAGCTTCTGCTCGATTCGGTCGCTTGTATGTAAAACGGAAGAACAGTTACCTGGTGAGTATTGCTATATAAACATCACCACGATATAATCGAATACAACTCAGTTACAATTATCGTTCCGTCTAACCATCCAACCTTATGTTCGATTCAGACGCTCGTATGTGTAACGAAAGAACCGTTACATGGTAGGTGTAACTAAATATACAGCATAACGATATAATCGGAGACAACCCAGATACAATGATTGTTCAATCTATCCATCCAACCTTATGTTCGATTCGGTTGCTCGTATGTATTACGAAAGAACTGTTACCTGGTTAGACATACTATATGATAATAATCACAATATAATCAAATACAACCCAGATACGATGAATGTGCAGTCTATCCATTCAATCTTCTGTTCAGTTCAGTCGCTCTTATGTATAACAGGAGAACAGTTTCCTGGTGAGTATAACTATATGAACATCATCAAGATATAATCGAATACAACCCCAGATACGATTATTGTTTAGTCTATCCATTCAACCTTCTGTTCAATTCAGTCGCTCGTATGTATAACGGAAGAGCAGTTACCTGGTGAGTATAACTATATAAACATAATCGATTACAACCCAGATTCGATGATTGATCAATCTATACTAAATTTAAGTTTCTGCTCGATTCGGACGCTTGTATGTAAAACGGAAGAACAGTTACCTGGTGAGTATTGCTATATAAACATCATCACGATATCAACGAATACAACTCAGAGATACAATTATCATTTCGTCTAACCATTCAACTTTCTGTTCGATTCAGTCGCTAGTATGTGTATCGGTAGTACCGTCACCTGGTAAGTATCACTATATATACAGTATTGCGATATAATCGGATACCACCCAGATACATTGATTGTTCAGTCTATCCATTCAACTTTCTGTTCAGTTCAGTCGCTCTTATGTATAACTGGAGAACAGATTCCTGGTGAGTATAACTATATGAACATCATCAAGATATAATCGAATACAACCCCAGATACGATTATTGTTTAGTCTATCCATTCAACCTTCTGTTCAATTCAGTCGCTCGTATGTATAACGGAAGAACATTTACCTGGTGAGTATAACTATATAAACCTTATCGAATACAACCCAGATACGATGAATTTTCAATCTATCCATTTAACCTTCTGCTCGATTCGGTCGCTTTTATGTAAAACGAAAGAACAGGCGATCGGAAGAAGGCGATCTGAAGAATTCGTTACACATAAGAGCGTATGCATCGAACATAAGGTTGGATGATTAGACGGAACGATAATTGTAATTTTTTCATAGAATCCATTTCTTCAATCGTAAAAAACGAAATCGAAAAAAAAATGCATCGAAGGGGGCCCCCTTGGAACTTGTTCGAATTCTTCAGATCGCCTTAACTTCCGAACGGATGGACCGATTTTCAACTTCGCGCATACCAATTTGCTTGTTTTTTTTCATAGAATCCATTTTTCCAATCGAAAAAACCGAAATCGAAATGAAAATCGCATCAAAGGGGGTCCCCTTGAAACTTTTTCGAATTCTTCAGATCGCCTTAACTTCCGAACGGATGGACCGATTTTCAACTTCGATCATACCAATCTGCTTGTTTTTTTTTCATAGAATCCTTTTCTCCAATCGAAAAAACCGAAATCGAACAAAAAAAATTGCATCAAAGGGGGTCCCCTTGGAACTTTTTCGAATTCTTCAGATCGACTTAACTTCCGAACGGATGGACCGATTTTCAACTTCGATCATACCAAACTGCTTGTTTTTTTCATAGAATCCATTTCTGCAATCGAAAAAACCGAAATCGAAAAAAAGAAAGCATCAAAGGGGGCCCCTTGGAACTTTTTCGAATTCTTCAGATCGCCTTAACTTTCGAAAGTATGGACCGATTTTCAACTTCTATCATACCAATCTGCTTGTTTTTTCCATAGAATCCATTTCTCCGATCAGAAAAACTGAAATCGAAAAAAAAATGCATCAAAGGGGGCCCCCTTGGAACTTTTTCGAATTCTTCAGATCGCCTTAACTTCCGAACGGATGGACCGATTTTCAACTTCGATCATACCAATCTGTTTTTTTTTTTCATAGAATCCATTTCTCCAATCGAAAAAACCGAAATCGAAAAAAAAATGCATCAAAGGGGGCCCCCTTGGAACTTTTTCGAATTCTTCAGATCGCCTAACTTCCTAACGGATGGACCGATTTTCAACTTCGATCATACCAATCTGCTTGTTTTCTTTCATAGAATCCATTTCTCCAATCGAAAAAACCGAAATCGCAAAAAAAAATTCACCAAAGGGGGCCCCCTTGGAACTTTTTCGAATTCTTCAGATCGCCTTAACTTCCGAACGGATGGACCGATTTTCAACTTCGATCATACCAATCTGCTTGTTTTTTTTCATAGAATGCATTTCTCCAATCGCAAAAACCGAAATCGAAAAAATAAAAAGCATCAAAGGGAGCCCCCTTGGAACTTTTTCGAATTCTTCAGATCGCCTTAACTTCCGAACAGATGGACCGATTTTCAACTTCGATCATACGAATCTGCTTTTTTTTTCATAGAATCCATTTTTCCGATCAAAAAAACCGAAATCGAAACAAAAAAATGCATCAAAGGGGGCCCCCTTGGAACTTTTTCGAATTCTTCAGATCGCCTTAACTTCCGAACGGATGGACCGATTTTCAACTTCGATCATACCAAACTGCTTGTTTCTTCTCATAGAATCCATTTCTCCAATCGAATAAACCGAAATCTGAAAAAAAATTGCATCAAAGGGGGCCCCCTTGGAACTTTTTCGAATTCTTCAGATCGCCTTAACTTCCGAACGGATGGACCGATTTTCAACTTCGATCATACCAAACTGCTCGTTTTTTCTCATAGAATCCATTTCTCCAATCGAAAAAACCGAAATCTGAAAAAAAATTGCATCAAAGGTGGTCCCCTTGGAACTTTTTCGAATTCTTCAGATCGCCTCAACTTCCGAACGGATGGACCGATTTTCAACTTCGATCATACCAATCTGCTTGTTTTTCTTTAAAAATCCATTTCTCCAATCGAAAAAACCGAAATCGAAAAAAAAATGCATCAAAGGGGGCCCCCTTGAAACTTTTTCGAATTCTTCAGATCGCCTTAACTTCCGAACGGATGAACCGATTTTCAACTTCGATCATACCAATCTGCTTGTTTTTTTTCATAGAATCCATTTCTCCAATCGAAAAAACCGAAATCGAAAAAAAAATGCATCAAAGGGGGCCCCCTTGGAACTTTTTCGAATTCTTCAGATCGCCATAACTTCCGAACGGATGGACCGATTTTCAACTTCGATCATACCAATCTGCTCTTTTTTTTTTTCATAGAATCCATTTCTTCAATCGAAAAAACCGGAATCGAAAAAAAAAATGCATCAAAGGGGGCCCCCTTGGAACTTTTTCGAATTCTTCAGATCGCCTTAACTTCCGAACGGATGGACCGATTTTCAACTTCGATCATACCAATCTGCTTGTTTTCTTTCATAGAATCCATTTCTCCAATCGAAAAAACCGAAATCGAAAAAAAAATGGATCAAAGGAGGCCTTCTTGGAATTTTTTCGAATTCTTCAAATCGCCTTAACTTCCGAACGGATGGACCGATTTTCAATTTCGCGCATACCAATTCGCTTGTTTTTTTCATAGAATCCATTTCTCCAATCGAAAAAACCGAAATCGAAAAAAAATGCATCAAAGGGGGTCCCCTTGGAACTTTTTCGAATTCTTCAGATCGCCTTAACTTCCGAACGGATGGACCGATTTTCAACTTCGATCATACCAATCTGCTTGTTTTTTTTTCATAGAATCCATTTCTCCAATCGAAAAAACCGAAATCGAAAAAAAAATGGATCGAAGGAGGCCTTCTTGGAATTTTTTCGAATTCTTCAGATCGCCTTAACTTCCGAACGGATGGACCGATTTTCAACTTCGATCATACCAATCTGCTTGTTTTTTTTTCATGGAATCCATTTCTCCAATCGAAAAAACCAAAATCGAAAAAAAAATTGCATCAAAGGGGGTCCCCTCGGAACTTTTCTGAATTCTTCAGATCGCCTTAACTTCCGAACGGATGGACCGATTTTCAACTTCGATCATACCAATCTGCTTGTTTTTTTTTCATAGAATCCATTTCTCCAATCGAAAAAACCGAAATCGAAAAAATAAAAAGCATCAAAGGGAGCCCCCTTGGAACTTTTTCGAATTCTTCAGATCGCCTTAACTTCCGAACGGATGGACCGATTTTCAACTTCGATCATACCAAACTGCTCGTTTTTTCTCATAGAATCCATTTCTCCAATCGAAAAAACCGAAATCTGAAAAAAAATTGCATCAAAGGTGGTCCCCTTGGAACTTTTTCGAATTCTTCAGATCGCCTCAACTTCCGAACGGATGGACCGATTTTCAACTTCGATCATACCAATCTGCTTGTTTTTCTTTAAAAATCCATTTCTCCAATCGAAAAAACCGAAATCGAAAAAAAAATGCATCAAAGGGGGCCCCCTTGAAACTTTTTCGAATTCTTCAGATCGCCTTAACTTCCGAACGGATGAACCGATTTTCAACTTCGATCATACCAATCTGCTTGTTTTTTTTCATAGAATCCATTTCTCCAATCGAAAAAACCGAAATCGAAAAAAAAATGCATCAAAGGGGGCCCCCTTGGAACTTTTTCGAATTCTTCAGATCGCCATAACTTCCGAACGGATGGACCGATTTTCAACTTCGATCATACCAATCTGCTCTTTTTTTTTTCATAGAATCCATTTCTTCAATCGAAAAAACCGGAATCGAAAAAAAAAATGCATCAAAGGGGGCCCCCTTGGAACTTTTTCGAATTCTTCAGATCGCCTTAACTTCCGAACGGATGGACCGATTTTCAACTTCGATCATACCAATCTGCTTGTTTTCTTTCATAGAATCCATTTCTCCAATCGAAAAAACCGAAATCGAAAAAAAAATGGATCAAAGGAGGCCTTCTTGGAATTTTTTCGAATTCTTCAAATCGCCTTAACTTCCGAACGGATGGACCGATTTTCAATTTCGCGCATACCAATTCGCTTGTTTTTTTCATAGAATCCATTTCTCCAATCGAAAAAACCGAAATCGAAAAAAAATGCATCAAAGGGGGTCCCCTTGGAACTTTTTCGAATTCTTCAGATCGCCTTAACTTCCGAACGGATGGACCGATTTTCAACTTCGATCATACCAATCTGCTTGTTTTTTTTTCATAGAATCCATTTCTCCAATCGAAAAAACCGAAATCGAAAAAAAAATGGATCGAAGGAGGCCTTCTTGGAATTTTTTCGAATTCTTCAGATCGCCTTAACTTCCGAACGGATGGACCGATTTTCAACTTCGATCATACCAATCTGCTTGTTTTTTTTTCATGGAATCCATTTCTCCAATCGAAAAAACCAAAATCGAAAAAAAAATTGCATCAAAGGGGGTCCCCTCGGAACTTTTCTGAATTCTTCAGATCGCCTTAACTTCCGAACGGATGGACCGATTTTCAACTTCGATCATACCAATCTGCTTGTTTTTTTTTCATAGAATCCATTTCTCCAATCGAAAAAACCGAAATCGAAAAAATAAAAAGCATCAAAGGGAGCCCCCTTGGAACTTTTTCGAATTCTTCAGATCGCCTTAACTTCCGAACGGATGGACCGATTTTCAACTTCGATCATACGAATCTGCTTGTTTTTTTTTCATAGAATCCATTTCTCCAATCGAAAAAACCGAAATCGAAAAAATAAAAAGCATCAAAGGGAGCCCCCTTGGAACTTTTTCGAATTCTTCAGATCGCCTTAACTTCCGAACGGATGGACCGATTTTCAACTTCGATCATACCAATCTGCTTGTTTATTTTCGTAGAATCCATTTCTCCAATCGAAAAAACCAAAATCGAAAAAATAAAAAGCATCAAAGGGAGCCCCTTTGGAACTTTTTCGAATTCTTCAGATCGCCTTAACTTCCGAACGGATGGACCGATTTTCGACTTCGATCATACGAATCTGCTTTTTTTTTTTCATAGAATCCATTTTTCCGATCAAAAAAACCGAAATCGAAACAAAAAAATGCATCAAAAGGGGCCCCCTTGGAACTTTTTCGAATTCTTCAGATCGCCTTAACTTCCGAACGGATGGACCGATTTTCAACTTCGATCATACCAAACTGCTTGTTTTTTCTCATAGAATCCATTTCTCCAATCGAAAAAACCGAAATCTGAAAAAAAATTGCATCAAAGGGGGCCCCCTTGGAACTTTTTCGAATTCTTCAGATCGCCTTAACTTCCGAACGGATGGACCGATTTTCAACTTCGATCATACGAATCTGCTTTTTTTTTTATAGAATCCATTTTTCCGATCAAAAAAACCGAAATCGAAACAAAAAAATGCATCAAAGGGGGCCCCCTTGGAACTTTTTCGAATTCTTCAGATCGCCTTAACTTCCGAACGGATGGACCGATTTTCAACTTCGATCATACCAAACTGCTTGTTTCTTCTCATAGAATCCATTTCTCCAATCGAAAAAACCGAAATATGAAAAAAAATTGCATCAAAGGGGGCCGCCTTGGAACTTTTTCGAATTCTTCAGATCGCCTTAACTTCCGAACGGATGGACCGATTTTCAACTTCGATCATACCAAACTGCTCGTTTTTTCTCATAGAATCCATTTCTCCAATCGAAAAAACCGAAATCTGAAAAAAAATTGCATCAAAGGTGGTCCCCTTGGAACTTTTTCGAATTCTTCAGATCGCCTCAACTTCCGAACGGATGGACCGATTTTCAACTTCGATCATACCAATCTGCTTGTTTTTTTTTTAAATCCATTTCTCCAATCGAAAAAACCGAAATCGAAAAAAAAAATGCATCAAAGGGGGCCCTCTTGAAACTTTTTCGAATTCTTCAGATCGCCTTAACTTCCGAACGGATGAACCGATTTTCAACTTCGATCATACCAATCTGCTCTTTTTTTTTTCATAGAATCCATTTCTTCAATCGAAAAAACCGGAATCGAAAAAAAAATGCATCAAAATGGGCCCCCTTGGAACTTTTTCGAATTCTTCAGATTGCCTTAACTTCCGAACGGATGGACCGATTTTCAACTTCGATCATACCAATCTGCTTGTTTTCTTTCATAGAATCCATTTCTCCAATCGAAAAAACCGAAATCGAAAAAAAAATGGATCAAAGGAGGCCTTCTTGGAATTTTTTCGAATTCTTCAAATCGCCTTAACTTCCGAACGGATGGACCGATTTTCAATTTCGCGCATACCAATTCGCTTGTTTTTTTCATAGAATCCATTTCTCCAATCGAAAAAACCGAAATCGAAAAAAAAAATGCATCAAAGGGGGTCCCCTTGGAACTTTTTCGAATTCTTCAAATCGCCTTAACTTCCGAACGGATGGACCGATTTTCAACTTCGATCATACCAATCTGCTTGTTTTTTTTTCATGGAATCCATTTCTCCAATCGAAAAAACCAAAATCGAAAAAAAAATTGCATCAAAGGGGGTCCCCTTGGAACTTTTCTGAATTCTTCAGATCGCCTTAACTTCCGAACGGATGGACCGATTTTCAACTTCGATCATACCAATCTGCTTGTTTTTTTTTCATAGAATCCATTTCTCCAATCGAAAAAACCGAAATCGAAAAAATAAAAAGCATCAAAGGGAGCCCCCTTGGAACTTTTTCGAATTCTTCAGATCGCCTTAACTTCCGAACGGATGGACCGATTTTCAACTTCGATCATACGAATCTGCTTGTTTTTTTTTCATAGAATCCATTTCTCCAATCGAAAAAACCGAAATCGAAAAAAAAAATGCATCAAAGGGGGCCCCCTTGGAACTTTTTCGAATTCTTCAGATCGACTTAACTTCCGAACGGATGGACCGATTTTCAACTTCGATCATACCAATCTGCTTTTTTTTTTATAGAATCCATTTCTCCAATCGAAAAAACCGAAATCGAACAAAAAATGCATCAAAGGGGGCCCCCTTGGAACTTCTTCGAATTCTTCAGATCGACTTAACTTCCGAACGGATGGACCGATTTTCAACTTCGATCATACCTGCTTTTTTTTTCATAGAATCCATTTCTTCGATCAAAAAAACCGAAATCGAAAAAAAAAAATGCATCAAAGGGGGCCCCCTTGGAACTTTTTCGATTTCTTCAGATCGCCTTAACTTCCGAACGGATGGACCGATTTTCAACTTCGATCATACCAATCTGCTTGTTTTTTTTTCATAGAATCCATTTCTCCAATCGAAAAAACCGAAATCGAAAAAATAAAAAGCATCAAAGAGAGCCCCCTTGGAACTTTTTCGAATTCTTCAGATCGCCTTAACTTCCGAACGGATGGACCGATTTTCAACTTCGATCATACGAATCTGCTTGTTTTTTTTTCATAGAATCCATTTCTCCAATCGAAAAAACCGAAATCGAAAAAAAAAAATGCATCAAAGGGGGCCCCCTTGGAACTTTTTCGAATTCTTCAGATCGACTTAACTTCCGAACGGATGGACCGATTTTCAACTTCGATCATACCAATCTGCTTTTTTTTATATAGAATCCATTTCTCCAATCGAAAAAACCGAAATCGAACAAAAAATGCATCAAAGGGGGCCCCCTTGGAACTTTTTCGAATTCTTCAGATCGACTTAACTTCCGAACGGATGGACCGATTTTCAACTTCGATCATACGAATCTGCTTTTTTTTTTATAGAATCCATTTTTCCGATCAAAAAAACCGAAATCGAAACAAAAAAATGCATCAAAGGGGGCCCCCTTGGAACTTTTTCGAATTCTTCAGATCGCCTTAACTTCCGAACGGATGGACCGATTTTCAACTTCGATCATACCAAACTGCTTGTTTCTTCTCATAGAATCCATTTCTCCAATCGAAAAAACCGAAATCTGAAAAAAAATTGCATCAAAGGGGGCCCCCTTGGAACTTTTTCGAATTCTTCAGATCGCCTTAACTTCCGAACGGATGGACCGATTTTCAACTTCGATCATACCAAACTGCTCGTTTTTTTCTCATAGAATCCATTTCTCCAATCGAAAAAACCGAAATCTGAAAAAAAATTGCATCAAAGGTGGTCCCCTTGGAACTTTTTCGAATTCTTCAGATCGCCTCAACTTCCGAACGGATGGACCGATTTTCAACTTCGATCATACCAATCTGCTTGTTTTTTTTTTAAAATCCATTTCTCCAATCGAAAAAACCGAAATCGAAAAAAAAAATGCATCAAAGGGGGCCCCCTTGAAACTTTTTCGAATTCTTCAGATCGCCTTAACTTCCGAACGGATGAACCGATTTTCAACTTCGATCATACCAATCTGCTTGTTTTTTTTCATAGAATCCATTTCTCCAATCGAAAAAACCGAAATCGAAAAAAAAAATGCATCAAAAAGGGCCCCCTTGGAACTTTTTCGAATTCTTCAGATCGCCATAACTTCCGAACGGATGGACCGATTTTCAACTTCGATCATACCAATCTGCTCTTTTTTTTTTCATAGAATCCATTTCTTCAATCGAAAAAACCGGAATCGAAAAAAAAATGCATCAAAATGGGCCCCCTTGGAACTTTTTCGAATTCTTCAGATCGCCTTAACTTCCGAACGGATGGACCGATTTTCAACTTCGATCATACCAATCTGCTTGTTTTCATTCATAGAATCCATTTCTCCAATCGAAAAAACCGAAATCGAAAAAAAAATGGATCAAAGGAGGCCTTCTTGGAATTTTTTCGAATTCTTCAAATCGCCTTAACTTCCGAACGGATGGACCGATTTTCAATTTCGCGCATACCAATTCGCTTGTTTTTTTCATAGAATCCATTTCTCCAATCGAAAAAACCGAAATCGAAAAAAAAATGCATCAAAGGGGGTCCCCTTGGAACTTTTTCGAATTTTTCAAATCGCCTTAACTTCCGAACGGATGGACCGATTTTCAACTTCGATCATACCAATCTGCTTGTTTTTTTTTCATGGAATCCATTTCTCCAATCGAAAAAACCAAAATCGAAAAAAAAATTGCATCAAAGGGGGTCCCCTTGGAACTTTTCTGAATTCTTCAGATCGCCTTAACTTCCGAACGGATGGACCGATTTTCAACTTCGATCATACCAATCTGCTTGTTTTTTTTTCATAGAATCCATTTCTCCAATCGAAAAAACCGAAATCGAAAAAAAAATGCATCAAAGGGGGCCCCCTTGGAACTTTTTCGAATTCTTCAGATCGCCTAACTTCCGAACGGATGGACCGATTTTCAACTTCGATCATACCAATCTGCTTGTTTTCTTTCATAGAATCCATTTCTCCAATCGAAAAAACCGAAATCGAAAAAAAAAATTCACCAAAGGGGGCCCCTTTGGAACTTTTTCGAATTCTTCAGATCGCCTTAACTTCCGAACGGATGGACCGATTTTCAACTTCGATCATACCAATCTGCTTGTTTATTTTCGTAGAATCCATTTCTCCAATCGAAAAAACCAAAATCGAAAAAATAAAAAGCATCAAAGGGAGCCCCCTTGGAACTTTTTCGAATTCTTCAGATCGCCTCAACTTCCGAACGGATGGACCGATTTTCGACTTCGATCATACGAATCTGCTTTTTTTTTTCATAGAATCCATTTTTCCGATCAAAAAAACCGAAATCGAAACAAAAAAATGCATCAAAAGGGGCCCCCTTGGAACTTTTTCGAATTCTTCAGATCGCCTTAACTTCCGAACGGATGGACCGATTTTCAACTTCGATCATACCAAACTGCTTGTTTTTTCTCATAGAATCCATTTCTCCAATCGAAAAAACCGAAATCTGAAAAAAAATTGCATCAAAGGGGGCCCCCTTGGAACTTTTTCGAATTCTTCAGATCGCCTTAACTTCCGAACGGATGGACCGATTTTCAACTTCGATCATACGAATCTGCTTGTTTTTTTTTCATAGAATCCATTTCTCCAATCGAAAAAACCGAAATCGAAAAAAAAAATGCATCAAAGGGGGCCCCCTTGGAACTTTTTCGAATTCTTCAGATCGACTTAACTTCCGAACGGATGGACCGATTTTCAACTTCGATCATACCAATCTGCTTTTTTTTTTATAGAATCCATTTCTCCAATCGAAAAAACCGAAATCGAACAAAAAATGCATCAAAGGGGGCCCCCTTGGAACTTTTTCGAATTCTTCAGATCGACTTAACTTCCGAACGGATGGACCGATTTTCAACTTCGATCATACGAATCTGCTTTTTTTTTTATAGAATCCATTTTTCCGATCAAAAAAACCGAAATCGAAACAAAAAAATGCATCAAAGGGGGCCCTCTTGGAACTTTTTCGAATTCTTCAGATCGCCTTAACTTCCGAACGGATGGACCGATTTTCAACTTCGATCATACCAAACTGCTTGTTTCTTCTCATAGAATCCATTTCTCCAATCGAAAAAACCGAAATCTGAAAAAAAATTGCATCAAAGGGGGCCCCCTTGGAACTTTTTCGAATTCTTCAGATCGCCTTAACTTCCGAACGGATGGACCGATTTTCAACTTCGATCATACCAAACTGCTCGTTTTTTTCTCATAGAATCCATTTCTCCAATCGAAAAAACCGAAATCTGAAAAAAAATTGCATCAAAGGTGGTCCCCTTGGAACTTTTTCGAATTCTTCAGATCGCCTCAACTTCCGAACGGATGGACCGATTTTCAACTTCGATCATACCAATCTGCTTGTTTTTTTTTTAAAATCCATTTCTCCAATCGAAAAAACCGAAATCGAAAAAAAAAATGCATCAAAGGGGGCCCCCTTGAAACTTTTTCGAATTCTTCAGATCGCCTTAACTTCCGAACGGATGAACCGATTTTCAACTTCGATCATACCAATCTGCTTGTTTTTTTTCATAGAATCCATTTCTCCAATCGAAAAAACCGAAATCGAAAAAAAAAATGCATCAAAGGGGGCCCCCTTGGAACTTTTTCGAATTCTTCAGATCGCCATAACTTCCGAACGGATGGACCGATTTTCAACTTCGATCATACCAATCTGCTCTTTTTTTTTTCATAGAATCCATTTCTTCAATCGAAAAAACCGGAATCGAAAAAAAAATGCATCAAAATGGGCCCCCTTGGAACTTTTTCGAATTCTTCAGATCGCCTTAACTTCCGAACGGATGGACCGATTTTCAACTTCGATCATACCAATCTGCTTGTTTTCATTCATAGAATCCATTTCTCCAATCGAAAAAACCGAAATCGAAAAAAAAATGGATCAAAGGAGGCCTTCTTGGAATTTTTTCGAATTCTTCAAATCGCCTTAACTTCCGAACGGATGGACCGATTTTCAATTTCGCGCATACCAATTCGCTTGTTTTTTTCATAGAATCCATTTCTCCAATCGAAAAAACCGAAATCGAAAAAAAAATGCATCAAAGGGGGTCCCCTTGGAACTTTTTCGAATTTTTCAAATCGCCTTAACTTCCGAACGGATGGACCGATTTTCAACTTCGATCATACCAATCTGCTTGTTTTTTTTCATGGAATCCATTTCTCCAATCGAAAAAACCAAAATCGAAAAAAAAATTGCATCAAAGGGGGTCCCCTTGGAACTTTTCTGAATTCTTCAGATCGCCTTAACTTCCGAACGGATGGACCGATTTTCAACTTCGATCATACCAATCTGCTTGTTTTTTTTTCATAGAATCCATTTCTCCAATCGAAAAAACCGAAATCGAAAAAAAAATGCATCAAAGGGGGCCCCCTTGGAACTTTTTCGAATTCTTCAGATCGCCTAACTTCCGAACGGATGGACCGATTTTCAACTTCGATCATACCAATCTGCTTGTTTTCTTTCATAGAATCCATTTCTCCAATCGAAAAAACCGAAATCGAAAAAAAAAATTCACCAAAGGGGGCCCCTTTGGAACTTTTTCGAATTCTTCAGATCGCCTTAACTTCCGAACGGATGGACCGATTTTCAACTTCGATCATACCAATCTGCTTGTTTATTTTCGTAGAATCCATTTCTCCAATCGAAAAAACCAAAATCGAAAAAATAAAAAGCATCAAAGGGAGCCCCCTTGGAACTTTTTCGAATTCTTCAGATCGCCTCAACTTCCGAACGGATGGACCGATTTTCGACTTCGATCATACGAATCTGCTTTTTTTTTTTTCATAGAATCCATTTTTCCGATCAAAAAAACCGAAATCGAAACAAAAAAATGCATCAAAAGGGGCCCCCTTGGAACTTTTTCGAATTCTTCAGATCGCCTTAACTTCCGAACGGATGGACCGATTTTCAACTTCGATCATACCAAACTGCTTGTTTTTTCTCATAGAATCCATTTCTCCAATCAAAAAAACCGAAATCTGAAAAAAAATTGCATCAAAGGGGGCCCCCTTGGAACTTTTTCGAATTCTTCAGATCGCCTTAACTTCCGAACGGATAGACCGATTTTCAACTTCGATCATACCAAACTGCTCGTTTTTTCTCATAGAATCCATTTCTCCAATCGAAAAAACCGAAATCTGAAAAAAAATTGCATCATAGGTGGTCCCCTTGGAACTTTTTCGAATTCTTCAGATCGCCTCAACTTCCGAACGGATGGACCGATTTTCAACTTCGATCATACCAATCTGCTTGTTTTTTTTTGAAAATCCATTTCTCCAATCGAAAAAACCGAAATCGAAAAAAAAAATGCATCAAAGGGGGCCCCCTTGAAACTTTTTCGAATTCTTCAGATCGCCTTAACTTCCGAACGGATGAACCGATTTTCAACTTCGATCATACCAATCTGCTTGTTTTTTTCATAGAATCCATTTCTCCAATCGAAAAAACCGAAATCGAAAAAAAAATGCATCAAAGGGGGCCCCCTTGGAACTTTTTCGAATTCTTCAGATCGCCATAACTTCCGAACGGATGGACCGATTTTCAACTTCGATCATACCAATCTGCTCTTTTTTTTTCATAGAATCCATTTCTTCAATCGAAAAAACCGGAATCGAAAAAAAAATGCATCAAAATGGGCCCCCTTGGAACTTTTTCGAATTCTTCAGATCGCCTTAACTTCCGAACGGATGGACCGATTTTCAACTTCGATCATACCAATCTGCTTGTTTTCTTTCATAGAATCCATTTCTCCAATCGAAAAAACCGAAATCGAAAAAAAAAATGGATCAAAGGAGGCCTTCTTGGAATTTTTTCGAATTCTTCAAATCGCCTTAACTTCCGAACGGATGGACCGATTTTCAATTTCGCGCATACCAATTCGCTTGTTTTTTTCATAGAATCCATTTCTCCAATCGAAAAAACCGAAATCGAAAAAAAAATGCATCAAAGGGGGTCCCCTTGGAACTTTTTCGAATTCTTCAAATCGCCTTAACTTCCGAACGGATGGACCGATTTTCAACTTCGATCATACCAATCTGCTTGTTTTTTTTTCATGGAATCCATTTCTCCAATCGAAAAAACCAAAATCGAAAAAAAAATTGCATCAAAGGGGGTCCCCTTGGAACTTTTCTGAAATCTTCAGATCGCCTTAACTTCCGAACGGATGGACCGATTTTCAACTTCGATCATACCAATCTGCTTGTTTTTTTTCATAGAATCCATTTCTCCAATCGTAAAAACCGAAATCGAAAAAATAAAAAGCATCAAAGGGAGCCCCCTTGGAACTTTTTCGAATTCTTCAGATCGCCTTAACTTCCGAACGGATGGACCGATTTTCAACTTCGATCATACGAATCTGCTTGTTTTTTTTTTATAGAATCCATTTCTCCAATCGAAAAAACCGAAATCGAAAAAAAAAAAATGCATCAAAGGGGGCCCCCTTGGAACTTTTTCGAATTCTTCAGATCGACTTAACTTCCGAACGGATGGACCGATTTTCAACTTCGATCATACCAATCTGCTTTTTTTTATATAGAATCCATTTCTCCAATCGAAAAAACCGAAATCGAACAAAAAATGCATCAAAGGGGGCCCCCTTGGAACTTTTTCGAATTCTTCAAATCGACTTAACTTCCGAACGGATGGACCGATTTTCAACTTCGATCATACCTGCTTTTTTTTTCATAGAATCCATTTCTTCGATCAAAAAAACCGAAATCGAAAAAAAATAAATGCATCAAAGGGGGCCACCTTGGAACTTTTTCGAATTCTTCAGATCGCCTTAACTTCCGAACGGATGGACCGATTTTCAACTTCGATCATACCAATCTGCTTGTTTTTTTTTCATAGAATCCATTTCTCCAATCGAAAAAACCGAAATCGAAAAAATAAAAAGCATCAAAGGGAGCCCCCTTGGAACTTTTTCGAATTCTTCAGATCGCCTTAACTTCCGAACGGATGGACCGATTTTCAACTTCGATCATACGAATCTGCTTGTTTTTTTTTCATAGAATCCATTTCTCCAATCGAAAAAACCGAAATCGAAAAAAAAAAATGCATCAAAGGGGGCTGCCTTGGAACTTTTTCGAATTCTTCAGATCGACTTAACTTCCGAACGGATGGACCGATTTTCAACTTCGATCATACCAATCTGCTTTTTTTTTTATAGAATCCATTTCTCCAATCGAAAAAACCGAAATCGAACAAAAAATGCATCAAAGGGGGCCCCCTTGGAACTTTTTCGAATTCTTCAGATCGACTTAACTTCCGAACGGATGGACCGATTTTCAACTTCGATCATACGAATCTGCTTTTTTTTTATAGAATCCATTTTTCCGATCAAAAAAACCGAAATCGAAACAAAAAAATGCATCAAAGGGGGCCCCCTTGGAACTTTTTCGAATTCTTCAGATCGCCTTAACTTCCGAACGGATGGACCGATTTTCAACTTCGATCATACCAAACTGCTTGTTTCTTCTCATAGAATCCATTTCTCCAATCGAAAAAACCGAAATCTGAAAAAAAATTGCATCAAAGGGGGCCCCCTTGGAACTTTTTCGAATTCTTCAGATCGCCTTAACTTCCGAACGGATGGACCGATTTTCAACTTCGATCATACCAAACTGCTCTTTTTTTCTCATAGAATCCATTTCTCCAATCGAAAAAACCGAAATCTGAAAAAAAATTGCATCAAAGGTGGTCCCCTTGGAACTTTTTCGAATTCTTCAGATCGCCTCAACTTCCGAACGGATGGACCGATTTTCAACTTCGATCATACCAATCTGCTTGTTTTTTTTTTAAATCCATTTCTCCAATCGTACAAACCGAAATCGAAAAAAAAAATGCATCAAAGGGGGCCCCCTTGAAACTTTTTCGAATTCTTCAGATCGCCTTAACTTCCGAACGGATGAACCGATTTTCAACTTCGATCATACCAATCTGCTTGTTTTTTTTCATAGAATCCATTTCTCCAATCGAAAATACCGAAATCGAAAAAAAAATGCATCAAAGGGGGCCCCCTTGGAACTTTTTCGAATTCTTCAGATCGCCATAACTTCCGAACGGATGGACCGATTTTCAACTTCGATCATACCAATCTGCTCTTTTTTTTTTCATAGAATCCATTTCTTCAATCGAAAAAACCGGAATCGAAAAAAAAATGCATCAAAATGGGCCCCCTTGGAACTTTTTCGAATTCTTCAGATCGCCTTAACTTCCGAACGGATGGACCGATTTTCAACTTCGATCATACCAATCTGCTTGTTTTCTTTCATAGAATCCATTTCTCCAATCGAAAAAACCGAAATCGAAAAAAAAATGGATCAAAGGAGGCCTTCTTGGAATTTTTTCGAATTCTTCAAATCGCCTTAACTTCCGAACGGATGGACCGATTTTCAATTTCGCGCATACCAATTCGCTTGTTTTTTTCATAGAATCCATTTCTCCAATCGAAAAAACCGAAATCGAAAAAAAAATGCATCAAAGGGGGTCCCCTTGGAACTTTTTCGAATTCTTCAAATCGCCTTAACTTCCGAACGGATGGACCGATTTTCAACTTCGATCATACCAATCTGCTTGTTTTTTTTTCATGGAATCCATTTCTCCAATCGAAAAAACCAAAATCGAAAAAAAAATTGCATCAAAGGGGGTCCCCTTGGAACTTTTCTGAATTCTTCAGATCGCCTTAACTTCCGAACGGATGGACCGATTTTCAACTTCGATCATACCAATCTGCTTGTTTTTTTTTCATAGAATCCATTTCTCCAATCGAAAAAACCGAAATCGAAAAAATAAAAAGCATCAAAGGGAGCCCCCTTGGAACTTTTTCGAATTCTTCAGATCGCCTTAACTTCCGAACGGATGGACCGATTTTCAACTTCGATCATACGAATCTGCTTGTTTTTTTTTCATAGAATCCATTTCTCCAATCGAAAAAACCGAAATCGAAAAAAAAAATGCATCAAAGGGGGCCCCCTTGGAACTTTTTCGAATTCTTCAGATCGACTTAACTTCCGAACGGATGGACCGATTTTCAACTTCGATCATACCAATCTGCTTTTTTTTTTATAGAATCCATTTCTCCAATCGAAAAAACCGAAATCGAACAAAAAATGCATCAAAGGGGGCCCCCTTGGAACTTTTTCGAATTCTTCAGATCGACTTAACTTCCGAACGGATGGACCGATTTTCAACTTCGATCATACCTGCTTTTTTTTTTTCATAGAATCCATTTCTTCGATCAAAAAAACCGAAATCGAAAAAAAAAAAATGCATCAAAGGGGGCCACCTTGGAACTTTTTCGAATTCTTCAGATCGCCTTAACTTCCGAACGGATGGACCGATTTTCAACTTCGATCATACCAATCTGCTTGTTTTTTTTTTCATAGAATCCATTTCTCCAATCGAAAAAACCGAAATCGAAAAAATAAAAAGCATCAAAGGGAGCCCCCTTGGAACTTTTTCGAATTCTTCAGATCGCCTTAACTTCCGAACGGATGGACCGATTTTCAACTTCGATCATACGAATCTGCTTTTTTTTTTTTCATAGAATCCATTTCTCCAATCGAAAAAACCGAAATCGAAAAAAAAAAAATGCATCAAAGGGGGCCCCCTTGGAACTTTTTCGAATTCTTCAGATCGACTTAACTTCCGAACGGATGGACCGATTTTCAACTTCGATCATACCAATCTGCTTTTTTTTTTATAGAATCCATTTCTCCAATCGAAAAACCGAAATCGAACAAAAAATGCATCAAAGGGGGCCCCCTTGGAACTTCTTCGAATTCTTCAGATCGACTTAACTTCCGAACGGATGGACCGATTTTCAACTTCGATCATACGAATCTGCTTTTTTTTTTATAGAATCCATTTTTCCGATCAAAAAAACCGAAATCGAAACAAAAAAATGCATCAAAGGGGGCCCCCTTGGAACTTTTTCGAATTCTTCAGATCGCCTTAACTTCCGAACGGATGGACCGATTTTCAACTTCGATCATACCAAACTGCTTGTTTCTTCTCATAGAATCCATTTCTCCAATCGAAAAAACCGAAATCTGAAAAAAAATTGCATCAAAGGGGGCCCCCTTGGAACTTTTTCGAATTCTTCAGATCGCCTTAACTTCCGAACGGATGGACCGATTTTCAACTTCGATCATACCAAACTGCTCTTTTTTTCTCATAGAATCCATTTCTCCAATCGAAATAACCGAAATCTGAAAAAAAATTGCATCAAAGGTGGTCCCCTTGGAACTTTTTCGAATTCTTCAGATCGCCTCAACTTCCGAACGGATGGACCGATTTTCAACTTCGATCATACCAATCTGCTTGTTTTTTTTTCAAATCCATTTCTCCAATCGTAAAAACCGAAATCGAAAAAAAAAATGCATCAAAGGGGGCCCCCTTGAAACTTTTTCGAATTCTTCAGATCGCCTTAACTTCCGAACGGATGAACCGATTTTCAACTTCGATCATACCAATCTGCTTGTTTTTTTTCATAGAATCCATTTCTCCAATCGAAAAAACCGAAATCGAAAAAAAAATGCATCAAAGGGGGCCCCCTTGGAACTTTTTCGAATTCTTCAGATCGCCATAACTTCCGAACGGATGGACCGATTTTCAACTTCGATCATACCAATCTGCTCTTTTTTTTTTCATAGAATCCATTTCTTCAATCGAAAAAACCGGAATCGAAAAAAAAATGCATCAAAATGGGCCCCCTTGGAACTTTTTCGAATTCTTCAGATCGCCTTAACTTCCGAACGGATGGACCGATTTTCAACTTCGATCATACCAATCTGCTTGTTTTCTTTCATAGAATCCATTTCTCTAATCGAAAAAACCGAAATCGAAAAAAAAAATGGATCAAAGGAGGCCTTCTTGGAATTTTTTCGAATTCTTCAAATCGCCTTAACTTCCGAACAGATGGACCGATTTTCAATTTCGCGCATACCAATTCGCTTGTTTTTTTCATAGAATCCATTTCTCCAATCGAAAAAACCGAAATCGAAAAAAAAATGCATCAAAGGGGGTCCCCTTGGAACTTTTTCGAATTCTTCAAATCGCCTTAACTTCCGAACGGATGGACCGATTTTCAACTTCGATCATACCAATCTGCTTGTTTTTTTTTCATGGAATCCATTTCTCCAATCGAAAAAACCAAAATCGAAAAAAAAATTGCATCAAAGGGGGTCCCCTTGGAACTTTTCTGAATTCTTCAGATCGCCTTAACTTCCGAACGGATGGACCGATTTTCAACTTCGATCATACCAAACTGCTTGTTTCTTCTCATAGAATCCATTTCTCCAATCGAAAAAACCGAAATCTGAAAAAAAATTGCATCAAAGGGGGCCCCCTTGGAACTTTTTCGAATTCTTCAGATCGCCTTAACTTCCGAACGGATGGACCGATTTTCAACTTCGATCATACCAAACTGCTCTTTTTTTCTCATAGAATCCATTTCTCCAATCGTAAAAACCGAAATCTAAAAAAAAAATGCATCAAAGGGGGCCCCCTTGAAACTTTTTCGAATTCTTCAGATCGCCTTAACTTCCGAACGGATGAACCGATTTTCAACTTCGATCATACCAATCTGCTTGTTTTTTTTCATAGAATCCATTTCTCCAATCGAAAAAACCGAAATCGAAAAAAAAATGCATCAAAGGGGGCCCCCTTGGAACTTTTTCGAATTCTTCAGATCGCCATAACTTCCGAACGGATGGACCGATTTTCAACTTCGATCATACCAATCTGCTCTTTTTTTTTTCATAGAATCCATTTCTTCAATCGAAAAAACCGGAATCGAAAAAAAAAATGCATCAAAATGGGCCCCCTTGGAACTTTTTCGAATTCTTCAGATCGCCTTAACTTCCGAACGGATGGACCGATTTTCAACTTCGATCATACCAATCTGCTTGTTTTCTTTCATAGAATCCATTTCTCCAATCGAAAAAACCGAAATCGAAAAAAAAATGGATCAAAGGAGGCCTTCTTGGAATTTTTTCGAATTCTTCAAATCGCCTTAACTTCCGAACGGATGGACCGATTTTCAATTTCGCGCATACCAATTCGCTTGTTTTTTTCATAGAATCCATTTCTCCAATCGAAAAAACCGAAATCGAAAAAAAAAATGCATCAAAGGGGGTCCCCTTGGAACTTTTTCGAATTCTTCAAATCGCCTTAACTTCCGAACGGATGGACCGATTTTCAACTTCGATCATACCAATCTGCTTGTTTTTTTTTCATGGAATCCATTTCTCCAATCGAAAAAACCAAAATCGAAAAAAAAATTGCATCAAAGGGGGTCCCCTTGGAACTTTTCTGAATTCTTCAGATCGCCTTAACTTCCGAACGGATGGACCGATTTTCAACTTCGATCATACCAATCTGCTTGTTTTTTTTTCATAGAATCCATTTCTCCAATCGAAAAAACCGAAATCGAAAAAATAAAAAGCATCAAAGGGAGCCCCCTTGGAACTTTTTCGAATTCTTCAGATCGCCTTAACTTCCGAACGGATGGACCGATTTTCAACTTCGATCATACGAATCTGCTTGTTTTTTTTTCATAGAATCCATTTCTCCAATCGAAAAAACCGAAATCGAAAAAAAAAATGCATCAAAGGGGGCCCCCTTGGAACTTTTTCGAATTCTTCAGATCGACTTAACTTCCGAACGGATGGACCGATTTTCAACTTCGATCATACCAATCTGCTTTTTTTTTTATAGAATCCATTTCTCCAATCGAAAAAACCGAAATCGAACAAAAAATGCATCAAAGGGGGCCCCCTTGGAACTTTTTCGAATTCTTCAGATCGACTTAACTTCCGAACGGATGGACCGATTTTCAACTTCGATCATACCTGCTTTTTTTTTCATAGAATCCATTTCTTCGATCAAAAAAACCGAAATCGAAAAAAAAAAATGCATCAAAGGGGGCCACCTTGGAACTTTTTCGAATTCTTCAGATCGCCTTAACTTCCGAACGGATGGACCGATTTTCAACTTCGATCATACCAATCTGCTTGTTTTTTTTTTCATAGAATCCATTTCTCCAATCGAAAAAACCGAAATCGAAAAAATAAAAAGCATCAAAGGGAGCCCCCTTGGAACTTTTTCGATTTCTTCAGATCGCCTCAACTTCCGAACGGATGGACCGATTTTCAACTTCGATCATACGAATCTGCTTGTTTTTTTTTCATAGAATCCATTTCTCCAATCGAAAAAATCGAAATCGAAAAAAAAAAATGCATCAAAGGGGGCCCCCTTGGAACTTTTTCGAATTCTTCAGATCGACTTAACTTCCGAACGGATGGACCGATTTTCAACTTCGATCATACCAATCTGCTTTTTTTTTTATAGAATCCATTTCTCCAATCGAAAAACCGAAATCGAACAAAAAATGCATCAAAGGGGGCCCCCTTGGAACTTTTTCGAATTCTTCAGATCGACTTAACTTCCGAACGGATGGACCGATTTTCAACTTCGATCATACGAATCTGCTTTTTTTTTTATAGAATCCATTTTTCCGATCAAAAAAACCGAAATCGAAACAAAAAAATGCATCAAAGGGGGCCCCCTTGGAACTTTTTCGAATTCTTCAGATCGCCTTAACTTCCGAACGGATGGACCGATTTTCAACTTCGATCATACCAAACTGCTTGTTTCTTCTCATAGAATCCATTTCTCCAATCGAAAAAACCGAAATCTGAAAAAAAATTGCATCAAAGGGGGCCTCCTTGGAACTTTTTCGAATTCTTCAGATCGCCTTAACTTCCGAACGGATGGACCGATTTTCAACTTCGATCATACCAAACTGCTCTTTTTTTCTCATAGAATCCATTTCTCCAATCGAAAAAACCGAAATCTGAAAAAAAATTGCATCAAAGGTGGTCCCCTTGGAACTTTTTCGAATTCTTCAGATCGCCTCAACTTCCGAACGGATGGACCGATTTTCAACTTCGATCATACCAATCTGCTTGTTTTTTTTTTCAAATCCATTTCTCCAATCGTAAAAACCGAAATCGAAAAAAAAAATGCATCAAAGGGGGCCCCCTTGAAACTTTTTCGAATTCTTCAGATCGCCTTAACTTCCGAACGGATGAACCGATTTTCAACTTCGATCATACCAATCTGCTTGTTTTTTTTCATAGAATCCATTTCTCCAATCGAAAAAACCGAAATCGAAAAAAAAATGCATCAAAGGGGGCCCCCTTGGAACTTTTTCGAATTCTTCAGATCGCCATAACTTCCGAACGGATGGACCGATTTTCAACTTCGATCATACCAATCTGCTTTTTTTTTTATAGAATCCATTTCTCCAATCGAAAAAACCGAAATCGAACAAAAAATGCATCAAAGGGGGCCCCCTTGGAACTTTTTCGAATTCTTCAGATCGACTTAACTTCCGAACGGATGGACCGATTTTCAACTTCGATCATACCTGCTTTTTTTTTTTCATAGAATCCATTTCTTCGATCAAAAAAACCGAAATCGAAAAAAAAAAATGCATCAAAGGGGGCCACCTTGGAACTTTTTCGAATTCTTCAGATCGCCTTAACTTCCGAACGGATGGACCGATTTTCAACTTCGATCATACCAATCTGCTTGTTTTTTTTTTCATAGAATCCATTTCTCCAATCGAAAAAACCGAAATCGAAAAAATAAAAAGCATCAAAGGGAGCCCCCTTGGAACTTTTTCGAATTCTTCAGATCGCCTTAACTTCCGAACGGATGGACCGATTTTCAACTTCGATCATACGAATCTGCTTTTTTTTTTTTCATAGAATCCATTTCTCCAATCGAAAAAACCGAAATCGAAAAAAAAAAAATGCATCAAAGGGGGCCCCCTTGGAACTTTTTCGAATTCTTCAGATCGACTTAACTTCCGAACGGATGGACCGATTTTCAACTTCGATCATACCAATCTGCTTTTTTTTTTATAGAATCCATTTCTCCAATCGAAAAACCGAAATCGAACAAAAAATGCATCAAAGGGGGCCCCCTTGGAACTTCTTCGAATTCTTCAGATCGACTTAACTTCCGAACGGATGGACCGATTTTCAACTTCGATCATACGAATCTGCTTTTTTTTTTATAGAATCCATTTTTCCGATCAAAAAAACCGAAATCGAAACAAAAAAATGCATCAAAGGGGGCCCCCTTGGAACTTTTTCGAATTCTTCAGATCGCCTTAACTTCCGAACGGATGGACCGATTTTCAACTTCGATCATACCAAACTGCTTGTTTCTTCTCATAGAATCCATTTCTCCAATCGAAAAAACCGAAATCTGAAAAAAAATTGCATCAAAGGGGGCCCCCTTGGAACTTTTTCGAATTCTTCAGATCGCCTTAACTTCCGAACGGATGGACCGATTTTCAACTTCGATCATACCAAACTGCTCTTTTTTTCTCATAGAATCCATTTCTCCAATCGAAATAACCGAAATCTGAAAAAAAATTGCATCAAAGGTGGTCCCCTTGGAACTTTTTCGAATTCTTCAGATCGCCTCAACTTCCGAACGGATGGACCGATTTTCAACTTCGATCATACCAATCTGCTTGTTTTTTTTTCAAATCCATTTCTCCAATCGTAAAAACCGAAATCGAAAAAAAAAATGCATCAAAGGGGGCCCCCTTGAAACTTTTTCGAATTCTTCAGATCGCCTTAACTTCCGAACGGATGAACCGATTTTCAACTTCGATCATACCAATCTGCTTGTTTTTTTTCATAGAATCCATTTCTCCAATCGAAAAAACCGAAATCGAAAAAAAAATGCATCAAAGGGGGCCCCCTTGGAACTTTTTCGAATTCTTCAGATCGCCATAACTTCCGAACGGATGGACCGATTTTCAACTTCGATCATACCAATCTGCTCTTTTTTTTTTCATAGAATCCATTTCTTCAATCGAAAAAACCGGAATCGAAAAAAAAATGCATCAAAATGGGCCCCCTTGGAACTTTTTCGAATTCTTCAGATCGCCTTAACTTCCGAACGGATGGACCGATTTTCAACTTCGATCATACCAATCTGCTTGTTTTCTTTCATAGAATCCATTTCTCCAATCGAAAAAACCGAAATCGAAAAAAAAAATGGATCAAAGGAGGCCTTCTTGGAATTTTTTCGAATTCTTCAAATCGCCTTAACTTCCGAACAGATGGACCGATTTTCAATTTCGCGCATACCAATTCGCTTGTTTTTTTCATAGAATCCATTTCTCCAATCGAAAAAACCGAAATCGAAAAAAAAATGCATCAAAGGGGGTCCCCTTGGAACTTTTTCGAATTCTTCAAATCGCCTTAACTTCCGAACGGATGGACCGATTTTCAACTTCGATCATACCAATCTGCTTGTTTTTTTTTCATGGAATCCATTTCTCCAATCGAAAAAACCAAAATCGAAAAAAAAATTGCATCAAAGGGGGTCCCCTTGGAACTTTTCTGAATTCTTCAGATCGCCTTAACTTCCGAACGGATGGACCGATTTTCAACTTCGATCATACCAAACTGCTTGTTTCTTCTCATAGAATCCATTTCTCCAATCGAAAAAACCGAAATCTGAAAAAAAATTGCATCAAAGGGGGCCCCCTTGGAACTTTTTCGAATTCTTCAGATCGCCTTAACTTCCGAACGGATGGACCGATTTTCAACTTCGATCATACCAAACTGCTCTTTTTTTCTCATAGAATCCATTTCTCCAATCGTAAAAACCGAAATCTAAAAAAAAAATGCATCAAAGGGGGCCCCCTTGAAACTTTTTCGAATTCTTCAGATCGCCTTAACTTCCGAACGGATGAACCGATTTTCAACTTCGATCATACCAATCTGCTTGTTTTTTTTCATAGAATCCATTTCTCCAATCGAAAAAACCGAAATCGAAAAAAAAATGCATCAAAGGGGGCCCCCTTGGAACTTTTTCGAATTCTTCAGATCGCCATAACTTCCGAACGGATGGACCGATTTTCAACTTCGATCATACCAATCTGCTCTTTTTTTTTTCATAGAATCCATTTCTTCAATCGAAAAAACCGGAATCGAAAAAAAAATGCATCAAAATGGGCCCCCTTGGAACTTTTTCGAATTCTTCAGATCGCCTTAACTTCCGAACGGATGGACCGATTTTCAACTTCGATCATACCAATCTGCTTGTTTTCTTTCATAGAATCCATTTCTCCAATCGAAAAAACCGAAATCGAAAAAAAAATGGATCAAAGGAGGCCTTCTTGGAATTTTTTCGAATTCTTCAAATCGCCTTAACTTCCGAACGGATGGACCGATTTTCAATTTCGCGCATACCAATTCGCTTGTTTTTTTCATAGAATCCATTTCTCCAATCGAAAAAACCGAAATCGAAAAAAAAAATGCATCAAAGGGGGTCCCCTTGGAACTTTTTCGAATTCTTCAAATCGCCTTAACTTCCGAACGGATGGACCGATTTTCAACTTCGATCATACCAATCTGCTTGTTTTTTTTTCATGGAATCCATTTCTCCAATCGAAAAAACCAAAATCGAAAAAAAAATTGCATCAAAGGGGGTCCCCTTGGAACTTTTCTGAATTCTTCAGATCGCCTTAACTTCCGAACGGATGGACCGATTTTCAACTTCGATCATACCAATCTGCTTGTTTTTTTTTCATAGAATCCATTTCTCCAATCGAAAAAACCGAAATCGAAAAAATAAAAAGCATCAAAGGGAGCCCCCTTGGAACTTTTTCGAATTCTTCAGATCGCCTTAACTTCCGAACGGATGGACCGATTTTCAACTTCGATCATACGAATCTGCTTGTTTTTTTTTCATAGAATCCATTTCTCCAATCGAAAAAACCGAAATCGAAAAAAAAAATGCATCAAAGGGGGCCCCCTTGGAACTTTTTCGAATTCTTCAGATCGACTTAACTTCCGAACGGATGGACCGATTTTCAACTTCGATCATACCAATCTGCTTTTTTTTTTATAGAATCCATTTCTCCAATCGAAAAAACCGAAATCGAACAAAAAATGCATCAAAGGGGGCCCCCTTGGAACTTTTTCGAATTCTTCAGATCGACTTAACTTCCGAACGGATGGACCGATTTTCAACTTCGATCATACCTGCTTTTTTTTTCATAGAATCCATTTCTTCGATCAAAAAAACCGAAATCGAAAAAAAAAAATGCATCAAAGGGGGCCACCTTGGAACTTTTTCGAATTCTTCAGATCGCCTTAACTTCCGAACGGATGGACCGATTTTCAACTTCGATCATACCAATCTGCTTGTTTTTTTTTTCATAGAATCCATTTCTCCAATCGAAAAAACCGAAATCGAAAAAATAAAAAGCATCAAAGGGAGCCCCCTTGGAACTTTTTCGAATTCTTCAGATCGCCTCAACTTCCGAACGGATGGACCGATTTTCAACTTCGATCATACGAATCTGCTTGTTTTTTTTTCATAGAATCCATTTCTCCAATCGAAAAAATCGAAATCGAAAAAAAAAAATGCATCAAAGGGGGCCCCCTTGGAACTTTTTCGAATTCTTCAGATCGACTTAACTTCCGAACGGATGGACCGATTTTCAACTTCGATCATACCAATCTGCTTTTTTTTTTATAGAATCCATTTCTCCAATCGAAAAACCGAAATCGAACAAAAAATGCATCAAAGGGGGCCCCCTTGGAACTTTTTCGAATTCTTCAGATCGACTTAACTTCCGAACGGATGGACCGATTTTCAACTTCGATCATACGAATCTGCTTTTTTTTTTATAGAATCCATTTTTCCGATCAAAAAAACCGAAATCGAAACAAAAAAATGCATCAAAGGGGGCCCCCTTGGAACTTTTTCGAATTCTTCAGATCGCCTTAACTTCCGAACGGATGGACCGATTTTCAACTTCGATCATACCAAACTGCTTGTTTCTTCTCATAGAATCCATTTCTCCAATCGAAAAAACCGAAATCTGAAAAAAAATTGCATCAAAGGGGGCCTCCTTGGAACTTTTTCGAATTCTTCAGATCGCCTTAACTTCCGAACGGATGGACCGATTTTCAACTTCGATCATACCAAACTGCTCTTTTTTTCTCATAGAATCCATTTCTCCAATCGAAAAAACCGAAATCTGAAAAAAAATTGCATCAAAGGTGGTCCCCTTGGAACTTTTTCGAATTCTTCAGATCGCCTCAACTTCCGAACGGATGGACCGATTTTCAACTTCGATCATACCAATCTGCTTGTTTTTTTTTTCAAATCCATTTCTCCAATCGTAAAAACCGAAATCGAAAAAAAAAATGCATCAAAGGGGGCCCCCTTGAAACTTTTTCGAATTCTTCAGATCGCCTTAACTTCCGAACGGATGAACCGATTTTCAACTTCGATCATACCAATCTGCTTGTTTTTTTTCATAGAATCCATTTCTCCAATCGAAAAAACCGAAATCGAAAAAAAAATGCATCAAAGGGGGCCCCCTTGGAACTTTTTCGAATTCTTCAGATCGCCATAACTTCCGAACGGATGGACCGATTTTCAACTTCGATCATACCAATCTGCTCTTTTTTTTTCATAGAATCCATTTCTTCAATCGAAAAAACCGGAATCGAAAAAAAAATGCATCAAAATGGGCCCCCTTGGAACTTTTTCGAATTCTTCAGATCGCCTTAACTTCCGAACGGATGGACCGATTTTCAACTTCGATCATACCAATCTGCTTGTTTTCTTTCATAGAATCCATTTCTCCAATCGAAAAAACCGAAATCGAAAAAAAAATGGATCAAAGGAGGCCTTCTTGGAATTTTTTCGAATTCTTCAAATCGCCTTAACTTCCGAACGGATGGACCGATTTTCAATTTCGCGCATACCAATTCGCTTGTTTTTTTCATAGAATCCATTTCTCCAATCGAAAAAACCGAAATCGAAAAAAAAATGCATCAAAGGGGGTCCCCTTGGAACTTTTTCGAATTCTTCAAATCGCCTTAACTTCCGAACGGATGGACCGATTTTCAACTTCGATCATACCAATCTGCTTGTTTTTTTTCATGGAATCCATTTCTCCAATCGAAAAAACCAAAATCGAAAAAAAAATTGCATCAAAGGGGGTCCCCTTGGAACTTTTCTGAATTCTTCAGATCGCCTTAACTTCCGAACGGATGGACCGATTTTCAACTTCGATCATACCAATCTGCTTGTTTTTTTTTCATAGAATCCATTTCTCCAATCGAAAAAACCGAAATCGAAAAAATAAAAAGCATCAAAGGGAGCCCCCTTGGAACTTTTTCGAATTCTTCAGATCGCCTTAACTTCCGAACGGATGGACCGATTTTCAACTTCGATCATACGAATCTGCTTGTTTTTTTTTCATAGAATCCATTTCTCCAATCGAAAAAACCGAAATCGAAAAAAAAAAAATGCATCAAAGGGGGCCCCCTTGGAACTTTTTCGAATTCTTCAGATCGACTTAACTTCCGAACGGATGGACCGATTTTCAACTTCGATCATACCAATCTGCTTTTTTTTTTATAGAATCCATTTCTCCAATCGAAAAAACCGAAATCGAACAAAAAATGCATCAAAGGGGGCCCCCTTGGAACTTTTTCGAATTCTTCAGATCGACTTAACTTCCGAACGGATGGACCGATTTTCAACTTCGATCATACCTGCTTTTTTTTTCATAGAATCCATTTCTTCGATCAAAAAAACCGAAATCGAAAAAAAAAAATGCATCAAAGGGGGCCCCCTTGGAACTTTTTCGAATTCTTCAGATCGACTTAACTTCCGAACGGATGGACCGATTTTCAACTTCGATCATACCTGCTTTTTTTTTCATAGAATCCATTTCTCCGATCAAAAAAACCGAAATCGAAAAAAAAAATGCATCAAAGGGGGCCCCCTTGGAACTTTTTCGAATTCTTCAGATTGCCTTAACTTTCGAACGTATGGACCGATTTTCAACTTCGATCATACCAATCTGCTTGTTTTTTTCATAGAATCCATTTCTCCAATCGAAAAAACCGAAATCGAAAAAAAAATGCATCAAAGGGGGCCCCCTTGGAACTTTTTCGAATTCTTCAGATCGCCTAACTTCCGAACGGATGGACCGATTTTCAACTTCGATCATACCAATCTGCTTGTTTTCTTTCATAGAATCCATTTCTCCAATCGAAAAAACAGAAATCGAAAAAAAAAATTCACCAAAGGGGGCCCCTTTGGAACTTTTTCGAATTCTTCAGATCGCCTTAACTTCCGAACGGATGGACCGATTTTCAACTTCGATCATACCAATCTGCTTGTTTATTTTCGTAGAATCCATTTCTCCAATCGAAAAAACCAAAATCGAAAAAATAAAAAGCATCAAAGGGAGCCCCCTTGGAACTTTTTCGAATTCTTCAGATCGCCTTAACTTCCGAACGGATGGACCGATTTTCGACTTCGATCATACGAATCTGCTTTTTTTTTCATAGAATCTATTTTTCCGATCAAAAAAACCGAAATCGAAACAAAAAAATGCATCAAAAGGGGCCCCCTTGGAACTTTTTCGAATTCTTCAGATCGCCTTAACTTCCGAACGGATGGACCGATTTTCAACTTCGATCATACCAAACTGCTTGTTTTTTCTCATAGAATCCATTTCTCCAATCGAAAGAACCGAAATCTGAAAAAAAATTGCATCAAAGGGGGCCCCCTTGGAACTTTTTCGAATTCTTCAGATCGCCTTAACTTCCGAACGGATGGACCGATTTTCAACTTCGATCATAACAAACTGCTTGTTTTTTCTCATAGAATCCATTTCTCCAATCGAAAAAACCGAAATCTGAAAAAAAATTGCATCAAAGGTGGTCCCCTTGGAACTTTTTCGAATTCTTCAGATCGCCTCAACTTCCGAACGGATGGACCGATTTTCAACTTCGATCATACCAATCTGCTTGTTTTTTTTTTATAAAATCCATTTCTCCAATCGAAAAAACCGAAATCGAAAAAAAAAATGCATCAAAGGGGGCCCCCTTGGAACTTTTTCGAATTCTTCAGATCGCCTTAACTTCCGAACGGATGGACCGATTTTCAACTTCGATCATACCAATCTGCTTGTTTTTTTCATAGAATCCATTTCTCCAATCGAAAAAACCGAAATCGAAAAAAAAATGCATCAAAGGGGGCCCCCTTGGAACTTTTTCGAATTCTTCAGATCGCCTTAACTTCCGAACGGATGGACCGATTTTCAACTTCGATCATACCAATCTGCTTGTTTATTTTCGTAGAATCCATTTCTCCAATCGAAAAAACCGAAATCGAAAAAATAAAAAGCATCAAAGGGAGCCCCCTTGGAACTTTTTCGAATTCTTCAGATCGCCTTAACTTCCGAACGGATGGACCGATTTTCGACTTCGATCATACGAATCTGCTTTTTTTTTTCATAGAATCCATTTTTCCGATCAAAAAAACCGAAATCGAAACAAAAAAATGCATCAAAAGGGGCCCCCTTGGAACTTTTTCGAATTCTTCAGATCGCCTTAACTTCCGAACGGATGGACCGATTTTCAACTTCGATCATACCAAACTGCTTGTTTTTTCTCATAGAATCCATTTCTCCAATCGAAAAAACCGAAATCTGAAAAAAAATTGCATCAAAGGGGGCCCCCTTGGAACTTTTTCGAATTCTTCAGATCGCCTTAACTTCCGAACGGATGGACCGATTTTCAACTTCGATCATACCAAACTGCTTGTTTTTTCTCATAGAATCCATTTCTCCAATCGAAAAAACCGAAATCTGAAAAAAAATTGCATCAAAGGTGGTCCCCTTGGAACTTTTTCGAATTCTTCAGATCGCCTCAACTTCCGAACGGATGGACCGATTTTCAACTTCGATCATACCAATCTGCTTGTTTTTTTTATAAAATCCATTTCTCCAATCGAAAAAACCGAAATCGAAAAAAAAAATGCATCAAAGGGGGCCCCCTTGAAACTTTTACGAGTTCTTCAGATCGCCTTAACTTCCGAACGGATGAACCGATTTTCAACTTCGATCATACCAATCTGCTTGTTTTTTTTCATAGAATCCATTTCTCCAATCGAAAAAACCGAAATCAAAAAAAAATGCATCAAAGGGGGCCCCCTTGAAACTTTTTCGAATTCTTCAGATCGCCTTAACTTCCGAACGGATGGACCGATTTTCAACTTCGATCATACCAATCTGCTTGTTTTTTTCATAGAATCCATTTCTTCAATCGAAAAAACCGAAATCGAAAAAAAAATGCATCAAAGGGGGCCCCCTTGGAACTTTTTCGAATTCTTCAGATCGCCTTAACTTCCGAACGGATGGACCGATTTTCAACTTCGATCATACCAATCTGCTTGTTTTCTTTCATAGAATCCATTTCTTCAATCGAAAAAACCGAAATCGAAAAAAAAATGCATCAAAGGGGGCCTTCTTGGAATTTTTTCGAATTCTTCAGATCGCCTTAACTTCCGAACGGATGGAACGATTTTCAATTTCGCGCATACCAATTCGCATGTTTTTTTCATAGAATCCATTTCTTCAATCGAAAAAACCAAAATCGAAAAAAAATTGCATCAAAGGGGGTCCCCTTGGAACTTTTCTGAATTCTTCAGATCGCCATAACTTCCGAACGGATGGACCGATTTTCAACTTCGATCATACCAATCTGCTTGTTTTTTTTCATGGAATCCATTTCTCCAATCGAAAAAACCAAAATCGAAAAAAAAATTGCATCAAAGGGGGTCCCCTTGGAACTTTTCTGAATTCTTCAGATCGCCATAACTTCCGAACGGATGGACCGATTTTCAACTTCGATCATACCAATCTGCTTGTTTTTTTTTCATAAAATCCATTTCTCCAATCAAAAAAACCGAAATCGAAAAAATAAAAAGCATCAAAGGGAGCCCCCTTGGAACTTTTTCGAATTATTCAGATCGCCTTAACTTCCGAACGGATGGACCGATTTTCAACTTCGATCATACGAATCTGCGTGTTTTTTTTTCATACAATCCATTTCTCCAATCGAAAAAACCGAAATCTGAAAAAAAAATTGCATCAAAGGGGGCCTCCTTGGAACTTTTTCGAATTCTTCAGATCGCCTTAACTTCCGAACGGATGGACCGATTTTCAACTTCGATCATACCAAACTGCTTGTTTTTTCTCATAGAATCCATTTCTCCAATCGAAAAAACCGAAATCGAAAAAAAAATGCATCAAAGGGGGCCCCCTTGGAACTTTTTCGAATTCTTCAGATCGACTAAACTTCCGAACGGATGGACCGATTTTCAACTTCGATCATACCTGCTTTTTTTTTCATAGAATACATTTCTCCGATCAAAAGAACCGAAATCGAAAAAAAAAAAATGCATCAAAGGGGGCCCCCTTGGAACTTTTTCGAATTCTTCAGATCGACTTAACTTCCGAACGGATGGACCGATTTTCAACTTCGATCATACCTGCTTTTTTTTTTCATAGAATCCATTGCTCCGATCAAAAAAACCGAAATCGAAAAAAAAAATGCATCAAAGGGGGCCCCCTTGGAACTTTTTCGAATTCTTCAAATTGCCTTAACTTTCGAACGTATGGACCGATTTTCAACTTCGATCATACCAATCTGCTTGTTTTTTTCATAGAATCCATTTCTTCAATCGAAAAAACCGAAATCGAAAAAAAAATGCATCAAAGGGGGCCCCCTTGGAACTTTTTCGAATTCTTCAGAACGCCTAACTTCCGAACGGATGGACCGATTTTCGACTTCGATCATACGAATCTGCTTTTTTTTTTCATAGAATCCATTTTTCCGATCAAAAAAACCGAAATCGAAACAAAAAAATGCATCAAAAGGGGCCCCCTTGGAACTTTTTCGAATTCTTCAGATCGCCTTAACTTCCGAACGGATGGACCGATTTTCAACTTCGATCATACCAAACTGCTTGTTTTTTCTCATAGAATCCATTTCTCCAATCGAAAAAACCGAAATCTGAAAAAAAATTGCATCAAAGGTGGTCCCCTTGGAACTTTTTCGAATTCTTCAGATCGCCTCAACTTCCGAACGGATGGACCGATTTTCAACATCGATCATACCAATCTGCTTGTTTTTTTTATAAAATCCATTTCTCCAATCGAAAAAACCGAAATCGAAAAAAAAAAATGCATCAAAGGGGGCCCCCTTGAAACTTTTTCGAATTCTTCAGATCGCCTTAACTTCCGAACGGATGAACCGATTTTCAACTTCGATCGTACCAATCTGCTTGTTTTTTTTCATAGAATCCATTTCTCCAATCGAAAAAACCGAAATCGAAAAAAAAAATGCATCAAAGGGGGCCCCCTTGAAACTTTTTCGAATTCTTCAGATCGCCTTAACTTCCGAACGGATGGACCGATTTTCAACTTCGATCATACCAATCTGCTTGTTTTTTTCATAGAATCCATTTCTCCAATCGAAAAAACCGAAATCAAAAAAAAATGCATCAAAGGGGGCCCCCTTGGAACTTTTTCGAATTCTTCAGATCGCCTTAACTTCCGAACGGATGGACCGATTTTCAACTTCGATCATACCAATCTGCTTGTTTTCTTTCATAGAATCCATTTCTTCAATCGATAAAACCGAAATCGAAAAAAAAAATGCATCAAAGGGGGCCTTCTTGGAATTTTTTCGAATTCTTCAGATCGCCTTAACTTCCGAACGGATGGAACGATTTTCAATTTCGCGCATACCAATTCGCTTGTTTTTTTCATAGAATCCATTTCTTCAATCGAAAAAACCGAAATCGAAAAAAAAATGCATCAAAGGGGGTCCCCTTGGAACTTTTTCGAATTCTTCAAATCGCCTTAACTTCCGAACGGATGGACCGATTTTCAACTTCGATCATACCAATCTGCTTGTTTTTTTTCATGGAATCCATTTCTCCAATCGAAAAAACCAAAATCGAAAAAAAAATTGCATCAAAGGGGGTCCCCTTGGAACTTTTCTGAATTCTTCAGATCGCCATAACTTCCGAACGGATGGACCGATTTTCAACTTCGATCATACCAATCTGCTTGTTTTTTTTTCATAAAATCCATTTCTCCAATCGAAAAAACCGAAATCGAAAAAATAAAAAGCATCAAAGGGAGCCCCCTTGGAACTTTTTCGAATTCTTCAGATCGCCTTAACTTCCGAACGGATGGACCGATTTTCAACTTCGATCATACGAATCTGCGTGTTTTTTTTTTCATACAATCCATTTCTCCAATCGAAAAAACCGAAATCGAAAAAAAAATGCATCAAAGGGGGCCCCCTTGGAACTTTTTCGAATTCTTCAGATCGACTTAACTTCCGAACGGATGGACCGATTTTCAACTTCGATCATACCAATCTGCTTTTTTTTTCATAGAATCCATTTCTCCAATCGAAAAAACCAGAATCGAAAAAAAAATGCATCAAAGGGGGCCCCCTTGGAACTTTTTCGAATTCTTCAGATCGACTTAACTTCCGAACGGATGGACCGATTTTCAACTTCGATCATACCTGCTTTTTTTTTCATAGAATCCATTTCTCCGATCAAAAAAACCGAAATCGAAAAAAAAAATGCATCAAAGGGGGCCCCCTTGGAACTTTTTCGAATTCTTCAGATCGACTTAACTTCCGAACGGATGGACCGATTTTCAACTTCGATCATACCTGCTTTTTTTTTCATAGAATCCATTTCTCCGATCAAAAAAACCGAAATCGAAAAAAAAAAATGCATCAAAGGAGGCCCCCTTGGAACTTTTTCGAATTCTTCAGATTGCCTTAACTTTCGAACGTATGGACCGATTTTCAACTTCGATCATACCAATCTGCTTGTTTTTTTCATAGAATCCATTTCTCCAATCGAAAAAACCGAAATCGAAAAGAAAATGCATCGAAGGGGGCCCCCTTGGAACTTTTTCGAATTCTTCAGATCGCCTTAACATCCGAACGGATGGACCGATTTTCAACTTCGATCATACCAATCTGCTTGTTTTTTTTTTTTTTTCATAGAATCCATTTCTCCGATCGAAAGAACCGAAATCGAAAAAAAAAATGCAACAAAGGGGGCCTCCTTGGAATTTTTTCGAATTCTTCAGATCGCCTAACTTCCGAACGGATGGACCGATTTTCAATTTCGCGCATATCAATTCGCTTGTTTCTTTCATAGAATCCATTTCTCCAATCGAAAAAACCGAAATCGAAAAAAAAATGCATCAAAGGGGGCCCCCTTGGAACTTTTTCGAATTCTTCAGATTGCCTTAACTTCCGAACGGATGGACCGATTTTCAACTTCGATCATACCAATCTGCTTGTTTTTTTTCATAAAATCCATTTCTCCAATCGAAAAAACCGAAATCGAAAAAAAAAATGCATCAAAGGGGGCCACCTTGGAACTTTTTCGAATTCTTCAGACCGCCTCAACTTCCGAACGGATCGACCGATTTTCAATTTCGCGCATACCAATTTGCTTGTTTTTTCATAGAAATCATTTCTTCAATAGAAAAAACCGAAATAGAAAAAAAAATTGCATCAAAGGGTGTCCCCTTGGAACTTTTTCGAATTCTTCAGATCGCCTTAACTTCCGAACGGATGGACCGATTTTCAACTTCGATCATACCAAACTGCTTGTTTTTGTTTCATAGAATTTATTTCTCCAATCGAAAAAACCGAAATCTGAAAAAAAAATTGCATCAAAGGGGGTCCCCTTGGAACTTTTTCGAATTCTTCAAATCGCCTTAACTTCCGAACGGATGGACCGATTTTCAACTTCGATCATACCAATCTGCTTGTTTTTTTTCATAGAATCCATTTCTCCAATCGGAAAAACCGAAATCGAAAAGAAAAATTGCATCAAAGGGGATCCCCTTGGAATTTTTTCGAATTCTTCAGATCGCCTTAACTTCCGAACGGATGGACCGATTTTCAACTTCGATCATACCAATCTGCTTTTTTTTTTTCATAGAATCCATGTCTCCAATCAAAAAAACCGAAATCGAAAAAATAAAAAGCATCAAAGGGAGCCTCCGCGGAACTTTTTCGAATTCTTCAGATCGCCTTAACTTCCGAACGGATGGACCGATTTTCAACTTCGATCATACGAATCTGCTTTTTTTTTTTCATAGAATCCATTTCTGCAATCGAAAAAACCAAAATCTGAAAAAAAAAATGGATCAAAGGGGGCCCCCTTGGAACTTTTTCGAATTCTTCAGATCGCCTTAACTTCCGAACGGATGGACCGATTTTCAACTTCGATCATACTAAACTGCTTGTTTTTTTTTTCATAGAATCCATTTCTCCAATCGAAAAAACCAAAATCGAAAAAAAAATGCATCAAATGGGGCCCCCTTGGAACTTTTTCGAATTCTTCAGATCGCCTTAACTTCCGAACGGATGGACCGATTTTCAACTTCGATCATACCAATCTGCTTGTTTTTTTTTCATAGAATCCATTTCTTCAATCGGAAAAACCGAAATCGAAAAAAAATGCATCAAAGGGGGCCACCTTGGAACTTTTTCGAATTCTTCAGACCGCCTCAACTTCCGAACGGATCGACCGATTTTCAATTTCGCGCATACCAATTTGCTTGTTTTTTCATAGAATCCATTTCTCCAATCGAAAAAACCGAAATCGAAAAAAAAATGCATCAAAGGGGGCCCCCTTGGAACTTTTTCGAATTCTTCAGATTGCCTTAACTTCCGAACGGATGGACCGATTTTCAACTTCGATCATACCAATCTGCTTGTTTTTTTTCATAAAATCCATTTCTCCAATCGAAAAAACCGAAATCGAAAAAAAAAATGCATCAAAGGGGGCCACCTTGGAACTTTTTCGAATTCTTCAGACCGCCTCAACTTCCGAACGGATCGACCGATTTTCAATTTCGCGCATACCAATTTGCTTGTTTTTTCATAGAAATCATTTCTTCAATAGAAAAAACCGAAATAGAAAAAAAAATTGCATCAAAGGGTGTCCCCTTGGAACTTTTTCGAATTCTTCAGATCGCCTTAACTTCCGAACGGATGGACCGATTTTCAACTTCGATCATACCAAACTGCTTGTTTTTGTTTCATAGAATTTATTTCTCCAATCGAAAAAACCGAAATCTGAAAAAAAAATTGCATCAAAGGGGGTCCCCTTGGAACTTTTTCGAATTCTTCAAATCGCCTTAACTTCCGAACGGATGGACCGATTTTCAACTTCGATCATACCAATCTGCTTGTTTTTTTTCATAGAATCCATTTCTCCAATCGGAAAAACCGAAATCGAAAAGAAAAATTGCATCAAAGGGGATCCCCTTGGAATTTTTTCGAATTCTTCAGATCGCCTTAACTTCCGAACGGATGGACCGATTTTCAACTTCGATCATACCAATCTGCTTTTTTTTTTTCATAGAATCCATGTCTCCAATCAAAAAAACCGAAATCGAAAAAATAAAAAGCATCAAAGGGAGCCTCCGCGGAACTTTTTCGAATTCTTCAGATCGCCTTAACTTCCGAACGGATGGACCGATTTTCAACTTCGATCATACGAATCTGCTTTTTTTTTTTCATAGAATCCATTTCTGCAATCGAAAAAACCAAAATCTGAAAAAAAAAATGGATCAAAGGGGGCCCCCTTGGAACTTTTTCGAATTCTTCAGATCGCCTTAACTTCCGAACGGATGGACCGATTTTCAACTTCGATCATACTAAACTGCTTGTTTTTTTTTTCATAGAATCCATTTCTCCAATCGAAAAAACCAAAATCGAAAAAAAAATGCATCAAATGGGGCCCCCTTGGAACTTTTTCGAATTCTTCAGATCGCCTTAACTTCCGAACGGATGGACCGATTTTCAACTTCGATCATACCAATCTGCTTGTTTTTTTTTCATAGAATCCATTTCTTCAATCGGAAAAACCGAAATCGAAAAAAAATGCATCAAAGGGGGCCACCTTGGAACTTTTTCGAATTCTTCAGACCGCCTCAACTTCCGAACGGATCGACCGATTTTCAATTTCGCGCATACCAATTTGCTTGTTTTTTCATAGAATCCATTTCTTCAATAGAAAAAACCGAAATAGAAAAAAAAATTGCATCAAAGGGGGTCCCCTTGGAACTTTTTCAAATTCTTCAGCTCGCCTTAACTTCCGAACGGATGGACCGATTTTCAACTTCGATCATACCAAACTATTTGTTTTTTTTTCATAGAATCCATTTCTTCAATCGAAAAAAACGAAATATGAAAAAAAATTGCATCTAAGGGGGTCCCCTTGGAACTTTTTCGAATTCTTCAAATCGCCTTAACTTCCGAACGGATGGACCGATTTTCAACTTCGATCGTACCAATCTGCTTGTTTTTTTTCATAGAATCCATTTCTCCAATCGAAAAAACCAAAATCGAAAAAAAAAATTCATCAAAGGGGGCCCCTTGGAACTTTTTCGAATTCTTCAGATCGCCTTAACTTTCGAACTTATGGACCGATTTTCAACTTCGATCATACCAATCTGCTTGTTTTTTTCATAGAATCCATTTCTCCGATCAGAAAAACCGAAATCTGAAATAAAATTGCATCAAAGGTGGTCCCCTTGGAACTTTTTCGAATTCTTCAAATCGCCTCAACTTCCGAACGGATGGACTGATTTTCAACTTCGATCATACCAATCTGCTTGTTCTTTTCATAGAATCCATTTCTCCAATCGAAAAAACCAAAATCGAAAAAAAAAATCGCATCAAAGGGGGTCCCCTTGGAACTTTTTCGAATTCTTCAGATCGCCTTAACTTCCGAACGGATGGACCGATTTTCAACTTCGATCATACCAATCTGCTTGTTTTTATTTCATAGAATCCATTTCTCCAATCAAAAAAACCGAAATCGAAAAAATAAATAGCATCAAAGGGAGCCCTCTTGGAACTTCTTCGAATTCTTCAGATCGCCTTAACTTCCGAACGGATGGACCGATTTTCAACTTCGATTATACGAATCTGCTTGTTTTTTTTTCATAGAATCCATTTCTGCAATCGGAAGGACCAAAATCGAAAAAAAAAATGCATCAAAGGGGGCCTCCTTGGAACTTTTTCGAATTCTTCAGATCGACTCAACTTCCGAACGGATGGACCGATTTTCAACTTCGAACATACCAATCTGCTTTTTTTTCATGGAATCCATTTCTCCGATCAAAAAAACCGAAATCGAAAATAAAAAATGCATCAAAGGGGGCCCCCTTGGAACTTTTTCGAATTCTTCAGATTGCCTTAACTTTCGAACGTATGGACCGATTTTCAACTTCGATTATACCAATCTGCTTGTTTTTTTTTCATAGAATCCATTTCTCCAATCAAAAAAACCGAAATCGAAAAAATAAAAAGCATCAAAGGGAGCCCTCTTGGAACTTTTTCGAATTCTTCAGATCGCCTTAACTTCCGAACGGATGGACCGATTTTCAACTTCGATCATACGAATCTGCTTTTTTTTTTTTTCTTCATAGAATCCATTTCTCCAATCGAAAAAACCGAAATCGAATAAAAAATGCATCAAAGGGGGCCCCCTTGGAACTTTTTCGAATTCTTCAGATCGCCTTAACTTCCGAACGGATGGACCGATTTTCAACTTCGATCATACCAATCTGCTTGTTTTCTTTCATAGAATCCATTTCTCCAATCAAAAAAACCGAAATCGAAAAAAAATTGCATCAAAGGGGGTCCCCTTGGAACTTTTTCGAATTCTTCATATCGCCTTAACGGACAGAACGATAATTGTAACTGAGTTGTATTCGATTATATCGTGGTGATGTTTATATAGTAAAACTCACCAGGTGACTGTTCTTGCGTTATACATACGAGCGACCCAATCGAACAGAAGGTTGGATGGATAGACGGTATGATTATTGTATCTGAGTTGTATTCGATTATATCTTGATGATGTTCATATAGTTATACTCACCAGGAAACTGTTCTCCAGTTATACATAAGAGCGACTGAACTGAACAAAAAGTCGAATGGATAGACTGAACAATCAATGTATCTGGGTGGTATCCGATTATATCGCAATACTGTATATATAGTGATACTTACCAGGTGACGGTACTTCCGTTACACATACTAGCGACTGAATCGAACAGAAGGTTAAATGGTTAGACGAAATGATAATTGTATCTCTGAGTTGTATTCGATGATATCGTGATGATGTTCATATAGCAATACTCACCAGGTAACTGTTCTTCCGTTTTACATACAAGCAACCGAATCGAGCAGAAGCTTAAATTTAGTATAGATTGAACAATCATCGTATCTGGGTTGTATTTGATTATGTTTATATAGTTATACTCACCAGGTAACTGTTCTTCCGTTATACCTACGAGCGACTGAATTGAACAGAAGGTTGAATGGATAGACTAAACAATAATCGTATCTGGGGTTGTATTCGATTATATCTTGATGATGTTCATATAGTTATACTCACCAGGAAACTGTTCTCCAGTAATACATAAGAGCGACTGAACTGAACAGAAGGTTGAATGGATAGACTGAACATTCATCGTATCTGGGTTGTATTTGATTATATCGTGATTATTATCATATAGTATGACTCACCAGGTAACAGTTCTTCCGTTATACATACGAGCAACCGAATCGAACATAAGGTTGGATGGATAGATTGAACAATCATTGTATCTGGGTTGTCTCCGATTATATCGTTATGCTGTATATTTAGTTACACCTACCATGTAACGGTTCTTTCGTTACACATACGAGCGTCTGAATCGAACATAAGCTTGGATGGTTAGACGGAACGATAATTGTAACTGAGTTGTATTCGATTATATCGTGGTGATGTTTATATAGTAATACTCACCAGGTGACTGTTCTTGCGTTATACATACGAGCGACCCAATCGAACAGAAGGTTGGATGGATAGACGGTATGATTATTGTATCTGAGTTGTATTTGATTATATCGTGATGACGTTCATATAGAAATACTCACCAGGTTACTGTTCTTTCGTTATACATACGAGCAACCGAATCGAACAGAAGGTTGAATGGATAGTATCTGGGTTGTATTCGATTATGATGTTATGCTGTGTATATAGTTATACACATAAGGTGACGGTATTCCCGTTTTACATACGAGCGACCGAAACGAACAGAAAGTTGAATGGATAGACTGAACAATCAATGTATCTGGGTGGTATTCGATTATATGGCGATACTGTATATATAGTGATACTCACCAGGTGACGGTACTTCCGTTACACATACTAGCGACTGAATCGAACAGAAGGTTGAATGGTTAGACGAAACGATAATTGTATCTGAGTTGTATTCGATGATATCGTGATGATGTTCATATAGTTATACTCACCAGATAACTGTTCTTCCGTTATACATACGAGCGACTGAATTGAACAGAAGGTTGAATGGATAGTATATGGGTTGTATTCGATTATGATGTTATGCTGTGTATATAGTTATACACACTAGGTGACGGTATTCCCGTTTTACATACGAGCGACCGAAACGAAAAGAAAGTTGAATGGATGGACTGAACAATCAATGTTTCTGGGTTTCTGGTTAGATTATATATGAGAACTGTTACCTGGTTAGACATACTATATGATAATCATCACGATATACTCGAATACAACCCCAGATACGATTATTGTTTAGTCTATCCATTCAACCTTCTGTTCAATTCAGTCGTTCTTATGTATAATGAAAGAACAGTAACCTGGTGAGTATAACTATATAAACATAATCGAATACAACCCAAATACGATGAATTTTCATTCTATCCATTCAACCTTCTGCTCGATTCGGTCGCTTTTATGTAAAACGAAAGAACAGTTACCTGGTGAGTATTGCTATATAAACATCATCACGATATCATCGAATACAACTCAGATACAATTATCGCTTCGTCTAACCATTTAACCTTCTGTTCGATTCAGTCGCTTGTATGTGTAACGGAAGTACCGTCACCTGGTAAGTGTCACTATATATACAGTATTGCGATATAATCGGATACCAACCAGATACATTGATTGTTCAGTATATCCATTCAACTTTCTATTCGTTTCGGTCGCTCGTATGTAAAACGGGAATACCGTCACCTAGTGTGTAAAACTATATACACAGCATAACATCATAATCGAATACAACCCAGATACTATCCATTCAACCTTCTGTTCGATTCGGTTGCTCGTATATATAACGGAAGAACAGTAACCTGGTGATTATCCTAACCTAACCTAACCTAACCTAACCTGGTGAGTATTTCCATATGAACTTCATCACGATATAATCGAATACAACTCAGATATAATGGTTATTCCGTCTATCCATCCAACCTTCTGTTCGATTTGGTCGCTCGTACGTATAACGCAAGAACAGTCACCTGGTGAGTATTACTATATAAACATTACCACGATATAATCGAATACAACTCAGTTAAAATTATCGTTCCGTCTAACCATCCAACCTTATGTTCGATTCAGACGCTCGTATGTGTAACGAAAGAACCGTTACATGGTAGGTTTATCTAAATATAAAGCATAACGATATAATCGGAAACAACCCAGATACAATGATTGTTCAATCTATCCATTCAACCTTATGTTCGTTTCGTTTGCTGGTATGTATAACGGAAAAACAGTTACCTGGTTAAACATAATATATAATAATCATCACGAAATAATCGAATACAACCCAGATACGATGATTGTTCAGTCTATCCATTCAACCTTCTGTTCAGTTCAGTCGCTCTTATGTATAACTGGAGAACAGTTACCTGGTGAGTATAACTATATAAACATCATCACGATATACTCGAATACAACCCCAGATACGATGATTGTTCAGTCTATCCATTCAACTTTCTGTTCAATTCAGTCGTTCTTATGAAAAACGGAAGAACAGTTACCTGGTGAGTATAACTATATAAACCTAATCGAATACAACCCAGATACGATGAATTTTCAATCTATTCATTTAACCTTCTGCTCGATTTGGTCGCTTTTATGTAAAACGGAAGAACAGTTACCTGGTGAATATTGCTATATAAACATCATCACGATATAATCGAATATAACTCAGATACAATTATCGCTTCGTCTAACCATTCAACCTTCTGTTCGATTTAGTCGCTAGTATGTGTAACGGAAGTACCGTCACCTGGTAAGTATCACTATATATACAGTATTGCGATATAATCGGATACCAACCAGATACATTGATTGTTCAGTCTATCCATTCAACTTTCCGTTCGTTTCGGTCGCTCGTATGTAAAACGGGAATACCGTCACCTAGTGTGTATAACTATATACACAGCATAACATCATAATCGAATATAACCCAGATACTATCCATTCAACCTTCTGTTCGATTCGGTTTCTCGTATGTATAACGAAAGAACAGTAACCTGGTGAGTATTTCTATATGAACGTCATCACGATATAATCGAATACAACTCAGATACAATGATCATTCCGTCTATCCATCCAACCTTATGTTCGATTGGGTCGCTCGTATGTATAACGCAAGATTAGTCACCTGGTGAGTATTACTATATAAACATCACCACGATATAATCGAATACAACTCAGTTACAATTATCGTTCCGTCTAACCATCCAACCTTATGTTCGATTTGGACGCTCGTATGTGTAACGAAAGAACCGTTACATGGTAGGTGTAACTAAATATACAGCATAACGATATAATCGGAGACAACCCAGATACAATGATTGTTCAATCTATCCATTCAACCTTATGTTCGATTTGGTTGCTCGTATGTATAACGGAAGAACTGTTACCTGGTTAGACATACTATGTGATGATAATCACGATATAATCAAATACAACCCAGATACGATGATTGTTCAGTCTATCCATTCAACCTTCTGTTTAGTTCAGTCGCTCTTATATATAACTGGAGAACAGTTTCCTGGTGAGTATAATTATATGAACATCATCAAGATATAATCGAATACAACCCCAGATACGATTTTTGTTTAGTCTATCCATTCAACCTTCTGTTCAATTCAGTCGCTCGTATGTATAACGGAAGAACAGTTACCTGGTGAGTATAACTATATAAACATAATCGAATACAACCCAGATACGATGATTGTTCAATCTATACTTAATTCAACCTTCTGCTCGATTCGGTCGCTTGTATGTAAAACGGAAGAACAGTTACCTGGTGAGTATTACTATATAAACATAATCGAATACAACCCAGATACGATGATTGTTCAATCTATTCATTTAACCTTCTGCTCGATTCGGTCGCTTGTATGTAAAACGGAAGAACAGTTACCTGGTGAGTATTGCTATATAAACATCATCACGATATCATCGAATACAACTCAGATACAATTATCGTTCCGTCTAACCATTCAACCTTCTGTTCGATTTAGTCGCTAGCATGTGTAACGGAAGTACCGTCACCTGGTAAGTATCACTATATATACAGTATTGCGATATAATCGGATACCACCCAGATACATTGATTGTTCAGCCTATCTATTCAACTTTCCGTTCGTTTCGGTCGCTCGTATGTAAAACGGGAATACCGTCACCTAGTGTGTATAACTATATACACAGCATAACATCATAATCGAATACAACCCAGATACTATCCATTCAACCTTCTGTTCGATTCGGTTTCTCGTATGTATAACGAAAGAACAGTAACCTGGTGAGTATTTCTATATGAACGTCATCACGATATAATCGAATACAACTCAGATACAATGATCATTCCGTCTATCCATCCAACCTTATGTTCGATTGGGTCGCTCGTATGTATAACGCAAGAACAGTCACCTGGTGAGTATTACTATATAAACATCACCACGATATAATCGAATACAACTCAGTTACAATTATTGTTCCGTCTAACCATCCAACCTTATGTTCGATTCAGACGCTCGTATGTGTAACGAAAGAACCGTTACATGGTAGGTTTATCTAGATATACAGCATAACGATATAATCGGAAACAACCCAGATACAATGATTGTTCAATCTATCCATTCAATCTTATGTTCGATTCGTTTGCTGGTATGTATAACGGAAAAACAGTTACCTGGTTAAACATAATATATAATAATCATCAATAAATAATCGAATACAACCCAGATACGATGATTGTTCAGTCTATCCATTCAACCTTCTGTTCAGTTCAGTCGCTCTTATGTATAACTGGAGAACAGTTACCTGGTGAGTATAACTATATAAACATCATCACGATATAATCGAATACAACCCCAGATACGATCATTGTTTAGTCTATTCATTCAACCTTCTGTTCAATTCAGTCGCTCGTATGTATAACGGAAGAACAGTTACCTGGTGAGTATAAATATATAAACATAATCGAATACAACCCAGATACGATGATTGTTCAATCTATACTGAATTCAACCTTCTGCTCGATTCGGTAGCTTGTATGTAAAACGAAAAAAAAGTTACCTGGTGAGTATTGCTATATAAACATCATCATGATATCATCGAATACAACTCAGATACAATTATCGTTTCGTCTAACCATTTAACCTTCTGTTCGATTTAGTCGCTAGTATGTATAACTGGAGTACCGTCACCTGGTAAGTATCACTATATATACAGTATTGCGATATAATCGGATACCACCTAGGTACATTGATTGTTCAGTCTATCCATTCAACTTTCTGTTCGTTTCAGTCGCTCGTATGTAAAACGGGAATACCGTCACCTCATGTGTATAACTATATACACAGCATAACATCATAATCGAAAACAACCCAGATACTATCCATTCAACCTTCTGTTCGATTCGGTTTCTCGTATGTATAACGAAAGAACAGTAACCTGGTGAGTATTTCCATATGAACGTCATCACGATATAATCGAATACAACTCAGATACAATGATCATTCCGTCTATCCATCCAACCTTTTGTTCGATTGGGTCGCTCGTATGTATAACGCAAGAACAGTCACCTGGTGAGTATTACTATATAAACATCACCACGATATAATCGAATACAACTTAGTTACAATTATCGTTCTGTCTAACCATCCAACATTATGTTCGTTTCAGACGCTCGTAGGTGTAACGAAAGAACCGTTACATGGTTGGTGTATCTAAATATACAGCATAACGATATAATCGGAGACAACCCAGATACAATGATTGTTCAATCTATCCATTCAACCTTATGTTCGATTCGGTTGCCCGTATGTTTAACGGAAGAACTGTTACCTGGTTAGACATACTATATGATAATCATCACGATATACTCGAATACAACCCCAGATACGATTATTGTTTAGTCTATCCATTCAACCTTCTGTTCAATTCAGTCGTTCTTATGTATAACGGAAGAACAGTTACCTGGTGAGTATAACTATATGAACATAATCGAATACAACCCAGATACGATGAATTTCCAATCTATCCATTCAACCTTCTGCTCGATTCGGTCGCTTTTATGTAAAACGAAAGAACAGTTACCTGGTGAGTATTGCTATATAAACATTATCACGATATCATTGAATACAACTCAGATACAATTATCGCTTCGTCTAACCATTCAACATTCTGTTCGATTCAGTCGCTAGTATGTGTAAAGGAAGTACCGTCACCTGGTAAGTATCACTATATATACAGTATTGCGATATAATCGGATACCACCCAGATACATTGATTGTTCAGTCTATCCATTCAACTTTCTGTTCGTTTCGGTCGCTCGTATGTAAAACAGGAATACCGTCACCTAATGTGTATAATTATATACACAGCATAACATCATAATCGAATACAACCCAGATACTATCCATTCAACCTTCTGTTCGATTCGGTTTCTCGTATGTATAACGAAAGAACAGTAACCTGGTGAGTATTTCTATATGAACGTCATCACGATATAATCGAATACAACGCAGTTACAATTATCGTTCCGTCTAACCATCCAACCTTATGTTCGATTCAGACGTTCGTATGTGTAACGAAAGAACCGTTACATGGTAGGTGTAGTTAAATATACAACATAACGATATAATCGGAGACAACCCAGATACAATGATTGTTCAATCTATCCATTCAACCTTATGTTCGATTCGGTTGCTCGTATGTATAACGGAAGAAATGTTACCTGGTTAGACATACTATATTATAATCATCACGATATATTCAAATACAACCCAGATACGATGATTGTTCAGTCTATCCATTCAACCTTCAGTTCAGTTAAGACGCTCTTATGTATAACTGGAGAACAGTTTCCTGGTGAGTATAACTATATGAACATCATCACGATATACTCGAATACAACCCCAGATACGATGATTGTTCAGTCTATCCATTCAACTTTCTGTTCAATTCAGTCGTTCTTATGAAAAACGGAAGAACAGTTACCTGGTGAGTATAACTATATAAACCTAATCGAATACAACCCAGATACGATGAATTTTCAATCTATTCATTTAACCTTCTGCTCGATTTGGTCGCTTTTATGTAAAACGGAAGAACAGTTACTTGGTGAATATTGCTATATAAACATCATCACGATATAATCGAATACTACTCAGATACAATTATCGCTACGTCTAACCATTTAACCTTCTGTTCGATTCAGTCGCTAGTATGTGTAACGGAAGTACCGTCACCTGGTAAGTATCACTATATATACAGTATTGCGATATAATCGGATACCAACCAGATACATTGATTGTTCAGTCTATCCATTCAACTTTCCGTTCGTTTCGGTCGCTCGTATGTAAAACGGGAATACCGTCACCTAGTGTGTATAACTATATATACAGCATAACATCATAATCGAATATAACCCAGATACTATCCATTCAACCTTCTGTTCGATTCGGTTTCTCGTATGTATAACGAAAGAACAGTAACCTGGTGAGTATTTCTATATGAACGTCATCACGATATAATCGAATACAACTCAGATACAATGATCATTCCGTCTATCCATCCAACCTTATGTTCGATTGGGTCGCTCGTATGTATAACGCAAGATTAGTCACCTAGTGAGTATTACTATATAAACATCACCACGATATAATCGAATACAACTCAGATACAATTATCGCTTCGTCTAACCATTTAACCTTCTGTTCGATTCTGTCGCTAGTATGTGTAACGGAAGTACCGTCTCCTGGTAAGTATCACTATATATACAGTATTGCGATATAATCGGATACCAACCAGATACATTGATTGTTCAGTCTATCCATTCAACTTTCCGTTCGTTTCGGTCGCTCGTATGTAAAACGGGAATACCGTCACCTAGTGTGTATAACTATATACACAGCATAACATCATAATCGAATACAACCCAGATACTATCCATTCAACCTTCTGTTTGATTCGGTTTCTCGTATGTATAACGAAAGAACAGTAACCTAATGAGTATTTCTATATGAACGTCATCACGATATAATCGAACACAACTCAGATACAATGATCATTCCGTCTATCCATCCAACCTTATGTTCGATTGGGTCGCTCGTATGTATAACGCAAGAACAGTCACCTGGTGAGTATTACTATATAAACATCACCACGATATAATCGAATACAACTCAGTTACAATAATTGTTCCGTCTAACCATCCAACCTTATGTTCGATTCAGACGCTCGTATGTGTAACGAAAGAACCGTTACATGGTAGGTGTAACTAAATATACAGCATAACGATATAATCGGAGACAACCCAGATACAATGATTGTTCAATCTATCCATTCAACCTTATGTTCGATTTGGTTGCTCGTATGTATAACGGAAAAACTGTTACCTGGTTAGACATACTATGTGATGATAATCACGATATAATCAAATACAACCCAGATACGATGATTGTTCAGTCTATCCATTCAACCTTCTGTTTAGTTCAGTCGCTCTTATATATAACTGGAGAACAGTTTCCTGGTGAGTATAATTATATGAACATCATCAAGATATAATCGAATACAACCCCAGATACGATTTTTGTTTAGTCTATCCATTCAACCTTCTGTTCAATTCAGTCGCTCGTATGTATAACGGAAGAACAGTTACCTGGTGAGTAAAACTATATAAACATAATCGAATACAACCCAGATACGATGATTGTTCAATCTATACTTAATTCAACCTTCTGCTTGATTCGGTCGCTTGTATGTAAAACGGAAGAACAGTTACCTGGTGAGTATTACTATATAAACATAATCGAATACAACCCAGATACGATGATTGTTCAATCTATTCATTTAACCTTCTGCTCGATTCGGTCGCTTGTATGTAAAACGGAAGAACAGTTACCTGGTGAGTATTGCCATATAAACATCATCACGATATCATCGAATACAACTCAGATACAATTATCGTTTCGTCTAACCATTCAACCTTCTGTTCGATTTAGTCGCTAGCATGTGTAACGGAAGTACCGTCACCTGGTAAGTATCACTATATATACAGTATTGCGATATAATCGGATACCACCCAGATACATTGATTGTTCAGCCTATCTATTCAACTTTCTTTTCGTTTCGGTCGCTCGTATGTAAAACGGGAATACCGTCTCCTAGTGTGTATAACTATATACACAGCATAACATCATAATCGAATACAACCCATATACTATCCATTCAACCTTCTGTTCAATTCAGTCGCTCGTATGTATAACGGAAGAACAGTTACCTGGTGAGTATACCTATATAAACATAATTGAATACAACCCAGATACGATGATTGTTCAATCTATACTGAATTCAACCTTCTGCTCGATTCGGTCGCTTGTATATAAAACGGAAGAACAGTTACCTGGTGAGTATTGCTATATAAACAACATCACGATATCATCGAATACAACTCAGATACAATCATCGCTTCGTCTAACCATTTAACCTTCTGTTCGATTCAGTCGCTAGTATGTGTAACGGAAGTACCGTCACCTGGTAAGTATCACTATATATACAGTATTGAGATATAATCGGATACCACCCAGATACATTGATTGTTCAGTCTATCCATTCAACTTTCTGTTCGTTTCGGTCGCTCGTATGTGAAACGGGAATACCGTCACCTTATGTGTATAACTATATACACAGCATAACATCATAATCGAATACAACCCAGATACTATCCATTCAACCTTCTGTTCGATTCGGTTGCTCGTATGTATAACGAAAGAACAGTAACCTGGTGAGTATTTCTATATGAACGTCATCACGATATAATCGAATACAACGCAGTTACAATTATCGTTCCGTCTAACCATCCAACCTCATGTTCGATTCAGACGTTCGTATGTGTAACGAAAGAACCGTTACATGGTAGGTGTAGTTAAATATACAACATAACGATATAATCGGAGACAACCCAGATACAATGATTGTTCAATCTATCCATTCAACCTTATGTTCGATTCGGTTGCTCGTATGTATAACGGAAGAAATGTTACCTGGTTAGACATACTATATTATAATCATCACGATATATTCAAATACAACCCAGATACGATGATTGTTCAGTCTATCCATTCAACCTTCAGTTCAGTTTAGACGCTCTTATGTATAACTGGAGAACAGTTTCCTGGTGAGTATAACTATATGAACATCATCACGATATACTCGAATACAACCCCAGATACGATTATTGTTTAGTCTATCCATTCAACATTCTGTTCAATTCAGTCGTTCTTATGAAAAACGGAAGAACAGTTACCTGGTGAGTATAACTATATAAACCTAATCGAATACAACCCAGATACGATGAATTTTCAATCTATTCATTTAACCTTCTGCTCGATTCGGTCGCTTCTATGTAAAACGGAAGAACAGTTACCTGGTGAATATTGCTATATAAACATCATCACGATATAATCGAATACAACTCAGATACAATTATCGCTTCGTCTAACCATTTAACCTTCTGTTCGATTCTGTCGCTAGTATGTGTAACGGAAGTACCGTCACCTGGTAAGTATCACTATATATACAGTATTGCGATATAATCGGATACCAACCAGATACATTGATTGTTCAGTCTATCCATTCAACTTTCCGTTCGTTTCGGTCGCTCGTATGTAAAACGGGAATACCGTCACCTAGTGTGTATAACTATATACACAGCATAACATCATAATCGAATACAACCCAGATACTATCCATTCAACCTTCTGTTCGATTCGGTTTCTCGTATGTATAACGAAAGAACAGTAACCTGGTGAGTATTTCTATATGAACGTCATCACGATATAATCGAATACAACTCAGATACAATGATCATTCCGTCTATCCATCCAACCTTATGTTCGATTGGGTCGCTCGTATGTATAACGCAAGAACAGTCACCTGGTGAGTATTACTATATAAACATCACCACGATATAATCGAATACAACTCAGTTACAATTATTGTTCCGTCTAACCATCCAACCTTATGTTCGATTCAGACGCTCGTATGTGTAACGAAAGAACCGTTACATGGTAGGTTTATCTAGATATACAGCATAACGATATAATCGGAAACAACCCAGATACAATGATTGTTCAATCTATCCATTCAATCTTATGTTCGATTCGTTTGCTGGTATGTATAACGGAAAAACAGTTACCTGGTTAAACATAATATATAATAATCATCAATAAATAATCGAATACAACCCAGATACGATGATTGTTCAGTCTATCCATTCAACCTTCTGTTCAGTTCAGTCGCTCTTATGTATAACTGGAGAACAGTTACCTGGTGAGTATAACTATATAAACATCATCACGATATAATCGAATACAACCCCAGATACGATCATTGTTTAGTCTATTCATTCAACCTTCTGTTCAATTCAGTCGCTCGTATGTAAAACGGAAGAACAGTTACCTGGTGAGTATAAATATATAAACATAATCGAATACAACCCAGATACGATGATTTTTCAATCTATACTGAATTCAAACTTCTGCTCGATTCGGTAGCTTGTATGTAAAACGAAAGAACAGTTACCTGGTGAGTATTGCTATATAAACATCATCATGATATCATCGAATACAACTCAGATACAATTATCGTTTCGTCTAACCATTTAACCTTCTGTTCGATTCAGTCGCTAGTATGTATAACTGGAGTACCGTCACCTGGTAAGTATCACTATATATACAGTATTGCGATATAATCGGATACCACCCAGGTACATTGATTGTTCAGCCTATCTATTCAACTTTCTTTTCGTTTCGGTCGCTCGTATGTAAAACGGGAATACCGTCTCCTAGTGTGTATAACTATATACACAGCATAACATCATAATCGAATACAACCCATATACTATCCATTCAACCTTCTGTTCAATTCAGTCGCTCGTATGTATAACGGAAGAACAGTTACCTGGTGAGTATACCTATATAAACATAATTGAATACAACCCAGATACGATGATTGTTCAATCTATACTGAATTCAACCTTCTGCTCGATTCGGTCGCTTGTATATAAAACGGAAGAACAGTTACCTGGTGAGTATTGCTATATAAACAACATCACGATATCATCGAATACAACTCAGATACAATAATTGTTCCGTCTAACCATCCAACCTTATGTTCGATTCAGACGCTCGTATGTGTAACGAAAGAACCGTTACATGGTAGGTGTAACTAAATATACAGCATAACGATATAATCGGAGACAACCCAGATACAATGATTGTTCAATCTATCCATTCAACCTTATGTTCGATTTGGTTGCTCGTATGTATAACGGAAGAACTGTTACCTGGTTAGACATACTATGTGATGATAATCACGATATAATCAAATACAACCCAGATACGATGATTGTTCAGTCTATCCATTCAACCTTCTGTTTAGTTCAGTCGCTCTTATATATAACTGGAGAACAGTTTCCTGGTGAGTATAATTATATGAACATCATCAAGATATAATCGAATACAACCCCAGATACGATTTTTGTTTAGTCTATCCATTCAACCTTCTGTTCAATTCAGTCGCTCGTATGTATAACGGAAGAACAGTTACCTGGTGAGTAAAACTATATAAACATAATCGGATACCACCCAGATACATTGATTGTTCAGTCTATCCATTCAACTTTCTGTTCGTTTCGGTCGCTCGTATGTGAAACGGGAATACCGTCACCTTATGTGTATAACTATATACACAGCATAACATCATAATCGAATACAACCCAGATACTATCCATTCAACCTTCTGTTCGATTCGGTTGCTCGTATGTATAACGAAAGAACAGTAACCTGGTGAGTATTACTATATAAACATCACCACGATATAATCGAATACAACTCAGTTACAATAATTGTTCCGTCTAACCATCCAACCTTATGTTCGATTCAGACGCTCGTATGTGTAACGAAAGAACCGTTACATGGTAGGTGTAACTAAATATACAGCATAACGATATAATCGGAGACAACCCAGATACAATGATTGTTCAATCTATCCATTCAACCTTATGTTCGATTTGGTTGCTCGTATGTATAACGGAAGAACTGTTACCTGGTTAGACATACTATGTGATGATAATCACGATATAATCAAATACAACCCAGATACGATGATTGTTCAGTCTATCCATTCAACCTTCTGTTTAGTTCAGTCGCTCTTATATATAACTGGAGAACAGTTTCCTGGTGAGTATAATTATATGAACATCATCAAGATATAATCGAATACAACCCCAGATACGATTTTTGTTTAGTCTATCCATTCAACCTTCTGTTCAATTCAGTCGCTCGTATGTATAACGGAAGAACAGTTACCTGGTGAGTAAAACTATATAAACATAATCGAATACAACCCAGATACGATGATTGTTCAATCTATACTTAATTCAACCTTCTGCTCGATTCGGTCGCTTGTATGTAAAACGGAAGAACAGTTACCTGGTGAGTATTACTATATAAACATAATCGAATACAACCCAGATACGATGATTGTTCAATCTATTCATTTAACCTTCTGCTCGATTCGGTCGCTTGTATGTAAAACGGAAGAACAGTTACCTGGTGAGTATTGCCATATAAACATCATCACGATATCATCGAATACAACTCAGATACAATTATCGCTTCGTCTAACCATTTCACCTTCTGTTCGATTCTGTCGCTAGTATGTGTAACGGAAGTACCGTCACCTGGTAAGTATCACTATATATACAGTATTGCGATATAATCGGATACCAACCAGATACATTGATTGTTCAGTCTATCCATTCAACTTTCCGTTCGTTTCGGTCGCTCGTATGTAAAACGGGAATACCGTCACCTAGTGTGTATAACTATATACACAGCATAACATCATAATCGAATACAACCCAGATACTATCCATTCAACCTTCTGTTCGATTCGGTTTCTCGTATGTATAACGAAAGAACAGTAACCTGGTGAGTATTTCTATATGAACGTCATCACGATATAATCGAATACAACTCAGATACAATGATCATTCCGTCTATCCATCCAACCTTATGTTCGATTGGGTCGCTCGTATGTATAACGCAAGAACAGTCACCTGGTGAGTATTACTATATAAACATCACCACGATATAATCGAATACAACTCAGTTACAATTATTGTTCCGTCTAACCATCCAACCTTATGTTCGATTCAGACGCTCGTATGTGTAACGAAAGAACCGTTACATGGTAGGTTTATCTAGATATACAGCATAACGATATAATCGGAAACAACCCAGATACAATGATTGTTCAATCTATCCATTCAATCTTATGTTCGATTCGTTTGCTGGTATGTATAACGGAAAAACAGTTACCTGGTTAAACATAATATATAATAATCATCAATAAATAATCGAATACAACCCAGATACGATGATTGTTCAGTCTATCCATTCAACCTTCTGTTCAGTTCAGTCGCTCTTATGTATAACTGGAGAACAGTTACCTGGTGAGTATAACTATATAAACATCATCACGATATAATCGAATACAACCCCAGATACGATCATTGTTTAGTCTATTCATTCAACCTTCTGTTCAATTCAGTCGCTCGTATGTATAACGGAAGAACAGTTACCTGGTGAGTATAAATATATAAACATAATCGAAAACAACCCAGATACGATGATTGTTCAATCTATACTGAATTCAACCTTCTGCTCGATTCGGTAGCTTGTATGTAAAACGAAAGAACAGTTACCTGGTGAGTATTGCTATATAAACATCATCATGATATCATCGAATACAACTCAGATACAATTATCGTTTCGTCTAACCATTTAACCTTCTGTTCGATTCAGTCGCTAGTATGTATAACTGGAGTACCGTCACCTGGTAAGTATCACTATATATACAGTATTGCGATATAATCGGATACCACCCAGGTACATTGATTGTTCAGTCTATCCATTCAACTTTCTGTTCGTTTCGGTCGCTCGTATGTAAAACGGGAATACCGTCACCTCATGTGTATAACTATATACACAGCATAACATCATAATCGAAAACAACCCAGATACTATCCATTCAACCTTCTGTTCGATTCGGTTTCTCGTATGTATAACGAAAGAACAGTAACCTGGTGAGTATTTCCATATGAACGTCATCACGATATAATCGAATACAACTCAGATACAATGATCATTTCGTCTATCCATCCAACCTTTTGTTCGAATGGGTCGCTCGTATGTATAACGCAAGAACAGTCACCTGGTGAGTATTACTATATAAACATCACCACGATATAATCGAATACAACTTAGTTACAATTATCGTTCTGTCTAACCATCCAACATTATGTTCGTTTCATACGCTCGTAGGTGTAACGAAAGAACGGTTGCATGGTTGGTGTATCTAAATATACAGCATAACGATATAATCGGAGACAACCCAGATACAATGATTGTTCAATCTATCCATTCAACCTAATGTTCGATTCGGTTGCCCGTATGTTTAACGGAAGAACTGTTACCTGGTTAGACATACTATATGATAATCGTCACGATATACTCGAATACAACCCCAGATACGATTATTGTTTAGTCTATCCATTCAACCTTCTGTTCAATTCAGTCGTTCTTATGTATAATGAAAGAACAGTTACCTGGTGAGTATAACTATATAAACATAATCGAATACAACCCAAATACGATGAATTTTCAATCTATCCATTCAACCTTCTGCTCGATTCGGTCGCTTTTATGTAAAACGAAAGAACAGTTACCTGGTGAGTATTGCTATATAAACATCATCACGATATCATCGAATACAACTCAGATACAATTATCGCTTCGTCTAACCATTTAACCTTCTGTTCGATTCAGTCGCTTGTATGTGTAACGGAAGTACCGTCACCTGGTAAGTGTCACTATATATACAGTATTGCGATATAATCGGATACCAACCAGATACATTGATTGTTCAGTATATCCATTCAACTTTCTATTCGTTTCGGTCGCTCGTATGTGAAACGGGAATACCGTCACCTAGTGTGTAAAACTATATACACAGCATAACATCATAATCGAATACAACCCAGATACTATCCATTCAACCTTCTGTTCGATTCGGTTGCTCGTATATATAACGAAAGAACAGTAACCTGGTGATTATCCTAACCTAACCTAACCTGGTGAGTATTTCCATATGAACTTCATCACGATATAATCGAATACAACTCAGATATAATGGTCATTCCGTCTATCCATCCAACCTTCTGATCGATTTGGTCGCTCGTACGTATAACGCAAGAACAGTCACCTGGTGAGTATTACTATATAAACATTACCACGATATAATCGAATACAACTCAGATAAAATTATCGTTCCGTCTAACCATCCAACCTTATGTTCGATTCAGACGCTCGTATGTGTAACGAAAGAACCGTTACATGGTAGGTTTATCTAAATATACAGCATAACGATATAATCGGAAACAACCCAGATACAATGATTGTTCAATCTATCCATTCAACCTTATGTTCGATTCGTTTGCTGGTATGTATAACGGAAAAACAGTTACCTGGTTAAACATAATATATAATAATCATCACGAAATAATCGAATACAACCCAGATACGATGATTGTTCAGTCTATCCATTCAACCTTCTGTTCAGTTCAGTCGCTCTTATGTATAACTGGAGAACAGTTACCTGGTGAGTATAACTATATAAACATCATCACGATATAATCGAATACAACCCCAGATACGATCATTGTTTAGTCTATCCATTCAACCTTCTGTTCAATTCAGTCGCTCGTATGTATAACGGAAGAACAGTTACCTGGTGAGTATAAATATATAAACATTATCGAATACAACCCAGATACGATGATTGTTCAATCTATACCGAATTCAACCTTCTGCTCGATTCGGTCGCTTGTATGTAAAACGGAAGAACAGTTACCTGGTGAGTATTGCTATATAAACATCATCATGATATCATCGAATACAACTCAGATACAATTATCGTTTCTTCTAATCATTTAACCTTCTGTTCGATTCAGTCGCTAGTATGTATAAGTGGAGTACCGTCACCTGGTAAGTATCACTATATATACAGTATTGCGATATAATCGGATACCACCCAGGTACATTGATTGTTCAGTCTATCCATTCAACTTTCTGTTCGTTTCGGTCGCTCGTATGTAAAACGGGAATACCGTCACCTTATGTGTATAACTATATACACAGCATAACATCATAATCGAATACAACCCAGATACTATCCATTCAACCTTCTGTTCGATTCGGTTTCTCGTATGTATAACGAAAGAACAGTAACCTGGTGAGTATTTCCATATGAACGTCATCACGATATAATCGAATACAACTCAGATAAAATGATCATTCCGTCTATACATCCAACCTTATGTTCGTTTCAGACGCTCGTAGGTGTAACGAAAGAACCGTTACATGGTAGGTGTATCCAAATATACAGCATAACGATATAATTGGAGACAACCCAGATACAATGATTGTTCAATCTATCCATTCAACCTTATGTTCGATTCGGTTGCCCGTATGTTTAACGGAAGAACTGTTACCTGGTTAGACATACTATATGATAATCATCACGATATACTCGAATACAACCCCAGATACGATTATTGTTTAGTCTATCCATTCAACCTTCTGTTCAATTCAGTCGTTCTTATGTATAACGGAAGAACAGTTACCTGGTGAGTATAACTATATAAACATAATCGAATACAACCCAGATACGATGAATTTTCAATCTATCCATTCAACCTTCTGCTCGATTCGGTCGCTTTTATGTAAAACGAAAGAACAGTTACCTGGTGAGTATTGCTATATAAACATCATCACGATATCATCGAATACAACTCAGATACAATTATCGCTTCGTCTAACCATTCAACATTCTGTTCGATTCAGTCGCTAGTATGTGTAAAGGAAGTACCGTCACCTGGTAAGTATCACCATATATACAGTATTGCGATATAATCGGATACCACCCAGATACATTGATTGTTCAGTCTATCCATTCAACTTTCTGTTCGTTTCGGTCGCTCGTATGTAAAACGGGAATACCGTCACCCAATGTGTATAATTATATACACAGCATAACATCATAATCGAATACAACCCACATACTATCCATTCAACCTTCTGTTCGATTCGGTTTCTCGTATGTATAACGAAAGAACAGTAACCTGGTGAGTATTTCTATATGAACGTCATCACGATATAATCGAATACAACGCAGTTACAATTATCGTTCCGTCTAACCATCCAACCTTATGTTCGATTCAGACGTTCGTATGTGTAACGAAAGAACCGTTACATGGTAGGTGTAGTTAAATATACAACATAACGATATAATCGGAGACAACCCAGATACAATGATTGTTCAATCTATCCATTCAACCTTATGTTCGATTCGGTTGCTCGTATGTATAACGGAAGAAATTTTACCTGGTTAGACATACTATATTATAATCATCACGATATATTCAAATACAACCCAGATACGATGATTGTTCAGTCTATCCATTCAACCTTCAGTTCAGTTTAGACGCTCTTATGTATAACTGGAGAACAGTTTCCTGGTGAGTATAACTATATGAACATCATCACGATATACTCGAATACAACCCCAGATACGATGATTGTTCAGTCTATCCATTCAACTTTCTGTTCAATTCAGTCGTTCTTATGAAAAACGGAAGAACAGTTACCTGGTGAGTATAACTATATAAACCTAATCGAATACAACCCAGATACGATGAATTTTCAATCTATTCATTTAACCTTCTGCTCGATTTGGTCGCATTTATGTAAAACGGAAGAACAGTTACCTGGTGAATATTGCTATATAAACATCATCACGATATAATCGAATACAACTCAGATACAATTATCGCTTCGTCTAACCATTTAACCTTCTGTTCGATTCAGTCGCTAGTATGTGTAACGGAAGTACCGTCACCTGGTAAGTATCACTATATATACAGTATTGCGATATAATCGGATACCAACCAGATACATTGATTGTTCAGTCTATCCATTCAACTTTCCGTTCATTTCGGTCGCTCGTATGTAAAACGGGAATACCGTCACCTAGTGTGTATAACTATATACACAGCATAACATCATAATCGAATATAACCCAGATACTATCCATTCAACCTTCTGTTCGATTCGGTTTCTCGTATGTATAACGAAAGAACAGTAACCTGGTGAGTATTTCTATATGAACGTCATCACGATATAATCGAATACAACTCAGATACAATGATCATTCCGTCTATCCATCCAACCTTATGTTCGATTGGGTCGCTCGTATGTATAACGCAAGATTAGTCACCTAGTGAGTATTACTATATAAACATCACCACGATATAATCGAATACAACTCAGATACAATTATCGCTTCGTCTAACCATTTAACCTTCTGTTCGATTCTGTCGCTAGTATGTGTAACGGAAGTACCGTCACCTGGTAAGTATCACTATATATACAGTATTGCGATATAATCGGATACCAACCAGATACATTGATTGTTCAGTCTATCCATTCAACTTTCCGTTCGTTTCGGTCGCTCGTATGTAAAACAGGAATACCGTCACCTAGTGTGTATAACTATATACACAGCATAACATCATAATCGAATACAACACAGATACTATCCATTCAACCTTCTGTTCGATTCGGTTTCTCGTATGTATAACGAAAGAACAGTAACCTGGTGAGTATTTCTATATGAACGTCATCACGATATAATCGAATACAACTCAGATACAATGATCATTCCGTCTATCCATCCAACCTTATGTTCGATTGGGTCGCTCGTATGTATAACGCAAGAACAGTCACCTGGTGAGTATTACTATATAAACATCACCACGATATAATCGAATACAACTCAGTTACAATTATTGTTCCGTCTAATCATCCAACCTTATGTTCGATTCAGACGCTCGTATGTGTAACGAAAGAACCGTTACATGGTAGGTGTAACTAAATATACAGCATAACGATATAATCGGAGACAACCCAGATACAATGATTGTTCAATCTATCCATTCAACCTTATGTTCGATTTGGTTCCTCGTAAGTATAACGGAAGAACTGTTACCTGGTTAGACATACTATGTGATGATAATCACGATATAATCAAATACAACCCAGATACGATGATTGTTCAGTCTGTCCATTCAACCTTCTGTTTAGTTCAGTCGCTCTTATATATAACTGGAGAACAGTTTCCTGGTGAGTATAATTATATGAACATCATCAAGATATAATCGAATACAACCCCAGATACGATTTTTGTTTAGTCTATCCATTCAACCTTCTGTTCAATTCAGTCGCTCGTATGTATAACGGAAGAACAGTTACCTGGTGAGTAAAACTATATAAAACATAATCGAATACAACCCAGATACGATGATTGTTCAATCTATACTTAATTCAACCTTCTGCTCGATTCGGTCGCTTGTATGTAAAACGGAAAAACAGTTACCTGGTGAGTATTACTATATAAACATAATCGAATACAACCCAGATACGATGATTGTTCAATCTATTCATTTACCCTTCTGCTCGATTCGGTCGCTTGTATGTAAAACGGAAGAACAGTTACCTGGTGAGTATTGCTATATAAACATCATCACGATATCATCGAATACAACTCAGATACAATTATCGTTTCGTCTAACCATTCAACCTTCTGTTCGATTTAGTCGCTAGCATGTGTAACGGAAGTACCGTCACCTGGTAAGTATCACTATATATACAGTATTGCGATATAATCGGATACCACCCAGATACATTGATTGTTCAGCCTATCTATTCAACTTTCTTTTCGTTTCGGTCGCTCGTATGTAAAACGGGAATACCGTCTCCTAGTGTGTATAACTATATACACAGCATAACATCATAATCGAATACAACCCATATACTATCCATTCAACCTTCTGTTCAATTCAGTCGCTCGTATGTATAACGGAAGAACAGTTACCTGGTGAGTATACCTATATAAACATAATTGAATACAACCCAGATACGATGATTGTTCAATCTTAACTGAATTCAACCTTCTGCTCGATTCGGTCGCTTGTATATAAAACGGAAGAACAGTTACCTGGTGAGTATTGCTATATAAACAACATCACGATATCATCGAATACAACTCAGATACAATTATCGCTTCGTCTAACCATTCAACCTTCTGTTCGATTCAGTCGCTAGTATGTGTAACGGAAGTACCGTCACCTGGTAAGTATCACTATATATACAGTATTGCGATATAATCGGATACCACCCAGATACATTGATTGTTCAGTCTATCCATTCAACTTTCTGTTCGTTTCGGTCGCTCGTATGTGAAACGGGAATACCGTCACCTTATGTGTATAACTATATACACAGCATAACATCATAATCGAATACAACCCAGATACTATCCATTCAACCTTCTGTTCGATTCGGTTGCTCGTATGTATAACGAAAGAACAGTAACCTGGTGAGTATTTCTATATGAACGTCATCACGATATAATCGAATACAACTCAAATACAATGATTATTCCGTCTATCAATAGAACCTTATGTTCGTTTCAGACGCTCGTAGGTGTAACGAAAGAACCGTTACATGGTAGGTGTATCCAAATATACAGCATAACGATATAATCGGAGACAACCCAGATACAATGATTGTTCAATCTATCCATTCAACCTTATGTTCGATTCGGTTGCCCGTATGTTTAACGGAAGAACTGTTACCTGGTTAGACATACTATATGATAATCATCACGATATACTCGAATACAACCCCAGATACGATTATTGTTTAGTCTATCCATTCAACCTTCTGTTCAATTCAGTCGTTCTTATGTATAACGGAAGAACAGTTACCTGGTGAGTATAACTATATAAACATAATCGAATACAACCCAGATACGATGAATTTTCAATCTATCCATTCAACCTTCTGCTCGATTCGGTCGCTTTTATGTAAAACGAAAGAACAGTTACCTGGTGAGTATTGCTATATAAACATCATCACGATATCATCGAATACAACTCAGATACAATTATCGCTTCGTCTAACCATTCAACATTCTGTTCGATTCAGTCGCTAGTATGTGTAAAGGAAGTACCGTCACCTGGTAAGTATCACTATATATACAGTATTGCGATATAATCGGATACCACCCAGATACATTGATTGTTCAGTCTATCCATTCAACTTTCTGTTCGTTTCGGTCGCTCGTATGTAAAACGGGAATACCGTCACCCAATGTGTATAATTATATACACAGCATAACATCATAATCGAATACAACCCACATACTATCCATTCAACCTTCTGTTCGATTCGGTTGCTCGTATGTATAACGAAAGAACAGTAACCTGGTGAGTATTTCTATATGAACGTCATCACGATATAATCGAATACAACGCAGTCACAATTATCGTTCCGTCTAACCATCCAACCTTATGTTCGATTCAGACGTTCGTATGTGTAACGAAAGAACCGTTACATGGTAGGTGTAGTTAAATATACAACATAACGATATAATCGGAGACAACCCAGATACAATGATTGTTCAATCTATCCATTCAACCTTATGTTCGATTCGGTTGCTCGTATGTATAACGGAAGAAATGTTACCTGGTTAGACATACTATATTATAATCATCACGATATATTCAAATACAACCCAGATACGATGATTGTTCAGTCTATCCATTCAACCTTCAGTTCAGTTTAGACGCTCTTATGTATAACTGGAGAACAGTTTCCTGGTGAGTATAACTATATGAACATCATCACGATATACTCGAATACAACCCCAGATACGATGATTGTTCAGTCTATCCATTCAACTTTCTGTTCAATTCAGTCGTTCTTATGAAAAACGGAAGAACAGTTACCTGGTGAGTATAACTATATAAACCTAATCGAATACAACCCAGATACGATGAATTTTCAATCTATTCATTTAACCTTCTGCTCGATTTGGTCGCTTTTATGTAAAACGGAAGAACAGTTACCTGGTGAATATTGCTATATAAACATCATCACGATATAATCGAATACAACTCAGATACAATTATCGCTTCGTCTAACCATTTAACCTTCTGTTCGATTCAGTCGCTAGTATGTGTAACGGAAGTACCGTCACCTGGTAAGTATCACTATATATACAGTATTGCGATATAATCGGATACCAACCAGATACATTGATTGTTCAGTCTATCCATTCAACTTTCCGTTCGTTTCGGTCGCTCGTATGTAAAACGGGAATACCGTCACCTAGTGTGAATAACTATATACACAGCATAACATCATAATCGAATATAACCCAGATACTATCCATTCAACCTTCTGTTCGATTCGGTTTCTCGTATGTATAACGAAAGAACAGTAACCTGGTGAGTATTTCTATATGAACGTCATCACGATATAATCGAATACAACTCAGATACAATGATCATTCCGTCTATCCATCCAACCTTATGTTCGATTGGGTCGCTCGTATGTATAACGCAAGATTAGTCACCTAGTGAGTATTACTATATAAACATCACCACGATATAATCGAATACAACTCAGATACAATTATCGCTTCGTCTAACCATTTAACCTTCTGTTCGATTCTGTCGCTAGTATGTGTAACGGAAGTACCGTCACCTGGTAAGTATCACTATATATACAGTATTGCGATATAATCGGATACCAACCAGATACATTGATTGTTCAGTCTATCCATTCAACTTTCCGTTCGTTTCGGTCGCTCGTATGTAAAACGGGAATACCGTCACCTAGTGTGTATAACTATATACACAGCATAACATCATAATCGAATACAACCCAGATACTATCCATTCAACCTTCTGTTCGATTCGGTTTCTCGTATGTATAACGAAAGAACAGTAACCTGGTGAGTATTTCTATATGAACGTCATCACGATATAATCGAATACAACTCAGATACAATGATCATTCCGTCTATCCATCCAACCTTATGTTCGATTGGGTCGCTCGTATGTATAACGCAAGAACAGTCACCTGGTGAGTATTACTATATAAACATCACCACGATATAATCGAATACAACTCAGTTACAATTATTGTTCCGTCTAACCATCCAACCTTATGTTCGATTCAGACGCTCGTATGTGTAACGAAAGAACCGTTACATGGTAGGTGTAACTAAATATACAGCATAACGATATAATCGGAGACAACCCAGATACAATGATTGTTCAATCTATCCATTCAACCTTATGTTCGATTTGGTTCCTCGTAAGTATAACGGAAGAACTGTTACCTGGTTAGACATACTATGTGATGATAATCACGATATAATCAAATACAACCCAGATACGATGATTGTTCAGTCTATCCATTCAACCTTCTGTTTAGTTCAGTCGCTCTTATATATAACTGGAGAACAGTTTCCTGGTGAGTATAATTATATGAACATCATCAAGATATTATCGAATACAACCCCAGATACGATTTTTGTTTAGTCTATCCATTCAACCTTCTGTTCAATTCAGTCGCTCGTATGTATAACGGAAGAACAGTTACCTGGTGAGTAAAACTATATAAACATAATCGAATACAACCCAGATACGATGATTGTTCAATCTATACTTAATTCAACCTTCTGCTCGATTCGGTCGCTTGTATGTAAAACGGAAGAACAGTTACCTGGTGAGTATTACTATATAAACATAATCGAATACAACCCAGATACGATGATTGTTCAATCTATTCATTTAACCTTCTGCTCGATTCGGTCGCTTGTATGTAAAACGGAAGAACAGTTACCTGGTGAGTATTGCTATATAAACATCATCACGATATCATCGAATACAACTCAGATACAATTATCGTTTCGTCTAACCATTCAACCTTCTGTTCGATTTAGTCGCTAGCATGTGTAACGGAAGTACCGTCACCTGGTAAGTATCACTATATATACAGTATTGCGATATAATCGGATACCACCCAGATACATTGATTGTTCAGCCTATCTATTCAACTTTCTTTTCGTTTCGGTCGCTCGTATGTAAAACGGGAATACCGTCTCCTAGTGTGTATAACTATATACACAGCATAACATCATAATCGAATACAACCCATATACTATCCATTCAACCTTCTGTTCAATTCAGTCGCTCGTATGTATAACGGAAGAACAGTTACCTGGTGAGTATACCTATATAAACATAATTGAATACAACCCAGATACGATGATTGTTCAATCTTAACTGAATTCAACCTTCTGCTCGATTCGGTCGCTTGTATATAAAACGGAAGAACAGTTACCTGGTGAGTATTGCTATATAAACAACATCACGATATCATCGAATACAACTCAGATACAATTATCGCTTCGTCTAACCATTTAACCTTCTGTTCGATTCAGTCGCTAGTATGTGTAACGGAAGTACCGTCACCTGGTAAGTATCACTATATATACAGTATTGCGATATAATCGGATACCACCCAGATACATTGATTGTTCAGTCTATCCATTCAACTTTCTGTTCGTTTCGGTCGCTCGTATGTGAAACGGGAATACCGTCACCTTATGTGTATAACTATATACACAGCATAACATCATAATCGAATACAACCCAGATACTATCCATTCAACCTTCTGTTCGATTCGGTTGCTCGTATGTATAACGAAAGAACAGTAACCTGGTGAGTATTTCTATATGAACGTCATCACGATATAATCGAATACAACGCAGTTACAATTATCGTTCCGTCTAACCATCCAACCTTATGTTCGATTCAGACGTTCGTATGTGTAACGAGAGAACCGTTACATGGTAGGTGTAGTTAAATATACAACATAACGATATAATCGGAGACAACCCAGATACAATGATTGTTCAATCTATCCATTCAACCTTATGTTCGATTCGGTTGCTCGTATGTATAACGGAAGAAATGTTACCTGGTTAGACATACTATATTATAATCATCACGATATATTCAAATACAACCCAGATACGATGATTGCTCAGTCTATCCATTCAACCTTCTGTTCAGTTCAGTCGCTCTTATGTATAACTGGAGAACAGTTACCTGGTGAGTATAACTATATGAACATTATCACGATATAATCGAATACAACCCCAGATACGATTATTGTTTAGTCTATCCATTCAACTTTCTGTTCAATTCAGTCGTTCTTATGAAAAACGGAAGAACAGTTACCTGGTGAGTATAACTATATAAACCTAATCGAATACAACCCAGATACGATGAATTTTCAATCTATTCATTTAACCTTCTGCTCGATTCGGTCGCTTCTATGTAAAACGGAAGAACAGTTACCTGGTGAATATTGCTATATAAATTCAATCTATCCATTCAACCTTATGTTCTATTCGGTTGCTAGTATGTATAACGAAAGAACAGTTACCTGGTTAGACATAATATATAATAATCATCACGAAATAATCGAATACAACCCAGATACGATGATTGTTCAGTCTATCCATTCAACCTTCTGTTCAGTTCAGTCGCTCTTATGTATAACTGGAGAACAGTTACCTGGTGAGTATAACTTTATGAACATCATCACGATACAATCGAATACAACCCCAGATACTATGATTGTTCAGTCTATCCATTCAACCTTCAGTTCAATTCAGTCGCTCGTATGTATAAAGGAAGAACAGTTACCTGGTGAGTATAACTATATAAACATAATCGAATCCAACTCAGATACGATGATTGTTCAATCTATCCATTCAACCTTATGTTCGATTCGGTTGCTCGTCTGTATATCGGAAGAACAGGTACCTGGTGAGTATATTTATATAAACATAATCGAATACAACTCATATACGATGATTGTTCAATCTATCCATTTAACCTTCTGCTCGATTCGGTCGCTTGTATGTAAAACGGAAGGACAGTTACCTGGTGAGTATTGCTATATAAACATCATCACGATATCATCGAATACAACTCAGATACAATTATCGTTTCGTCTAACCATTCAACATTCTGTTCGATTCAGTCGCTAGTATGTGTAACGGAAGTATCGTCACCTGGTAAGTATCACTATATATACAGTATTGCGATATAATCAGATACCACCCAGATACATTGATTGTTCAGTCTATCCATTCAACTTTCTTTTCGTTTCGGTCGCTCGTATGTAAAACGGGAATACCGTCTCCTAGTGTGTATAACTATATACACAGCATAACATCATAATCGAATACAACCCATATACTATCCATTCAACCTTCTGTTCAATTCAGTCGCTCGTATGTATAACGGAAGAACAGTTACCTGGTGAGTATAACTATATAAACATAATCGAATACAACCCAGATACGATGATTGTTCAATCTATACTGAATTCAACCTTCTGCTCGATTCGGTCGCTTGTATGTAAAACGGAAGAACAGTTACCTGGTGAGTATTGCTATATAAACATCATCACGATATCATCGAATACAACTCAGATACAATTATCGTTTCGTCTAACCATTTAACCTTCTGTTCGATTCAGTCGCTAGTATGTGTAACGAAAGTACCGTCACCTGGTAAGTATCACTATATATACAGTATTGCGATATAAACGGATACCACCCAGATACATTGATTGTTCAGTCTATCCATTCAACTTTCTGTTCGATTCGGTCGCTCGTATGTGAAACGGGAATACCGTCACCTTATGTGTATAACTATATATACAGCATAACATCATAATCGAATACAACCAAGATACTATCCATTCAACCTTCTGTTCGATTCGGTTGCTCGTATGTATAACGAAAGAACAGTAACCTGGTGAGTATTTCTATATGAACGTCATCACGATATAATCGAATACAACCCCAGATACGATCATTGTTTAGTCTATCCATTCAACCTTCAGTTCAATTCAGTCGCTCGTATGTATAACGGAAGAACAGTTACCTGGTGAGTATAACTATATAAACATAATCGAATACAACTCAGATACGATGATTGTTCAATCTATCCATTCAACCTTATGTTCGATTCGGTTGCTCGTATATATATCGGAAGAACAGGTACCTGGTGAGTATATCTATATAAACATAATCGAATACAACTCAGATACGATGATTGTTCAATCTATCCATTTAACCTTCTGCTCGATTCGGTCGCTTGTATGTAAAACGGAAGGACAGTTACCTGGTGAGTATTGCTATATAAACATCATCACGATATCATCGAATACAACTCAGATACAATTATCGTTTCGTCTAACCATTTAACCTTCTGTTCGATTCAGTCGCTAGTATGTGTAACGGAAGTACCGTCACCTGGTAAGTATCACTATATATACAGTATTGCGATATAATCGAATACCACCCAGATACATTGATTGTTCAGTCTATCCATTCAACTTTCTGTTCGTTTCGGTCGCTCGTATGTGAAACGGGAATACCGTCACCTTATGTGTATAACTATATACACAGCATAACATCATAATCGAATACAACCCAGATACTATCCATTCAACCTTCTGTTCGATTCGGTTGCTCGTATGTATAACGAAAGAACAGTAACAATCATCGTTTCGTCTAACCATTTAACCTTCTGTTCGATTCAGTCGCTAGTATGTGTAACGGAAGTACCGTCACCTGGTAAGTATCAGTATATATACAGTATTGCGATATAATCGGATACCACCCAGATACATTGATTGTTCAGTCTATCATTTCAACTTTCTGTTCGTTTCGGTCGCTCGTATGTGAAACGGGAATACCGTCACCTTATGTGTATAACTATATACACAGCATAACATCATAATCGAATACAACCCAGATACTATCCATTCAACCTTCTGTTCGATTCGGTTGCTAGTATGTATAACGAAAGAACAGTTACCTGGTTAGACATAATATATAATAATCATCACGAAATAATCGAATACAACCCAGATACGATGATTGTTCGGTCTATCCATTCAACCTTCTGTTCAGTTCAGTCGCTCTTATGTATAACTGGAGAACAGTTACCTGGTGAGTATAACTATATGAACATCATCACGATATAATCGAATACAACCCCAGATACGATCATTGTTTAGTCTATCCATTCAACCTTCAGTTCAATTCAGTCGCTCGTATGTATAACGGAAGAACAGTTACCTGGTGAGTATAACTATATAAACATAATCGAATACAACTCTGATACGATGATTGTTCAATCTATCCATTCAACCTTATGTTCGATTCGGTTGCTCGTATGTATATCGGAAGAACAGGTACCTGGTGAGTATATCTATATAAACATAATCGAATACAACTCAGATACGATGATTGTTCAATCTATCCATTTAACCTTCTGCTCGATCCGGTCGCTTGTATGTAAAACGGAAGGACAGTTACCTGGTGAGTATTGCTATATAAACATCATCACGATATCATCAAATACAACTCAGATACAATTATCGTTTCGTCTAACCATTCAACATTCTGTTCGATTCAGTCGCTAGTATGTGTAACGGAAGTATCGTCACCTGGTAAATATCACTATATATACAGTATTGCGATATAATCGGATACCACCCAGATACATTGATTGTTCAGTCTATCCATTCAACTTTCTTTTCGTTTCGGTCGCTCGTATGTAAAACGGGAATACCGTCTCCTAGTGTGTATAACTATATACACAGCATAACATCATAATCGAATACAACCAAAATACTATCCATTCAACCTTCTGTTCAATTCAGTCACTCGTATGTATAACGGAAGAACAATTACCTGGTGAGTATAACTATATAAACATAATCGAATACAACCCAGATACGATGATTGTTCAATCTATACTGAATTCAACCTTCTGCTCGATTCGGTCGCTTGTATGTAAAACGGAAGAACAGGTACCTGGTGAGTATTGCTATATAAACATCATCACGATATCATCGAATACAACTCAGAAACAATTATCGTTTCGTCTAACCATTTAACCTTCTGTTCGATTCAGTCGCTAGTATGTCTAACGGAAGTACCGTCACCTGGTAAGTATCACTATATATACAGTATTGCGATATAATCGGATACCACCCAGATACATTGATTGTTCAGTCTACCCATTCAACTTTCTGTTCGTTTCGGTCGTTCGTATGTGAAACGGGAATACCGTCACCTTATGTGTATAACTATATACACAGCATAACATCATAATCGAATACAACCCAGATACTATCTATTCAACCTTCTGTTCGATTCGGTTGCTCGTATGTATAACGAAAGAACAGTAACCTGGTGAGTATTTCTATATGAACGTCATCACGATATAATCGAATACAACTTAGTTACAATTATCGTTCCGTCTAACCATCCAACCTTATGTTCGATTCAGACGCTCGTATGTGTAACGAAAGAACCGTTACATGGTAGGTGTAGTTAAATATACAACATAACGATATAATCGGAGACAACCCAGATACAATGATTGTTCAATCTATCCATTCAACCTTATGTTCGATTCGGTTGCTAGTATGTATAACGAAAGAACACTTACCTGGTTAAACGTAATATATAATAATCATCACGAAATAATCGAATACAACCCAGATACGATGATTGTTCAGTCTATCCATTCAACCTTCTGTTCAGTTCAGTCGCTCTTATGTATAACTGGAGAACAGTTACCTGGTGAGTATAACTATATGAACATCATCACGATATAATCGAATACAACCCCAGATACGATCATTGTTTAGTCTATCCATTCAACCTTCAGTTCAATTCAGTCGCTGGTATGTATAACGGAAGAACAGTTACCTAGTGAGTATAACTATATAAACATAATCGAATACAACTCAGATACGATGATTGTTCAATCTATCCATTTAACCTTCTGCTCGATTCGGTCGCTTGTATGTAAAACGGAAGGACAGTTACCTGGTGAGTATTGCTATATAAACATCATCACGATATCATCGAATACAACTCAGATACAATTATCGTTTCGTCTAACCATTCAACATTCTGTTCGATTCAGTCGCTAGTATGTGTACCGGAAGTATCGTCACCTGGTAAGTATCACTATATATACAGTATTGCGATATAATCGGATACCACCCAGATACATTGATTGTTCAGTCTATCCATTCAACTTTCTTTTCGTTTCAGTCGCTCGTATGTAAAACGGGAATACCGTCTCCTAGTGTGTATAACTATATACACAGCATAACATCATAATCGAATACAACCCATATACTATCCATTCAACCTTCTGTTCAATTCAGTCGCTCGTATGTATAACGGAAGAACAGTTACCTGGTGAGTATAACTATATAAACATAATCGAATACAACCCAGATACGATGATTGTTCAATCTATACTGAATTCAACCTTCTGCTCGATTCGGTCGCTTGTATGTAAAACGGAAGAACAGTTACCTGTTGAGTATTGCTATATGAACATCATCACGATATCATCGAATACAACTCAGATACATGTATCGTTTCGTCTAACCATTTAACCTTTTGTTCGATTCAGTCGCTAGTATGTGTAACGGAAGTACCGTCACCTGGTAAGTATCATTATATATACAGTATTGCGATATAATCGGATACCACCCAGATACATTGATTGTTCAGTCTATCCATTCAACTTTTTGTTCGTTTCGGTCGCTCGTATGTGAAACGGGAATACCGTCACCTTATGTGTATAACTATATACACAGCATAACATCATAATCGAATACAACCCAGATACTATCCATTCAACCTTCTGTTCGATTCGGTTGCTCGTATGTATAACGAAAGAACAGTAACCTGGTGAGTATTTCTATATGAACGTCATCTCGATATAATCGAATACAACTTAGTTACAATTATCGTTCCGTCTAACCATCCAACCTTATGTTCGATTCAGACGCTCGTATGTGTAACGAAAGAACCGTTACATGGTAGGTGTAGTTAAATATACAACATAACGATATAATCGGAGACAACCCAGATACAATGATTGTTCAATCTATCCATTCAACCTTATGTTCTATTTGGTTGCTAGTATGTATAACGAAAGAACAGTTACCTGGTTAGACATAATATATAATAATCATCACGAAATAATCGAATACAACCCAGATACGATGATTGTTCAGTCTATCCATTCAACCTTCTGTTCAGTTCAGTCGCTCTTATGTATAACTGGAGAACAGTTACCTGGTGAGTATAACTTTATGATCATCATCACGATACAATCGAATACAACCCCAGATACGATCATTGTTTAGTCTATCCATTCAACCTTCAGTTCAATTCAGTCGCTCGTATGTATAAAGGAAGAACAGTTACCTGGTGAGTATAACTATATAAACATAATCGAATACAACCCAGATACGATGATTGTTCAGTCTATCCATTCAACCTTCTGTTCAGTTCAGTCGCTCTTATGTATAACTGGAGAACAGTTACCTGGTGAGTATAACTTTATGATCATCATCACGATACAATCGAATACAACCCCAGATACGATCATTGTTTAGTCTATCCATTCAACCTTCAGTTCAATTCAGTCGCTCGTATGTATAAAGGAAGAACAGTTACCTGGTGAGTATAACTATATAAACATAATCGAATACAACTCAGATACGATGATTGTTCAATCTATCCATTCAACCTTATGTTCGATTCGGTTGCTCGTATGTATATCGGAAGAACAGGTACCTGGTGAGTATATTTATATAAACATAATCGAATACAACTCATAAACGATGATTGTTCAATCTATCCATTTAACCTTCTGCTCGATTCGGTCGCTTGTATGTAAAACGGAAGGACAGTTACCTGGTGAGTATTGCTATATAATTATCATCACGATATCATCGAATACAACTCAGATACAATTATCGTTTCGTCTAACCATTCAACATTCTGTTCGATTCAGTCGCTAGTATGTGTAACGGAAGTATCGTCACCTGGTAAGTATCACTATATATACAGTATTGCGATATAATCGGATACCACCCAGATACATTGATTGTTCAGTCTATCCATTCAACTTTCTTTTCGTTTCGGTCGCTCGTATGTAAAACGGGAATACCGTCTCCTAGTGTGTATAACTATATACACAGCATAACATCATAATCGAATACAACCCATATACTATCCATTCAACCTTCTGTTCAATTCAGTCGCTCGTATGTATAACGGAAGAACAGTTACCTGGTGAGTATAACTATATAAACATAATCGAATACAACCCAGATACGATGATTGTTCAATCTATACTGAATTCAACCTTCTGCTCGATTCGGTCGCTTGTATGTAAAACGGAAGAACAGTTACCTGGTGAGTATTGCTATATAAACATCATCACGATATCATCGAATACAACTCAGATACAATTATCGTTTCGTCTAACCATTTAACCTTCTGTTCGATTCAGTCGCTAGTATGTGTAACGGAAGTACCGTCACCTGGTAAGTATCACTATATATACAGTATTGCGATATAAACGGATACCACCCAGATACATTGATTGTTCAGTCTATCCATTCAACTTTCTGTTCGTTTCGGTCGCTCGTATGTGAAACGGGAATACCGTCACCTTATGTGTATAACTATATATACAGCATAACATCATAATCGAATACAACCAAGATACTATCCATTCAACCTTCTGTTCGATTCGGTTGCTCGTATATATAACGAAAGAACAGTAACCTGGTGAGTATTTCTATATGAACGTCATCACGATATAATCGAATACAACCCCAGATACGATCATTGTTTAGTCTATCCATTCAACCTTCAGTTCAATTCAGTCGCTCGTATGTATAACGGAAGAACAGTTACCTGGTGAGTGTAACTATATAAACATAATCGAATACAACTCAGATACGATGATTGTTTAATCTATCCATTCAACCTTATGTTCGATTCGGTTGCTTGTATGTATATCGGAAGAACAGGTACCTGGTGAGTATATCTATATAAACATAATCGAATACGACTCAGATACGATGATTGTTCAATCTATCCATTTAACCTTCTGCTCGATTCGGTCGCTTGTATGTAAAACGGAAGGACAGTTACCTGGTGAGTATTGCTATATAAACATCATCACGATATCATCGAATACAACTCAGATACAATTATCGTTTCGTCTAACCATTCAACATTCTGTTCGATTCAGTCGCTAGTATGTGTAACGGAAGTATCGTCACCTGGTAAGTATTACTATATATACAGTATTGCGATATAATCGGATACCACCCAGATACATTGATTGTTCAGTCTATCCATTCAACTATCTTTTCGTTTCGGTCGCTCGTATGTAAAACGGGAATATCGTCTCCTAGTGTGTATAACTATATACACAGCATAACATCATAATCGAATACAACCCATATACTATCCATTCAACCTTCTGTTCAATTCAGTCGCTCGTATGTATAACGGAAGAACAGTTACCTGGTGAGTATAACTATATAAACATAATCGAATACAACCCAGATACGATGATTGTTCAATCTATACTGAATTCAACCTTCTGCTCGATTCGGTCGCTTGTATGTGAAACGGAAGAACAGTAACCTGGTGAGTATTGCTATATAAACATCATCACGATATCATCGAATACAACTCAGATACAATTATCGTTTCGTCTAACCATTCAACATTCTGTTCGATTCAGTCGCTAGTATGTGTAACGGAAGTATCGTCACCTGGTAAGTATAACTATATATACAGTATCGCGATATAATCGGATACCACCCAGATACATTGATTGTTCAGTCTATCCATTCAACTTTCTTTTCGTTTCAGTCGCTCGTATGTAAAACGGGAATACCGTCTCCTAGTGTGTATAACTATATACACAGCATAACATCATAATCGAATACAACCCATATACTATCCATTCAACCTTCTGTTCAATTCAGTCGCTCGTATGTATAACGGAAGAACAGTTACCTGGTGAGTATAACTATATAAACATAATCGAATACAACCCAGACACGATGATTGTTCAATCTATACTGAATTCAACCTTCTGCTCGATTCGGTCGCTTGTATGTGAAACGGAAGAACAGTTACCTGGTGAGTATTGCTATATAAACATCATCACGATATCATCAGATACAACTCAGATACAATTATCGTTTCGTCTAACCATTCAACATTCTGTTCGATTCAGTCGTTAGTATGTGTAACGGAAGTATCGTCACCTGGTAAGTATCACTATATATACAGTATTGCGATATAATCGGATACCACCCAGATACATTGATTGTTCAGTCTATCCATTCAATTTTCTGTTCGTTGCGGTCGCTCGTATGTAAAACGGGAATACCGTCTCCTAGTGTGTATAACTATATACACAGCATAACATCATAATCGAATACAACCTATATACTATCCATTCAACCTTCTGTTCAATTCAGTCGCTCGTATGTATAACGGAAGAACAGTTACCTGGTGAGTATAACTATATAAACATAATCGAATACAACCCAGATACGATGATTGTTCAATCTATACTGAATTTAACTTTCTGCTCGATTCGGTCGCTTGTATGTAAAACGGAAGAACAGTTACCTGGTGAGTATTGCTATATAAACATCATCACGATATCATCGAATACAACTCAGATACAATTATCGTTTCGTCTAACCATTTAACCTTCTGTTCGATTCAGTCGCTAGTTTGTGTAACGGAAGTACCATCACCTGGTAAGTATCACTATATATACAGTATTGCGATATAATCGGATACCACCCAGATACATTGATTGTTCAGTCTATCCATTCAACTTTCTGTTCGTTTCGGTCGCTCGTATGTGAAACGGGAATACCGTCACCTTATGTGTATAAATATATATACAGCATAACATCATAATCGAATACAACCAAGATACTATCCATTCAACCTTCTGTTCGATTCGGTTGCTCGTATATATAACGAAAGAACAGTAACCTGGTGAGTATTCATTCAATTTTCTGTTCGTTTCGGTCGCTCGTATGTAAAACGGGAATACCGTCTCCTAGTGTGTATAACTATATACACAGCATAACATCATAATCGAATACAACCTATATACTATCCATTCAACCTTCTGTTCAATTCAGTCGCTCGTATGTATAACGGAAGAACAGTTACCTGGTGAGTATAACTATATAAACATAATCGAATACAACCCAGATACGATGATTGTTCAATCTATACTGAATTTAACTTTCTGCTCGATTCGGTCGCTTGTATGTAAAACGGAAGAACAGTTACCTGGTGAGTATTGCTATATAAACATCATCACGATATCATCGAATACAACTCAGATACAATTATCGTTTCGTCTAACCATTTAACCTTCTGTTCGATTCAGTCGCTAGTTTGTGTAACGGAAGTACCATCACCTGGTAAGTATCACTATATATACAGTATTGCGATATAATCGGATACCACCCAGATACATTGATTGTTCAGTCTATCCATTCAACTTTCTGTTCGTTTCGGTCGCTCGTATGTGAAACGGGAATACCGTCACCTTATGTGTATAAATATATATACAGCATAACATCATAATCGAATACAACCAAGATACTATCCATTCAACCTTCTGTTCGATTCGGTTGCTCGTATATATAACGAAAGAACAGTAACCTGGTGAGTATTTCTATATGAACGTCATCACGATATAATCGAATACAACCACAGATACGATCATTGTTTAGTCTATCCATTCAACCTTCAGTTCAATTCAGTCGCTCGTATGTATAACGGAAGAACAGTTACCTGGTGAGTATAACTATATAAACATAATCGAATACAACTCAGATACGATGATTGTTCAATCTATCCATTCAACCTTATGTTCGATTCGGTTGCTTGTATGTATATCGGAAGAACAGGTACCTGGTGAGTATATCTATATAAACATAATCGAATACAACTCAGATACGATGATTGTTCAATCTATCCATTTAACCTTCTGCTCGATTCGGTCGCTTGTATGTAAAACGGAAGGACAGTTACCTGGTGAGTATTGCTATATAATTATCATCACGATATCATCGAATACAACTCAGATACAATTATCGTTTCGTCTAACCATTCAACATTCTGTTCGATTCAGTCGCTAGTATGTGTAACGGAAGTATCGTCACCTGGTAAGTATCACTATATATACAGTATTGCGATATAATCGGATACCACCCAGATACATTGATTGTTCAGTCTATCCATTCAACTTTCTTTTCGTTTCGGTCGCTCGTATGTAAAACGGGAATACCGTCTCCTAGTGTGTATAACTATATACACAGCATAACATCATAATCGAATACAACCCATATACTATCCATTCAACCTTCTGTTCAATTCAGTCGCTCGTATGTATAACGGAAGAACAGTTACCTGGTGAGTATAACTATATAAACATAATCGAATACAACCCAGATACGATGATTGTTCAATCTATACTGAATTCAACCTTCTGCTCGATTCGGTCGCTTGTATGTAAAACGGAAGAACAGTTACCTGGTGAGTATTGCTATATAAACATCATCACGATATCATCGAATACAACTCAGATACAATTATCGTTTCGTCTAACCATTTAACCTTCTGTTCGATTCAGTCGCTAGTATGTGTAACGGAAGTACCGTCACCTGGTAAGTATCACTATATATACAGTATTGCGATATAAACGGATACCACCCAGATACATTGATTGTTCAGTCTATCCATTCAACTTTCTGTTCGTTTCGGTCGCTCGTATGTGAAACGGGAATACCGTCACCTTATGTGTATAACTATATATACAGCATAACATCATAATCGAATACAACCAAGATACTATCCATTCAACCTTCTGTTCGATTCGGTTGCTCGTATATATAACGAAAGAACAGTAACCTGGTGAGTATTTCTATATGAACGTCATCACGATATAATCGAATACAACCCCAGATACGATCATTGTTTAGTCTATCCATTCAACCTTCAGTTCAATTCAGTCGCTCGTATGTATAACGGAAGAACAGTTACCTGGTGAGTATAACTATATAAACATAATCGAATACAACTCAGATACGATGATTGTTCAATCTATCCATTCAACCTTATGTTCGATTCGGTTGCTTGTATGTATATCGGAAGAACAGGTACCTGGTGAGTATATCTATATAAACATAATCGAATACGACTCAGATACGATGATTGTTCAATCTATCCATTTAACCTTCTGCTCGATTCGGTCGCTTGTATGTAAAACGGAAGGACAGTTACCTGGTGAGTATTGCTATATAAACATCATCACGATATCATCGAATACAACTCAGATACAATTATCGTTTCGTCTAACCATTCAACATTCTGTTCGATTCAGTCGCTAGTATGTGTAACGGAAGTATCGTCACCTGGTAAGTATTACTATATATACAGTATTGCGATATAATCGGATACCACCCAGATACATTGATTGTTCAGTCTATCCATTCAACTATCTTTTCGTTTCGGTCGCTCGTATGTAAAACGGGAATATCGTCTCCTAGTGTGTATAACTATATACACAGCATAACATCATAATCGAATACAACCCATATACTATCCATTCAACCTTCTGTTCAATTCAGTCGCTCGTATGTATAACGGAAGAACAGTTACCTGGTGAGTATAACTATATAAACATAATCGAATACAACCCAGATACGATGATTGTTCAATCTATACTGAATTCAACCTTCTGCTCGATTCGGTCGCTTGTATGTGAAACGGAAGAACAGTAACCTGGTGAGTATTGCTATATAAACATCATCACGATATCATCGAATACAACTCAGATACAATTATCGTTTCGTCTAACCATTCAACATTCTGTTCGATTCAGTCGCTAGTATGTGTAACGGAAGTATCGTCACCTGGTAAGTATAACTATATATACAGTATCGCGATATAATCGGATACCACCCAGATACATTGATTGTTCAGTCTATCCATTCAACTTTCATTTCGTTTCAGTCGCTCGTATGTAAAACGGGAATACCGTCTCCTAGTGTGTATAACTATATACACAGCATAACATCATAATCGAATACAACCCATATACTATCCATTCAACCTTCTGTTCAATTCAGTCGCTCGTATGTATAACGGAAGAACAGTTACCTGGTGAGTATAACTATATAAACATAATCGAATACAACCCAGACACGATGATTGTTCAATCTATACTGAATTCAACCTTCTGCTCGATTCGGTCGCTTGTATGTGAAACGGAGGAACAGTTACCTGGTGAGTATTGCTATATAAACATCATCACGATATCATCAGATACAACTCAGATACAATTATCGTTTCGTCTAACCATTCAACATTCTGTTCGATTCAGTCGCTAGTATGTGTAACGGAAGTATCGTCACCTGGTAAGTATCACTATATATACAGTATTGCGATATAATCGGATACCACCCAGATACATTGATTGTTCAGTCTATCCATTCAATTTTCTGTTCGTTTCGGTCGCTCGTATGTAAAACGGGAATACCGTCTCCTAGTGTGTATAACTATATACACAGCATAACATCATAATCGAATACAACCTATATACTATCCATTCAACCTTCTGTTCAATTCAGTCGCTCGTATGTATAACGGAAGAACAGTTACCTGGTGAGTATAACTATATAAACATAATCGAATACAACCCAGATACGATGATTGTTCAATCTATACTGAATTTAACTTTCTGCTCGATTCGGTCGCTTGTATGTAAAACGGAAGAACAGTTACCTGGTGAGTATTGCTATATAAACATCATCACGATATCATCGAATACAACTCAGATACAATTATCGTTTCGTCTAACCATTTAACCTTCTGTTCGATTCAGTCGCTAGTTTGTGTAACGGAAGTACCATCACCTGGTAAGTATCACTATATATACAGTATTGCGTTATAATCGGATACCACCCAGATACATTGATTGTTCAGTCTATCCATTCAACTTTCTGTTCGTTTCGGTCGCTCGTATGTGAAACGGGAATACCGTCACCTTATGTGTATAAATATATATACAGCATAACATCATAATCGAATACAACCAAGATACTATCCATTCAACCTTCTGTTCGATTCGGTTGCTCGTATATATAACGAAAGAACAGTAACCTGGTGAGTATTTCTATATGAACGTCATCACGATATAATCGAATACAACCCCAGATACGATCATTGTTTAGTCTATCCATTCAACCTTCAGTTCAATTCAGTCGCTCGTATGTATAACGGAAGAACAGTTACCTGGTGAGTATAACTATATAAACATAATCGAATACAACTCAGATACGATGATTGTTCAATCTATCTATTCAACCTTATGTTCGATTCGGTTGCTTGTATGTATATCGGAAGAACAGGTACCTGGTGAGTATATCTATATAAACATAATCGAATACAACTCAGATACGATGATTGTTCAATCTATCCATTTAACCTTCTGCTCGATTCGGTCGCTTGTATGTAAAACGGAAGGACAGTTACCTGGTGAGTATTGCTATATAAACATCATCACGATATCATCGAATACAACTCAGATACAATTATCGTTTCGTCTAACCATTCAACATTCTGTTCGATTCAGTCGCTAGTATGTGTAACGGAAGTATCGTCACCTGGTAAGTATCACTATATATACAGTATTGCGATATAATCGGATACCACCCAGATACATTGATTGTTCAGTCTATCCATTCAACTATCTTTTCGTTTCGGTCGCTCGTATGTAAAACGGGAATATCGTCTCCTAGTGTGTATAACTATATACACAGCATAACATCATAATCGAATACAACCCATATACTATCCATTCAACCTTCTGTTCAATTCAGTCGCTCGTATGTATAACGGAAGAACAGTTACCTGGTGAGTATAACTATATAAACATAATCGAATACAACCCAGATACGATGATTGTTCAATCTATACTGAATTCAACCTTCTGCTCGATTCGGTCGCTTGTATGTGAAACGGAAGAACAGTTACCTGGTGAGTATTGCTATATAAACATCATCACGATATCATCGAATACAACTCAGATACAATTATCGTTTCGTCTAACCATTCAACATTCTGTTCGATTCAGTCGCTAGTATGTGTAACGGAAGTACCGTCACCTGGTAAGTATCACTATATATACAGTATTGCGATATAATCGGATACCACCCAGATACATTGATTGTTCAGTCTATCCATTCAACTTTCTGTTCGTTTCGGTCGCTCGTATGTGAAACGGGAATACCGTCACCTTATGTGTATAACTATATACACAGCATAACATCATAATCGAATACAACCCAGATACTATCCATTCAACCTTCTGTTCGATTCGGTTGCTCGTATGTATAACGAAAGAACAGTAACCTGGTGAGTATTGCTATATAAACATCATCACGATATCATCGAATACAACTCAGATACAATTATCGTTTCGTCTAACCATTCAACATTCTGTTCGATTCAGTCGCTAGTATGTGTAACGGAAGTATCGTCACCTGGTAAGTATAACTATATATACAGTATCGCGATATAATCGGATACCACCCAGATACATTGATTGTTCAGTCTATCCATTCAACTTTCTTTTCGTTTCAGTCGCTCGTATGTAAAACGGGAATACCGTCTCCTAGTGTGTATAACTATATACACAGCATAACATCATAATCGAATACAACCCATATACTATCCATTCAACCTTCTGTTCAATTCAGTCGCTCGTATGTATAACGGAAGAACAGTTACCTGGTGAGTATAACTATATAAACATAATCGAATACAACCCAGACACGATGATTGTTCAATCTATACTGAATTCAACCTTCTGCTCGATTCGGTCGCTTGTATGTGAAACGGAAGAACAGTTACCTGGTGAGTATTGCTATATAAACATCATCACGATATCATCAGATACAACTCAGATACAATTATCGTTTCGTCTAACCATTCAACATTCTGTTCGATTCAGTCGCTAGTATGTGTAACGGAAGTATCGTCACCTGGTAAGTATCACTATATATACAGTATTGCGATATAATCGGATACCACCCAGATACATTGATTGTTCAGTCTATCCATTCAATTTTCTGTTCGTTTCGGTCGCTCGTATGTAAAACGGGAATACCGTCTCCTAGTGTGTATAACTATATACACAGCATAACATCATAATCGAATACAACCTATATACTATCCATTCAACCTTCTGTTCAATTCAGTCGCTCGTATGTATAACGGAAGAACAGTTACCTGGTGAGTAAAACTATATAAACATAATCGAATACAACCCAGATACGATGATTGTTCAATCTATACTGAATTTAACTTTCTGCTCGATTCGGTCGCTTGTATGTAAAACGGAAGAACAGTTACCTGGTGAGTATTGCTATATAAACATCATCACGATATCATCGAATACAACTCAGATACAATTATCGTTTCGTCTAACCATTTAACCTTCTGTTCGATTCAGTCGCTAGTTTGTGTAACGGAAGTACCATCACCTGGTAAGTATCACTATATATACAGTATTGCGATATAATCGGATACCACCCAGATACATTGATTGTTCAGTCTATCCATTCAACTTTCTTTTCGTTTCGGTCGCTCGTATGTAAAACGGGAATACCGTCTCCTAGTGTGTATAACTATATACACAGCATAACATCATAATCGAATACAACCCATATACTATCCATTCAACCTTCTGTTCAATTCAGTCGCTCGTATGTATAACGGAAGAACAGTTACCTGGTGAGTATAACTATATAAACATAATCGAATACAACCCAGATACGATGATTGTTCAATCTATACTGAATTCAACCTTCTGCTCGATTCGGTCGCTTGTATGTAAAACGGAAGAACAGTTACCTGGTGAGTATTGCTATATAAACATCATCACGATATCATCGAATACAACTCAGATACAATTATCGTTTCGTCTAACCATTTAACCTTCTGTTCGATTCAGTCGCTAGTATGTGTAACGGAAGTACCGTCACCTGGTAAGTATCACTATATATACAGTATTGCGATATAAACGGATACCACCCAGATACATTGATTGTTCAGTCTATCCATTCAACTTTCTGTTCGTTTCGGTCGCTCGTATGTGAAACGGGAATACCGTCACCTTATGTGTATAACTATATATACAGCATAACATCATAATCGAATACAACCAAGATACTATCCATTCAACCTTCTGTTCGATTCGGTTGCTCGTATATATAACGAAAGAACAGTAACCTGGTGAGTATTTCTATATGAACGTCATCACGATATAATCGAATACAACCCCAGATACGATCATTGTTTAGTCTATCCATTCAACCTTCAGTTCAATTCAGTCGCTCGTATGTATAACGGAAGAACAGTTACCTGGTGAGTATAACTATATAAACATAATCGAATACAACTCAGATACGATGATTGTTCAATCTATCCATTCAACCTTATGTTCGATTCGGTTGCTTGTATGTATATCGGAAGAACAGGTACCTGGTGAGTATATCTATATAAACATAATCGAATACGACTCAGATACGATGATTGTTCAATCTATCCATTTAACCTTCTGCTCGATTCGGTCGCTTGTATGTAAAACGGAAGGACAGTTACCTGGTGAGTATTGCTATATAAACATCATCACGATATCATCGAATACAACTCAGATACAATTATCGTTTCGTCTAACCATTCAACATTCTGTTCGATTCAGTCGCTAGTATGTGTAACGGAAGTATCGTCACCTGGTAAGTATTACTATATATACAGTATTGCGATATAATCGGATACCACCCAGATACATTGATTGTTCAGTCTATCCATTCAACTATCTTTTCGTTTCGGTCGCTCGTATGTAAAACGGGAATATCGTCTCCTAGTGTGTATAACTATATACACAGCATAACATCATAATCGAATACAACCCATATACTATCCATTCAACCTTCTGTTCAATTCAGTCGCTCGTATGTATAACGGAAGAACAGTTACCTGGTGAGTATAACTATATAAACATAATCGAATACAACCCAGATACGATGATTGTTCAATCTATACTGAATTCAACCTTCTGCTCGATTCGGTCGCTTGTTTGTGAAACGGAAGAACAGTAACCTGGTGAGTATTGCTATATAAACATCATCACGATATCATCGAATACAACTCAGATACAATTATCGTTTCGTCTAACCATTCAACATTCTGTTCGATTCAGTCGCTAGTATGTGTAACGGAAGTATCGTCACCTGGTAAGTATAACTATATATACAGTATCGCGATATAATCGGATACCACCCAGATACATTGATTGTTCAGTCTATCCATTCAACTTTCTTTTCGTTTCAGTCGCTCGTATGTAAAACGGGAATACCGTCTCCTAGTGTGTATAACTATATACACAGCATAACATCATAATCGAATACAACCCATATACTATCCATTCAACCTTCTGTTCAATTCAGTCGCTCGTATGTATAACGGAAGAACAGTTACCTGGTGAGTATAACTATATAAACATAATCGAATACAACCCAGACACGATGATTGTTCAATCTATACTGAATTCAACCTTCTGCTCGATTCGGTCGCTTGTATGTGAAACGGAAGAACAGTTACCTGGTGAGTATTGCTATATAAACATCATCACGATATCATCAGATACAACTCAGATACAATTATCGTTTCGTCTAACCATTCAACATTCTGTTCGATTCAGTCGCTAGTATGTGTAACGGAAGTATCGTCACCTGGTAAGTATCACTATATATACAGTATTGCGATATAATCGGATACCACCCAGATACATTGATTGTTCAGTCTATCCATTCAACTATCTTTTCGTTTCGGTCGCTCGTATGTAAAACGGGAATATCGTCTCCTAGTGTGTATAACTATATACACAGCATAACATCATAATCGAATACAACCCATATACTATCCATTCAACCTTCTGTTCAATTCAGTCGCTCGTATGTATAACGGAAGAACAGTTACCTGGTGAGTATAACTATATAAACATAATCGAATACAACCCAGATACGATGATTGTTCAATCTATACTGAATTCAACCTTCTGCTCGATTCGGTCGCTTGTATGTGAAACGGAAGAACAGTTACCTGGTGAGTATTGCTATATAAACATCATCACGATATCATCGAATACAACTCAGATACAATTATCGTTTCGTCTAACCATTCAACATTCTGTTCGATTCAGTCGCTAGTATGTGTAACGGAAGTACCGTCACCTGGTAAGTATCACTATATATACAGTATTGCGATATAATCGGATACCACCCAGATACATTGATTGTTCAGTCTATCCATTCAACTTTCTGTTCGTTTCGGTCGCTCGTATGTGAAACGGGAATACCGTCACCTTATGTGTATAACTATATACACAGCATAACATCATAATCGAATACAACCCAGATACTATCCATTCAACCTTCTGTTCGATTCGGTTGCTCGTATGTATAACGAAAGAACAGTAACCTGGTGAGTATTGCTATATAAACATCATCACGATATCATCGAATACAACTCAGATACAATTATCGTTTCGTCTAACCATTCAACATTCTGTTCGATTCAGTCGCTAGTATGTGTAACGGAAGTATCGTCACCTGGTAAGTATAACTATATATACAGTATCGCGATATAATCGGATACCACCCAGATACATTGATTGTTCAGTCTATCCATTCAACTTTCTTTTCGTTTCAGTCGCTCGTATGTAAAACGGGAATACCGTCTCCTAGTGTGTATAACTATATACACAGCATAACATCATAATCGAATACAACCCATATACTATCCATTCAACCTTCTGTTCAATTCAGTCGCTCGTATGTATAACGGAAGAACAGTTACCTGGTGAGTATAACTATATAAACATAATCGAATACAACCCAGACACGATGATTGTTCAATCTATACTGAATTCAACCTTCTGCTCGATTCGGTCGCTTGTATGTGAAACGGAAGAACAGTTACCTGGTTAGTATTGCTATATAAACATCATCACGATATCATCAGATACAACTCAGATACAATTATCGTTTCGTCTAACCATTCAACATTCTGTTCGATTCAGTCGCTAGTATGTGTAACGGAAGTATCGTCACCTGGTAAGTATCACTATATATACAGTATTGCGATATAATCGGATACCACCCAGATACATTGATTGTTCAGTCTATCCATTCAATTTTCTGTTCGTTTCGGTCGCTCGTATGTAAAACGGGAATACCGTCTCCTAGTGTGTATAACTATATACACAGCATAACATCATAATCGAATACAACCTATATACTATCCATTCAACCTTCTGTTCAATTCAGTCGCTCGTATGTATAACGGAAGAACAGTTACCTGGTGAGTAAAACTATATAAACATAATCGAATACAACCCAGATACGATGATTGTTCAATCTATACTGAATTTAACTTTCTGCTCGATTCGGTCGCTTGTATGTAAAACGGAAGAACAGTTACCTGGTGAGTATTGCTATATAAACATCATCACGATATCATCGAATACAACTCAGATACAATTATCGTTTCGTCTAACCATTTAACCTTCTGTTCGATTCAGTCGCTAGTTTGTGTAACGGAAGTACCATCACCTGGTAAGTATCACTATATATACAGTATTGCGATATAATCGGATACCACCCAGATACATTGATTGTTCAGTCTATCCATTCAACTTTCTGTTCATTTCGGTCGCTCGTATGTGAAACGGGAATACCGTCACCTTATGTGTATAACTATATACACAGCATAACATCATAATCGAATACAACCCAGATACTATCCATTCAACCTTCTGTTCGATTCGGTTGCTCGTATGTATAACGAAGAACAGTAACCTGGTGAGTATTGCTATATAAACATCATCACGATATCATCGAATACAACTCAGATACAATTATCGTTTCGTCTAACCATTCAACATTCTGTTCGATTCAGTCGCTAGTATGTGTAACGGAAGTATCGTCACCTGGTAAGTATCACTATATATACAGTATTGCGATATAATCGGATACCACCCAGATACATTGATTGTTCAGTCTATCCATTCAACTTTCTTTTCGTTTCGGTCGCTCGTATGTAAAACGGGAATACCGTCTCCTAGTGTGTATAACTATATACACAGCATAACATCATAATCGAATACAACCCATATACTATCCATTCAACCTTCTGTTCAATTCAGTCGCTCGTATGTATAACGGAAGAACAGTTACCTGGTGAGTATAACTATATAAACATAATCGAATACAACCCAGATACGATGATTGTTCAATCTATACTGAATTCAACCTTCTGCTCGATTCGGTCGCTTGTATGTGAAACGGAAGAACAGTTACCTGGTGAGTATTGCTATATAAACATCATCACGATATCATCGAATACAACTCAGATACAATTATCGTTTCGTCTAACCATTCAACATTCTGTTCGATTCAGTCGCTAGTATGTGTAACGGAAGTATCGTCACCTTGTAAGTATCACTATATGTACAGTATTGCGATATAATCGGATACCACCCAGATACATTGATTGTTCAGTCTATCCATTCAACTTTCTGTTCGTTTCGGTCGCTCGTATGTAAAACGGGAATACCGTCTCCTAGTGTGTATAACTATATACACAGCATAACATCATAATCGAATACAACCTATATACTATCCATTCAACCTTCTGTTCAATTCAGTCGCTCGTATGTATAACGGAAGAACAGTTACCTGGTGAGTATAACTATATAAACATAATCGAATACAACCCAGATACGATGATTGTTCAATCTATACTGAATTCAACTTTCTGCTCGATTCGGTCGCTTGTATGTAAAACGGAAGCACAGTTACCTGGTGAGTATTGCTATATAAACATCATCACGATATCATCGAATACAACTCAGATACAATTATCGTTTCTTCTAACCATTTAACCTTCTGTTCGATTCAGTCGCTAGTATGTGTAACGGAAGTACCGTCACCTGGTAAGTATCACTATATATACAGTATTGCGATATAATCGGATACCACCCAGATACATTGATTGTTCAGTCTATCCATTCAACTTTCTGTTCATTTCGGTCGCTCGTATGTGAAACGGGAATACCGTCACCTTATGTGTATAACTATATACACAGCATAACATCATAATCGAATACAACCCAGATACTATCCATTCAACCTTCTGTTCGATTCGGTTGCTCGTATGTATAACGAAAGAACAGTAACCTGGTGAGTATTGCTATATAAACATTATCACGATATCATCGAATACAACTCAGATACAATTATCGTTTCGTCTAACCATTCAACATTCTGTTCGATTCAGTCGCTAGTATGTGTAACGGAAGTATCGTCACCTGGTAAGTATCACTATATATACAGTATTGCGATATAATCGGATACCACCCAGATACATTGATTGTTCAGTCTATCCATTCAACTTTCTGTTCGTTTCGGTCGCTCGTATGTGAAACGGGAATACCTTCACCTTATGTGTATAACTATATACACAGCATAACATCATAATCGAATACAACCCAGATACTATCCATTCAACCTTCTGTTCGATTCGGTTGCTCGTATGTATAACGAAAGAACAGTAACCTGGTGAGTATTGCTATATAAACATCATCACGATATCATCGAATACAACTCAGATACAATTATCGTTTCTTCTAACCATTTAACCTTCTGTTCGATTCAGTCGCTAGTATGTGTAACGGAAGTACCGTCACCTGGTAAGTATCACTATATATACAGTATTGCGATATAATCGGATACCACCCAGATACATTGATTGTTCAGTCTATCCATTCAACTTTTTGTTCGTTTCGGTCGCTCGTATGTGAAACGGGAATACCGTCACCTTATGTGTATAACTATATACACAGCATAACATCATAATCGAATACAACCCAGATACTATCCATTCAACCTTCTGTTCGATTCGGTTGCTCGTATGTATAACGAAAGAACAGTAACCTGGTGAGTATTTCTATATGAACGTCATCTCGATATAATCGAATACAACTTAGTTACAATTATCGTTCCGTCTAACCATCCAACCTTATGTTCGATTCAGACGCTCGTATGTGTAACGAAAGAACCGTTACATGGTAGGTGTAGTTAAATATACAACATAACGATATAATCGGAGACAACCCAGATACAATGATTGTTCAATCTATCCATTCAACCTTATGTTCTATTTGGTTGCTAGTATGTATAACGAAAGAACAGTTACCTGGTTAGACATAATATATAATAATCATCACGAAATAATCGAATACAACCCAGATACGATGATTGTTCAGTCTATCCATTCAACCTTCTGTTCAGTTCAGTCGCTCTTATGTATAACTGGAGAACAGTTACCTGGTGAGTATAACTTTATGATCATCATCACGATACAATCGAATACAACCCCAGATACGATCATTGTTTAGTCTATCCATTCAACCTTCAGTTCAATTCAGTCGCTCGTATGTATAAAGGAAGAACAGTTACCTGGTGAGTATAACTATATAAACATAATCGAATACAACCCAGATACGATGATTGTTCAGTCTATCCATTCAACCTTCTGTTCAGTTCAGTCGCTCTTATGTATAACTGGAGAACAGTTACCTGGTGAGTATAACTTTATGATCATCATCACGATACAATCGAATACAACCCCAGATACGATCATTGTTTAGTCTATCCATTCAACCTTCAGTTCAATTCAGTCGCTCGTATGTATAAAGGAAGAACAGTTACCTGGTGAGTATAACTATATAAACATAATCGAATACAACTCAGATACGATGATTGTTCAATCTATCCATTCAACCTTATGTTCGATTCGGTTGCTCGTATGTATATCGGAAGAACAGGTACCTGGTGAGTATATTTATATAAACATAATCGAATACAACTCATAAACGATGATTGTTCAATCTATCCATTTAACCTTCTGCTCGATTCGGTCGCTTGTATGTAAAACGGAAGGACAGTTACCTGGTGAGTATTGCTATATAATTATCATCACGATATCATCGAATACAACTCAGATACAATTATCGTTTCGTCTAACCATTCAACATTCTGTTCGATTCAGTCGCTAGTATGTGTAACGGAAGTATCGTCACCTGGTAAGTATCACTATATATACAGTATTGCGATATAATCGGATACCACCCAGATACATTGATTGTTCAGTCTATCCATTCAACTTTCTTTTCGTTTCGGTCGCTCGTATGTAAAACGGGAATACCGTCTCCTAGTGTGTATAACTATATACACAGCATAACATCATAATCGAATACAACCCATATACTATCCATTCAACCTTCTGTTCAATTCAGTCGCTCGTATGTATAACGGAAGAACAGTTACCTGGTGAGTATAACTATATAAACATAATCGAATACAACCCAGATACGATGATTGTTCAATCTATACTGAATTCAACCTTCTGCTCGATTCGGTCGCTTGTATGTAAAACGGAAGAACAGTTACCTGGTGAGTATTGCTATATAAACATCATCACGATATCATCGAATACAACTCAGATACAATTATCGTTTCGTCTAACCATTTAACCTTCTGTTCGATTCAGTCGCTAGTATGTGTAACGGAAGTACCGTCACCTGGTAAGTATCACTATATATACAGTATTGCGATATAAACGGATACCACCCAGATACATTGATTGTTCAGTCTATCCATTCAACTTTCTGTTCGTTTCGGTCGCTCGTATGTGAAACGGGAATACCGTCACCTTATGTGTATAACTATATATACAGCATAACATCATAATCGAATACAACCAAGATACTATCCATTCAACCTTCTGTTCGATTCGGTTGCTCGTATATATAACGAAAGAACAGTAACCTGGTGAGTATTTCTATATGAACGTCATCACGATATAATCGAATACAACCCCAGATACGATCATTGTTTAGTCTATCCATTCAACCTTCAGTTCAATTCAGTCGCTCGTATGTATAACGGAAGAACAGTTACCTGGTGAGTATAACTATATAAACATAATCGAATACAACTCAGATACGATGATTGTTCAATCTATCCATTCAACCTTATGTTCGATTCGGTTGCTTGTATGTATATCGGAAGAACAGGTACCTGGTGAGTATATCTATATAAACATAATCGAATACGACTCAGATACGATGATTGTTCAATCTATCCATTTAACCTTCTGCTCGATTCGGTCGCTTGTATGTAAAACGGAAGGACAGTTACCTGGTGAGTATTGCTATATAAACATCATCACGATATCATCGAATACAACTCAGATACAATTATCGTTTCGTCTAACCATTCAACATTCTGTTCGATTCAGTCGCTAGTATGTGTAACGGAAGTATCGTCACCTGGTAAGTATTACTATATATACAGTATTGCGATATAATCGGATACCACCCAGATACATTGATTGTTCAGTCTATCCATTCAACTATCTTTTCGTTTCGGTCGCTCGTATGTAAAACGGGAATATCGTCTCCTAGTGTGTATAACTATATACACAGCATAACATCATAATCGAATACAACCCATATACTATCCATTCAACCTTCTGTTCAATTCAGTCGCTCGTATGTATAACGGAAGAACAGTTACCTGGTGAGTATAACTATATAAACATAATCGAATACAACCCAGATACGATGATTGTTCAATCTATACTGAATTCAACCTTCTGCTCGATTCGGTCGCTTGTATGTGAAACGGAAGAACAGTAACCTGGTGAGTATTGCTATATAAACATCATCACGATATCATCGAATACGACTCAGATACAATTATCGTTTCGTCTAACCATTCAACATTCTGTTCGATTCAGTCGCTAGTATGTGTAACGGAAGTATCGTCACCTGGTAAGTATAACTATATATACAGTATCGCGATATAATCGGATACCACCCAGATACATTGATTGTTCAGTCTATCCATTCAACTTTCTTTTCGTTTCAGTCGCTCGTATGTAAAACGGGAATACCGTCTCCTAGTGTGTATAACTATATACACAGCATAACATCATAATCGAATACAACCCATATACTATCCATTCAACCTTCTGTTCAATTCAGTCGCTCGTATGTATAACGGAAGAACAGTTACCTGGTGAGTATAACTATATAAACATAATCGAATACAACCCAGACACGATGATTGTTCAATCTATACTGAATTCAACCTTCTGCTCGATTCGGTCGCTTGTATGTGAAACGGAAGAACAGTTACCTGGTGAGTATTGCTATATAAACATCATCACGATATCATCAGATACAACTCAGATACAATTATCGTTTCGTCTAACCATTCAACATTCTGTTCGATTCAGTCGTTAGTATGTGTAACGGAAGTATCGTCACCTGGTAAGTATCACTATATATACAGTATTGCGATATAATCGGATACCACCCAGATACATTGATTGTTCAGTCTATCCATTCAATTTTCTGTTCGTTGCGGTCGCTCGTATGTAAAACGGGAATACCGTCTCCTAGTGTGTATAACTATATACACAGCATAACATCATAATCGAATACAACCTATATACTATCCATTCAACCTTCTGTTCAATTCAGTCGCTCGTATGTATAACGGAAGAACAGTTACCTGGTGAGTATAACTATATAAACATAATCGAATACAACCCAGATACGATGATTGTTCAATCTATACTGAATTTAACTTTCTGCTCGATTCGGTCGCTTGTATGTAAAACGGAAGAACAGTTACCTGGTGAGTATTGCTATATAAACATCATCACGATATCATCGAATACAACTCAGATACAATTATCGTTTCGTCTAACCATTTAACCTTCTGTTCGATTCAGTCGCTAGTTTGTGTAACGGAAGTACCATCACCTGGTAAGTATCACTATATATACAGTATTGCGATATAATCGGATACCACCCAGATACATTGATTGTTCAGTCTATCCATTCAACTTTCTGTTCGTTTCGGTCGCTCGTATGTGAAACGGGAATACCGTCACCTTATGTGTATAAATATATATACAGCATAACATCATAATCGAATACAACCAAGATACTATCCATTCAACCTTCTGTTCGATTCGGTTGCTCGTATATATAACGAAAGAACAGTAACCTGGTGAGTATTCATTCAATTTTCTGTTCGTTTCGGTCGCTCGTATGTAAAACGGGAATACCGTCTCCTAGTGTGTATAACTATATACACAGCATAACATCATAATCGAATACAACCTATATACTATCCATTCAACCTTCTGTTCAATTCAGTCGCTCGTATGTATAACGGAAGAACAGTTACCTGGTGAGTATAACTATATAAACATAATCGAATACAACCCAGATACGATGATTGTTCAATCTATACTGAATTTAACTTTCTGCTCGATTCGGTCGCTTGTATGTAAAACGGAAGAACAGTTACCTGGTGAGTATTGCTATATAAACATCATCACGATATCATCGAATACAACTCAGATACAATTATCGTTTCGTCTAACCATTTAACCTTCTGTTCGATTCAGTCGCTAGTTTGTGTAACGGAAGTACCATCACCTGGTAAGTATCACTATATATACAGTATTGCGATATAATCGGATACCACCCAGATACATTGATTGTTCAGTCTATCCATTCAACTTTCTGTTCGTTTCGGTCGCTCGTATGTGAAACGGGAATACCGTCACCTTATGTGTATAAATATATATACAGCATAACATCATAATCGAATACAACCAAGATACTATCCATTCAACCTTCTGTTCGATTCGGTTGCTCGTATATATAACGAAAGAACAGTAACCTGGTGAGTATTTCTATATGAACGTCATCACGATATAATCGAATACAACCCCAGATACGATCATTGTTTAGTCTATCCATTCAACCTTCAGTTCAATTCAGTCGCTCGTATGTATAACGGAAGAACAGTTACCTGGTGAGTATAACTATATAAACATAATCGAATACAACTCAGATACGATGATTGTTCAATCTATCCATTCAACCTTATGTTCGATTCGGTTGCTTGTATGTATATCGGAAGAACAGGTACCTGGTGAGTATATCTATATAAACATAATCGAATACAACTCAGATACGATGATTGTTCAATCTATCCATTTAACCTTCTGCTCGATTCGGTCGCTTGTATGTAAAACGGAAGGACAGTTACCTGGTGAGTATTGCTATATAATTATCATCACGATATCATCGAATACAACTCAGATACAATTATCGTTTCGTCTAACCATTCAACATTCTGTTCGATTCAGTCGCTAGTATGTGTAACGGAAGTATCGTCACCTGGTAAGTATCACTATATATACAGTATTGCGATATAATCGGATACCACCCAGATACATTGATTGTTCAGTCTATCCATTCAACTTTCTGTTCGTTTCGGTCGCTCGTATGTGAAACGGGAATACCGTCACCTTATGTGTATAACTATATACACAGCATAACATCATAATCGAATACAACCCAGATACTATCCATTCAACCTTCTGTTCGATTCGGTTGCTCGTATGTATAACGAAAGAACAGTAACCTGGTGAGTATTGCTATATAAACATCATCACGATATCATCGAATACAACTCAGATACAATTATCGTTTCGTCTAACCATTCAACATTCTGTTCGATTCAGTCGCTAGTATGTGTAACGGAAGTATCGTCACCTGGTAAGTATAACTATATATACAGTATCGCGATATAATCGGATACCACCCAGATACATTGATTGTTCAGTCTATCCATTCAACTTTCTTTTCGTTTCAGTCGCTCGTATGTAAAACGGGAATACCGTCTCCTAGTGTGTATAACTATATACACAGCATAACATCATAATCGAATACAACCCATATACTATCCATTCAACCTTCTGTTCAATTCAGTCGCTCGTATGTATAACGGAAGAACAGTTACCTGGTGAGTATAACTATATAAACATAATCGAATACAACCCAGACACGATGATTGTTCAATCTATACTGAATTCAACCTTCTGCTCGATTCGGTCGCTTGTATGTGAAACGGAAGAACAGTTACCTGGTGAGTATTGCTATATAAACATCATCACGATATCATCAGATACAACTCAGATACAATTATCGTTTCGTCTAACCATTCAACATTCTGTTCGATTCAGTCGCTAGTATGTGTAACGGAAGTATCGTCACCTGGTAAGTATCACTATATATACAGTATTGCGATATAATCGGATACCACCCAGATACATTGATTGTTCAGTCTATCCATTCAATTTTCTGTTCGTTTCGGTCGCTCGTATGTAAAACGGGAATACCGTCTCCTAGTGTGTATAACTATATACACAGCATAACATCATAATCGAATACAACCTATATACTATCCATTCAACCTTCTGTTCAATTCAGTCGCTCGTATGTATAACGGAAGAACAGTTACCTGGTGAGTAAAACTATATAAACATAATCGAATACAACCCAGATACGATGATTGTTCAATCTATACTGAATTTAACTTTCTGCTCGATTCGGTCGCTTGTATGTAAAACGGAAGAACAGTTACCTGGTGAGTATTGCTATATAAACATCATCACGATATCATCGAATACAACTCAGATACAATTATCGTTTCGTCTAACCATTTAACCTTCTGTTCGATTCAGTCGCTAGTTTGTGTAACGGAAGTACCATCACCTGGTAAGTATCACTATATATACAGTATTGCGATATAATCGGATACCACCCAGATACATTGATTGTTCAGTCTATCCATTCAACTTTCTTTTCGTTTCGGTCGCTCGTATGTAAAACGGGAATACCGTCTCCTAGTGTGTATAACTATATACACAGCATAACATCATAATCGAATACAACCCATATACTATCCATTCAACCTTCTGTTCAATTCAGTCGCTCGTATGTATAACGGAAGAACAGTTACCTGGTGAGTATAACTATATAAACATAATCGAATACAACCCAGATACGATGATTGTTCAATCTATACTGAATTCAACCTTCTGCTCGATTCGGTCGCTTGTATGTAAAACGGAAGAACAGTTACCTGGTGAGTATTGCTATATAAACATCATCACGATATCATCGAATACAACTCAGATACAATTATCGTTTCGTCTAACCATTTAACCTTCTGTTCGATTCAGTCGCTAGTATGTGTAACGGAAGTACCGTCACCTGGTAAGTATCACTATATATACAGTATTGCGATATAAACGGATACCACCCAGATACATTGATTGTTCAGTCTATCCATTCAACTTTCTGTTCGTTTCGGTCGCTCGTATGTGAAACGGGAATACCGTCACCTTATGTGTATAACTATATATACAGCATAACATCATAATCGAATACAACCAAGATACTATCCATTCAACCTTCTGTTCGATTCGGTTGCTCGTATATATAACGAAAGAACAGTAACCTGGTGAGTATTTCTATATGAACGTCATCACGATATAATCGAATACAACCCCAGATACGATCATTGTTTAGTCTATCCATTCAACCTTCAGTTCAATTCAGTCGCTCGTATGTATAACGGAAGAACAGTTACCTGGTGAGTATAACTATATAAACATAATCGAATACAACTCAGATACGATGATTGTTCAATCTATCCATTCAACCTTATGTTCGATTCGGTTGCTTGTATGTATATCGGAAGAACAGGTACCTGGTGAGTATATCTATATAAACATAATCGAATACGACTCAGATACGATGATTGTTCAATCTATCCATTTAACCTTCTGCTCGATTCGGTCGCTTGTATGTAAAACGGAAGGACAGTTACCTGGTGAGTATTGCTATATAAACATCATCACGATATCATCGAATACAACTCAGATACAATTATCGTTTCGTCTAACCATTCAACATTCTGTTCGATTCAGTCGCTAGTATGTGTAACGGAAGTATCGTCACCTGGTAAGTATTACTATATATACAGTATTGCGATATAATCGGATACCACCCAGATACATTGATTGTTCAGTCTATCCATTCGACTATCTTTTCGTTTCGGTCGCTCGTATGTAAAACGGGAATATCGTCTCCTAGTGTGTATAACTATATACACAGCATAACATCATAATCGAATACAACCCATATACTATCCATTCAACCTTCTGTTCAATTCAGTCGCTCGTATGTATAACGGAAGAACAGTTACCTGGTGAGTATAACTATATAAACATAATCGAATACAACCCAGATACGATGATTGTTCAATCTATACTGAATTCAACCTTCTGCTCGATTCGGTCGCTTGTTTGTGAAACGGAAGAACAGTAACCTGGTGAGTATTGCTATATAAACATCATCACGATATCATCGAATACAACTCAGATACAATTATCGTTTCGTCTAACCATTCAACATTCTGTTCGATTCAGTCGCTAGTATGTGTAACGGAAGTATCGTCACCTGGTAAGTATAACTATATATACAGTATCGCGATATAATCGGATACCACCCAGATACATTGATTGTTCAGTCTATCCATTCAACTTTCTTTTCGTTTCAGTCGCTCGTATGTAAAACGGGAATACCGTCTCCTAGTGTGTATAACTATATACACAGCATAACATCATAATCGAATACAACCCATATACTATCCATTCAACCTTCTGTTCAATTCAGTCGCTCGTATGTATAACGGAAGAACAGTTACCTGGTGAGTATAACTATATAAACATAATCGAATACAACCCAGACACGATGATTGTTCAATCTATACTGAATTCAACCTTCTGCTCGATTCGGTCGCTTGTATGTGAAACGGAAGAACAGTTACCTGGTGAGTATTGCTATATAAACATCATCACGATATCATCAGATACAACTCAGATACAATTATCGTTTCGTCTAACCATTCAACATTCTGTTCGATTCAGTCGCTAGTATGTGTAACGGAAGTATCGTCACCTGGTAAGTATCACTATATATACAGTATTGCGATATAATCGGATACCACCCAGATACATTGATTGTTCAGTCTATCCATTCAATTTTCTGTTCGTTTCGGTCGCTCGTATGTAAAACGGGAATACCGTCTCCTAGTGTGTATAACTATATACACAGCATAACATCATAATCGAATACAACCTATATACTATCCATTCAACCTTCTGTTCAATTCAGTCGCTCGTATGTATAACGGAAGAACAGTTACCTGGTGAGTATAACTATATAAACATAATCGAATACAACCCAGATACGATGATTGTTCAATCTATACTGAATTTAACTTTCTGCTCGATTCGGTCGCTTGTATGTAAAACGGAAGAACAGTTACCTGGTGAGTATTGCTATATAAACATCATCACGATATCATCGAATACAACTCAGATACAATTATCGTTTCGTCTAACCATTTAACCTTCTGTTCGATTCAGTCGCTAGTTTGTGTAACGGAAGTACCATCACCTGGTAAGTATCACTATATATACAGTATTGCGTTATAATCGGATACCACCCAGATACATTGATTGTTCAGTCTATCCATTCAACTTTCTGTTCGTTTCGGTCGCTCGTATGTGAAACGGGAATACCGTCACCTTATGTGTATAAATATATATACAGCATAACATCATAATCGAATACAACCAAGATACTATCCATTCAACCTTCTGTTCGATTCGGTTGCTCGTATATATAACGAAAGAACAGTAACCTGGTGAGTATTTCTATATGAACGTCATCACGATATAATCGAATACAACCCCAGATACGATCATTGTTTAGTCTATCCATTCAACCTTCAGTTCAATTCAGTCGCTCGTATGTGTAACGGAAGAACAGTTACCTGGTGAGTATAACTATATAAACATAATCGAATACAACTCAGATACGATGATTGTTCAATCTATCCATTCAACCTTATGTTCGATTCGGTTGCTTGTATGTATATCGGAAGAACAGGTACCTGGTGAGTATATCTATATAAACATAATCGAATACAACTCAGATACGATGATTGTTCAATCTATCCATTTAACCTTCTGCTCGATTCGGTCGCTTGTATGTAAAACGGAAGGACAGTTACCTGGTGAGTATTGCTATATAAACATCATCACGATATCATCGAATACAACTCAGATACAATTATCGTTTCGTCTAACCATTCAACATTCTGTTCGATTCAGTCGCTAGTATGTGTAACGGAAGTATCGTCACCTGGTAAGTATCACTATATATACAGTATTGCGATATAATCGGATACCACCCAGATACATTGATTGTTCAGTCTATCCATTCAACTATCTTTTCGTTTCGGTCGCTCGTATGTAAAACGGGAATATCGTCTCCTAGTGTGTATAACTATATACACAGCATAACATCATAATCGAATACAACCCATATACTATCCATTCAACCTTCTGTTCAATTCAGTCGCTCGTATGTATAACGGAAGAACAGTTACCTGGTGAGTATAACTATATAAACATAATCGAATACAACCCAGATACGATGATTGTTCAATCTATACTGAATTCAACCTTCTGCTCGATTCGGTCGCTTGTATGTGAAACGGAAGAACAGTTACCTGGTGAGTATTGCTATATAAACATCATCACGATATCATCGAATACAACTCAGATACAATTATCGTTTCGTCTAACCATTCAACATTCTGTTCGATTCAGTCGCTAGTATGTGTAACGGAAGTACCGTCACCTGGTAAGTATCACTATATATACAGTATTGCGATATAATCGGATACCACCCAGATACATTGATTGTTCAGTCTATCCATTCAACTTTCTGTTCGTTTCGGTCGCTCGTATGTGAAACGGGAATACCGTCACCTTATGTGTATAACTATATACACAGCATAACATCATAATCGAATACAACCCAGATACTATCCATTCAACCTTCTGTTCGATTCGGTTGCTCGTATGTATAACGAAAGAACAGTAACCTGGTGAGTATTGCTATATAAACATCATCACGATATCATCGAATACAACTCAGATACAATTATCGTTTCGTCTAACCATTCAACATTCTGTTCGATTCAGTCGCTAGTATGTGTAACGGAAGTATCGTCACCTGGTAAGTATAACTATATATACAGTATCGCGATATAATCGGATACCACCCAGATACATTGATTGTTCAGTCTATCCATTCAACTTTCTTTTCGTTTCAGTCGCTCGTATGTAAAACGGGAATACCGTCTCCTAGTGTGTATAACTATATACACAGCATAACATCATAATCGAATACAACCCATATACTATCCATTCAACCTTCTGTTCAATTCAGTCGCTCGTATGTATAACGGAAGAACAGTTACCTGGTGAGTATAACTATATAAACATAATCGAATACAACCCAGACACGATGATTGTTCAATCTATACTGAATTCAACCTTCTGCTCGATTCGGTCGCTTGTATGTGAAACGGAAGAACAGTTACCTGGTTAGTATTGCTATATAAACATCATCACGATATCATCAGATACAACTCAGATACAATTATCGTTTCGTCTAACCATTCAACATTCTGTTCGATTCAGTCGCTAGTATGTGTAACGGAAGTATCGTCACCTGGTAAGTATCACTATATATACAGTATTGCGATATAATCGGATACCACCCAGATACATTGATTGTTCAGTCTATCCATTCAATTTTCTGTTCGTTTCGGTCGCTCGTATGTAAAACGGGAATACCGTCTCCTAGTGTGTATAACTATATACACAGCATAACATCATAATCGAATACAACCTATATACTATCCATTCAACCTTCTGTTCAATTCAGTCGCTCGTATGTATAACGGAAGAACAGTTACCTGGTGAGTAAAACTATATAAACATAATCGAATACAACCCAGATACGATGATTGTTCAATCTATACTGAATTTAACTTTCTGCTCGATTCGGTCGCTTGTATGTAAAACGGAAGAACAGTTACCTGGTGAGTATTGCTATATAAACATCATCACGATATCATCGAATACAACTCAGATACAATTATCGTTTCGTCTAACCATTTAACCTTCTGTTCGATTCAGTCGCTAGTTTGTGTAACGGAAGTACCATCACCTGGTAAGTATCACTATATATACAGTATTGCGATATAATCGGATACCACCCAGATACATTGATTGTTCAGTCTATCCATTCAACTTTCTGTTCATTTCGGTCGCTCGTATGTGAAACGGGAATACCGTCACCTTATGTGTATAACTATATACACAGCATAACATCATAATCGAATACAACCCAGATACTATCCATTCAACCTTCTGTTCGATTCGGTTGCTCGTATGTATAACGAAGAACAGTAACCTGGTGAGTATTGCTATATAAACATCATCACGATATCATCGAATACAACTCAGATACAATTATCGTTTCGTCTAACCATTCAACATTCTGTTCGATTCAGTCGCTAGTATGTGTAACGGAAGTATCGTCACCTGGTAAGTATCACTATATATACAGTATTGCGATATAATCGGATACCACCCAGATACATTGATTGTTCAGTCTATCCATTCAACTTTCTTTTCGTTTCGGTCGCTCGTATGTAAAACGGGAATACCGTCTCCTAGTGTGTATAACTATATACACAGCATAACATCATAATCGAATACAACCCATATACTATCCATTCAACCTTCTGTTCAATTCAGTCGCTCGTATGTATAACGGAAGAACAGTTACCTGGTGAGTATAACTATATAAACATAATCGAATACAACCCAGATACGATGATTGTTCAATCTATACTGAATTCAACCTTCTGCTCGATTCGGTCGCTTGTATGTGAAACGGAAGAACAGTTACCTGGTGAGTATTGCTATATAAACATCATCACGATATCATCGAATACAACTCAGATACAATTATCGTTTCGTCTAACCATTCAACATTCTGTTCGATTCAGTCGCTAGTATGTGTAACGGAAGTATCGTCACCTTGTAAGTATCACTATATGTACAGTATTGCGATATAATCGGATACCACCCAGATACATTGATTGTTCAGTCTATCCATTCAACTTTCTGTTCGTTTCGGTCGCTCGTATGTAAAACGGGAATACCGTCTCCTAGTGTGTATAACTATATACACAGCATAACATCATAATCGAATACAACCTATATACTATCCATTCAACCTTCTGTTCAATTCAGTCGCTCGTATGTATAACGGAAGAACAGTTACCTGGTGAGTATAACTATATAAACATAATCGAATACAACCCAGATACGATGATTGTTCAATCTATACTGAATTCAACTTTCTGCTCGATTCGGTCGCTTGTATGTAAAACGGAAGCACAGTTACCTGGTGAGTATTGCTATATAAACATCATCACGATATCATCGAATACAACTCAGATACAATTATCGTTTCGTCTAACCATTTAACCTTCTGTTCGATTCAGTCGCTAGTATGTGTAACGGAAGTACCGTCACCTGGTAAGTATCACTATATATACAGTATTGCGATATAATCGGATACCACCCAGATACATTGATTGTTCAGTCTATCCATTCAACTTTCTGTTCGTTTCGGTCGCTCGTATGTGAAACGGGAATACCGTCACCTTATGTGTATAACTATATACACAGCATAACATCATAATCGAATACAACCCAGATACTATCCATTCAACCTTCTGTTCGATTCGGTTGCTCGTATGTATAACGAAAGAACAGTAACCTGGTGAGTATTGCTATATAAACATCATCACGATATCATCGAATACAACTCAGATACAATTATCGTTTCTTCTAACCATTTAACCTTCTGTTCGATTCAGTCGCTAGTATGTGTAACGGAAGTACCGTCACCTGGTAAGTATCACTATATATACAGTATTGCGATATAATCGGATACCACCCAGATACATTGATTGTTCAGTCTATCCATTCAACTTTCTGTTCATTTCGGTCGCTCGTATGTGAAACGGGAATACCGTCACCTTATGTGTATAACTATATACACAGCATAACATCATAATCGAATACAACCCAGATACTATCCATTCAACCTTCTGTTCGATTCGGTTGCTCGTATGTATAACGAAAGAACAGTAACCTGGTGAGTATTGCTATATAAACATTATCACGATATCATCGAATACAACTCAGATACAATTATCGTTTCGTCTAACCATTCAACATTCTGTTCGATTCAGTCGCTAGTATGTGTAACGGAAGTATCGTCACCTGGTAAGTATCACTATATATACAGTATTGCGATATAATCGGATACCACCCAGATACATTGATTGTTCAGTCTATCCATTCAACTTTCTGTTCGTTTCGGTCGCTCGTATGTGAAACGGGAATACCTTCACCTTATGTGTATAACTATATACACAGCATAACATCATAATCGAATACAACCCAGATACTATCCATTCAACCTTCTGTTCGATTCGGTTGCTCGTATGTATAACGAAAGAACAGTAACCTGGTGAGTATTGCTATATAAACATCATCACGATATCATCGAATACAACTCAGATACAATTATCGTTTCTTCTAACCATTTAACCTTCTGTTCGATTCAGTCGCTAGTATGTGTAACGGAAGTACCGTCACCTGGTAAGTATCACTATATATACAGTATTGCGATATAATCGGATACCACCCAGATACATTGATTGTTCAGTCTATCCATTCAACTTTTTGTTCGTTTCGGTCGCTCGTATGTGAAACGGGAATACCGTCACCTTATGTGTATAACTATATACACAGCATAACATCATAATCGAATACAACCCAGATACTATCCATTCAACCTTCTGTTCGATTCGGTTGCTCGTATGTATAACGAAAGAACAGTAACCTGGTGAGTATTTCTATATGAACGTCATCTCGATATAATCGAATACAACTTAGTTACAATTATCGTTCCGTCTAACCATCCAACCTTATGTTCGATTCAGACGCTCGTATGTGTAACGAAAGAACCGTTACATGGTAGGTGTAGTTAAATATACAACATAACGATATAATCGGAGACAACCCAGATACAATGATTGTTCAATCTATCCATTCAACCTTATGTTCTATTTGGTTGCTAGTATGTATAACGAAAGAACAGTTACCTGGTTAGACATAATATATAATAATCATCACGAAATAATCGAATACAACCCAGATACGATGATTGTTCAGTCTATCCATTCAACCTTCTGTTCAGTTCAGTCGCTCTTATGTATAACTGGAGAACAGTTACCTGGTGAGTATAACTTTATGATCATCATCACGATACAATCGAATACAACCCCAGATACGATCATTGTTTAGTCTATCCATTCAACCTTCAGTTCAATTCAGTCGCTCGTATGTATAAAGGAAGAACAGTTACCTGGTGAGTATAACTATATAAACATAATCGAATACAACCCAGATACGATGATTGTTCAGTCTATCCATTCAACCTTCTGTTCAGTTCAGTCGCTCTTATGTATAACTGGAGAACAGTTACCTGGTGAGTATAACTTTATGATCATCATCACGATACAATCGAATACAACCCCAGATACGATCATTGTTTAGTCTATCCATTCAACCTTCAGTTCAATTCAGTCGCTCGTATGTATAAAGGAAGAACAGTTACCTGGTGAGTATAACTATATAAACATAATCGAATACAACTCAGATACGATGATTGTTCAATCTATCCATTCAACCTTATGTTCGATTCGGTTGCTCGTATGTATATCGGAAGAACAGGTACCTGGTGAGTATATTTATATAAACATAATCGAATACAACTCATAAACGATGATTGTTCAATCTATCCATTTAACCTTCTGCTCGATTCGGTCGCTTGTATGTAAAACGGAAGGACAGTTACCTGGTGAGTATTGCTATATAATTATCATCACGATATCATCGAATACAACTCAGATACAATTATCGTTTCGTCTAACCATTCAACATTCTGTTCGATTCAGTCGCTAGTATGTGTAACGGAAGTATCGTCACCTGGTAAGTATCACTATATATACAGTATTGCGATATAATCGGATACCACCCAGATACATTGATTGTTCAGTCTATCCATTCAACTTTCTTTTCGTTTCGGTCGCTCGTATGTAAAACGGGAATACCGTCTCCTAGTGTGTATAACTATATACACAGCATAACATCATAATCGAATACAACCCATATACTATCCATTCAACCTTCTGTTCAATTCAGTCGCTCGTATGTATAACGGAAGAACAGTTACCTGGTGAGTATAACTATATAAACATAATCGAATACAACCCAGATACGATGATTGTTCAATCTATACTGAATTCAACCTTCTGCTCGATTCGGTCGCTTGTATGTAAAACGGAAGAACAGTTACCTGGTGAGTATTGCTATATAAACATCATCACGATATCATCGAATACAACTCAGATACAATTATCGTTTCGTCTAACCATTTAACCTTCTGTTCGATTCAGTCGCTAGTATGTGTAACGGAAGTACCGTCACCTGGTAAGTATCACTATATATACAGTATTGCGATATAAACGGATACCACCCAGATACATTGATTGTTCAGTCTATCCATTCAACTTTCTGTTCGTTTCGGTCGCTCGTATGTGAAACGGGAATACCGTCACCTTATGTGTATAACTATATATACAGCATAACATCATAATCGAATACAACCAAGATACTATCCATTCAACCTTCTGTTCGATTCGGTTGCTCGTATATATAACGAAAGAACAGTAACCTGGTGAGTATTTCTATATGAACGTCATCACGATATAATCGAATACAACCCCAGATACGATCATTGTTTAGTCTATCCATTCAACCTTCAGTTCAATTCAGTCGCTCGTATGTATAACGGAAGAACAGTTACCTGGTGAGTATAACTATATAAACATAATCGAATACAACTCAGATACGATGATTGTTCAATCTATCCATTCAACCTTATGTTCGATTCGGTTGCTTGTATGTATATCGGAAGAACAGGTACCTGGTGAGTATATCTATATAAACATAATCGAATACGACTCAGATACGATGATTGTTCAATCTATCCATTTAACCTTCTGCTCGATTCGGTCGCTTGTATGTAAAACGGAAGGACAGTTACCTGGTGAGTATTGCTATATAAACATCATCACGATATCATCGAATACAACTCAGATACAATTATCGTTTCGTCTAACCATTCAACATTCTGTTCGATTCAGTCGCTAGTATGTGTAACGGAAGTATCGTCACCTGGTAAGTATTACTATATATACAGTATTGCGATATAATCGGATACCACCCAGATACATTGATTGTTCAGTCTATCCATTCAACTATCTTTTCGTTTCGGTCGCTCGTATGTAAAACGGGAATATCGTCTCCTAGTGTGTATAACTATATACACAGCATAACATCATAATCGAATACAACCCATATACTATCCATTCAACCTTCTGTTCAATTCAGTCGCTCGTATGTATAACGGAAGAACAGTTACCTGGTGAGTATAACTATATAAACATAATCGAATACAACCCAGATACGATGATTGTTCAATCTATACTGAATTCAACCTTCTGCTCGATTCGGTCGCTTGTATGTGAAACGGAAGAACAGTAACCTGGTGAGTATTGCTATATAAACATCATCACGATATCATCGAATACGACTCAGATACAATTATCGTTTCGTCTAACCATTCAACATTCTGTTCGATTCAGTCGCTAGTATGTGTAACGGAAGTATCGTCACCTGGTAAGTATAACTATATATACAGTATCGCGATATAATCGGATACCACCCAGATACATTGATTGTTCAGTCTATCCATTCAACTTTCTTTTCGTTTCAGTCGCTCGTATGTAAAACGGGAATACCGTCTCCTAGTGTGTATAACTATATACACAGCATAACATCATAATCGAATACAACCCATATACTATCCATTCAACCTTCTGTTCAATTCAGTCGCTCGTATGTATAACGGAAGAACAGTTACCTGGTGAGTATAACTATATAAACATAATCGAATACAACCCAGACACGATGATTGTTCAATCTATACTGAATTCAACCTTCTGCTCGATTCGGTCGCTTGTATGTGAAACGGAAGAACAGTTACCTGGTGAGTATTGCTATATAAACATCATCACGATATCATCAGATACAACTCAGATACAATTATCGTTTCGTCTAACCATTCAACATTCTGTTCGATTCAGTCGTTAGTATGTGTAACGGAAGTATCGTCACCTGGTAAGTATCACTATATATACAGTATTGCGATATAATCGGATACCACCCAGATACATTGATTGTTCAGTCTATCCATTCAATTTTCTGTTCGTTGCGGTCGCTCGTATGTAAAACGGGAATACCGTCTCCTAGTGTGTATAACTATATACACAGCATAACATCATAATCGAATACAACCTATATACTATCCATTCAACCTTCTGTTCAATTCAGTCGCTCGTATGTATAACGGAAGAACAGTTACCTGGTGAGTATAACTATATAAACATAATCGAATACAACCCAGATACGATGATTGTTCAATCTATACTGAATTTAACTTTCTGCTCGATTCGGTCGCTTGTATGTAAAACGGAAGAACAGTTACCTGGTGAGTATTGCTATATAAACATCATCACGATATCATCGAATACAACTCAGATACAATTATCGTTTCGTCTAACCATTTAACCTTCTGTTCGATTCAGTCGCTAGTTTGTGTAACGGAAGTACCATCACCTGGTAAGTATCACTATATATACAGTATTGCGATATAATCGGATACCACCCAGATACATTGATTGTTCAGTCTATCCATTCAACTTTCTGTTCGTTTCGGTCGCTCGTATGTGAAACGGGAATACCGTCACCTTATGTGTATAAATATATATACAGCATAACATCATAATCGAATACAACCAAGATACTATCCATTCAACCTTCTGTTCGATTCGGTTGCTCGTATATATAACGAAAGAACAGTAACCTGGTGAGTATTCATTCAATTTTCTGTTCGTTTCGGTCGCTCGTATGTAAAACGGGAATACCGTCTCCTAGTGTGTATAACTATATACACAGCATAACATCATAATCGAATACAACCTATATACTATCCATTCAACCTTCTGTTCAATTCAGTCGCTCGTATGTATAACGGAAGAACAGTTACCTGGTGAGTATAACTATATAAACATAATCGAATACAACCCAGATACGATGATTGTTCAATCTATACTGAATTTAACTTTCTGCTCGATTCGGTCGCTTGTATGTAAAACGGAAGAACAGTTACCTGGTGAGTATTGCTATATAAACATCATCACGATATCATCGAATACAACTCAGATACAATTATCGTTTCGTCTAACCATTTAACCTTCTGTTCGATTCAGTCGCTAGTTTGTGTAACGGAAGTACCATCACCTGGTAAGTATCACTATATATACAGTATTGCGATATAATCGGATACCACCCAGATACATTGATTGTTCAGTCTATCCATTCAACTTTCTGTTCGTTTCGGTCGCTCGTATGTGAAACGGGAATACCGTCACCTTATGTGTATAAATATATATACAGCATAACATCATAATCGAATACAACCAAGATACTATCCATTCAACCTTCTGTTCGATTCGGTTGCTCGTATATATAACGAAAGAACAGTAACCTGGTGAGTATTTCTATATGAACGTCATCACGATATAATCGAATACAACCCCAGATACGATCATTGTTTAGTCTATCCATTCAACCTTCAGTTCAATTCAGTCGCTCGTATGTATAACGGAAGAACAGTTACCTGGTGAGTATAACTATATAAACATAATCGAATACAACTCAGATACGATGATTGTTCAATCTATCCATTCAACCTTATGTTCGATTCGGTTGCTTGTATGTATATCGGAAGAACAGGTACCTGGTGAGTATATCTATATAAACATAATCGAATACAACTCAGATACGATGATTGTTCAATCTATCCATTTAACCTTCTGCTCGATTCGGTCGCTTGTATGTAAAACGGAAGGACAGTTACCTGGTGAGTATTGCTATATAATTATCATCACGATATCATCGAATACAACTCAGATACAATTATCGTTTCGTCTAACCATTCAACATTCTGTTCGATTCAGTCGCTAGTATGTGTAACGGAAGTATCGTCACCTGGTAAGTATCACTATATATACAGTATTGCGATATAATCGGATACCACCCAGATACATTGATTGTTCAGTCTATCCATTCAACTTTCTTTTCGTTTCGGTCGCTCGTATGTAAAACGGGAATACCGTCTCCTAGTGTGTATAACTATATACACAGCATAACATCATAATCGAATACAACCCATATACTATCCATTCAACCTTCTGTTCAATTCAGTCGCTCGTATGTATAACGGAAGAACAGTTACCTGGTGAGTATAACTATATAAACATAATCGAATACAACCCAGATACGATGATTGTTCAATCTATACTGAATTCAACCTTCTGCTCGATTCGGTCGCTTGTATGTAAAACGGAAGAACAGTTACCTGGTGAGTATTGCTATATAAACATCATCACGATATCATCGAATACAACTCAGATACAATTATCGTTTCGTCTAACCATTTAACCTTCTGTTCGATTCAGTCGCTAGTATGTGTAACGGAAGTACCGTCACCTGGTAAGTATCACTATATATACAGTATTGCGATATAAACGGATACCACCCAGATACATTGATTGTTCAGTCTATCCATTCAACTTTCTGTTCGTTTCGGTCGCTCGTATGTGAAACGGGAATACCGTCACCTTATGTGTATAACTATATATACAGCATAACATCATAATCGAATACAACCAAGATACTATCCATTCAACCTTCTGTTCGAATCGGTTGCTCGTATATATAACGAAAGAACAGTAACCTGGTGAGTATTTCTATATGAACGTCATCACGATATAATCGAATACAACCCCAGATACGATCATTGTTTAGTCTATCCATTCAACCTTCAGTTCAATTCAGTCGCTCGTATGTATAACGGAAGAACAGTTACCTGGTGAGTATAACTATATAAACATAATCGAATACAACTCAGATACGATGATTGTTCAATCTATCCATTCAACCTTATGTTCGATTCGGTTGCTTGTATGTATATCGGAAGAACAGGTACCTGGTGAGTATATCTATATAAACATAATCGAATACGACTCAGATACGATGATTGTTCAATCTATCCATTTAACCTTCTGCTCGATTCGGTCGCTTGTATGTAAAACGGAAGGACAGTTACCTGGTGAGTATTGCTATATAAACATCATCACGATATCATCGAATACAACTCAGATACAATTATCGTTTCGTCTAACCATTCAACATTCTGTTCGATTCAGTCGCTAGTATGTGTAACGGAAGTATCGTCACCTGGTAAGTATTACTATATATACAGTATTGCGATATAATCGGATACCACCCAGATACATTGATTGTTCAGTCTATCCATTCAACTATCTTTTCGTTTCGGTCGCTCGTATGTAAAACGGGAATATCGTCTCCTAGTGTGTATAACTATATACACAGCATAACATCATAATCGAATACAACCCATATACTATCCATTCAACCTTCTGTTCAATTCAGTCGCTCGTATGTATAACGGAAGAACAGTTACCTGGTGAGTATAACTATATAAACATAATCGAATACAACCCAGATACGATGATTGTTCAATCTATACTGAATTCAACCTTCTGCTCGATTCGGTCGCTTGTATGTGAAACGGAAGAACAGTAACCTGGTGAGTATTGCTATATAAACATCATCACGATATCATCGAATACAACTCAGATACAATTATCGTTTCGTCTAACCATTCAACATTCTGTTCGATTCAGTCGCTAGTATGTGTAACGGAAGTATCGTCACCTGGTAAGTATAACTATATATACAGTATCGCGATATAATCGGATACCACCCAGATACATTGATTGTTCAGTCTATCCATTCAACTTTCTTTTCGTTTCAGTCGCTCGTATGTAAAACGGGAATACCGTCTCCTAGTGTGTATAACTATATACACAGCATAACATCATAATCGAATACAACCCATATACTATCCATTCAACCTTCTGTTCAATTCAGTCGCTCGTATGTATAACGGAAGAACAGTTACCTGGTGAGTATAACTATATAAACATAATCGAATACAACCCAGACACGATGATTGTTCAATCTATACTGAATTCAACCTTCTGCTCGATTCGGTCGCTTGTATGTGAAACGGAAGAACAGTTACCTGGTGAGTATTGCTATATAAACATCATCACGATATCATCAGATACAACTCAGATACAATTATCGTTTCGTCTAACCATTCAACATTCTGTTCGATTCAGTCGCTAGTATGTGTAACGGAAGTATCGTCACCTGGTAAGTATCACTATATATACAGTATTGCGATATAATCGGATACCACCCAGATACATTGATTGTTCAGTCTATCCATTCAATTTTCTGTTCGTTTCGGTCGCTCGTATGTAAAACGGGAATACCGTCTCCTAGTGTGTATAACTATATACACAGCATAACATCATAATCGAATACAACCTATATACTATCCATTCAACCTTCTGTTCAATTCAGTCGCTCGTATGTATAACGGAAGAACAGTTACCTGGTGAGTATAACTATATAAACATAATCGAATACAACCCAGATACGATGATTGTTCAATCTATACTGAATTTAACTTTCTGCTCGATTCGGTCGCTTGTATGTAAAACGGAAGAACAGTTACCTGGTGAGTATTGCTATATAAACATCATCACGATATCATCGAATACAACTCAGATACAATTATCGTTTCGTCTAACCATTTAACCTTCTGTTCGATTCAGTCGCTAGTTTGTGTAACGGAAGTACCATCACCTGGTAAGTATCACTATATATACAGTATTGCGTTATAATCGGATACCACCCAGATACATTGATTGTTCAGTCTATCCATTCAACTTTCTGTTCGTTTCGGTCGCTCGTATGTGAAACGGGAATACCGTCACCTTATGTGTATAAATATATATACAGCATAACATCATAATCGAATACAACCAAGATACTATCCATTCAACCTTCTGTTCGATTCGGTTGCTCGTATATATAACGAAAGAACAGTAACCTGGTGAGTATTTCTATATGAACGTCATCACGATATAATCGAATACAACCCCAGATACGATCATTGTTTAGTCTATCCATTCAACCTTCAGTTCAATTCAGTCGCTCGTATGTATAACGGAAGAACAGTTACCTGGTGAGTATAACTATATAAACATAATCGAATACAACTCAGATACGATGATTGTTCAATCTATCCATTCAACCTTATGTTCGATTCGGTTGCTTGTATGTATATCGGAAGAACAGGTACCTGGTGAGTATATCTATATAAACATAATCGAATACAACTCAGATACGATGATTGTTCAATCTATCCATTTAACCTTCTGCTCGATTCGGTCGCTTGTATGTAAAACGGAAGGACAGTTACCTGGTGAGTATTGCTATATAAACATCATCACGATATCATCGAATACAACTCAGATACAATTATCGTTTCGTCTAACCATTCAACATTCTGTTCGATTCAGTCGCTAGTATGTGTAACGGAAGTATCGTCACCTGGTAAGTATCACTATATATACAGTATTGCGATATAATCGGATACCACCCAGATACATTGATTGTTCAGTCTATCCATTCAACTATCTTTTCGTTTCGGTCGCTCGTATGTAAAACGGGAATATCGTCTCCTAGTGTGTATAACTATATACACAGCATAACATCATAATCGAATACAACCCATATACTATCCATTCAACCTTCTGTTCAATTCAGTCGCTCGTATGTATAACGGAAGAACAGTTACCTGGTGAGTATAACTATATAAACATAATCGAATACAACCCAGATACGATGATTGTTCAATCTATACTGAATTCAACCTTCTGCTCGATTCGGTCGCTTGTATGTGAAACGGAAGAACAGTTACCTGGTGAGTATTGCTATATAAACATCATCACGATATCATCGAATACAACTCAGATACAATTATCGTTTCGTCTAACCATTCAACATTCTGTTCGATTCAGTCGCTAGTATGTGTAACGGAAGTACCGTCACTTGGTAAGTATCACTATATATACAGTATTGCGATATAATCGGATACCACCCAGATACATTGATTGTTCAGTCTATCCATTCAACTTTCTGTTCGTTTCGGTCGCTCGTATGTGAAACGGGAATACCGTCACCTTATGTGTATAACTATATACACAGCATAACATCATAATCGAATACAACCCAGATACTATCCATTCAACCTTCTGTTCGATTCGGTTGCTCGTATGTATAACGAAAGAACAGTAACCTGGTGAGTATTGCTATATAAACATCATCACGATATCATCGAATACAACTCAGATACAATTATCGTTTCGTCTAACCATTCAACATTCTGTTCGATTCAGTCGCTAGTATGTGTAACGGAAGTATCGTCACCTGGTAAGTATAACTATATATACAGTATCGCGATATAATCGGATACCACCCAGATACATTGATTGTTCAGTCTATCCATTCAACTTTCTTTTCGTTTCAGTCGCTCGTATGTAAAACGGGAATACCGTCTCCTAGTGTGTATAACTATATACACAGCATAACATCATAATCGAATACAACCCATATACTATCCATTCAACCTTCTGTTCAATTCAGTCGCTCGTATGTATAACGGAAGAACAGTTACCTGGTGAGTATAACTATATAAACATAATCGAATACAACCCAGACACGATGATTGTTCAATCTATACTGAATTCAACCTTCTGCTCGATTCGGTCGCTTGTATGTGAAACGGAAGAACAGTTACCTGGTGAGTATTGCTATATAAACATCATCACGATATCATCAGATACAACTCAGATACAATTATCGTTTCGTCTAACCATTCAACATTCTGTTCGATTCAGTCGCTAGTATGTGTAACGGAAGTATCGTCACCTGGTAAGTATCACTATATATACAGTATTGCGATATAATCGGATACCACCCAGATACATTGATTGTTCAGTCTATCCATTCAATTTTCTGTTCGTTTCGGTCGCTCGTATGTAAAACGGGAATACCGTCTCCTAGTGTGTATAACTATATACACAGCATAACATCATAATCGAATACAACCTATATACTATCCATTCAACCTTCTGTTCAATTCAGTCGCTCGTATGTATAACGGAAGAACAGTTACCTGGTGAGTAAAACTATATAAACATAATCGAATACAACCCAGATACGATGATTGTTCAATCTATACTGAATTTAACTTTCTGCTCGATTCGGTCGCTTGTATGTAAAACGGAAGAACAGTTACCTGGTGAGTATTGCTATATAAACATCATCACGATATCATCGAATACAACTCAGATACAATTATCGTTTCGTCTAACCATTTAACCTTCTGTTCGATTCAGTCGCTAGTTTGTGTAACGGAAGTACCATCACCTGGTAAGTATCACTATATATACAGTATTGCGATATAATCGGATACCACCCAGATACATTGATTGTTCAGTCTATCCATTCAACTTTCTTTTCGTTTCGGTCGCTCGTATGTAAAACGGGAATACCGTCTCCTAGTGTGTATAACTATATACACAGCATAACATCATAATCGAATACAACCCATATACTATCCATTCAACCTTCTGTTCAATTCAGTCGCTCGTATGTATAACGGAAGAACAGTTACCTGGTGAGTATAACTATATAAACATAATCGAATACAACCCAGATACGATGATTGTTCAATCTATACTGAATTCAACCTTCTGCTCGATTCGGTCGCTTGTATGTAAAACGGAAGAACAGTTACCTGGTGAGTATTGCTATATAAACATCATCACGATATCATCGAATACAACTCAGATACAATTATCGTTTCGTCTAACCATTTAACCTTCTGTTCGATTCAGTCGCTAGTATGTGTAACGGAAGTACCGTCACCTGGTAAGTATCACTATATATACAGTATTGCGATATAAACGGATACCACCCAGATACATTGATTGTTCAGTCTATCCATTCAACTTTCTGTTCGTTTCGGTCGCTCGTATGTGAAACGGGAATACCGTCACCTTATGTGTATAACTATATATACAGCATAACATCATAATCGAATACAACCAAGATACTATCCATTCAACCTTCTGTTCGATTCGGTTGCTCGTATATATAACGAAAGAACAGTAACCTGGTGAGTATTTCTATATGAACGTCATCACGATATAATCGAATACAACCCCAGATACGATCATTGTTTAGTCAATCCATTCAACCTTCAGTTCAATTCAGTCGCTCGTATGTATAACGGAAGAACAGTTACCTGGTGAGTATAACTATATAAACATAATCGAATACAACTCAGATACGATGATTGTTCAATCTATCCATTCAACCTTATGTTCGATTCGGTTGCTTGTATGTATATCGGAAGAACAGGTACCTGGTGAGTATATCTATATAAACATAATCGAATACGACTCAGATACGATGATTGTTCAATCTATCCATTTAACCTTCTGCTCGATTCGGTCGCTTGTATGTAAAACGGAAGGACAGTTACCTGGTGAGTATTGCTATATAAACATCATCACGATATCATCGAATACAACTCAGATACAATTATCGTTTCGTCTAACCATTCAACATTCTGTTCGATTCAGTCGCTAGTATGTGTAACGGAAGTATCGTCACCTGGTAAGTATTACTATATATACAGTATTGCGATATAATCGGATACCACCCAGATACATTGATTGTTCAGTCTATCCATTCAACTATCTTTTCGTTTCGGTCGCTCGTATGTAAAACGGGAATATCGTCTCCTAGTGTGTATAACTATATACACAGCATAACATCATAATCGAATACAACCCATATACTATCCATTCAACCTTCTGTTCAATTCAGTCGCTCGTATGTATAACGGAAGAACAGTTACCTGGTGAGTATAACTATATAAACATAATCGAATACAACCCAGATACGATGATTGTTCAATCTATACTGAATTCAACCTTCTGCTCGATTCGGTCGCTTGTATGTGAAACGGAAGAACAGTAACCTGGTGAGTATTGCTATATAAACATCATCACGATATCATCGAATACAACTCAGATACAATTATCGTTTCGTCTAACCATTCAACATTCTGTTCGATTCAGTCGCTAGTATGTGTAACGGAAGTATCGTCACCTGGTAAGTATAACTATATATACAGTATCGCGATATAATCGGATACCACCCAGATACATTGATTGTTCAGTCTATCCATTCAACTTTCTTTTCGTTTCAGTCGCTCGTATGTAAAACGGGAATACCGTCTCCTAGTGTGTATAACTATATACACAGCATAACATCATAATCGAATACAACCCATATACTATCCATTCAACCTTCTGTTCAATTCAGTCGCTCGTATGTATAACGGAAGAACAGTTACCTGGTGAGTATAACTATATAAACATAATCGAATACAACCCAGACACGATGATTGTTCAATCTATACTGAATTCAACCTTCTGCTCGATTCGGTCGCTTGTATGTGAAACGGAAGAACAGTTACCTGGTGAGTATTGCTATATAAACATCATCACGATATCATCAGATACAACTCAGATACAATTATCGTTTCGTCTAACCATTCAACATTCTGTTCGATTCAGTCGCTAGTATGTGTAACGGAAGTATCGTCACCTGGTAAGTATCACTATATATACAGTATTGCGATATAATCGGATACCACCCAGATACATTGATTGTTCAGTCTATCCATTCAATTTTCTGTTCGTTTCGGTCGCTCGTATGTAAAACGGGAATACCGTCTCCTAGTGTGTATAACTATATACACAGCATAACATCATAATCGAATACAACCTATATACTATCCATTCAACCTTCTGTTCAATTCAGTCGCTCGTATGTATAACGGAAGAACAGTTACCTGGTGAGTATAACTATATAAACATAATCGAATACAACCCAGATACGATGATTGTTCAATCTATACTGAATTTAACTTTCTGCTCGATTCGGTCGCTTGTATGTAAAACGGAAGAACAGTTACCTGGTGAGTATTGCTATATAAACATCATCACGATATCATCGAATACAACTCAGATACAATTATCGTTTCGTCTAACCATTTAACCTTCTGTTCGATTCAGTCGCTAGTTTGTGTAACGGAAGTACCATCACCTGGTAAGTATCACTATATATACAGTATTGCGTTATAATCGGATACCACCCAGATACATTGATTGTTCAGTCTATCCATTCAACTTTCTGTTCGTTTCGGTCGCTCGTATGTGAAACGGGAATACCGTCACCTTATGTGTATAAATATATATACAGCATAACATCATAATCGAATACAACCAAGATACTATCCATTCAACCTTCTGTTCGATTCGGTTGCTCGTATATATAACGAAAGAACAGTAACCTGGTGAGTATTTCTATATGAACGTCATCACGATATAATCGAATACAACCCCAGATACGATCATTGTTTAGTCTATCCATTCAACCTTCAGTTCAATTCAGTCGCTCGTATGTATAACGGAAGAACAGTTACCTGGTGAGTATAACTATATAAACATAATCGAATACAACTCAGATACGATGATTGTTCAATCTATCCATTCAACCTTATGTTCGATTCGGTTGCTTGTATGTATATCGGAAGAACAGGTACCTGGTGAGTATATCTATATAAACATAATCGAATACAACTCAGATACGATGATTGTTCAATCTATCCATTTAACCTTCTGCTCGATTCGGTCGCTTGTATGTAAAACGGAAGGACAGTTACCTGGTGAGTATTGCTATATAAACATCATCACGATATCATCGAATACAACTCAGATACAATTATCGTTTCGTCTAACCATTCAACATTCTGTTCGATTCAGTCGCTAGTATGTGTAACGGAAGTATCGTCACCTGGTAAGTATCACTATATATACAGTATTGCGATATAATCGGATACCACCCAGATACATTGATTGTTCAGTCTATCCATTCAACTATCTTTTCGTTTCGGTCGCTCGTATGTAAAACGGGAATATCGTCTCCTAGTGTGTATAACTATATACACAGCATAACATCATAATCGAATACAACCCATATACTATCCATTCAACCTTCTGTTCAATTCAGTCGCTCGTATGTATAACGGAAGAACAGTTACCTGGTGAGTATAACTATATAAACATAATCGAATACAACCCAGATACGATGATTGTTCAATCTATACTGAATTCAACCTTCTGCTCGATTCGGTCGCTTGTATGTGAAACGGAAGAACAGTTACCTGGTGAGTATTGCTATATAAACATCATCACGATATCATCGAATACAACTCAGATACAATTATCGTTTCGTCTAACCATTCAACATTCTGTTCGATTCAGTCGCTAGTATGTGTAACGGAAGTACCGTCACCTGGTAAGTATCACTATATATACAGTATTGCGATATAATCGGATACCACCCAGATACATTGATTGTTCAGTCTATCCATTCAACTTTCTGTTCGTTTCGGTCGCTCGTATGTGAAACGGGAATACCGTCACCTTATGTGTATAACTATATACACAGCATAACATCATAATCGAATACAACCCAGATACTATCCATTCAACCTTCTGTTCGATTCGGTTGCTCGTATGTATAACGAAAGAACAGTAACCTGGTGAGTATTGCTATATAAACATCATCACGATATCATCGAATACAACTCAGATACAATTATCGTTTCGTCTAACCATTCAACATTCTGTTCGATTCAGTCGCTAGTATGTGTAACGGAAGTATCGTCACCTGGTAAGTATAACTATATATACAGTATCGCGATATAATCGGATACCACCCAGATACATTGATTGTTCAGTCTATCCATTCAACTTTCTTTTCGTTTCAGTCGCTCGTATGTAAAACGGGAATACCGTCTCCTAGTGTGTATAACTATATACACAGCATAACATCATAATCGAATACAACCCATATACTATCCATTCAACCTTCTGTTCAATTCAGTCGCTCGTATGTATAACGGAAGAACAGTTACCTGGTGAGTATAACTATATAAACATAATCGAATACAACCCAGACACGATGATTGTTCAATCTATACTGAATTCAACCTTCTGCTCGATTCGGTCGCTTGTATGTGAAACGGAAGAACAGTTACCTGGTGAGTATTGCTATATAAACATCATCACGATATCATCAGATACAACTCAGATACAATTATCGTTTCGTCTAACCATTCAACATTCTGTTCGATTCAGTCGCTAGTATGTGTAACGGAAGTATCGTCACCTGGTAAGTATCACTATATATACAGTATTGCGATATAATCGGATACCACCCAGATACATTGATTGTTCAGTCTATCCATTCAATTTTCTGTTCGTTTCGGTCGCTCGTATGTAAAACGGGAATACCGTCTCCTAGTGTGTATAACTATATACACAGCATAACATCATAATCGAATACAACCTATATACTATCCATTCAACCTTCTGTTCAATTCAGTCGCTCGTATGTATAACGGAAGAACAGTTACCTGGTGAGTAAAACTATATAAACATAATCGAATACAACCCAGATACGATGATTGTTCAATCTATACTGAATTTAACTTTCTGCTCGATTCGGTCGCTTGTATGTAAAACGGAAGAACAGTTACCTGGTGAGTATTGCTATATAAACATCATCACGATATCATCGAATACAACTCAGATACAATTATCGTTTCGTCTAACCATTTAACCTTCTGTTCGATTCAGTCGCTAGTTTGTGTAACGGAAGTACCATCACCTGGTAAGTATCACTATATATACAGTATTGCGATATAATCGGATACCACCCAGATACATTGATTGTTCAGTCTATCCATTCAACTTTCTGTTCATTTCGGTCGCTCGTATGTGAAACGGGAATACCGTCACCTTATGTGTATAACTATATACACAGCATAACATCATAATCGAATACAACCCAGATACTATCCATTCAACCTTCTGTTCGATTCGGTTGCTCGTATGTATAACGAAGAACAGTAACCTGGTGAGTATTGCTATATAAACATCATCACGATATCATCGAATACAACTCAGATACAATTATCGTTTCGTCTAACCATTCAACATTCTGTTCGATTCAGTCGCTAGTATGTGTAACGGAAGTATCGTCACCTGGTAAGTATCACTATATATACAGTATTGCGATATAATCGGATACCACCCAGATACATTGATTGTTCAGTCTATCCATTCAACTTTCTTTTCGTTTCGGTCGCTCGTATGTAAAACGGGAATACCGTCTCCTAGTGTGTATAACTATATACACAGCATAACATCATAATCGAATACAACCCATATACTATCCATTCAACCTTCTGTTCAATTCAGTCGCTCGTATGTATAACGGAAGAACAGTTACCTGGTGAGTATAACTATATAAACATAATCGAATACAACCCAGATACGATGATTGTTCAATCTATACTGAATTCAACCTTCTGCTCGATTCGGTCGCTTGTATGTGAAACGGAAGAACAGTTACCTGGTGAGTATTGCTATATAAACATCATCACGATATCATCGAATACAACTCAGATACAATTATCGTTTCGTCTAACCATTCAACATTCTGTTCGATTCAGTCGCTAGTATGTGTAACGGAAGTATCGTCACCTTGTAAGTATCACTATATGTACAGTATTGCGATATAATCGGATACCACCCAGATACATTGATTGTTCAGTCTATCCATTCAACTTTCTGTTCGTTTCGGTCGCTCGTATGTAAAACGGGAATACCGTCTCCTAGTGTGTATAACTATATACACAGCATAACATCATAATCGAATACAACCTATATACTATCCATTCAACCTTCTGTTCAATTCAGTCGCTCGTATGTATAACGGAAGAACAGTTACCTGGTGAGTATAACTATATAAACATAATCGAATACAACCCAGATACGATGATTGTTCAATCTATACTGAATTCAACTTTCTGCTCGATTCGGTCGCTTGTATGTAAAACGGAAGCACAGTTACCTGGTGAGTATTGCTATATAAACATCATCACGATATCATCGAATACAACTCAGATACAATTATCGTTTCGTCTAACCATTTAACCTTCTGTTCGATTCAGTCGCTAGTATGTGTAACGGAAGTACCGTCACCTGGTAAGTATCACTATATATACAGTATTGCGATATAATCGGATACCACCCAGATACATTGATTGTTCAGTCTATCCATTCAACTTTCTGTTCGTTTCGGTCGCTCGTATGTGAAACGGGAATACCGTCACCTTATGTGTATAACTATATACACAGCATAACATCATAATCGAATACAACCCAGATACTATCCATTCAACCTTCTGTTCGATTCGGTTGCTCGTATGTATAACGAAAGAACAGTAACCTGGTGAGTATTGCTATATAAACATCATCACGATATCATCGAATACAACTCAGATACAATTATCGTTTCTTCTAACCATTTAACCTTCTGTTCGATTCAGTCGCTAGTATGTGTAACGGAAGTACCGTCACCTGGTAAGTATCACTATATATACAGTATTGCGATATAATCGGATACCACCCAGATACATTGATTGTTCAGTCTATCCATTCAACTTTCTGTTCATTTCGGTCGCTCGTATGTGAAACGGGAATACCGTCACCTTATGTGTATAACTATATACACAGCATAACATCATAATCGAATACAACCCAGATACTATCCATTCAACCTTCTGTTCGATTCGGTTGCTCGTATGTATAACGAAAGAACAGTAACCTGGTGAGTATTGCTATATAAACATTATCACGATATCATCGAATACAACTCAGATACAATTATCGTTTCGTCTAACCATTCAACATTCTGTTCGATTCAGTCGCTAGTATGTGTAACGGAAGTATCGTCACCTGGTAAGTATCACTATATATACAGTATTGCGATATAATCGGATACCACCCAGATACATTGATTGTTCAGTCTATCCATTCAACTTTCTGTTCGTTTCGGTCGCTCGTATGTGAAACGGGAATACCTTCACCTTATGTGTATAACTATATACACAGCATAACATCATAATCGAATACAACCCAGATACTATCCATTCAACCTTCTGTTCGATTCGGTTGCTCGTATGTATAACGAAAGAACAGTAACCTGGTGAGTATTGCTATATAAACATCATCACGATATCATCGAATACAACTCAGATACAATTATCGTTTCTTCTAACCATTTAACCTTCTGTTCGATTCAGTCGCTAGTATGTGTAACGGAAGTACCGTCACCTGGTAAGTATCACTATATATACAGTATTGCGATATAATCGGATACCACCCAGATACATTGATTGTTCAGTCTATCCATTCAACCTTCTGTTCAATTCAGTCGCTCGTATGTATAACGGAAGAACAGTTACCTGGTGAGTATAACTATATAAACATAATCGAATACAACCCAGATACGATGATTGTTCAATCTATACTGAATTCAACCTTCTGCTCGATTCGGTCGCTTGTATGTGAAACGGAAGAACAGTTACCTGGTGAGTATTGCTATATAAACATCATCACGATATCATCGAATACAACTCAGATACAATTATCGTTTCGTCTAACCATTCAACATTCTGTTCGATTCAGTCGCTAGTATGTGTAACGGAAGTATCGTCACCTGGTAAGTATCACTATATATACAGTATTGCGATATAATCGGATACCACCCAGATACATTGATTGTTCAGTCTATCCATTCAACTTTCTGTTCGTTTCGGTAGCTCGTATGTAAAACGGGAATACCGTCTCCTAGTGTGTATAACTATATACACAGCATAACATCATAATCGAATACAACCTATATACTATCCATTCAACCTTCTGTTCAATTCAGTCGCTCGTATGTATAACGGAAGAACAGTTACCTGGTGAGTATAACTATATAAACATAATCGAATACAACCCCGATACGATGATTGTTCAATCTATACTGAATTCAACTTTCTGCTCGATTCGGTCGCTTGTATGTAAAACGGAAGAACAGTTACCTGGTGAGTATTGCTATATAAACATCATCACGATATCATCGAATACAACTCAGATACAATTATCGTTTCGTCTAACCATTCAACATTCTGTTCGATTCAGTCGCTAGTATGTGTAACGGAAGTATCGTCACCTGGTAAGTATCACTATATATACAGTATTGCGATATAATCGGATACCACCCAGATACATTGATTGTTCAGTCTATCCATTCAACTTTCTGTTCGTTTCGGTCGCTCGTATGTAAAACGGGAATACCGTCTCCTAGTGTGTATAACTATATACACAGCATAACATCATAATCGAATACAACCTATATACTATCCATTCAACCATCTGTTCAATTCAGTCGCTCGTATGTATAACGGAAGAACAGTTACCTGGTGAGTATAACTATATAAACATAATCGAATACAACCCAGATACGATGATTGTTCAATCTATACTGAATTCAACTTTCTGCTCGATTTGGTCGCTTGTATGTAAAACGGAAGAACAGTTACCTGGTGAGTATTGCTATATAAACATCATCACGATATCATCGAATACAACTCAGATACAATTATCGTTTCGTCTAACCATTTAACCTTCTGTTCGATTCAGTCGCTAGTATGTGTAACGGAAGTACCGTCACCTGGTAAGTATCACTATATATACAGTATTGCGATATAATCGGATACCACCCAGATACATTGATTGTTCAGTCTATCCATTCAACTTTCTGTTCGTTTCGGTCGCTCGTATGTGAAACGGGAATACCGTCACCTTATGTGTATAACTATATACACAGCATAACATCATCATCGAATACAACCCAGATACTATCCATTCAACCTTCTGTTCGGTTCGGTCGCTCGTATGTATAACGAAAGAACAGTTACCTGGTGAGTATTTCTATATGAACGACATCACGATATAATCGAATACAACTTAGTTACAATTATCGTTTTGTCTAACCATCCAACCTTATGTTCGATTCAGACGCTCGTATTTGTAACGAAAGAACCGTTACATGGTAGGTGTAGTTAAATATACAACATAACGATATAATCGGAGACAACCCAGATACAATGATTGTTCAATCTATCCATTCAACCTTATGTTCTATTCGGTTGCTAGTATGTATAACGAATGAACAGTTACCTGGTTAGACATAATATATAATAATCATCACGAAATAATCGAATACAACCCAGATACGATGATTGTTCAGTCTATCCATTCAACCTTCTGTTCAGTTCAGTTGCTCTTATGTATAACTGGAGAACAGTTACCTGGTGAGTATAACTTTATGAACATCATCACGATACAATCGAATACAACCCCAGATACGATCATTGTTTAGTCTATCCATTCAACCTTCAGTTCAATTCAGTCGCTCGTATGTATAAAGGAAGAACAGTTACCTGGTGAGTATAACTATATAAACATAATCGAATACAACTCAGATACGATGATTGTTCAATCTATCCATTCAACCTTATGTTCGATTCGGTTGCTCGTATGTATATCGGAAGAACAGGTACCTGGTGAGTATATCTATATAAACATAATCGAATACAACTCAGATACGATGATTGTTCAATCTATCCATTTAACCTTTTGCTCGATTCGGTCGCTTGTATGTAAAACGGAAGGACAGTTACCTGGTGAGTATTGCTATATAAACATCATCACGATATCATCGAATAAAACTCAGATACAATTATCGTTTCTTCTAACCATTTAACCTTCTGTTCGATTCAGTCGCTAGTATGTGTAACGGAAGTACCGTCACCTGGTAAGTATCACTATATAAACAGTATTGCGATATAATCGGATACCACCCAGATACATTGATTGTTCAGTCTATCCATTCAACTTTCTGTTCGTTTCGGTCGCTCGTATGTGAAACGGGAATACCGTCACCTTATGTGTATAACTATATACACAGCATAACATCATAATCGAATACAATCCAGATACTATCCATTCAACCTTCTGTTCGATTCGGTTGCTCGTATGTATAACGAAAGAACAGTAACCTGGTGAGTATTTCTATATGAACGTCATCACGATATAATCGAATACAACTTAGTTACAATTATCGTTCCGTCTAACCATCCAACCTTATGTTCGATTCAGACGCTCGTATGTGTAACGAAAGAACCGTTACATGGTAGGTGTAGTTAAATCTACAACATAACGATATAATCGGAGACAACCCAGATACAATGATTGTTCAATCTATCCATTCAACCTTATGTTCGATTCGGTTGCTAGTATGTATAACGAAAGAACAGTTACCTGGTTAGACATAATATATAATAACCATCACGAAATAATCGAATACAACCCAGATACGATGATTGTTCAGTCTATCCATTCAACCTTCTGTTCAGTTCAATCGCTCTTATGTATAACTGGAGAACAGTTACCTGGTGAGTATAACTATATGAACATCATCACGATATAATCGAATACAACCCCAGATACGATCATTGTTTAGTCTATCCATTCAACCTTCAGTTCAATTCAGTTGCTCGTATGTATAACGGAAGAACAGTTACCTGGTGGGTATAACTATATAAACATAATCGAATACAACTCAGATACGATGATTGTTCAATCTATCCATTCAACCTTATGTTCGATTCGGTTGCTCGTATGTATATCGGAAGAACAGGTACCTGGTGAGTATATTTATATAAACATAATCGAATACAACTCATATACGATGATTGTTCAATCTATCCATTTAACCTTCTGCTCGATTCGGTCGCTTGTATGTAAAACGGAATGACAGTTACCTGGTGAGTATTGCTATATAAACATCATCACGATATCATCGAATACAACTCAGATACAATTATCGTTTCGTCTAACCATTCAACATTCTGTTCGATTCAGTCGCTAGTATGTGTAACGGAAGTATCGTCACCTGGTAAGTATCACTATATATACAGTATTGCGATATAATCGGATACCACCCAGATACATTGATTGTTCAGTCTATCCATTCAACTTTCTTTTCGATTCGGTCGCTCGTATGTAAAACGGGAATACCGTCTCCTAGTGTGTATAACTATATACACAGCATAACATCATAATCGAATACAACCCATATACTATCCATTCAACCTTCTGTTCAATTCAGTCGCTCGTATGTATAACGGAAGAACAGTTACCTGGTGAGTATAAATATATAAACATAATCGAATACAACCCAGATACGATGATTGTTCAATCTATACTGAATTCAACCTTCTGCTCGATTCGGTCGCTTGTATGTAAAACGGAAGAACAGTTACCTGGTGAGTATTGCTATATAAACATCATCACGATATCATCGAATACAACTCAGATACAATTATCGTTTCGTCTAACCATTTAACCTTCTGTTCGATTCAGTCGCTAGTATGTGTAACGGAAGTACCGTCACCTGGTAAGTATCACTATATATACAGTATTGCGATATAATCGGATACCACCCAGATACATTGATTGTTCAGTCTATCCATTCAACTTTCTGTTCATTTCGGTCGCTCGTATGTGAAACGGGAATACCGTCACCTTATGTGTATAACTATATACACAGCATAACATCATAATCGAATACAACCCAGATACTATCCATTCAACCTTCTGTTCGATTCGGTTGCTCGTATGTATAACAAAAGAACAGTAACCTGGTGAGTATTGCTATATAAACATCATCACGATATCATCGAATACAACTCAGATACAATTATCGTTTCGTCTAACCATTCAACATTCTGTTCGATTCAGTCGCTAGTATGTGTAACGGAAGTATCGTCACCTGGTAAGTATCACTATATATACAGTATTGCGATATAATCGGATACCACCCAGATACATTGATTGTTCAGTCTATCCATTCAACTTTCTTTTCGTTTCGGTCGCTCGTATGTAAAACGGGAATACCGTCTCCTAGTGTGTATAACTATATACACAGCATAACATCATTTTCGAATACAACCCATATACTATCCATTCAACCTTCTGTTCAATTCAGTCGCTCGTATGTATAACGGAAGAACAGTTACCTGGTGAGTATAACTATATAAACATAATCGAATACAACCCAGATACGATGATTGTTCAATCTATACTGAATTCAACCTTCTGCTCGATTCGGTAGCTTGTATGTGAAACGGAAGAACAGTTACCTGGTGAGTATTGCTATATAAACATCATCACGATATCATCGAATACAATTCAGATACAATTATCGTTTCGTCTAACCATTCAACATTCTGTTCGATTCAGTCGCTAGTATGTGTAACGGAAGTATCGTCACCTGGTAAGTATCACTATATATACAGTATTGCGATATAATCGGATACAACCCAGATACATTGATTGTTCAGTCTATCCATTAAACTTTCTGTTCGTTTCGGTCGCTCGTATGTAAAACGGGAATACCGTCTCCTAGTGTGTATAACTATATACACAGCATAACATCATAATTAAATACAACCTATATACTATCCATTCAACCTTCTGTTCAATTCAGTCGCTCGTATGTATAACGGAAGAACAGTTACCTGGTGAGTATAACTATATAAACATAATCGAATACAACCCAGATACGATGATTGTTCAATCTATACTGAATTCAACTTTCTGCTCGATTCGGTCGCTTGTATGTAAAACGGAAGAACAGTTACCTGGTGAGTATTGCTATATAAACATCATCACGATATCATCGAATACAACTCATATACAATTATCGTTTCGTCTAACCATTTAACCTTCTGTTCGATTCAGTCGCTAGTATGTGTAACGGAAGTACCGTCACCTGGTAAGTATCACTATATATACAGTATTGCGATATAATCGGATACCACCCAGATACATTGATTGTTCAGTCTATCCATTCAACTTTCTTCTCGTTTCGGTCGCTCGTATGTAAAACGGGAATACCGTCTCCTGGTGTGTATAACTATATACACAGCATAACATCGTAATCGAATACAACCCATATACTATCCATTCAACCTTCTGTTCAATTCAGTCGCTCGTATGTATAACGGAAGAACAGTTACCTGGTGAGTATAACTATATAAACATAATCGAATACAACCCAGATACGATGATTGTTCAATCTATACTGAATTTAACTTTCTGCTCGATTCGGTCGCTTGTATGTAAAACGAAAGAACAGTTACCTGGTGAGTATTGCAATATAAACATCATCACGATATCATCGAATACAACTCAGATACAATTATCGTTTCGTCTAACCATTTAACCTTCTGTTCGATTCAGTCGCTAGTATGTGTAACGGAAGTACCGTCACCTGGTAAGTTTCACTATATATACAGTATTGCGATATAATCGGATACCACCCAGATACATTGATTGTTCAGTCTATCCATTCAACTTTCTGTTCGTTTCGGTCGCTCGTATGTGAAACGGGAATACCGTCACCTTATGTGTATAACTATATACACAGCATAACATCATCATCGAATACAACCCAGACACTATCCTTTCAACCTTCTGTTCGATTCGGTTGCTCGTATGTATAACGAAAGAACAGTAACCTGGTGAGTATTTCTATATGAACGTCATCACGATATAATCGAATACAACTTAGTTACAATTATCGTTCCGTCTAACCATCCAACCTTATGTTCGATTCAGACGCTCGTATGTGTAACGAAAGAACCGTTACATGGTAGGTGTAGTTAAATATACAACATAACGATATAATCGGAGACAACCCAGATTCAATGATTGTTCAATCTATCCATTCAACCTCAGGTTCGATTTGGTTGCTAGTATGTATAACGAAAGAACAGTTACCTGGTTAGACATAATACATAATAATCATCACGAAATAATCGAATACAACCCAGATACGATGATTGTTCAGTCTATCCATTCAACCTTCTGTTCAGTTCAGTCGCTCTTATGTATAACTGGAGAACAGTTACCTGGTGAGTATAACAATATGAACATCATCACGATATAATCGAATACAACCCCAGATACGATCATTGTTTAGTCTATCCATTCAACCTTAAGTTCAATTCAGTCGCTCGTATGTATAACGGAAGAACAGTTACCTGGTGAGTTTAACTATATAAACATAATCGAATACAACTCAGATACGATGATTGTTCAATCTATCCATTCAACCTTATGTTCGATTCGGTTGCTCGTATGTATATCGGAAGAACAGGTACCTGGTGAGTATATCTATATAAACATCATCACGATATCATCGAATACAACTCAGATACAATTATCGTTTCGTCTAACCATTCAACATTCTGTTCGATTCAGTCGCTAGTATGTGTAACGGAAGTATCGTCACCTGGTAAGTATAACTATATATACAGTATTGCGATATAATCGGATACCACCCAGATACATTGATTGTTCAGTCTATCCATTCAACTTTCTTTTCGTTTCAGTCGCTCGTATGTGAAACGGGAATACCGTCTCCTAGTGTGTATAACTATATACACAGCATAACATCATAATCGAATACAACCCATATACTATCCATTCAACCTTCTGTTCAATTCAGTCGCTCGTATGTATAACGGAAGAACAGTTACCTGGTGAGTATAACTATATAAACATAATCGAATACAACCCAGACACGATGATTGTTCAATCTATACTGAATTCAACCTTCTGCTCGATTCGGTCGCTTGTATGTGAAACGGAAGAACAGTTACCTGGTGAGTATTGCTATATAAACATCATCACGATATCATCAGATACAACTCAGATACAATTATCGTTTCGTCTAACCATTCAACATTCTGTTCGATTCAGTCGCTAGTATGTGTAACGGAAGTATCGTCACCTGGTAAGTATCACTATATATACAGTATTGCGATATAATCGGATACCACCCAGATACATTGATTGTTCAGTCTATCCATTCAATTTTCTGTTCGTTTCGGTCGCTCGTATGTAAAACGGGAATACCGTCTCCTAGTGTGTATAACTATATACACAGCATAACATCATAATCGAATACAACCTATATACTATCCATTCAACCTTCTGTTCAATTCAGTCGCTCGTATGTATAACGGAAGAACAGTTACCTGGTGAGTATAACTATATAAACATAATCGAATACAACCCAGATACGATGATTGTTCAATCTATACTGAATTTAACTTTCTGCTCGATTCGGTCGCTTGTATGTAAAACGGAAGAACAGTTACCTGGTGAGTATTGCTATATAAACATCATCACGATATCATCGAATACAACTCAGATACAATTATCGTTTCGTCTAACCATTTAACCTTCTGTTCGATTCAGTCGCTAGTTTGTGTAACGGAAGTACCATCACCTGGTAAGTATCACTATATATACAGTATTGCGATATAATCGGATACCACCCAGATACATTGATTGTTCAGTCTATCCATTCAACTTTCTGTTCATTTCGGTCGCTCGTATGTGAAACGGGAATACCGTCACCTTATGTGTATAACTATATACACAGCATAACATCATAATCGAATACAACCCAGATACTATCCATTCAACCTTCTGTTCGATTCGGTTGCTCGTATGTATAACGAAAGAACAGTAACCTGGTGAGTATTGCTATATAAACATCATCACGATATCATCGAATACAACTCAGATACAATTATCGTTTCGTCTAACCATTTAACCTTCTGTTCGATTCAGTCGCTAGTTTGTGTAACGGAAGTACCATCACCTGGTAAGTATCACTATATATACAGTATTGCGATATAATCGGATACCACCCAGATACATTGATTGTTCAGTCTATCCATTCAACTTTCTTTTCGTTTCGGTCGCTCGTATGTAAAACGGGAATACCGTCTCCTAGTGTGTATAACTATATACACAGCATAACATCATTTTCGAATACAACCCATATACTATCCATTCAACCTTCTGTTCAATTCAGTCGCTCGTATGTATAACGGAAGAACAGTTACCTGGTGAGTATAACTATATAAACATAATCGAATACAACCCAGATACGATGATTGTTCAATCTATACTGAATTCAACCTTCTGCTCGATTCGGTAGCTTGTATGTGAAACGGAAGAACAGTTACCTGGTGAGTATTGCTATATAAACATCATCACGATATCATCGAATACAATTCAGATACAATTATCGTTTCGTCTAACCATTCAACATTCTGTTCGATTCAGTCGCTAGTATGTGTAACGGAAGTATCGTCACCTGGTAAGTATCACTATATATACAGTATTGCGATATAATCGGATACAACCCAGATACATTGATTGTTCAGTCTATCCATTAAACTTTCTGTTCGTTTCGGTCGCTCGTATGTAAAACGGGAATACCGTCTCCTAGTGTGTATAACTATATACACAGCATAACATCATAATTAAATACAACCTATATACTATCCATTCAACCTTCTGTTCAATTCAGTCGCTCGTATGTATAACGGAAGAACAGTTACCTGGTGAGTATAACTATATAAACATAATCGAATACAACCCAGATACGATGATTGTTCAATCTATACTGAATTCAACTTTCTGCTCGATTCGGTCGCTTGTATGTAAAACGGAAGAACAGTTACCTGGTGAGTATTGCTATATAAACATCATCACGATATCATCGAATACAACTCATATACAATTATCGTTTCGTCTAACCATTTAACCTTCTGTTCGATTCAGTCGCTAGTATGTGTAACGGAAGTACCGTCACCTGGTAAGTATCACTATATATACAGTATTGCGATATAATCGGATACCACCCAGATACATTGATTGTTCAGTCTATCCATTCAACTTTCTTCTCGTTTCGGTCGCTCGTATGTAAAACGGGAATACCGTCTCCTGGTGTGTATAACTATATACACAGCATAACATCGTAATCGAATACAACCCATATACTATCCATTCAACCTTCTGTTCAATTCAGTCGCTCGTATGTATAACGGAAGAACAGTTACCTGGTGAGTATAACTATATAAACATAATCGAATACAACCCAGATACGATGATTGTTCAATCTATACTGAATTTAACTTTCTGCTCGATTCGGTCGCTTGTATGTAAAACGAAAGAACAGTTACCTGGTGAGTATTGCAATATAAACATCATCACGATATCATCGAATACAACTCAGATACAATTATCGTTTCGTCTAACCATTTAACCTTCTGTTCGATTCAGTCGCTAGTATGTGTAACGGAAGTACCGTCACCTGGTAAGTTTCACTATATATACAGTATTGCGATATAATCGGATACCACCCAGATACATTGATTGTTCAGTCTATCCATTCAACTTTCTGTTCGTTTCGGTCGCTCGTATGTGAAACGGGAATACCGTCACCTTATGTGTATAACTATATACACAGCATAACATCATCATCGAATACAACCCAGACACTATCCATTCAACCTTCTGTTCGATTCGGTTGCTCGTATGTATAACGAAAGAACAGTAACCTGGTGAGTATTTCTATATGAACGTCATCACGATATAATCGAATACAACTTAGTTACAATTATCGTTCCGTCTAACCATCCAACCTTATGTTCGATTCAGACGCTCGTATGTGTAACGAAAGAACCGTTACATGGTAGGTGTAGTTAAATATACAACATAACGATATAATCGGAGACAACCCAGATACAATGATTGTTCAATCTATCCATTCAACCTCAGGTTCGATTTGGTTGCTAGTATGTATAACGAAAGAACAGTTACCTGGTTAGACATAATACATAATAATCATCACGAAATAATCGAATACAACCCAGATACGATGATTGTTCAGTCTATCCATTCAACCTTCTGTTCAGTTCAGTCGCTCTTATGTATAACTGGAGAACAGTTACCTGGTGAGTATAACAATATGAACATCATCACGATATAATCGAATACAACCCCAGATACGATCATTGTTTATTCTATCCATTCAACCTTAAGTTCAATTCAGTCGCTCGTATGTATAACGGAAGAACAGTTACCTGGTGAGTTTAACTATATAAACATAATCGAATACAACTCAGATACGATGATTGTTCAATCTATCCATTCAACCTTATGTTCGATTCGGTTGCTCGTATGTATATCGGAAGAACAGGTACCTGGTGAGTATATCTATATAAACATCATCACGATATCATCGAATACAACTCAGATACAATTATCGTTTCGTCTAACCATTCAACATTCTGTTCGATTCAGTCGCTAGTATGTGTAACGGAAGTATCGTCACCTGGTAAGTATAACTATATATACAGTATTGCGATATAATCGGATACCACCCAGATACATTGATTGTTCAGTCTATCCATTCAACTTTCTTTTCGTTTCAGTCGCTCGTATGTGAAACGGGAATACCGTCTCCTAGTGTGTATAACTATATACACAGCATAACATCATAATCGAATACAACCCATATACTATCCATTCAACCTTCTGTTCAATTCAGTCGCTCGTATGTATAACGGAAGAACAGTTACCTGGTGAGTATAACTATATAAACATAATCGAATACAACCCAGACACGATGATTGTTCAATCTATACTGAATTCAACCTTCTGCTCGATTCGGTCGCTTGTATGTGAAACGGAAGAACAGTTACCTGGTGAGTATTGCTATATAAACATCATCACGATATCATCAGATACAACTCAGATACAATTATCGTTTCGTCTAACCATTCAACATTCTGTTCGATTCAGTCGCTAGTATGTGTAACGGAAGTATCGTCACCTGGTAAGTATCACTATATATACAGTATTGCGATATAATCGGATACCACCCAGATACATTGATTGTTCAGTCTATCCATTCAATTTTCTGTTCGTTTCGGTCGCTCGTATGTAAAACGGGAATACCGTCTCCTAGTGTGTATAACTATATACACAGCATAACATCATAATCGAATACAACCTATATACTATCCATTCAACCTTCTGTTCAATTCAGTCGCTCGTATGTATAACGGAAGAACAGTTACCTGGTGAGTATAACTATATAAACATAATCGAATACAACCCAGATACGATGATTGTTCAATCTATACTGAATTTAACTTTCTGCTCGATTCGGTCGCTTGTATGTAAAACGGAAGAACAGTTACCTGGTGAGTATTGCTATATAAACATCATCACGATATCATCGAATACAACTCAGATACAATTATCGTTTCGTCTAACCATTTAACCTTCTGTTCGATTCAGTCGCTAGTTTGTGTAACGGAAGTACCATCACCTGGTAAGTATCACTATATATACAGTATTGCGATATAATCGGATACCACCCAGATACATTGATTGTTCAGTCTATCCATTCAACTTTCTGTTCATTTCGGTCGCTCGTATGTGAAACGGGAATACCGTCACCTTATGTGTATAACTATATACACAGCATAACATCATAATCGAATACAACCCAGATACTATCCATTCAACCTTCTGTTCGATTCGGTTGCTCGTATGTATAACGAAAGAACAGTAACCTGGTGAGTATTGCTATATAAACATCATCACGATATCATCGAATACAACTCAGATACAATTATCGTTTCTTCTAACCATTTAACCTTCTGTTCGATTCAGTCGCTAGTATGTGTAACGGAAGTACCGTCACCTAGTAAGTATCACTATATATACAGTATTGCGATATAATCGGATACCACCCAGATACATTGATTGTTCAGTCTATCCATTTAACCTTCTGTTCAATTCAGTCGCTCGTATGTATAACGCAAGAACAGTTACCTGGTGAGTATAACTATATAAACATAATCGAATACAACCCAGATACGATGATTGTTCAATCTATACTGAATTCAACCTTCTGCTCGATTCGGTCGCTTGTATGTGAAACGGAAGAACAGTTACCTGGTGAGTATTGCTATATAAACATCATCACGATATCATCGAATACAACTCAGATACAATTATCGTTTCGTCTAACCATTCAACATTCTGTTCGATTCAGTCGCTAGTATGTGTAACGGAAGTATCGTCACCTGGTAAGTATCACTATATATACAGTATTGCGATATAATCGGATACCACCCAGATACATTGATTGTTCAGTCTATCCATTCAACTTTCTGTTCGTTTCGGTAGCTCGTATGTAAAACGGGAATACCGTCTCCTAGTGTGTATAACTATATACACAGCATAACATCATAATCGAATACAACCTATATACTATCCATTCAACCTTCTGTTCAATTCAGTCGCTCGTATGTATAACGGAAGAACAGTTACCTGGTGAGTATAACTATATAAACATAATCGAATACAACCCCGATACGATGATTGTTCAATCTATACTGAATTCAACTTTCTGCTCGATTCGGTCGCTTGTATGTAAAACGGAAGAACAGTTACCTGGTGAGTATTGCTATATAAACATCATCACGATATCATCGAATACAACTCAGATACAATTATCGTTTCGTCTAACCATTTAACCTTCTGTTCGATTCAGTCGCTAGTATGTGTAACGAAAGTACCGTCACCTGGTAAGTATCACTATATATACATTATTGCGATATAATCGGATACCACCCAGATACATTGATTGTTCAGTCTATCCATTCAACTTTCTGTTCGTTTCGGTCGTTCTTATGTATAACGGAAAAACAGTTACCTGGTGAGTATAATTATATAAACATAATCGAATACAACCCAGATACGATGATTGTTCAATCTATACTGAATTCAACCTTCTGCTCGATTCGGTCGCTTGTATGTAAAACGGAAGAACAGTTACCTGGTGAGTATTGCTATATAAACATCATCACGATATCATCGAATAAAACTCAGATACAATTATCGTTTCTTCTAACCATTTAACCTTCTGTTCGATTCAGTCGCTAGTATGTGTAACGGAAGTACCGTCACCTGGTAAGTATCACTATATATACAGTATTGCGATATAATCGGATACCACCCAGATACATTGATTGTTCAGTCTATCCATTCAACTTTCTGTTCGTTTCGGTCGCTCGTATGTGAAACGGGAATACCGTCACCTTATGTGTATAACTATATACACAGCATAACATCATAATCGAATACAATCCAGATACTATCCATTCAACCTTCTGTTCGATTCGGTTGCTCGTATGTATAACGAAAGAACAGTAACCTGGTGAGTATTTCTATATGAACGTCATCACGATATAATCGAATACAACTTAGTTACAATTATCGTTCCGTCTAACCATCCAACCTTATGTTCGATTCAGACGCTCGTATGTGTAACGAAAGAACCGTTACATGGTAGGTGTAGTTAAATATACAACATAACGATATAATCGGAGACAACCCAGATACAATGATTGTTCAATCTATCCATTCAACCTTATGTTCGATTCGGTTGCTAGTATGTATAACGAAAGAACAGTTACCTGGTTAGACATAATATATAATAACCATCACGAAATAATCGAATACAACCCAGATACGATGATTGTTCAGTCTATCCATTCAACCTTCTGTTCAGTTCAATCGCTCTTATGTATAACTGGAGAACAGTTACCTGGTGAGTATAACTATATGAACATCATCACGATATAATCGAATACAACCCCAGATACGATCATTGTTTAGTCTATCCATTCAACCTTCAGTTCAATTCAGTTGCTCGTATGTATAACGGAAGAACAGTTACCTGGTGAGTATAACTATATAAACATAATCGAATACAACTCAGATACGATGATTGTTCAATCTATCCATTCAACCTTATGTTCGATTCGGTTGCTCGTATGTATATCGGAAGAACAGGTACCTGGTGAGTATATTTATATAAACATAATCGAATACAACTCATATACGATGATTGTTCAATCTATCCATTTAACCTTCTGCTCGATTCGGTCGCTTGTATGTAAAACGGAATGACAGTTACCTGGTGAGTATTGCTATATAAACATCATCACGATATCATCGAATACAACTCAGATACAATTATCGTTTCGTCTAACCATTCAACATTCTGTTCGATTCAGTCGCTAGTATGTGTAACGGAAGTATCGTCACCTGGTAAGTATCACTATATATACAGTATTGCGATATAATCGGATACCACCCAGATACATTGATTGTTCAGTCTATCCATTCAACTCTCTTTTCGATTCGGTCGCTCGTATGTAAAACGGGAATACCGTCTCCTAGTGTGTATAACTATATACACAGCATAACATCATAATCGAATACAACCCATATACTATCCATTCAACCTTCTGTTCAATTCAGTCGCTCGTATGTATAACGGAAGAACAGTTACCTGGTGAGTATAACTATATAAACATAATCGAATACAACCCAGATACGATGATTGTTCAATCTATACTGAATTCAACCTTCTGCTCGATTCGGTCGCTTGTATGTAAAACGGAAGAACAGTTACCTGGTGAGTATTGCTATATAAACATCATCACGATATCATCGAATACAACTCAGATACAATTATCGTTTCGTCTAACCATTTAACCTTCTGTTCGATTCAGTCGCTAGTATGTGTAACGGAAGTACCGTCACCTGGTAAGTATCACTATATATACAGTATTGCGATATAATCGGATACCACCCAGATACATTGATTGTTCAGTCTATCCATTCAACTTTCTGTTCATTTCGGTCGCTCGTATGTGAAACGGGAATACCGTCACCTTATGTGTATAACTATATACACAGCATAACATCATAATCGAATACAACCCAGATACTATCCATTCAACCTTCTGTTCGATTCGGTTGCTCGTATGTATAACAAAAGAACAGTAACCTGGTGAGTATTGCTATATAAACATCATCACGATATCATCGAATACAACTCAGATACAATTATCGTTTCGTCTAACCATTCAACATTCTGTTCGATTCAGTCGCTAGTATGTGTAACGGAAGTATCGTCACCTGGTAAGTATCACTATATATACAGTATTGCGATATAATCGGATACCACCCAGATACATTGATTGTTCAGTCTATCCATTCAACTTTCTTTTCGTTTCGGTCGCTCGTATGTAAAACGGGAATACCGTCTCCTAGTGTGTATAACTATATACACAGCATAACATCATATTCGAATACAACCCATATACTATCCATTCAACCTTCTGTTCAATTCAGTCGCTCGTATGTATAACGGAAGAACAGTTACCTGGTGAGTATAACTATATAAACATAATCGAATACAACCCAGATACGATGATTGTTCAATCTATACTGAATTCAACCTTCTGCTCGATTCGGTAGCTTGTATGTGAAACGGAAGAACAGTTACCTGGTGAGTATTGCTATATAAACATCATAACGATATCATCGAATACAATTCAGATACAATTATCGTTTCGTCTAACCATTCAACATTCTGTTCGATTCAGTCGCTAGTATGTGTAACGGAAGTATCGTCACCTGGTAAGTATCACTATATATACAGTATTGCGATATAATCGGATACAACCCAGATACATTGATTGTTCAGTCTATCCATTAAACTTTCTGTTCGTTTCGGTCGCTCGTATGTAAAACGGGAATACCGTCTCCTAGTGTGTATAACTATATACACAGCATAACATCATAATTAAATACAACCTATATACTATCCATTCAACCTTCTGTTCAATTCAGTCGCTCGTATGTATAACGGAAGAACAGTTACCTGGTGAGTATAACTATATAAACATAATCGAATACAACCCAGATACGATGATTGTTCAATCTATACTGAATTCAACTTTCTGCTCGATTCGGTCGCTTGTATGTAAAACGGAAGAACAGTTACCTGGTGAGTATTGCTATATAAACATCATCACGATATCATCGAATACAACTCAGATACAATTATCGTTTCGTCTAACCATTTAACCTTCTGTTCGATTCAGTCGCTAGTATGTGTAACGGAAGTACCGTCACCTGGTAAGTATCACTATATATACAGTATTGCGATATAATCGGATACCACCCAGATACATTGATTGTTCAGTCTATCCATTCAACTTTCTTCTCGTTTCGGTCGCTCGTATGTAAAACGGGAATACCGTCTCCTGGTGTGTATAACTATATACACAGCATAACATCGTAATCGAATACAACCCATATACTATCCATTCAACCTTCTGTTCAATTCAGTCGCTCGTATGTATAACGGAAGAACAGTTACCTGGTGAGTATAACTATATAAACATAATCGAATACAACCCAGATACGATGATTGTTCAATCTATACTGAATTTAACTTTCTGCTCGATTCGGTCGCTTGTATGTAAAACGAAAGAACAGTTACCTGGTGAGTATTGCAATATAAACATCATCACGATATCATCGAATACAACTCAGATACAATTATCGTTTCGTCTAACCATTTAACCTTCTGTTCGATTCAGTCGCTAGTATGTGTAACGGAAGTACCGTCACCTGGTAAGTTTCACTATATATACAGTATTGCGATATAATCGGATACCACCCAGATACATTGATTGTTCAGTCTATCCATTCAACTTTCTGTTCGTTTCGGTCGCTCGTATGTGAAACGGGAATACCGTCACCTTATGTGTATAACTATATACACAGCATAACATCATCATCGAATACAACCCAGACACTATCCATTCAACCTTCTGTTCGATTCGGTTGCTCGTATGTATAACGAAAGAACAGTAACCTGGTGAGTATTTCTATATGAACGTCATCACGATATAATCGAATACAACTTAGTTACAATTATCGTTCCGTCTAACCATCCAACCTTATGTTCGATTCAGACGCTCGTATGTGTAACGAAAGAACCGTTACATGGTAGGTGTAGTTAAATATACAACATAACGATATAATCGGAGACAACCCAGATACAATGATTGTTCAATCTATCCATTCAACCTTAGGTTCGATTTGGTTGCTAGTATGTATAACGAAAGAACAGTTACCTGGTTAGACATAATATATAATAATCATCACGAAATAATCGAATACAACCCAGATACGATGATTGTTCAGTCTATCCATTCAACCTTCTGTTCAGTTCAGTCGCTCTTATGTATAACTGGAGAACAGTTACCTGGTGAGTATAACAATATGAACATCATCACGATATAATCGAATACAACCCCAGATACGATCATTGTTTAGTCTATCCATTCAACCTTAAGTTCAATTCAGTCGCTCGTATGTATAACGGAAGAACAGTTACCTGGTGAGTTTAACTATATAAACATAATCGAATACAACTCAGATACGATGATTGTTCAATCTATCCATTCAACCTTATGTTCGATTCGGTTGCTCGTATGTATATCGGAAGAACAGGTACCTGGTAAGTATATCTATATAAACATAATCGAATACAACTCAGATACGATGATTGTTCAATCTATCCATTTAACCTTCTGCTCGATTCGGTCGCTTGTATGTAAAACGGAAGGACAGTTACCTGGTGAGTATTGCTATATAAACATCATCACGATATCATCGAATACAACTCAGATACAATTATCGTTTCGTCTAACCATTCAACATTCTGTTCGATTCAGTCGCTAGTATGTGTAACGGAAGTATCGTCACCTGGTAAGTATCACTATATATACAGTATTGCGATATAATCGGATACCACCCAGATAAATTGATTGTTCAGTCTATCCATTCAACTTTCTTTTCGTTTCGGTCGCTCGTATGTAAAACGGGAATACCGTCTCCTAGTGTGTATACACATCATAACATCATAATCGAATACAACCCATATACTATCCATTCAACCTTCTGTTCAATTCAGTCGCTCGTATTTGAACGGAAGGACAGTTACCTGGTGAGTATTGCTATATAAACATCATCACGATATCATCGAATACAACTCAGATACAATTATCGTTTCGTCTAACCATTCAACATTCTGTTCGATTCAGTCGCTAGTATGTGTAACGGAAGTATCGTCACCTGGTAAGTATCACTATATATACAGTATTGCGATATAATCGGAGACAACCCAGATACAATGATTGTTCAATCTATCCATTCAACCTTATGTTCGATTCGGTTGCTCGTATGTATATCGGAAGAACAGGTACCTGGTGAGTATATCTATATAAACATAATCGAATACAACTCAGATACGATGATTGTTCAATCTATCCATTTAACCTTCTGCTCGATTCGGTCGCTTGTATGTAAAACGGAAGGACAGTTACCTGGTGAGTATTGCTATATAAACATCATCACGATATCATCGAATACAACTCAGATACAATTATCGTTTCGTCTAACCATTTAACCTTCTGTTCGATTCAGTCGCTAGTATGTGTACCGGAAGTACCGTCACCTGGTAAGTATCACTATATATACAGTATTGCGATATAAACGGATACCACCCAGATACATTGATTGTTCAGTCTATCCATTCAACTTTCTGTTCGTTTCGGTCGCTCGTAAGTGAAACGGGAATACCGTCACCTTATGTGTATAACTATATATACAGCATAACATCATAATCGAATACAACCAAGATACTATCCATTCAACCTTCTGTTCGATTCGGTTGCTCGTATGTATAACGAAAGAACAGTAACCTGGTGAGTATTTCTATATGAACGTCATCACGATATAATCGAATACAACCCCAGATACGATCATTGTTTAGTCTATCCATTCAACCTTCAGTTCAATTCAGTCGCTCGTATGTATAACGGAAGAATAGTTACCTGGTGAGTATAACTATATAAACATAATCGAATACAACTCAGATACGATGATTGTTCAATCTATCCATTCAACCTTATGTTCGATTCGGTTGCTCGTATGTATATCGGAAGAACAGGTATCTGGTGAGTATATCTATATAAACATAATCGAATACAACTCAGATACGATGATTGTTCAATCTATCCATTTAACCTTCTGCTCGATTCGGTCGCTTGTATGTAAAACGGAAGGACAGTTACCTGGTGAGTATTGCTATATAAACATCATCACGATATCATCGAATACAACTCAGATACAATTATCGTTTCGTCTAACCATTTAACCTTCTGTTCGATTCAGTCGCTAGTATGTGTAACGGAAGTACCGTCACCTGGTAAGTATCACTATATATACAGTATTGCGATATAATCGGATACCACCCAGATACATTGATTGTTCAGTCTATCATTTCAACTTTCTGTTCGTTTCGGTCGCTCGTATGTGAAACGGGAATACCGTCACCTTATGTGTATAACTATATACACAGCATAACATCATAATCGAATACAACCCAGATACTATCCATTCAACCTTCTGTTCGATTCGGTTGCTCGTATGTATAACGAAAGAACAGTAACCTGGTGAGTATTGCTATATAAACATCATCACGATATCATCGAATACAACTCAGGTACAATTATCGTTTCGTCTAACCATTCAACATTCTGTTCGATTCAGTCGCTAATATGTGTAACGGAAGTATCGTCACCTGGTAAGTATCACTATATATACAGTATTGCGATATAATCGGATACCACCCAGATACATTGATTGTTCAGTCTATCATTTCAACTTTCTGTTCGTTTCGGTCGCTCGTATGTGAAACGGGAATACCGTCACCTTATGTGTATAACTATATACACAGCATAACATCATAATCGAATACAACCCAGATACTATCCATTCAACCTTCTGTTCGATTCGGTTGCTCGTATGTATAACGAAAGAACAGTAACCTGGTGAGTATTTCTATGTGAACGTCATCACGATATAATCGAATACAACTTAGTTACAATTATCGTTCCGTCTAACCATCCAACCTTATGTTCGATTCAGACGCTCGTATGTGTAACGAAAGAACCGTTACATGGTAGGTGTAGTTGAATATACAACATAACGATATAATCGGAGACAACCCAGATACAATGATTGTTCAATCTATCCATTCAACCTTATGTTCGATTCGGTTGCTAGTATGTATAACGAAAGAACAGTTACCTGGTTAGACATAATATATAATAATCATCACGAAATAATCGAATACAACCCAGATACGATGATTGTTCAGTCTATCCATTCAACCTTCTGTTCAGTTCAGTCGCTCTTATGTATAACTGGAGAACAGTTACCTGATGAGTATAACTATATGAACATCATCACGATATAATCGAATACAACCCCAGATACGATCATTGTTTAGTCTATCCATTCAACCTTCAGTTCAATTGAGTCGCTCGTATGTATAACGGAAGAACAGATACCTGGTGAGTATAACTAGTATCACTATATATACAGTATTGCGATATAATCGGATACCACCCAGATACATTGATTGTTCAGTCTATCCATTCAACTTTCTGTTCGTTTCGGTCGCTCGTATGTGAAACAGGAATACCGTCACCTTATGTGTATAACTATATCACAGCATAACATCATAATCGAATACAACCCAGATACTATCCATTCAACCTTCTGTTCGATTCGGTTGCTCGTATGTATAACGAAAGAACAGTAACCTGGTGAGTATTTCTATATGAACGTCATCACGATATAATCGAATACAACTTAGTTACAATTATCGTTCCGTCTAACCATCCAACCTTATGTTCGATTCAGACGCTCGTATGTGTAACGAAAGAACCGTTACATGGTAGGTGTAGTTAAATATACAACATAACGATATAATCGGAGACAACCCAGATACAATGATTGTTCAATCTATCCATTCAACCTTATGTTCGATTCGGTTGCTAGTATGTATAACGAAAGAACAGTTACCTGGTGAGTATATCTATATAAACATAATCGAATACAACTCAGATACGATGATTGTTCAATCTATCCATTTAACCTTCTGCTCGATTCGGTCGCTTGTATGTAAAACGGAAGGACAGTTACCTGGTGAGTATTGCTATATAAACATCATCACGATATCATCGAATACAACTCAGATACAATTATCGTTTCGTCTAACCATTTAACCTTCTGTTCGATTCAGTCGCTAGTATGTGTACCGGAAGTACCGTCACCTGGTAAGTATCACTATATATACAGTATTGCGATATAAACGGATACCACCCAGATACATTGATTGTTCAGTCTATCCATTCAACTTTCTGTTCGTTTCGGTCGCTCGTAAGTGAAACGGGAATACCGTCACCTTATGTGTATAACTATATATACAGCATAACATCATAATCGAATACAACCAAGATACTATCCATTCAACCTTCTGTTCGATTCGGTTGCTCGTATGTATAACGAAAGAACAGTAACCTGGTGAGTATTTCTATATGAACGTCATCACGATATAATCGAATACAACCCCAGATACGATCATTGTTTAGTCTATCCATTCAACATTCAGTTCAATTCAGTCGCTCGTATGTATAACGGAAGAATAGTTACCTGGTGAGTATAACTATATAAACATAATCGAATACAACTCAGATACGATGATTGTTCAATCTATCCATTCAACCTTATGTTCGATTCGGTTGCTCGTATGTATATCGGAAGAACAGGTACCTGGTGAGTATATCTATATAAACATAATCGAATACAACTCAGATACGATGATTGTTCAATCTATCCATTTAACCTTCTGCTCGATTCGGTCGCTTGTATGTAAAACGGAAGGACAGTTACCTGGTGAGTATTGCTATATAAACATCATCACGATATCATCGAATACAACTCAGATACAATTATCGTTTCGTCTAACCATTTAACCTTCTGTTCGATTCAGTCGCTAGTATGTGTAACGGAAGTACCGTCACCTGGTAAGTATCACTATATATACAGTATTGCGATATAATCGGATACCACCCAGATACATTGATTGTTCAGTCTATCCATTCAACTTTCTGTTCATTTCGGTCGCTCGTATGTGAAACGGGAATACCGTCACCTTATGTGTATAACTATATACACAGCATAACATCATAATCGAATACAACCCAGATACTATCCATTCAACCTTCTGTTCGATTCGGTTGCTCGTATGTATAACGAAAGAACAGTAACCTGGTGAGTATTGCTATATAAACATCATCACGATATCATCGAATACAACTCAGATACAATTATCGTTTCGTCTAACCATTCAACATTCTGTTCGATTCAGTCGCTAGTATGTGTAACGGAAGTATCGTCACCTGGTAAGTATCACTATATATACAGTATTGCGATATAATCGGATACCACCCAGATACATTGATTGTTCAGTCTATCCATTCAACTTTCTGTTCGTTTCGGTCGCTCGTATGTAAAATGGGAATACCGTCTCCTAGTGTGTATAACTATATACACAGCATAACATCATAATCGAATACAACCTATATACTATCCATTCAACCTTCTGTTCAATTCAGTCGCTCGTATGTATAACGGAAGAACAGTTACCTGGTGAGTATAACTATATAAACATAATCGAATACAACCCAGATACGATGATTGTTCAATCTATACTGAATTCAACTTTCTGCTCCATTCGGTCGCTTGTATGTAAAACGAAAGAACAGTTACCTGGTGAGTATTGCAATATAAACATCATCATGATATCATCGAATACAACTCAGATACAATTATCGTTTCGTCTTACCATTTAACCTTCTGTTCGATTCAGTCGCTAGTATGTGTAACGGAAGTACCGTCACCTGGTAAGTATCACTATATATACAGTATTGCGATATAATCGGATACCACCCAGATACATTGATTGTTCAGTCTATCCATTAAACTTTCTGTTCGTTTCGGTCGCTCGTATGTGAAACGGGAATACCGTCACCTTATGTGTATAACTATATACACAGCATAACATCATCATCGAATACAACCCAGATACTATCCATTCAACCTTCTGTTCGATTCGGTTGCTTGTATGTATAACGAAAGAACAGTAACCTGGTGAGTATTTCTATATGAACGTCATCACGATATAATCGAATACAACTTAGTTACAATTATCGTTCCGTCTAACCATCCAACCTCATGTTCGATTCAGACGCTCGTATGTGTAACGAAAGAACCGTTACATGGTAGGTGTAGTTAAATATACAACATAACGATATAATCGGAGACAACCCAGATACAATGATTGTTCAATCTATCCATTCAACCTTAGGTTCGATTTGGTTGCTAGTATGTATAACGAAAGAACAGTTACCTGGTTAGACATAATATATAATAATCATCACGAAATAATCGAATACAACCCAGATACGATGATTGTTCAGTCTATCCATTCAACCTTCTGTTCAGTTCAGTCGCTCTTATGTATAACTGGAGAACAGTTACCTGGTGAGTATAACTATATGAACATCATCACGATATAATCGAATACAACCCCAGATACGATCATTGTTTAGTCAATCCATTCAACCTTCAGTTCAATTCAGTCGCTCGTATGTATAACGGAAGAACAGTTACCTGGTGAGTTCAACTATATAAACATAATCGAATACAACTCAGATACGATGATTGTTCAATCTATCCATTCAACCTTATGTTCGATTCGGTTGCTCGTATGTATATCGGAAGAACAGGTACCTGGTGAGTATATCTATATAAACATAATCGAATACAACTCAGATACGATGATTGTTCAATCTATCCATTCAACCTTCTGCTCGATTCGGTCGCTTGTATGTAAAACGGAAGGACAGTTACCTGGTGAGTATTGCTATATAAACATCATCACGATATCATCGAATACAACTCAGATACAATTATCGTTTCGTCTAACCATTCAACATTCTGTTCGATTCAGTCGCTAGTATGTGTAACGGAAGTATCGTCACCTGGTAAGTATCACTATATATACAGTATTGCGATATAATCGGATACCACCCAGATAAATTGATTGTTCAGTCTATCCATTCAACTTTCTTTTCGTTTCGGTCGCTCGTATGTAAAACGGGAATACCGTCTCCTAGTGTGTATACACAGCATAACATCATAATCGAATACAACCCATATACTATCCATTCAACCTTCTGTTCAATTCAGTCGCTCGTATTTGAACGGAAGAACAGTTACCTGGTGAGTATAACTATATAAACATAATCGAATACAACCCAGATACGATGATTGTTCAATTCATACTGAATTCAACCTTCTGCTCGATTCGGTCGCTTGTATGTAAAACGGAAGAACAGTTACCTGGTGAGTATTGCTATATAAACATCATCACGATATCATCGAATACAACTCAGGTACAATTATCGTTTCGTCTAACCATTCAACATTCTGTTCGATTCAGTCGCTAATATGTGTAACGGAAGTATCGTCACCTGGTAAGTATCACTATATATACAGTATTGCGATATAATCGGATACCACCCAGATACATTGATTGTTCAGTCTATCATTTCAACTTTCTGTTCGTTTCGGTCGCTCGTATGTGAAACGGGAATACCGTCACCTTATGTGTATAACTATATACACAGCATAACATCATAATCGAATACAACCCAGATACTATCCATTCAACCTTCTGTTCGATTCGGTTGCTCGTATGTATAACGAAAGAACAGTAACCTGGTGAGTATTTCTATGTGAACGTCATCACGATATAATCGAATACAACTTAGTTACAATTATCGTTCCGTCTAACCATCCAACCTCATGTTCGATTCAGACGCTCGTATGTGTAACGAAAGAACCGTTACATGGTAGGTGTAGTTAAATATACAACATAACGATATAATCGGAGACAACCCAGATACAATGATTGTTCAATCTATCCATTCAACCTTAGGTTCGATTTGGTTGCTAGTATGTATAACGAAAGAACAGTTACCTATTTAGACATAATATATAATAATCATCACGAAATAATCGAATACAACCCAGATACGATGATTGTTCGGTCTATCCATTCAACCTTCTGTTCAGTTCAGTCGCTCTTATGTATAACTGGAGAACAGTTACCTGGTGAGTATAACTATATGAACATCATCACGATATAATCGAATACAACCCCAGATACGATCATTGTTTAGTCAATCCATTCAACCTTCAGTTCAATTCAGTCGCTCGTATGTATAACGGAAGAACAGTTACCTGGTGAGTTCAACTATATAAACATAATCGAATACAACTCAGATACGATGATTGTTCAATCTATCCATTCAACCTTATGTTCGATTCGGTTGCTCGTATGTATATCGGAAGAACAGGTACCTGGTGAGTATATCTATATAAACATAATCGAATACAACTCAGATACGATGATTGTTCAATCTATCCATTTAACCTTCTGCTCGATTCGGTCGCTTGTATGTAAAACGGAAGGACAGTTACCTGGTGAGTATTGCTATATAAACATCATCACGATATCATCGAATACAACTCAGATACAATTATCGTTTCGTCTAACCATTCAACATTCTGTTCGATTCAGTCGCTAGTATGTGTAACGGAAGTACCGTCACCTGGTAAGTATCACTATATATACAGTATTGCGATATAATCGGATACCACCCAGATACATTGATTGTTCAGTCTATCCATTCAACTTTCTGTTCATTTCGGTCGCTCGTATGTGAAACGGGAATACCGTCACCTTATGTGTATAACTATATACACAGCATAACATCATAATCGAATACAACCCAGATACTATCCATTCAACCTTCTGTTCGATTCGGTTGCTCGTATGTATAACGAAAGAACAGTAACCTGGTGAGTATTTCTATGTGAACGTCATCACGATATAATCGAATACAACTTAGTTACAATTATCGTTCCGTCTAACCATCCAACCTTATGTTCGATTCAGACGCTCGTATGTGTAACGAAAGAACCGTTACATGGTAGGTGTAGTTGAATATACAACATAACGATATAATCGGAGACAACCCAGATACAATGATTGTTCAATCTATCCATTCAACCTTATGTTCGATTCGGTTGCTAGTATGTATAACGGAAGAACAGATACCTGGTGAGTATAACTAGTATCACTATATATACAGTATTGCGATATAATCGGATACCACCCAGATACATTGATTGTTCAGTCTATCCATTCAACTTTCTGTTCGTTTCGGTCGCTCGTATGTGAAACAGGAATACCGTCACCTTATGTGTATAACTATATCACAGCATAACATCATAATCGAATACAACCCAGATACTATCCATTCAACCTTCTGTTCGATTCGGTTGCTCGTATGTATAACGAAAGAACAGTAACCTGGTGAGTATTTCTATATGAACGTCATCACGATATAATCGAATACAACTTAGTTACAATTATCGTTCCGTCTAACCATCCAACCTTATGTTCGATTCAGACGCTCGTATGTGTAACGAAAGAACCGTTACATGGTAGGTGTAGTTAAATATACAACATAACGATATAATCGGAGACAACCCAGATACAATGATTGTTCAATCTATCCATTCAACCTTATGTTCGATTCGGTTGCTAGTATGTATAACGAAAGAACAGTTACCTGGTGAGTATATCTATATAAACATAATCGAATACAACTCAGATACGATGATTGTTCAATCTATCCATTTAACCTTCTGCTCGATTCGGTCGCTTGTATGTAAAACGGAAGGACAGTTACCTGGTGAGTATTGCTATATAAACATCATCACGATATCATCGAATACAACTCAGATACAATTATCGTTTCGTCTAACCATTTAACCTTCTGTTCGATTCAGTCGCTAGTATGTGTACCGGAAGTACCGTCACCTGGTAAGTATCACTATATATACAGTATTGCGATATAAACGGATACCACCCAGATACATTGATTGTTCAGTCTATCCATTCAACTTTCTGTTCGTTTCGGTCGCTCGTAAGTGAAACGGGAATACCGTCACCTTATGTGTATAACTATATATACAGCATAACATCATAATCGAATACAACCAAGATACTATCCATTCAACCTTCTGTTCGATTCGGTTGCTCGTATGTATAACGAAAGAACAGTAACCTGGTGAGTATTTCTATATGAACGTCATCACGATATAATCGAATACAACCCCAGATACGATCATTGTTTAGTCTATCCATTCAACATTCAGTTCAATTCAGTCGCTCGTATGTATAACGGAAGAATAGTTACCTGGTGAGTATAACTATATAAACATAATCGAATACAACTCAGATACGATGATTGTTCAATCTATCCATTCAACCTTATGTTCGATTCGGTTGCTCGTATGTATATCGGAAGAACAGGTACCTGGTGAGTATATCTATATAAACATAATCGAATACAACTCAGATACGATGATTGTTCAATCTATCCATTTAACCTTCTGCTCGATTCGGTCGCTTGTATGTAAAACGGAAGGACAGTTACCTGGTGAGTATTGCTATATAAACATCATCACGATATCATCGAATACAACTCAGATACAATTATCGTTTCGTCTAACCATTTAACCTTCTGTTCGATTCAGTCGCTAGTATGTGTAACGGAAGTACCGTCACCTGGTAAGTATCACTATATATACAGTATTGCGATATAATCGGATACCACCCAGATACATTGATTGTTCAGTCTATCCATTCAACTTTCTGTTCATTTCGGTCGCTCGTATGTGAAACGGGAATACCGTCACCTTATGTGTATAACTATATACACAGCATAACATCATAATCGAATACAACCCAGATACTATCCATTCAACCTTCTGTTCGATTCGGTTGCTCGTATGTATAACGAAAGAACAGTAACCTGGTGAGTATTGCTATATAAACATCATCACGATATCATCGAATACAACTCAGATACAATTATCGTTTCGTCTAACCATTCAACATTCTGTTCGATTCAGTCGCTAGTATGTGTAACGGAAGTATCGTCACCTGGTAAGTATCACTATATATACAGTATTGCGATATAATCGGATACCACCCAGATACATTGATTGTTCAGTCTATCCATTCAACTTTCTGTTCGTTTCGGTCGCTCGTATGTAAAATGGGAATACCGTCTCCTAGTGTGTATAACTATATACACAGCATAACATCATAATCGAATACAACCTATATACTATCCATTCAACCTTCTGTTCAATTCAGTCGCTCGTATGTATAACGGAAGAACAGTTACCTGGTGAGTATAACTATATAAACATAATCGAATACAACCCAGATACGATGATTGTTCAATCTATACTGAATTCAACTTTCTGCTCCATTCGGTCGCTTGTATGTAAAACGAAAGAACAGTTACCTGGTGAGTATTGCAATATAAACATCATCATGATATCATCGAATACAACTCAGATACAATTATCGTTTCGTCTTACCATTTAACCTTCTGTTCGATTCAGTCGCTAGTATGTGTAACGGAAGTACCGTCACCTGGTAAGTATCACTATATATACAGTATTGCGATATAATCGGATACCACCCAGATACATTGATTGTTCAGTCTATCCATTAAACTTTCTGTTCGTTTCGGTCGCTCGTATGTGAAACGGGAATACCGTCACCTTATGTGTATAACTATATACACAGCATAACATCATCATCGAATACAACCCAGATACTATCCATTCAACCTTCTGTTCGATTCGGTTGCTTGTATGTATAACGAAAGAACAGTAACCTGGTGAGTATTTCTATATGAACGTCATCACGATATAATCGAATACAACTTAGTTACAATTATCGTTCCGTCTAACCATCCAACCTCATGTTCGATTCAGACGCTCGTATGTGTAACGAAAGAACCGTTACATGGTAGGTGTAGTTAAATATACAACATAACGATATAATCGGAGACAACCCAGATACAATGATTGTTCAATCTATCCATTCAACCTTAGGTTCGATTTGGTTGCTAGTATGTATAACGAAAGAACAGTTACCTGGTTAGACATAATATATAATAATCATCACGAAATAATCGAATACAACCCAGATACGATGATTGTTCAGTCTATCCATTCAACCTTCTGTTCAGTTCAGTCGCTCTTATGTATAACTGGAGAACAGTTACCTGGTGAGTATAACTATATGAACATCATCACGATATAATCGAATACAACCCCAGATACGATCATTGTTTAGTCAATCCATTCAACCTTCAGTTCAATTCAGTCGCTCGTATGTATAACGGAAGAACAGTTACCTGGTGAGTTCAACTATATAAACATAATCGAATACAACTCAGATACGATGATTGTTCAATCTATCCATTCAACCTTATGTTCGATTCGGTTGCTCGTATGTATATCGGAAGAACAGGTACCTGGTGAGTATATCTATATAAACATAATCGAATACAACTCAGATACGATGATTGTTCAATCTATCCATTTAACCTTCTGCTCGATTCGGTCGCTTGTATGTAAAACGGAAGGACAGTTACCTGGTGAGTATTGCTATATAAACATCATCACGATATCATCGAATACAACTCAGATACAATTATCGTTTCGTCTAACCATTCAACATTCTGTTCGATTCAGTCGCTAGTATGTGTAACGGAAGTATCGTCACCTGGTAAGTATCACTATATATACAGTATTGCGATATAATCGGATACCACCCAGATAAATTGATTGTTCAGTCTATCCATTCAACTTTCTTTTCGTTTCGGTCGCTCGTATGTAAAACGGGAATACCGTCTCCTAGTGTGTATACACAGCATAACATCATAATCGAATACAACCCATATACTATCCATTCAACCTTCTGTTCAATTCAGTCGCTCGTATTTGAACGGAAGAACAGTTACCTGGTGAGTATAACTATATAAACATAATCGAATACAACCCAGATACGATGATTGTTCAATTCATACTGAATTCAACCTTCTGCTCGATTCGGTCGCTTGTATGTAAAACGGAAGAACAGTTACCTGGTGAGTATTGCTATATAAACATCATCACGATATCATCGAATACAACTCAGGTACAATTATCGTTTCGTCTAACCATTCAACATTCTGTTCGATTCAGTCGCTAATATGTGTAACGGAAGTATCGTCACCTGGTAAGTATCACTATATATACAGTATTGCGATATAATCGGATACCACCCAGATACATTGATTGTTCAGTCTATCATTTCAACTTTCTGTTCGTTTCGGTCGCTCGTATGTGAAACGGGAATACCGTCACCTTATGTGTATAACTATATACACAGCATAACATCATAATCGAATACAACCCAGATACTATCCATTCAACCTTCTGTTCGATTCGGTTGCTCGTATGTATAACGAAAGAACAGTAACCTGGTGAGTATTTCTATGTGAACGTCATCACGATATAATCGAATACAACTTAGTTACAATTATCGTTCCGTCTAACCATCCAACCTCATGTTCGATTCAGACGCTCGTATGTGTAACGAAAGAACCGTTACATGGTAGGTGTAGTTAAATATACAACATAACGATATAATCGGAGACAACCCAGATACAATGATTGTTCAATCTATCCATTCAACCTTAGGTTCGATTTGGTTGCTAGTATGTATAACGAAAGAACAGTTACCTATTTAGACATAATATATAATAATCATCACGAAATAATCGAATACAACCCAGATACGATGATTGTTCGGTCTATCCATTCAACCTTCTGTTCAGTTCAGTCGCTCTTATGTATAACTGGAGAACAGTTACCTGGTGAGTATAACTATATGAACATCATCACGATATAATCGAATACAACCCCAGATACGATCATTGTTTAGTCAATCCATTCAACCTTCAGTTCAATTCAGTCGCTCGTATGTATAACGGAAGAACAGTTACCTGGTGAGTTCAACTATATAAACATAATCGAATACAACTCAGATACGATGATTGTTCAATCTATCCATTCAACCTTATGTTCGATTCGGTTGCTCGTATGTATATCGGAAGAACAGGTACCTGGTGAGTATATCTATATAAACATAATCGAATACAACTCAGATACGATGATTGTTCAATCTATCCATTTAACCTTCTGCTCGATTCGGTCGCTTGTATGTAAAACGGAAGGACAGTTACCTGGTGAGTATTGCTATATAAACATCATCACGATATCATCGAATACAACTCAGATACAATTATCGTTTCGTCTAACCATTCAACATTCTGTTCGATTCAGTCGCTAGTATGTGTAACGGAAGTATCGTCACCTGGTAAGTATCACTATATATACAGTATTGCGATATAATCGGATACCACCCAGATAAATTGATTGTTCAGTCTATCCATTCAACTTTCTTTTCGTTTCGGTCGCTCGTATGTAAAACGGGAATACCGTCTCCTAGTGTGTATACACAGCATAACATCATAATCGAATACAACCCATATACTATCCATTCAACCTTCTGTTCAATTCAGTCGCTCGTATTCGAACGGAAGAACAGTTACCTGGTGAGTATAACTATATAAACATAATCGAATACAACCCAGATACGATGATTGTTCAATTCATACTGAATTCAACCTTCTGCTCGATTCGGTCGCTTGTATGTAAAACGAAAGAACAGTTACCTGGTGAGTATTGCTATATAAACATCATCACGATATCATCGAATACAACTCAGGTACAATTATCGTTTCGTCTAACCATTCAACATTCTGTTCGATTCAGTCGCTAATATGTGTAACGGAAGTATCGTCACCTGGTAAGTATCACTATATATACAGTATTGCGATATAATCGGATACCACCCAGATACATTGATTGTTCAGTCTATCATTTCAACTTTCTGTTCGTTTCGGTCGCTCGTATGTGAAACGGGAATACCGTCACCTTATGTGTATAACTATATACACAGCATAACATCATAATCGAATACAACCCAGATACTATCCATTCAACCTTCTGTTCGATTCGGTTGCTCGTATGTATAACGAAAGAACAGTAACCTGGTGAGTATTTCTATGTGAACGTCATCACGATATAATCGAATACAACTTAGTTACAATTATCGTTCCGTCTAACCATCCAACCTTATGTTCGATTCAGACGCTCGTATGTGTAACGAAAGAACCGTTACATGGTAGGTGTAGTTAAATATACAACATAACGATATAATCGGAGACAACCCAGATACAATGATTGTTCAATCTATCCATTCAACCTTATGTTCGATTCGGTTGCTAGTATGTATAACGAAAGAACAGTTACCTGGTTAGACATAATATATAATAATCATCACGAAATAATCGAATACAATCCAGATACGATGATTGTTCAGTCTATCCATTCAACCTTCTGTTCAGTTCAGTCGCTCTTATGTATAACTGGAGAACAGTTACCTGATGAGTATAACTATATGAACATCATCACGATATAATCGAATACAACCCCAGATACGATCATTGTTTAGTCTATCCATTCAACCTTCAGTTCAATTAAGTCGCTCGTATGTATAACGGAAGAACAGATACCTGGTGAGTATAACTAGTATCACTATATATACAGTATTGCGATATAATCGGATACCACCCAGATACATTGATTGTTCAGTCTATCCATTCAACTTTCTGTTCGTTTCGGTCGCTCGTATGTGAAACGGGAATAACTATATCACAGCATAACATCATAATCGAATACAACCCAGATACTATCCATTCAACCTTCTGTTCGATTCGGTTGCTCGTATGTATAACGAAAGAACAGTAACCTGGTGAGTATTTCTATATGAACGTCATCACGATATAATCGAATACAACTTAGTTACAATTATCGTTCCGTCTAACCATCCAACCTTATGTTCGATTCAGACGCTCGTATGTGTAACGAAAGAACCGTTACATGGTAGGTGTAGTTAAATATACAACATAACGATATAATCGGAGACAACCCAGATACAATGATTGTTCAATCTATCCATTCAACCTTATGTTCGATTCGGTTGCTAGTATGTATAACGAAAGAACAGTTACCTGGTTAGACATAATATATAATAATCATCACGAAATAATCGAATACAACCCCAGATACGATCATTGTTCAGTCTATCCATTCAACCTTCAGTTCAATTCAGTCGCTCGTATGTATAACGGAAGAACAGTTACCTGGTGAGTATAATTATCGTTTCGTCTAACCATTTAACCTTCTGTTCGATTCAGTCGCTAGTATGTGTAACGGAAGTACCGTCACCTGGTAAGTATCACTATATATACAGTATTGCGATATAAACGGATACCACCCAGATACATCGATTGTTCAGTCTATCATTTCAACTTTCTGTTCGTTTCGGTCGCTCGAATGTGAAACGGGAATACCGTCACCTTATGTGTATAACTATATACACAGCATAACATCATAATCGAATACAACCCAGATACTATCCATCCAACCTTCTGTTCGATTCGGTTGCTCGAATGTATAACGAAAGAACAGTAACCTGGTGAGTATTTCTATATGAACGTCATCACGATATAATCGAATACAACTTAGTTACAATTATATTTCCGTCTAACCATCCAACCTTATGTTCGATTCAGACGCTCGTATGTGTAACGAGAGAACCGTTACATGGTAGGTGTAGTTAAATATACAACATAACGATATAATCGGAGACAACCCAGATACAATGATTGTTCAATCTATCCATTCAACCTTATGTTCGATTCGGTTGCTAGTATGTATAACGAAAGAACAGTTACCTGGTTAGACATAATATATAATAATCATCACGAAATAATCGAATACAACCCTGATACGATGATTGTTCAGTCTTTCCATTCAACCTTCTGTTCAGTTCAGTCGCTCTTATGTATAACTGGAGAACAGTTACCTGGTGAGTATAACTATATGAACATCATCACGATAAAATCGAATACAACCCCAGATACGATCATTGTTTAGTCTATCCATTTAACCTCCAGTTCAATTCAGTCGCTCGTATGTATAACGGAAGAACAGTTACCTGGTGAGTATAACTATATAAACATAATCGAATACAACTCAGATACGATGATTGTTCAATATATCCATTCAACCTTTTGTTCGATTCAGTCGCTCGTATGTATAACGGAAGAACAGTTACCTGGTGAGTATAACTATATAAACATAATCGAATACAACTCAGATACGATGATTGTTCAATCTATCCATTCAACCTTATGTTCGATTCGGTTGCTCGTATGTATATCGGAAGAACAGGTACCTGGTGAGTATATCTATATAAATATAATCGAATACAACTCAGATACGATGATTGTTCAATCTATCCATTCAACCTTATGTTCGATTCGGTCGCTTGTATGTGAAACGGAAGGACAGTTACATGGTGAGTATTGCTATATAAACATCATCACGATATCATCGAATACAACTCAGATACAATTATCGTTTCGTCCAACCATTCAACATTCTGTTCGATTCAGTCGCTAGTATGTGTAACGGAAGTATCGTCACCTGGTAAGTATCACTATATATACAGTATTGCGATATAATCGGATACCACCCAGATACATTGATTGTTCAGTCTATCCATTCAACTTTCTTTTCGTTTCGGTCGCTCGTATGTAAAATGGGAATACCGTATCCTAGTGTGTATAACTATATACACAGCATAACATCATAATCGAATACAACCCATATACTATCCATTCAACCTTCTGTTCAATTCAGTCGCTCGTATGTATAACGGAAGAACAGTTACCTGGTGAGTTTAACTATATAAACATAATCGAATACAACCCAGATACGATGATTGTTCAATCTATACTGAATTCAACCTTCTGCTCGATTCGGTCGCTTGTATGTAAAACGGAAGAACAGTTACCTGGTGAGTATTGCTATATAAACATCATCACGATATCATCGAATACAACTCAGATACAATTATCGTTTCGTCTAACCATTTAACCTTCTGTTCGATTCAGTCGCTAGTATGTGTAACGGAAGTACCGTCACCTGGTAAGTATCACTATATATACAGAATTGCGATATAATCGGATACCACCCAGATACATTGATTGTTCAGTCTATCCATTCAACTTTCTGTTCGTTTCGGTCGCTCGTATGTGAAACGGGAATACCGTCACCTTATGTGTATAACTATATCACAGCATAACATCATAATCGAATACAACCCAGATACTATCCATTCAACCTTCTGTTCGATTCGGTTGCTCGTATGTATAACGAAAGAACAGTAACCTGGTGAGTATTTCTATATGAACGTCATCACGATATAATCAAATACAACTTAGTTACAATTATCGTTCCGTCTAACCATCCAACCTTATGTTCGATTCAGACGCTCGTATGTGTAACGAAAGAACCGTTACATGGTAGGTGTAGTTAAATATACAACGATATAATCGGAGACAACCCAGATACAATGATTGTTCAATCTATCCATTCAACCTTATGTTCGATTCGGTTGCTAGTATGTATAACGAAAGAACAGTTACCTGGTTAGACATAATATATAATAATCATCACGAAATAATCGAATACAACCCAGATACGATGATTGTTCAGTCTTTCCATTCAACCTTCTGTTCAGTTCAGTCGCTCTTATGTATAACTGGAGAACAGTTACCTGGTGAGTATAACTATATGAACATCATCACGATATAATCGAATACAACCCCAGATACGATCATTGTTTAGTCTATCCATTTAACCTCCAGTTCAATTCAGTCGCTCGTATGTATAACGGAAGAACAGTTACCTGGTGAGTATAACTATATAAACATAATCGAATACAACTCAGATACGATGATTGTTCAATATATCCATTCAACCTTTTGTTCGATTCGGTTGCTCGTATGTATATCGGAAGAACAGGTACCTGGTGAGTATATCTATATAAACATAATCGAATACAACTCAGATACGATGATTGTTCAATCTATCCATTTAACCTTCTGCTCGATTCGATCGCTTGTATGTAAAACGGAAGGACAGTTACCTGGTGAGTATTGCTATATAAATATCATCACGATATCATCGAATACAACTCAGATACAATTATCGTTTCGTCTAACCATTCAACATTCTGTTCGATTCAGTCGCTAGTATGTGTAACGGAAGTATCGTCACCTGGTAAGTATCACTATATATACAGTATTGCGATATAATCGGATACCACCCAGATACATTGATTGTTCAGTCTATCCATTCAACTTTTTTTTCGTTTCGGTCGCTCGTATGTAAAACGGGAATACCGTCTCCTAGTGTGTATAACTATATACACAGCATAACATCATAATCGAATACAACCCATATACTATCCATTCAACCTTCTGTTCAATTCAGTCGCTCGTATGTATAACGGAAGAACAGTTACCTGGTGAGTATAACTATATAAACATAATCGAATACAACCCAGATACGATGATTGTTCAATCTATACTGAATTCAACCTTCTGCTCGATTCGGTCGCTGGTATGTAAAACGGAAGAACAGTTACCTGGTGAGTATTGCTATATAAACATCATCACGATATCATCGAATACAACTCAGATACAATTATCGTTTCGTCTAACCATTTGACCTTCTGTTCGATTCAGTCGCTGGTATGTGTAACGGAAGTACCGTCACCTGGTAAGTATCACTATATATACAGTATTGCGATATAATCGGATACCACCCAGATACATTGATTGTTCAGTCTATCCATTCAACTTTATGTTCGTTTCGGTCGCTCGTATGTGAAACGGGAATACCGTCACCTTATGTGTATAACTATATCACAGCATAACATCATAATCGAATACAACCCAGATACTATCCATTCAACCTTCTGTTCGATTCGGTTGCTCGTATGTATAACGAAAGAACAGTAACCTGGTGAGTTATTCTATATGAACGTCATCACGATATAATCAAATACAACTTAGTTACAATTATCGTTCCGTCTAACCATCCAACCTTATGTTCGATTCAGACGCTCGTATGTGTAACGAAAGAACCGTTACATGGTAGGTGTAGTTAAATATACAACATAACGATATAATCGGAGACAACCCAGATACAATGATTGTTCAATCTATCCATTCAACCTTATGTTCGATTCGGTTGCTAGTATGTATAACGAAAGAACAGTTACCTGGTTAGACATAATATATAATAATCATCACGAAATAATCGAATACAACCCAGATACGATGATTGTTCAGTCTTTCCATTCAACCTTCTGTTCAGTTCAGTCGCTCTTATGTATAACTGGAGAACAGTTACCTGGTGAGTATAACTATATGAACATCATCACGATATAATCGAATACAACCCCAGATACGATCATTGTTTAGTCTATCCATTTAACCTCCAGTTCAATTCAGTCGCTCGTATGTATAACGGAAGAACAGTTACCTGGTGAGTATAACTATATAAACATAATCGAATACAACTCAGATACGATGATTGTTCAATATATCCATTCAACCTTTTGTTCGATTCGGTTGCTCGTATGTATATCGGAAGAACAGGTACCTGGTGAGTATATCTATATAAACATAATCGAATACAACTCAGATACGATGATTGTTCAATCTATCCATTTAACCTTCTGCTCGATTCGATCGCTTGTATGTAAAACGGAAGGACAGTTACCTGGTGAGTATTGCTATATAAATATCATCACGATATCATCGAATACAACTCAGATACAATTATCGTTTCGTCTAACCATTCAACATTCTGTTCGATTCAGTCGCTAGTATGTGTAACGGAAGTATCGTCACCTGGTAAGTATCACTATATATACAGTATTGCGATATAATCGGATACCACCCAGATACATTGATTGTTCAGTCTATCCATTCAACTTTTTTTTCGTTTCGGTCGCTCGTATGTAAAACGGGAATACCGTCTCCTAGTGTGTATAACTATATACACAGCATAACATCATAATCGAATACAACCCATATACTATCCATTCAACCTTCTGTTCAATTCAGTCGCTCGTATGTATAACGGAAGAACAGTTACCTGGTGAGTATAACTATATAAACATAATCGAATACAACCCAGATACGATGATTGTTCAATCTATACTGAATTCAACCTTCTGCTCGATTCGGTCGCTGGTATGTAAAACGGAAGAACAGTTACCTGGTGAGTATTGCTATATAAACATCATCACGATATCATCGAATACAACTCAGATACAATTATCGTTTCGTCTAACCATTTGACCTTCTGTTCGATTCAGTCGCTAGTATGTGTAACGGAAGTACCGTCACCTGGTAAGTATCACTATATATACAGTATTGCGATATAATCGGATACCACCCAGATACATTGATTGTTCAGTCTATCCATTCAACTTTTTTTTCGTTTCGGTCGCTCGTATGTAAAACGGGAATACCGTCTCCTAGTGTGTATAACTATATACACAGCATAACATCATAATCGAATACAACCCATATACTATCCATTCAACCTTCTGTTCAATTCAGTCGCTCGTATGTATAACGGAAGAACAGTTACCTGGTGAGTATAACTATATAAACATAATCGAATACAACCCAGATACGATGATTGTTCAATCTATACTGAATTCAACCTTCTGCTCGATTCGGTCGCTGGTATGTAAAACGGAAGAACAGTTACCTGGTGAGTATTGCTATATAAACATCATCACGATATCATCGAATACAACTCAGATACAATTATCGTTTCGTCTAACCATTTGACCTTCTGTTCGATTCAGTCGCTAGTATGTGTAACGGAAGTACCGTCACCTGGTAAGTATCACTATATATACAGTATTGCGATATAATCGAATACAACCCAGATACGATGATTGTTCAATCTATACTGAATTCAACCTTCTGCTCGATTCGGTTGCTAGTATGTATAACGAAAGAACAGTTACCTGGTTAGACATAATATATAATAATCATCACGAAATAATCGAATACAACCCCAGATACGATCATTGTTTAGTCTATCCATTCAACCTTCAGTTCAATTCAGTCGCTCGTATGTATAACGGAAGAACAGTTACCTGGTGAGTATAATTATCGTTTCGTCTAACCATTTAACCTTCTGTTCGATTCAGTCGCTAGTATGTGTAACGGAAGTACCGTCACCTGGTAAGTATCACTATATATACAGTATTGCGATATAAACGGATACCACCCAGATACATCGATTGTTCAGTCTATCATTTCAACTTTCTGTTCGTTTCGGTCGCTCGAATGTGAAACGGGAATACCGTCACCTTATGTGTATAACTATATACACAGCATAACATCATAATCGAATACAACCCAGATACTATCCATCCAACCTTCTGTTCGATTCGGTTGCTCGAATGTATAACGAAAGAACAGTAACCTGGTGAGTATTTCTATATGAACGTCATCACGATATAATCGAATACAACTTAGTTACAATTATATTTCCGTCTAACCATCCAACCTTATGTTCGATTCAGACGCTCGTATGTGTAACGAGAGAACCGTTACATGGTAGGTGTAGTTAAATATACAACATAACGATATAATCGGAGACAACCCAGATACAATGATTGTTCAATCTATCCATTCAACCTTATGTTCGATTCGGTTGCTAGTATGTATAACGAAAGAACAGTTACCTGGTTAGACATAATATATAATAATCATCACGAAATAATCGAATACAACCCTGATACGATGATTGTTTAGTCTTTCCATTCAACCTTCTGTTCAGTTCAGTCGCTCTTATGTATAACTGGAGAACAGTTACCTGGTGAGTATAACTATATGAACATCATCACGATAAAATCGAATACAACCCCAGATACGATCATTGTTTAGTCTATCCATTTAACCTCCAGTTCAATTCAGTCGCTCGTATGTATAACGGAAGAACAGTTACCTGGTGAGTATAACTATATAAACATAATCGAATACAACTCAGATACGATGATTGTTCAATATATCCATTCAACCTTTTGTTCGATTCAGTCGCTCGTATGTATAACGGAAGAACAGTTACCTGGTGAGTATAACTATATAAACATAATCGAATACAACTCAGATACGATGATTGTTCAATCTATCCATTCAACCTTATGTTCGATTCGGTTGCTCGTATGTATATCGAAAGAACAGGTACCTGGTGAGTATATCTATATAAATATAATCGAATACAACTCAGATACGATGATTGTTCAATCTATCCATTCAACCTTATGTTCGATTCGGTCGCTTGTATGTGAAACGGAAGGACAGTTACATGGTGAGTATTGCTATATAAACATCATCACGATATCATCGAATACAACTCAGATACAATTATCGTTTCGTCCAACCATTCAACATTCTGTTCGATTCAGTCGCTAGTATGTGTAACGGAAGTATCGTCACCTGGTAAGTATCACTATATATACAGTATTGCGATATAATCGGATACCACCCAGATACATTGATTGTTCAGTCTATCCATTCAACTTTCTTTTCGTTTCGGTCGCTCGTATGTAAAACGGGAATACCGTATCCTAGTGTGTATAACTATATACACAGCATAACATCATAATCGAATACAACCCATATACTATCCATTCAACCTTCTGTTCAATTCAGTCGCTCGTATGTATAACGGAAGAACAGTTACCTGGTGAGTTTAACTATATAAACATAATCGAATACAACCCAGATACGATGATTGTTCAATCTATACTGAATTCAACCTTCTGCTCGATTCGGTCGCTTGTATGTAAAACGGAAGAACAGTTACCTGGTGAGTATTGCTATATAAACATCATCACGATATCATCGAATACAACTCAGATACAATTATCGTTTCGTCTAACCATTTAACCTTCTGTTCGATTCAGTCGCTAGTATGTGTAACGGAAGTACCGTCACCTGGTAAGTATCACTATATATACAGAATTGCGATATAATCGGATACCACCCAGATACATTGATTGTTCAGTCTATCCATTCAACTTTCTGTTCGTTTCGGTCGCTCGTATGTGAAAAGGAAATACCGTCACCTTATGTGTATAACTATATCACAGCATAACATCATAATCGAATACAACCCAGATACTATCCATTCAACCTTCTGTTCGATTCGGTTGCTCGTATGTATAACGAAAGAACAGTAACCTGGTGAGTATTTCTATATGAACGTCATCACGATATAATCAAATACAACTTAGTTACAATTATCGTTCCGTCTAACCATCCAACCTTATGTTCGATTCAGACGCTCGTATGTGTAACGAAAGAACCGTTACATGGTAGGTGTAGTTAAATATACAACGATATAATCGGAGACAACCCAGATACAATGATTGTTCAATCTATCCATTCAACCTTATGTTCGATTCGGTTGCTAGTATGTATAACGAAAGAACAGTTACCTGGTTAGACATAATATATAATAATCATCACGAAATAATCGAATACAACCCAGATACGATGATTGTTCAGTCTTTCCATTCAACCTTCTGTTCAGTTCAGTCGCTCTTATGTATAACTGGAGAACAGTTACCTGGTGAGTATAACTATATGAACATCATCACGATATAATCGAATACAACCCCAGATACGATCATTGTTTAGTCTATCCATTTAACCTTTAGTTCAATTCAGTCGCTCGTATGTATAACGGAAGAACAGTTACCTGGTGAGTATAACTATATAAACATAATCGAATACAACTCAGATACGATGATTGTTCAATATATCCATTCAACCTTTTGTTCGATTCGGTTGCTCGTATGTATATCGGAAGAACAGGTACCTGGTGAGTATATCTATATAAACATAATCGAATACAACTCAGATACGATGATTGTTCAATCTATCCATTTAACCTTCTGCTCGATTCGATCGCTTGTATGTAAAACGGAAGGAAAGTTACCTGGTGAGTATTGCTATATAAATATCATCACGATATCATCGAATACAACTCAGATACAATTATCGTTTCGTCTAACCATTCAACATTCTGTTCGATTCAGTCGCTAGTATGTGTAACGGAAGTATCGTCACCTGGTAAGTATCACTATATATACAGTATTGCGATATAATCGGATACCACCCAGATACATTGATTGTTCAGTCTATCCATTCAACTTTTTTTTCGTTTCGGTCGCTCGTATGTAAAACGGGAATACCGTCTCCTAGTGTGTATAACTATATACACAGCATAACATCATAATCGAATACAACCCATATACTATCCATTCAACCTTCTGTTCAATTCAGTCGCTCGTATGTATAACGGAAGAACAGTTACCTGGTGAGTATAACTATATAAACATAATCGAATACAACCCAGATACGATGATTGTTCAATCTATACTGAATTCAACCTTCTGCTCGATTCGGTCGCTGGTATGTAAAACGGAAGAACAGTTACCTGGTGAGTATTGCTATATAAACATCATCACGATATCATCGAATACAACTCAGATACAATTATCGTTTCGTCTAACCATTTGACCTTCTGTTCGATTCAGTCGCTAGTATGTGTAACGGAAGTACCGTCACCTGGTAAGTATCACTATATATACAGTATTGCGATATAATCGGATACCACCCAGATACATTGATTGTTCAGTCTATCCATTCAACTTTCTGTTCGTTTCGGTCGCTCGTATGTGAAACGGGAATACCGTCACCTTATGTGTATAACTATATCACAGCATAACATCATAATCGAATACAACCCAGATACTATCCATTCAACCTTCTGTTCGATTCGGTTGCTCGTATGTATAACGAAAGAACAGTAACCTGGTGAGTATTTCTATATGAACGTCATCACGATATAATCGAATACAACTTAGTTACAATTATCGTTCCGTCTAACCATCCAACCTTATGTTCGATTCAGACGCTCGTATGTGTAACGAAAGAACCGTTACATGGTAGGTGTAGTTAAATATACAACATAACGATATAATCGGAGACAACCCAGATACAATGATTGTTCAATCTATCCATTCAACCTTATGTTCGATTCGGTTGATAGTATGTATAACGAAAGAACAGTTACCTGGTTAGACATAATATATTATAATCATCACGAAATAATCGAATACAACCCAGATACGATGATTGTTCAGTCTATCCATTCAACCTTCTGTTCAGTTCAGTCGCTCTTATGTATAACTGGAGATCAGTTACCTGGTGAGTATAACTATATGAACATCATCACGATATAATCGAATACAACCCCAGATACGATCGTTTAGTCTATCCATTCAACCTTCAGTTCAATTCAGTCGCTCGTATGTATAACGGAAGAACAGTTACCTGGTGAGTATAACTATATAAACATAATCGAATACAACTCAGATACGATGATTGTTCAATATATCCATTCAACCTTTTGTTCGATTCGGTTGCTCGTATGTATATCGGAAGAACAGGTACCTGGTGAGTATATCTATATAAACATAATCGAATACAACTCAGATACGATGATTGTTCAATCTATCCATTTAACCTTCTGCTCGATTCGATCGCTTGTATGTAAAACGGAAGGACAGTTACCTGGTGAGTATTGCTATATAAATATCATCACGATATCATCGAATACAACTCAGATACAATTATCGTTTCGTCTAACCATTCAACATTCTGTTCGATTCAGTCGCTAGTATGTGTAACGGAAGTATCGTCACCTGGTAAGTATCACTATATATACAGTATTGCGATATAATCGGATACCACCCAGATACATTGATTGTTCAGTCTATCCATTCAACTTTTTTTTCGTTTCGGTCGCTCGTATGTAAAACGGGAATACCGTCTCCTAGTGTGTATAACTATATACACAGCATAACATCATAATCGAATACAACCCATATACTATCCATTCAACCTTCTGTTCAATTCAGTCGCTCGTATGTATAACGGAAGAACAGTTACCTGGTGAGTATAACTATATAAACATAATCGAATACAACCCAGATACGATGATTGTTCAATCTATACTGAATTCAACCTTCTGCTCGATTCGGTCGCTGGTATGTAAAACGGAAGAACAGTTACCTGGTGAGTATTGCTATATAAACATCATCACGATATCATCGAATACAACTCAGATACAATTATCGTTTCGTCTAACCATTTGACCTTCTGTTCGATTCAGTCGCTAGTATGTGTAACGGAAGTACCGTCACCTGGTAAGTATCACTATATATACAGTATTGCGATATAATCGGATACCACCCAGATACATTGATTGTTCAGTCTATCCATTCAACTTTCTGTTCGTTTCGGTCGCTCGTATGTGAAACGGGAATACCGTCACCTTATGTGTATAACTATATCACAGCATAACATCATAATCGAATACAACCCAGATACTATCCATTCAACCTTCTGTTCGATTCGGTTGCTCGTATGTATAACGAAAGAACAGTAACCTGGTGAGTATTTCTATATGAACGTCATCACGATATAATCGAATACAACTTAGTTACAATTATCGTTCCGTCTAACCATCCAACCTTATGTTCGATTCAGACGCTCGTATGTGTAACGAAAGAACCGTTACATGGTAGGTGTAGTTAAATATACAACATAACGATATAATCGGAGACAACCCAGATACAATGATTGTTCAATCTATCCATTCAACCTTATGTTCGATTCGGTTGATAGTATGTATAACGAAAGAACAGTTACCTGGTTAGACATAATATATTATAATCATCACGAAATAATCGAATACAACCCAGATACGATGATTGTTCAGTCTATCCATTCAACCTTCTGTTCAGTTCAGTCGCTCTTATGTATAACTGGAGATCAGTTACCTGGTGAGTATAACTATATGAACATCATCACGATATAATCGAATACAACCCCAGATACGATCATTGTTTAGTCTATCCATTCAACCTTCAGTTCAATTCAGTCGCTCGTATGTATAACGGAAGAACAGTTACCTGGTGAGTATAACTATATAAACATAATCGAATACAACCCAGATACGATGATTGTTCAATCCATACTGAATTCAACCTTCTGCTCGATTCGGTCGCTTGTATGTAAAACGGAAGAACAGTTACCTGGTGAGTATTGCTATATAAACATCATCACGATATCATCGAATACAACTCAGATACAATTATCGTTTCGTCTAACCATTTAACCTTCTGTTCGATTCAGTCGCTAGTATGTGTAACGGAAGTACCGTCACCTGGTAAGTATCACTATATATACAGTATTGCGATATAATCGGTTACCACCCAGATACATTGATTGTTCAGTCTATCCATTCAACTTTCTGTTCGTTTCGGTCGCTCGTATGTGAAACGGGAATACCGTCACCTTATGTGTATAACTATATACACAGCATAACATCATAATCGAATACAACACAGATACTATCCATTCAACCTTCTGTTCAATTCAGTCGCTCGTATGTATAACGGAAGAACAGTTACCTGGTGAGTATAACTATATAAACATAATCGAATACAACCCAGATACGATGATTGGTCAATCTATACTGAATTCAACCTTCTGCTCGATTCGGTCGCTTGTATGTAAAACGGAAGAACAGTTACCTGGTGAGTATTGCTATATAAACATCATCACGATATCATCGAATACAACTCAGATACAATTATCGTTTCGTCTAACCATTTAACCTTCTGTTCGATTCAGTCGCTAGTATGTGTAACGGAAGTACCGTCACCTGGTAAGTATCACTATATATACAGTATTGCGATATAATCGGATACCACCCAGATACATTGATTGTTCAGTCTATCCACTCAACTTTCTGTTCGTTTCGGTCGTTCGTATGTGAAACGGGAATACCGTCACCTTATGTGTATAACTATATACACAGCATAACATCATAATCGAATACAACCCAGATACTATCCATTCAACCTTCTGTTCGATTCGGTTGCTCGTATGTATAACGAAAGAACAGTAACCTGGTGAGTATTTCTATATGAACGTCATCACGATATAATCGAATACAACTTAGTTACAATTATCGTTCCGTCTAACCATCCAACCTTATGTTCGATTCAGACGCTCGTATGTGTAACGAAAGAACCGTTACATGGTAGGTGTAGTTAAATATACAACATAACGATATAATCGGAGACAACCCAGATACAATGATTGTTCAATCTATCCATTCAACCTTATGTTCGATTCGGTTGATAGTATGTATAACGAAAGAACAGTTACCTGGTTAGACATAATATATTATAATCATCACGAAATAATCGAATACAACCCAGATACGATGATTGTTCAGTCTGTCCATTCAACCTTCTGTTCAGTTCAGTCGCTCTTATGTATAACTGGAGATCAGTTACCTGGTGAGTATAACTATATGAACATCATCACGATATAATCGAATACAACCCCAGATACGATCGTTTAGTCTATCCATTCAACCTTCAGTTCAATTCAGTCGCTCGTATGTATAACGGAAGAACAGTTACCTGGTGAGTATAACTATATAAACATAATCGAATACAACTCAGATACGATGATTGTTCAATATATCCATTCAACCTTTTGTTCGATTCGGTTGCTCGTATGTATATCGGAAGAACAGGTACCTGGTGAGTATATCTATATAAACATAATCGAATACAACTCAGATACGATGATTGTTCAATCTATCCATTTAACCTTCTGCTCGATTCGATCGCTTGTATGTAAAACGGAAGGACAGTTACCTGGTGAGTATTGCTATATAAATATCATCACGATATCATCGAATACAACTCAGATACAATTATCGTTTCGTCTAACCATTCAACATTCTGTTCGATTCAGTCGCTAGTATGTGTAACGGAAGTATCGTCACCTGGTAAGTATCACTATATATACAGTATTGCGATATAATCGGATACCACCCAGATACATTGATTGTTCAGTCTATCCATTCAACTTTTTTTTCGTTTCGGTCGCTCGTATGTAAAACGGGAATACCGTCTCCTAGTGTGTATAACTATATACACAGCATAACATCATAATCGAATACAACCCATATACTATCCATTCAACCTTCTGTTCAATTCAGTCGCTCGTATGTATAACGGAAGAACAGTTACCTGGTGAGTATAACTATATAAACATAATCGAATACAACCCAGATACGATGATTGTTCAATCTATACTGAATTCAACCTTCTGCTCGATTCGGTCGCTGGTATGTAAAACGGAAGAACAGTTACCTGGTGAGTATTGCTATATAAACATCATCACGATATCATCGAATACAACTCAGATACAATTATCGTTTCGTCTAACCATTTGACCTTCTGTTCGATTCAGTCGCTAGTATGTGTAACGGAAGTACCGTCACCTGGTAAGTATCACTATATATACAGTATTGCGATATAATCGGATACCACCCAGATACATTGATTGTTCAGTCTATCCATTCAACTTTCTGTTCGTTTTGGTCGCTCGTATGTGAAACGGGAATACCGTCACCTTATGTGTATAACTATATCACAGCATAACATCATAATCGAATACAACCCAGATACTATCCATTCAACCTTCTGTTCGATTCGGTTGCTCGTATGTATAACGAAAGAACAGTAACCTGGTGAGTATTTCTATATGAACGTCATCACGATATAATCGAATACAACTTAGTTACAATTATCGTTCCGTCTAACCATCCAACCTTATGTTCGATTCAGACGCTCGTATGTGTAACGAAAGAACCGTTACATGGTAGGTGTAGTTAAATATACAACATAACGATATAATCGGAGACAACCCAGATACAATGATTGTTCAATCTATCCATTCAACCTTATGTTCGATTCGGTTGATAGTATGTATAACGAAAGAACAGTTACCTGGTTAGACATAATATATTATAATCATCACGAAATAATCGAATACAACCCAGATACGATGATTGTTCAGTCTATCCATTCAACCTTCTGTTCAGTTCAGTCGCTCTTATGTATAACTGGAGATCAGTTACCTGGTGAGTATAACTATATGAACATCATCACGATATAATCGAATACAACCCCAGATACGATCATTGTTTAGTCTATCCATTCAACCTTCAGTTCAATTCAGTCGCTCGTATGTATAACGGAAGAACAGTTACCTGGTGAGTATAACTATATAAACATAATCGAATACAACCCAGATACGATGATTGTTCAATCCATACTGAATTCAACCTTCTGCTCGATTCGGTCGCTTGTATGTAAAACGGAAGAACAGTTACCTGGTGAGTATTGCTATATAAACATCATCACGATATCATCGAATACAACTCAGATACAATTATCGTTTCGTCTAACCATTTAACCTTCTGTTCGATTCAGTCGCTAGTATGTGTAACGGAAGTACCGTCACCTGGTAAGTATCACTATATATACAGTATTGCGATATAATCGGTTACCACCCAGATACATTGATTGTTCAGTCTATCCATTCAACTTTCTGTTCGTTTCGGTCGCTCGTATGTGAAACGGGAATACCGTCACCTTATGTGTATAACTATATACACAGCATAACATCATAATCGAATACAACACAGATACTATCCATTCAACCTTCTGTTCAATTCAGTCGCTCGTATGTATAACGGAAGAACAGTTACCTGGTGAGTATAACTATATAAACATAATCGAATACAACCCAGATACGATGATTGGTCAATCTATACTGAATTCAACCTTCTGCTCGATTCGGTCGCTTGTATGTAAAACGGAAGAACAGTTACCTGGTGAGTATTGCTATATAAACATCATCACGATATCATCGAATACAACTCAGATACAATTATCGTTTCGTCTAACTATTTAACCTTCTGTTCGATTCAGTCGCTAGTATGTGTAACGGAAGTACCGTCACCTGGTAAGTATCACTATATATACAGTATTGCGATATAATCGGATACCACCCAGATACATTGATTGTTCAGTCTATCCACTCAACTTTCTGTTCGTTTCGGTCGTTCGTATGTGAAACGGGAATACCGTCACCTTATGTGTATAACTATATACACAGCATAACATCATAATCGAATACAACCCAGATACTATCCATTCAACCTTCTGTTCGATTCGGTTGCTCGTATGTATAACGAAAGAACAGTAACCTGGTGAGTATTTCTATATGAACGTCATCACGATATAATCGAATACAACTTAGTTACAATTATCGTTCCGTCCAACCATCCAACCTTATGTTCGATTCAGACGCTCGTATGTGTAACGAAAGAACCGTTACATGGTAGGTGTAGTTGAATATACAACATAACGATATAATCGGAGACAACCCAGATACAATGATTGTTCAATCTATCCATTCAACCTTATGTTCGATTCGGTTGCTAGTATGTATAACGAAAGAACAGTTACCTGGTTAGACATAATATATAATAATCATCACGAAATAATCGAATACAACCCAGATACGATGATTGTTCAGTCTATCCATTCAACCTTCTGTTCAGTTCAGTCGCTCTTATGTATAACTGGAGAACAGTTACCTGGTGAGTATAACTATATGAACATCATCATGATATAATCGAATACAACCCCAGATACGATCATTGTTTAGTCTATCCATTCAACCTTCAGTTCAATTCAGTCGCTCGTATGTATAACGGAAGAACAGTTACCTGGTGAGTATAACTATATAAACATAATCGAATACGACTCAGATACGATGATTGTTCAATCTATCCATTCAACCTTATGTTCGATTCGGTTGCTCGTATGTATATCGGAAGAACAGGTACCTGGTGAGTATATCTATATAAACATAATCGAATACAACTCAGATACGATGATTGTTCAATCTATCCATTTAACCTTCTGCTCGATTCGGTCGCTTGTATGTAAAACGGAAGGACAGTTACCTGGTGAGTATTGCTATATAAACATCATCACGATATCATCGAATACAACTCAGATACAATTATCGTTTCGTCTAACCATTCAACATTCTGTTCGATTCAGTCGCTAGTATGTGTAACGGAAGTATCGTCACCTGGTAAGTATCACTATATATACAGTATTGCGATATAATCGGATACCACCCAGATACATTGATTGTTCAGTCTATCCATTCAACTTTCTTTTCGTTTCGGTCGCTCGTATGTAAAACGGGAATACCGTCTCCTAGTGTGTATAACTATATACACAGCATAACATCATAATCGAATACAACCCATATACTATCCATTCAACCTTCTGTTCAATTCAGTCGCTCGTATGTATAACGGAAGAACAGTTACCTGGTGAGTATAACTATATAAACATAATCGAATACAACCCAGATACGATGATTGTTCAATCTATACTGAATTCAACCTTCTGCTCGATTCGGTCGCTTGTATGTAAAACGGAAGAACAGTTACCTGTATTGCTATATAAACATCATCACGATATCATCGAATACAACTCAGATACAATTATCGTTTCGTCTAACCATTTAACCTTCTGTTCGATTCAGTCGCTAGTATGTGTAACGGAAGTACCGTCACCTGGTAAGTATCACTATATATACAGTATTGCGATATAATCGGATACCACCCAGATACATTGATTGTTCAGTCTATCCATTCAACTTTCTGTTCGTTTCGGTCGCTCGTATGTGAAACGGGAATACCGTCACCTTATGTGTATAACTATATACACAGCATAACATCATAATCGAATACAACCCAGATACTATCCATTCAACCTTCTGTTCGATTCGGTTGCTCGTATGTATAACGAAAGAACAGTAACCTGGTGAGTATTTCTATATGAACGTCATCACGATATAATCGAATACAACTTAGTTACAATTATCGTTCCGTCTAACCATCCAACCTTATGTTCGATTCAGACGCTCGTATGTGTAACGAAAGAACCGTTACATGGTAGGAGTAGTTGAATATACAACATAACGATATAATCGGAGACAACCCAGATACAATGATTGTTCAATCTATCCATTCAACCTTATGTTCGATTCGGTTGCTAGTATGTATAACAAAAGAACAGTTACCTGGTTAGACATAATATATAATAATCATCACGAAATAATCGAATACAACCCAGATACGATGATTGTTCAGTCTATCCATTCAACCTTCTGTTCAGTTCAGTCGCTCTTATGTATAACTGGAGAACAGTTACCTGGTGAGTATAACTATATGAACATCATCATGATATAATCGAATACAACCCCAGATACGATCATTGTTTAGTCTATCCATTCAACCTTCAGTTCAATTCAGTCGCTCGTATGTATAACGGAAGAACAGTTACCTGGTGAGTATAACTATATAAACATAATCGAATACGACTCAGATACGATGATTGTGCAATCTATCCATTCAACCTTATGTTCGATTCGGTTGCTCGTATGTATATCGGAAGAACAGGTACCTGGTGAGTATATCTATATAAACATAATCGAATACAACTCAGATACGATGATTGTTCAATCTATCCATTTAACCTTCTGCTCGATTCGGTCGCTTGTATGTAAAACGGAAGGACAGTTACCTGGTGAGTATTGCTATATAAACATCATCACGATATCATCGAATACAACTCAGATACAATTATCGTTTCGTCTAACCATTCAACATTCTGTTCGATTCAGTCGCTAGTATGTGTAACGGAAGTATCGTCACCTGGTAAGTATCACTATATATACAGTATTGCGATATAATCGGATACCACCCAGATACATTGATTGTTCAGTCTATCCATTCAACTTTCTTTTCGTTTCGGTCGCTCGTATGTAAAACGGGAATACCGTCTCCTAGTGTGTATAACTATATACACAGCATAACATCATAATCGAATACAACCCATATACTATCCATTCAACCTTCTGTTCAATTCAGTCGCTCGTATGTATAACGGAAGAACAGTTACCTGGTGAGTATAACTATATAAACATAATCGAATACAACCCAGATACGATGATTGTTCAATCTATACTGAATTCAACCTTCTGCTCGATTCGGTCGCTTGTATGTAAAACGGAAGAACAGTTACCTGTATTGCTATATAAACATCATCACGATATCATCGAATACAACTCAGATACAATTATCGTTTCGTCTAACCATTTAACCTTCTGTTCGATTCAGTCGCTAGTATGTGTAACGGAAGTACCGTCACCTGGTAAGTATCACTATATATACAGTATTGCGATATAATCGGATACCACCCAGATACATTGATTGTTCAGTCTATCCATTCAACTTTCTGTTCGTTTCGGTCGCTCGTATGTGAAACGGGAATACCGTCACCTTATGTGTATAACTATATACACAGCATAACATCATAATCGAATACAACCCAGATACTATCCATTCAACCTTCTGTTCGATTCGGTTGCTCGTATGTATAACGAAAGAACAGTAACCTGGTGAGTATTTCTATATGAACGTCATCACGATATAATCGAATACAACTTAGTTACAATTATCGTTCCGTCTAACCATCCAACCTTATGTTCGATTCAGACGCTCGTATGTGTAACGAAAGAACCGTTACATGGTAGGATTAGTTGAATATACAACATAACGATATAATCGGAGACAACCCAGATACAATGATTGTTCAATCTATCCATTCAACCTTATGTTCGATTCGGTTGCTAGTATGTATAACAAAAGAACAGTTACCTGGTTAGACATAATATATAATAATCATCACGAAATAATCGAATACAACCCAGATACGATGATTGTTCAGTCTATCCATTCAACCTTCTGTTCAGTTCAGTCGCTCTTATGTATAACTGGAGAGCAGTTACCTGGTGAGTATAACTATATGAACATCATCACGATATAATCGAATACAACCCCAGATACGATCATTGTTTAGTCTATCCATTCAACCTTCAGTTCAATTCAGTCGCTCGTATGTATAACGGAAGAACAGTTACCTGGTGAGTATAACTATATAAACATAATCGAATACGACTCAGATACGATGATTGTTCAATCTATCCATTCAACCTTATGTTCGATTCGGTTGCTCGTATGTATATCGGAAGAACAGGTACCTGGTGAGTATATCTATATAAACATAATCGAATACAACTCAGATACGATGATTGTTCAATCTATCCATTTAACCTTCTGCTCGATTCGGTCGCTTGTATGTAAAAGGAAAGACAGTTACCTGGTGAGTATTGCTATATAAACATCATCACGATATCATCGAATACAACTCAGATACAATTATCGTTTCGTCTAACCATTCAACATTCTGTTCGATTCAGTCGCTAGTATGTGTAACGGAAGTATCGTCACCTGGTAAGTATCACTATATATACAGTATTGCGATATAATCGGATACCACCCAGATACATTGATTGTTCAGTCTATCCATTCAACTTTCTTTTCGTTTCGGTCGCTCGTATGTAAAACGGGAATACCGTCTCCTAGTGTGTATAACTATATACACAGCATAACATCATAATCGAATACAACCCATATACTATCCATTCAACCTTCTGTTCAATTCAGTCGCTCGTATGTATAACGGAAGAACAGTTACCTGGTGAGTATAACTATAAAAACATAATCGAATACAACCCAGATGCGATGATTGTTCAATCTATACTGAATTCAACCTTCTGCTCGATTCGGTCGCTTGTATGTAAAACGGAAGAACAGTTACCTGGTGAGTATTGCTATATAAACATCATCACGATATCATCGAATACAACTCAGATACAATTATCGTTCCGTCTAACCATCCAACCTTATGTTCGATTCAGACGCTCGTATGTGTAACAAATAAACCGTTACATGGTAGGTGTAGTTAAATATACAACATAACGATATAATCGGAGACAACCCAGATACAATGATTGTTCAATCTATCCATTCAACCTTATGTTCGATTCGGTTGCTAGTATGTATAACGAAAGAACAGTTACCTGGTTAGACATAATATATAATAATCATCACGAAATAATCGAATACAACCCAGATACGATGATTGTTCAGTCTATCCATTCAACCTTCTGTTCAGTTCAGTCGCTCTTATGTATAACTGGAGAACAGTTACCTGGTGAGTATAACTATATGAACATCATCACGATATAATCGAATACAACCCCAGATACGATCATTGTTTAGTCTATCCATTCAACCTTCAGTTCAATCCAGTCGCTCGTATGTATAACGGAAGAACAGTTACCTGGTGAGTATAACTATATAAACATAATCGAATACAACTCAGATACGATGATTGTTCAATCTATCCATTCAACCTTATGTTCGATTCGGTTGCTCGTATGTATATCGAAAGAACAGGTACCTGGTGAGTATATCTATATAAACATAATCGAATACAACTCAGATACGATGATTGTTCAATCTATCCATTTAACCTTCTGCTCGATTCGGTCGCTTGTATGTAAAACGGAAAGACAGTTACCTGGTGAGTATTGCTATATAAACATCATCACGATATCATCGAATACAACTCAGATACAATTATCGTTTCGTCTAACCATTCAACATTCTGTTCGATTCAGTCGCTAGTATGTGTAACGGAAGTATCGTCACCTGGTAAGTATCACTATATATACAGTATTGCGATATAATCGGATACCAACCAGATTCATTGATTGTTCAGTCTATCCATTCAACTTTCTTTTCGTTTCGGTCGCTCGTATGTAAAACGGGAATACCGTCTCCTAGTGTGTATAACTATATACACAGCATAACATCATAATCGAATACAACCCATATACTATCCATTCAACCTTCTGTTCAATTCAGTCGCTCGTATGTATAACGGAAGAACAGTTACCTGGTGAGTATAACTATATAAACATAATCGAATACAACATAGATGCGATGATTGTTCAATCTATACTGAATTCAACTTTCTGCTCGATTCGGTCGCTTGTATGTAAAACGGAAGAACAGTTACCTGGTGAGTATTGCTATATAAACATCATCACGATATCATCGAATACAACTCAGATACAATTATCGTTTCGTCTAACCATTCAACATTCTGTTCGATTCAGTCGCTAGTATGTGTAACGGAAGTATCGTCACCTGGTAAGTATCACTATATATACAGTATTGCGATATAATCGGATACCACCCAGATACATTGATTGTTCAGTCTATCCATTCAACTTTCTGTTCGTTTCGGTCGCTCGCATATGAAACGGGAATACCGTCACCTTATGTGTATAACTATATACACAGCATAACATCATAATCGAATACAACCCAGATACTATCCATTCAACCTTCTGTTCGATTCGGTTGCTCGTATGAATAACGAAAGAACAGTAACCTGGTGAGTATTTCTATATGAACGTCATCACGATATAATCGAATACAACTTAGTTACAATTATCGTTCCGTCTAACCATCCAACCTTATGTTCGATTCAGACGCTCGTATGTGTAACGAAAGAACCGTTACATGGTAGGTGTAGTTGAATATACAACATAACGATATAATCGGAGACAACCCAGATACAATGATTGTTCAATCTATCCATTCAACCTTATGTTCGATTCGGTTGCTAGTATGTATAACAAAAGAACAGTTACCTGGTTGGACATAATATATAATAATCATCACGAAATAATCGAATACAACCCAGATACGATGATTGTTCAGTCTATCCATTCAACCTTCTGTTCAGTTCAGTCGCTCTTATGTATAACTGGAGAGCAGTTACCTGGTGAGTATAACTATATGAACATCATCACGATATAATCGAATACAACCCCAGATACGATCATTGTTTAGTCTATCCATTCAACCTTCAGTTCAATTCAGTCGCTCGTATGTATAACGGAAGAACAGTTACCTGGTGAGTATAACTATATAAACATAATCGAATACAACTCAGATACGATGATTGTTCAATCTATCCATTCAACCTTATGTTCGATTCGGTTGCTCGTATGTATATTGGAAGAACAGGTACCTGGTGAGTATATCTATATAAACATAATCGAATACAACTCAGATACGATGATTGTTCAATCTATCCATTTAACCTTCTGCTCGATTCGGTCGCTTGTATGTAAAAGGAAAGACAGTTACCTGGTGAGTATTGCTATATAAACATCATCACGATATCATCGAATACAACTCAGATACAATTATCGTTTCGTCTAACCATTCAACATTCTGTTCGATTCAGTCGCTAGTATGTGTAACGGAAGTATTGTCACCTGGTAAGTATCACTATATATACAGTATTGCGATATAATCGGATACCACCCAGATACATTGATTGTTCAGTCTATCCATTCAACTTTCTTTTCGTTTCGGTCGCTCGTATGTAAAACGGGAATACCGTCTCCTATTGTGTATAACTATATACACAGCATAACATCATAATCGAATACAACCCATATACTATCCATTCAACCTTCTGTTCAATTCAGTCGCTCGTATGTATAACGGAAGAACAGTTACCTGGTGAGTATAACTATATAAACATAATCGAATACAACCCAGATGCGATGATTGTTCAATCTATACTGAATTCAACCTTCTGCTCGATTCGGTCGCTTGTATGTAAAACGGAAGAACAGTTACCTGGTGAGTATTGCTATATAAACATCATCACGATATCATCGAATACAACTCAGATACAATTATCGTTCCGTCTAACCATTTAACCTTCTGTTCGATTCAGTCGCTAGTATGTGTAACGGAAGTACCGTCAACTGGTATCACTATATATACAGTATTGCGATATAATCGGATACCACCCAGATACATTGATTGTTCAGTCTATCCACTCAACTTTCTGTTCGTTTCGGTCGTTCGTATGTGAAACGGGAATACCGTCACCTTATGTGTATAACTATATACACAGCATAACATCATAATCGAATACAACCCATATACTATCCATTCAACCTTCTGTTCAATTCAGTCGCTCGTATGTATAACGGAAGAACAGTTACCTGGTGAGTATAACTATATAAACATAATCGAATACAACCCAGATACGATGATTGTTCAATCTATACTGAATTCAACCTTCTGCTCGATTCGGTCGCTTGTATGTAAAACGGAAGAACAGTTACCTGGTGAGTATTGCTATATAAACATCATCACGATATCATCGAATACAACTCAGATACAATTATCGTTTCGTCTAACCATTTAACCTTCTGTTCGATTCAGTCGCTAGTATGTGTAACGGAAGTACCGTCACCTGGTAAGTATCACTATATATACAGTATTGCGATATAATCGGATACCACCCAGATACATTGATTGTTCAGTCTATCCATTCAACTTTCTGTTCATTTCGGTCGCTCGTATGTGAAACGGGAATACCGTCACCTTATGTGTATAACTATATACACAGCATAACATCATAATCGAATACAACCCAGATACTATCCATTCAACCTTCTGTTCGATTCGGTTACTCGTATGTATAACAAAAGAACAGTAACCTGGTGAGTATTGCTATATAAACATCATCACGATATCATCGAATACAACTCAGATACAATTATCGTTTCGTCTAACCATTCAACATTCTGTTCGATTCAGTCGCTAGTATGTGTAACGGAAGTATCGTCACCTGGTAAGTATCACTATATATACAGTATTGCGATATAATCGGATACCACCCAGATACATTGATTGTTCAGTCTATCCATTCAACTTTCTTTTCGTTTCGGTCGCTCGTATGTAAAACGGGAATACCGTCTCCTAGTGTGTATAACTATATACACAGCATAACATCATATTCGAATACAACCCATATACTATCCATTCAACCTTCTGTTCAATTCAGTCGCTCGTATGTATAACGGAAGAACAGTTACCTGGTGAGTATAACTATATAAACATAATCGAATACAACCCAGATACGATGATTGTTCAATCTATACTGAATTCAACCTTCTGCTCGATTCGGTAGCTTGTATGTGAAACGGAAGAACAGTTACCTGGTGAGTATTGCTATATAAACATCATCACGATATCATCGAATACAATTCAGATACAATTATCGTTTCGTCTAACCATTCAACATTCTGTTAGATTCAGTCGCTAGTATGTGTAACGGAAGTATCGTCACCTGGTAAGTATCACTATATATACAGTATTGCGATATAATCGGATACAACCCAGATACATTGATTGTTCAGTCTATCCATTAAACTTTCTGTTCGTTTCGGTCGCTCGTATGTAAAACGGGAATACCGTCTCCTAGTGTGTATAACTATATACACAGCATAACATCATAATTAAATACAACCTATATACTATCCATTCAACCTTCTGTTCAATTCAGTCGCTCGTATGTATAACGGAAGAACAGTTACCTGGTGAGTATAACTATATAAACATAATCGAATACAACCCAGATACGATGATTGTTCAATCTATACTGAATTCAACTTTCTGCTCGATTCGGTCGCTTGTATGTAAAACGGAAGAACAGTTACCTGGTGAGTATTGCTATATAAACATCATCACGATATCATCGAATACAACTCAGATACAATTATCGTTTCGTCTAACCATTTAACCTTCTGTTCGATTCAGTCGCTAGTATGTGTAACGGAAGTACCGTCACCTGGTAAGTATCACTATATATACAGTATTGCGATATAATCGGTTACCACCCAGATACATTGATTGTTCAGTCTATCCATTCAACTTTCTGTTCGTTTCGGTCGCTCGTATGTGAAACGGGAATACCGTCACCTTATGTGTATAACTATATACACAGCATAACATCATAATCGAATACAACACAGATACTATCCATTCAACCTTCTGTTCAATTCAGTCGCTCGTATGTATAACGGAAGAACAGTTACCTGGTGAGTATAACTATATAAACATAATCGAATACAACCCAGATACGATGATTGTTCAATCTATACTGAATTTAACTTTCTGCTCGATTCGGTCGCTTGTATGTAAAACGAAAGAACAGTTACCTGGTGATTATTGCAATATAAACATCATCACGATATCATCGAATACAACTCAGATACAATTATCGTTTCGTCTAACCATTTAACCTTCTGTTCGATTCAGTCGCTAGTATGTGTAACGGAAGTACCGTCACCTGGTAAGTTTCACTATATATACAGTATTGCGATATAATCGGATACCACCCAGATACATTGATTGTTCAGTCTATCCATTCAACTTTCTGTTCGTTTCGGTCGCTCGTATGTGAAACGGGAATACCGTCACCTTATGTGTATAACTATATACACAGCATAACATCATCATCGAATACAACCCAGACACTATCCATTCAACCTTCTGTTCGATTCGGTTGCTCGTATGTATAACGAAAGAACAGTAACCTGGTGAGTATTTCTATATGAACGTCATCACGATATAATCGAATACAACTTAGTTACAATCATCGTTCCGTCTAACCATCCAACCTTATGTTCGATTCAGACGCTCGTATGTGTAACGAAAGAACCGTTACATGGTAGGTGTAGTTAAATATACAACATAACGATATAATCGGAGACAACCCAGATACAATGATTGTTCAATCTATCCATTCAACCTTAGGTTCGATTTGGTTGCTAGTATGTATAACGAAAGAACAGTTACCTGGTTAGACATAATATAAAATAATCATCACGAAATAATCGAATACAACCCAGATACGATGATTGTTCAGTCTATCCATTCAACCTTCTGTTCAGTTCAGTCGCTCTTATGTATAACTGGAGAACAGTTACCTGGTGAGTATAACAATATGAACATCATCACGATATAATCGAATACAACCCCAGATACGATCATTGTTTAGTCTATCCATTCAACCTTAAGTTCAATTCAGTCGCTCGTATGTATAACGGAAGAACAGTTACCTGGTGAGTTTAACTATATAAACATAATCGAATACAACTCAGATACGATGATTGTTCAATCTATCCATTCAACCTTATGTTCGATTCGGTTGCTCGTATGTATATCGGAAGAACAGGTACCTGGTAAGTATATCTATATAAACATAATCGAATACAACTCAGATACGATGATTGTTCAATCTATCCATTTAACCTTCTGCTCGATTCGGTCGCTTGTATGTAAAACGGAAGGACAGTTACCTGGTGAGTATTGCTATATAAACATCATCACGATATCATCGAATACAACTCAGATACAATTATCGTTTCGTCTAACCATTCAACATTCTGTTCGATTCAGTCGCTAGTATGTGTAACGGAAGTATCGTCACCTGGTAAGTATCACTATATATACAGTATTGCGATATAATCGGATACCACCCAGATAAATTGATTGTTCAGTCTATCCATTCAACTTTCTTTTCGTTTCGGTCGCTCGTATGTGAAACGGGAATACCGTCTCCTAGTGTGTATACACAGCATAACATCATAATCGAATACAACCCATATACTATCCATTCAACCTTCTGTTCAATTCAGTCGCTCGTATTTGAACGGAAGGACAGTTACCTGGTGAGTATTGCTATATAAACATCATCACGATATCATCGAATACAACTCAGATACAATTATCGTTTCGTCTAACCATTCAACATTCTGTTCGATTCAGTCGCTAGTATGTGTAACGGAAGTATCGTCACCTGGTAAGTATCACTATATATACAGTATTGCGATATAATCGGATACCACCCAGATACATTGATTGTTCAGTCTATCCATTCAACTTTCTGTTCGTTTCGGTCGCTCGTATGTGAAACGGGAATACCGTCACCTTATGTGTATAACTATATACACAGCATAACATCATAATCGAAAACAATCCAGATACTATCCATTCAACCTTCTGTTCGATTCGGTTGCTCGTATGTATAACGAAAGAACAGTAACCTGGTGAGTATTTCTATATGAACGTCATCACGATATAATCGAATACAACTTAGTTACAATTATCGTTCCGTCTAACCATCCAACCTTATGTTCGATTCAGACGCTCGTATGTGTAACGAAAGAACCGTTACATGGTAGGTGTAGTTAAATATACAACATAACGATATAATCGGAGACAACCCAGATACAATGATTGTTCAATCTATCCATTCAACCTTATGTTCGATTCGGTTGCTCGTATGTATATCGGAAGAACAGGTACCTGGTGAGTATATCTATATAAACATAATCGAATACAACTCAGATACGATGATTGTTCAATCTATCCATTTAACCTTCTGCTCGATTCGGTCGCTTGTATGTAAAACGGAAGGACAGTTACCTGGTGAGTATTGCTATATAAACATCATCACGATATCATCGAATACAACTCAGATACAATTATCGTTTCGTCTAACCATTTAACCTTCTGTTCGATTCAGTCGCTAGTATGTGTACCGGAAGTACCGTCACCTGGTAAGTATCACTATATATACAGTATTGCGATATAAACGGATACCACCCAGATACATTGATTGTTCAGTCTATCCATTCAACTTTCTGTTCGTTTCGGTCGCTCGTAAGTGAAACGGGAATACCGTCACCTTATGTGTATAACTATATATACAGCATAACATCATAATCGAATACAACCAAGATACTATCCATTCAACCTTCTGTTCGATTCGGTTGCTCGTATGTATAACGAAAGAACAGTAACCTGGTGAGTATTTCTATATGAACGTCATCACGATATAATCGAATACAACCCCAGATACGATCATTGTTTAGTCTATCCATTCAACCTTCAGTTCAATTCAGTCGCTCGTATGTATAACGGAAGAATAGTTACCTGGTGAGTATAACTATATAAACATAATCGAATACAACTCAGATACGATGATTGTTCAATCTATCCATTCAACCTTATGTTCGATTCGGTTGCTCGTATGTATATCGGAAGAACAGGTACCTGGTGAGTATATCTATATAAACATAATCGAATACAACTCAGATACGATGATTGTTCAATCTATCCATTTAACCTTCTGCTCGATTCGGTCGCTTGTATGTAAAACGGAAGGACAGTTACCTGGTGAGTATTGCTATATAAACATCATCACGATATCATCGAATACAACTCAGATACAATTATCGTTTCGTCTAACCATTTAACCTTCTGTTCGATTCAGTCGCTAGTATGTGTAACGGAAGTACCGTCACCTGGTAAGTATCACTATATATACAGTATTGCGATATAATCGGATACCACCCAGATACATTGATTGTTCAGTCTATCCATTCAACTTTCTGTTCATTTCGGTCGCTCGTATGTGAAACGGGAATACCGTCACCTTATGTGTATAACTATATACACAGCATAACATCATAATCGAATACAACCCAGATACTATCCATTCAACCTTCTGTTCGATTCGGTTGCTCGTATGTATAACGAAAGAACAGTAACCTGGTGAGTGTTGCTATATAAACATCATCACGATATCATCGAATACAACTCAGGTACAATTATCGTTTCGTCTAACCATTCAACATTCTGTTCGATTCAGTCGCTAATATGTGTAACGGAAGTATCGTCACCTGGTAAGTATCACTATATATACAGTATTGCGATATAATCGGATACCACCCAGATACATTGATTGTTCAGTCTATCATTTCAACTTTCTGTTCGTTTCGGTCGCTCGTATGTGAAACGGGAATACCGTCACCTTATGTGTATAACTATATACACAGCATAACATCATAATCGAATACAACCCAGATACTATCCATTCAACCTTCTGTTCGATTCGGTTGCTCGTATGTATAACGAAAGAACAGTAACCTGGTGAGTATTTCTATGTGAACGTCATCACGATATAATCGAATACAACTTAGTTACAATTATCGTTCCGTCTAACCATCCAACCTTATGTTCGATTCAGACGCTCGTATGTGTAACGAAAGAACCGTTACATGGTAGGTGTAGTTGAATATACAACATAACGATATAATCGGAGACAACCCAGATACAATGATTGTTCAATCTATCCATTCAACCTTATGTTCGATTCGGTTGCTAGTATGTATAACGAAAGAACAGTTACCTGGTTAGACATAATATATAATAATCATCACGAAATAATCGAATACAACCCAGATACGATGATTGTTCAGTCTATCCATTCAACCTTCTGTTCAGTTCAGTCGCTCTTATGTATAACTGGAGAACAGTTACCTGATGAGTATAACTATATGAACATCATCACGATATAATCGAATACAACCCCAGATACGATCATTGTTTAGTCTATCCATTCAACCTTCAGTTCAATTGAGTCGCTCGTATGTATAACGGAAGAACAGATACCTGGTGAGTATAACTAGTATCACTATATATACAGTATTGCGATATAATCGGATACCACCCAGATACATTGATTGTTCAGTCTATCCATTCAACTTTCTGTTCGTTTCGGTCGCTCGTATGTGAAACAGGAATACCGTCACCTTATGTGTATAACTATATCACAGCATAACATCATAATCGAATACAACCCAGATACTATCCATTCAACCTTCTGTTCGATTCGGTTGCTCGTATGTATAACGAAAGAACAGTAACCTGGTGAGTATTTCTATATGAACGTCATCACGATATAATCGAATACAACTTAGTTACAATTATCGTTCCGTCTAACCATCCAACCTTATGTTCGATTCAGACGCTCGTATGTGTAACGAAAGAACCGTTACATGGTAGGTGTAGTTAAATATACAACATAACGATATAATCGGAGACAACCCAGATACAATGATTGTTCAATCTATCCATTCAACCTTATGTTCGATTCGGTTGCTAGTATGTATAACGAAAGAACAGTTACCTGGTGAGTATATCTATATAAACATAATCGAATACAACTCAGATACGATGATTGTTCAATCTATCCATTTAACCTTCTGCTCGATTCGGTCGCTTGTATGTAAAACGGAAGGACAGTTACCTGGTGAGTATTGCTATATAAACATCATCACGATATCATCGAATACAACTCAGATACAATTATCGTTTCGTCTAACCATTTAACCTTCTGTTCGATTCAGTCGCTAGTATGTGTACCGGAAGTACCGTCACCTGGTAAGTATCACTATATATACAGTATTGCGATATAAACGGATACCACCCAGATACATTGTTTGTTCAGTCTATCCATTCAACTTTCTGTTCGTTTCGGTCGCTCGTAAGTGAAACGGGAATACCGTCACCTTATGTGTATAACTATATATACAGCATAACATCATAATCGAATACAACCAAGATACTATCCATTCAACCTTCTGTTCGATTCGGTTGCTCGTATGTATAACGAAAGAACAGTAACCTGGTGAGTATTTCTATATGAACGTCATCACGATATAATCGAATACAACCCCAGATACGATCATTGTTTAGTCTATCCATTCAACATTCAGTTCAATTCAGTCGCTCGTATGTATAACGGAAGAATAGTTACCTGGTGAGTATAACTATATAAACATAATCGAATACAACTCAGATACGATGATTGTTCAATCTATCCATTCAACCTTATGTTCGATTCGGTTGCTCGTATGTATATCGGAAGAACAGGTACCTGGTGAGTATATCTATATAAACATAATCGAATACAACTCAGATACGATGATTGTTCAATCTATCCATTTAACCTTCTGCTCGATTCGGTCGCTTGTATGTAAAACGGAAGGACAGTTACCTGGTGAGTATTGCTATATAAACATCATCACGATATCATCGAATACAACTCAGATACAATTATCGTTTCGTCTAACCATTTAACCTTCTGTTCGATTCAGTCGCTAGTATGTGTAACGGAAGTACCGTCACCTGGTAAGTATCACTATATATACAGTATTGCGATATAATCGGATACCACCCAGATACATTGATTGTTCAGTCTATCCATTCAACTTTCTGTTCATTTCGGTCGCTCGTATGTGAAACGGGAATACCGTCACCTTATGTGTATAACTATATACACAGCATAACATCATAATCGAATACAACCCAGATACTATCCATTCAACCTTCTGTTCGATTCGGTTGCTCGTATGTATAACGAAAGAACAGTAACCTGGTGAGTATTGCTATATAAACATCATCACGATATCATCGAATACAACTCAGATACAATTATCGTTTCGTCTAACCATTCAACATTCTGTTCGATTCAGTCGCTAGTATGTGTAACGGAAGTATCGTCACCTGGTAAGTATCACTATATATACAGTATTGCGATATAATCGGATACCACCCAGATACATTGATTGTTCAGTCTATCCATTCAACTTTCTGTTCGTTTCGGTCGCTCGTATGTAAAATGGGAATACCGTCTCCTAGTGTGTATAACTATATACACAGCATAACATCATAATCGAATACAACCTATATACTATCCATTCAACCTTCTGTTCAATTCAGTCGCTCGTATGTATAACGGAAGAACAGTTACCTGGTGAGTATAACTATATAAACATAATCGAATACAACCCAGATACGATGATTGTTCAATCTATACTGAATTCAACTTTCTGCTCCATTCGGTCGCTTGTATGTAAAACGAAAGAACAGTTACCTGGTGAGTATTGCAATATAAACATCATCATGATATCATCGAATACAACTCAGATACAATTATCGTTTCGTCTAACCATTTAACCTTCTGTTCGATTCAGTCGCTAGTATGTGTAACGGAAGTACCGTCACCTGGTAAGTATCACTATATATACAGTATTGCGATATAATCGGATACCACCCAGATACATTGATTGTTCAGTCTATCCATTAAACTTTCTGTTCGTTTCGGTCGCTCGTATGTGAAACGGGAATACCGTCACCTTATGTGTATAACTATATACACAGCATAACATCATCATCGAATACAACCCAGATACTATCCATTCAACCTTCTGTTCGATTCGGTTGCTTGTATGTATAACGAAAGAACAGTAACCTGGTGAGTATTTCTATATGAACGTCATCACGATATAATCGAATACAACTTAGTTACAATTATCGTTCCGTCTAACCATCCAATCTCATGTTCGATTCAGACGCTCGTATGTGTAACGAAAGAACCGTTACATGGTAGGTGTAGTTAAATATACAACATAACGATATAATCGGAGACAACCCAGATACAATGATTGTTCAATCTATCCATTCAACCTTAGGTTCGATTTGGTTGCTAGTATGTATAACGAAAGAACAGTTACCTGGTTAGACATAATATATAATAATCATCACGAAATAATCGAATACAACCCAGATACGATGATTGTTCAGTCTATCCATTCAACCTTCTGTTCAGTTCAGTCGCTCTTATGTATAACTGGAGAACAGTTACCTGGTGAGTATAACTATATGAACATCATCACGATATAATCGAATACAACCCCAGATACGATCATTGTTTAGTCAATCCATTCAACCTTCAGTTCAATTCAGTCGCTCGTATGTATAACGGAAGAACAGTTACCTGGTGAGTTCAACTATATAAACATAATCGAATACAACTCAGATACGATGATTGTTCAATCTATCCATTCAACCTTATGTTCGATTCGGTTGCTCGTATGTATATCGGAAGAACAGGTACCTGGTGAGTATATCTATATAAACATAATCGAATACAACTCAGATACGATGATTGTTCAATCTATCCATTTAACCTTCTGCTCGATTCGGTCGCTTGTATGTAAAACGGAAGGACAGTTACCTGGTGAGTATTGCTATATAAACATCATCACGATATCATCGAATACAACTCAGATACAATTATCGTTTCGTCTAACCATTCAACATTCTGTTCGATTCAGTCGCTAGTATGTGTAACGGAAGTATCGTCACCTGGTAAGTATCACTATATATACAGTATTGCGATATAATCGGATACCACCCAGATAAATTGATTGTTCAGTCTATCCATTCAACTTTCTTTTCGTTTCGGTCGCTCGTATGTAAAACGGGAATACCGTCTCCTAGTGTGTATACACAGCATAACATCATAATCGAATACAACCCATATACTATCCATTCAACCTTCTGTTCAATTCAGTCGCTCGTATTTGAACGGAAGAACAGTTACCTGGTGAGTATAACTATATAAACATAATCGAATACAACCCAGATACGATGATTGTTCAATTCATACTGAATTCAACCTTCTGCTCGATTCTGTCGCTTGTATGTAAAACGGAAGAACAGTTACCTGGTGAGTATTGCTATATAAACATCATCACGATATCATCGAATACAACTCAGGTACAATTATCGTTTCGTCTAACCATTCAACATTCTGTTCGATTCAGTCGCTAATATGTGTAACGGAAGTATCGTCACCTGGTAAGTATCACTATATATACAGTATTGCGATATAATCGGATACCACCCAGATACATTGATTGTTCAGTCTATCATTTCAACTTTCTGTTCGTTTCGGTCGCTCGTATGTGAAACGGGAATACCGTCACCTTATGTGTATAACTATATACACAGCATAACATCATAATCGAATACAACCCAGATACTATCCATTCAACCTTCTGTTCGATTCGGTTGCTCGTATGTATAACGAAAGAACAGTAACCTGGTGAGTATTTCTATGTGAACGTCATCACGATATAATCGAATACAACTTAGTTACAATTATCGTTCCGTCTAAACATCCAACCTTATGTTCGATTCAGACGCTCGTATGTGTAACGAAAGAACCGTTACATGGTAGGTGTAGTTAAATATACAACATAACGATATAATCGGAGACAACCCAGATACAATGATTGTTCAATCTATCCATTCAACCTTATGTTCGATTCGGTTGCTAGTATGTATAACGAAAGAACAGTTACCTGGTTAGACATAATATATAATAATCATCACGAAATAATCGAATACAATCCAGATACGATGATTGTTCAGTCTATCCATTCAACCTTCTGTTCAGTTCAGTCGCTCTTATGTATAACTGGAGAACAGTTACCTGATGAGTATAACTATATGAACATCATCACGATATAATCGAATACAACCCCAGATACGATCATTGTTTAGTCTATCCATTCAACCTTCAGTTCAATTAAGTCGCTCGTATGTATAACGGAAGAACAGATACCTGGTGAGTATAACTAGTATCACTATATATACAGTATTGCGATATAATCGGATACCACCCAGATACATTGATTGTTCAGTCTATCCATTCAACTTTCTGTTCGTTTCGGTCGCTCGTATGTGAAACGGAAATAACTATATCACAGCATAACATCATAATCGAATACAACCCAGATACTATCCATTCAACCTTCTGTTCGATTCGGTTGCTCGTATGTATAACGAAAGAACAGTAACCTGGTGAGTATTTCTATATGAACGTCATCACGATATAATCGAATACAACTTAGTTACAATTATCGTTCCGTCTAACCATCCAACCTTATGTTCGATTCAGACGCTCGTATGTGTAACGAAAGAACCGTTACATGGTAGGTGTAGTTAAATATACAACATAACGATATAATCGGAGACAACCCAGATACAATGATTGTTCAATCTATCCATTCAACCTTATGTTCGATTCGGTTGCTAGTATGTATAACGAAAGAACAGTTACCTGGTTAGACATAATATATAATAATCATCACGAAATAATCGAATACAACCCCAGATACGATCATTGTTTAGTCTATCCATTCAACCTTCAGTTCAATTCAGTCGCTCGTATGTATAACGGAAGAACAGTTACCTGGTGAGTATAATTATCGTTTCGTCTAACCATTTAACCTTCTGTTCGATTCAGTCGCTAGTATGTGTAACGGAAGTACCGTCACCTGGTAAGTATCACTATATATACAGTATTGCGATATAAACGGATACCACCCAGATACATCGATTGTTCAGTCTATCATTTCAACTTTCTGTTCGTTTCGGTCGCTCGAATGTGAAACGGGAATATCGTCACCTTATGTGTATAACTATATACACAGCATAACATCATAATCGAATACAACCCAGATACTATCCATCCAACCTTCTGTTCGATTCGGTTGCTCGAATGTATAACGAAAGAACAGTAACCTGGTGAGTATTTCTATATGAACGTCATCACGATATAATCGAATACAACTTAGTTACAATTATATTTCCGTCTAACCATCCAACCTTATGTTCGATTCAGACGCTCGTATGTGTAACGAGAGAACCGTTACATGGTAGGTGTAGTTAAATATACAACATAACGATATAATCGGAGACAACCCAGATACAATGATTGTTCAATCTATCCATTCAACCTTATGTTCGATTCGGTTGCTAGTATGTATAACGAAAGAACAGTTACCTGGTTAGACATAATATATAATAATCATCACGAAATAATCGAATACAACCCTGATACGATGATTGTTCAGTCTTTCCATTCAACCTTCTGTTCAGTTCAGTCGCTCTTATGTATAACTGGAGAACAGTTACCTGGTGAGTATAACTATATGAACATCATCACGATAAAATCGAATACAACCCCAGATACGATCATTGTTTAGTCTATCCATTTAACCTCCAGTTCAATTCAGTCGCTCGTATGTATAACGGAAGAACAGTTACCTGGTGAGTATAACTATATAAACATAATCGAATACAACTCAGATACGATGATTGTTCAATATATCCATTCAACCTTTTGTTCGATTCAGTCGCTCGTATGTATAACGGAAGAACAGTTACCTGGTGAGTATAACTATATAAACATAATCGAATACAACTCAGATACGATGATTGTTCAATCTATCCATTCAACCTTATGTTCGATTCGGTTGCTCGTATGTATATCGGAAGAACAGGTACCTGGTGAGTATATCTATATAAATATAATCGAATACAACTCAGATACGATGATTGTTCAATCAATCCATTTAACCTTCTGCTCGATTCGGTCGCTTGTATGTGAAACGGAAGGACAGTTACATGGTGAGTATTGCTATATAAACATCATCACGATATCATCGAATACAACTCAGATACAATTATCGTTTCGTCCAACCATTCAACATTCTGTTCGATTCAGTCGCTAGTATGTGTAACGGAAGTATCGTCACCTGGTAAGTATCACTATATATACAGTATTGCGATATAATCGGATACCACCCAGATACATTGATTGTTCAGTCTATCCATTCAACTTTCTTTTCGTTTCGGTCGCTCGTATGTAAAACGGGAATACCGTATCCTAGTGTGTATAACTATATACACAGCATAACATCATAATCGAATACAACCCATATACTATCCATTCAACCTTCTGTTCAATTCAGTCGCTCGTATGTATAACGGAAGAACAGTTACCTGGTGAGTTTAACTATATAAACATAATCGAATACAACCCAGATACGATGATTGTTCAATCTATACTGAATTCAACCTTCTGCTCGATTCGGTCGCTTGTATGTAAAACGGAAGAACAGTTACCTGGTGAGTATTGCTATATAAACATCATCACGATATCATCGAATACAACTCAGATACAATTATCGTTTCGTCTAACCATTTAACCTTCTGTTCGATTCAGTCGCTAGTATGTGTAACGGAAGTACCGTCACCTGGTAAGTATCACTATATATACAGAATTGCGATATAATCGGATACCACCCAGATACATTGATTGTTCAGTCTATCCATTCAACTTTCTGTTCGTTTCGGTCGCTCGTATGTGAAACGGGAATACCGTCACCTTATGTGTATAACTATATCACAGCATAACATCATAATCGAATACAACCCAGATACTATCCATTCAACCTTCTGTTCGATTCGGTTGCTCGTATGTATAACGAATGAACAGTAACCTGGTGAGTATTTCTATATGAACGTCATCACGATATAATCAAATACAACTTAGTTACAATTATCGTTCCGTCTAACCATCCAACCTTATGTTCGATTCAGACGCTCGTATGTGTAACGAAAGAACCGTTACATGGTAGGTGTAGTTAAATATACAACGATATAATCGGAGACAACCCAGATACAATGATTGTTCAATCTATCCATTCAACCTTATGTTCGATTCGGTTGCTAGTATGTATAACGAAAGAACAGTTACCTGGTTAGACATAATATATAATAATCATCACGAAATAATCGAATACAACCCAGATACGATGATTGTTCAGTCTTTCCATTCAACCTTCTGTTCAGTTCAGTCGCTCTTATGTATAACTGGAGAACAGTTACCTGGTGAGTATAACTATATGAACATCATCACGATATAATCGAATACAACCCCAGATACGATCATTGTTTAGTCTATCCATTTAACCTCCAGTTCAATTCAGTCGCTCGTATGTATAACGGAAGAACAGTTACCTGGTGAGTATAACTATATAAACATAATCGAATACAACTCAGATACGATGATTGTTCAATATATCCATTCAACCTTTTGTTCGATTCGGTTGCTCGTATGTATATCGGAAGAACAGGTACCTGGTGAGTATATCTATATAAACATAATCGAATACAACTCAGATACGATGATTGTTCAATCTATCCATTTAACCTTCTGCTCGATTCGATCGCTTGTATGTAAAACGGAAGGACAGTTACCTGGTGAGTATTGCTATATAAATATCATCACGATATCATCGAATACAACTGAGATACAATTATCGTTTCGTCTAACCATTCAACATTCTGTTCGATTCAGTCGCTAGTATGTGTAACGGAAGTATCGTCACCTGGTAAGTATCACTATATATACAGTATTGCGATATAATCGGATACCACCCAGATACATTGATTGTTCAGTCTATCCATTCAACTTTTTTTTCGTTTCGGTCGCTCGTATGTAAAACGGGAATACCGTCTCCTAGTGTGTATAACTATATACACAGCATAACATCATAATCGAATACAACCCATATACTATCCATTCAACCTTCTGTTCAATTCAGTCGCTCGTATGTATAACGGAAGAACAGTTACCTGGTGAGTATAACTATATAAACATAATCGAATACAACCCAGATACGATGATTGTTCAATCTATACTGAATTCAACCTTCTGCTCGATCCGGTCGCTGGTATGTAAAACGGAAGAACAGTTACCTGGTGAGTATTGCTATATAAACATCATCACGATATCATCGAATACAACTCAGATACAATTATCGTTTCGTCTAACCATTTGACCTTCTGTTCGATTCAGTCGCTGGTATGTGTAACGGAAGTACCGTCACCTGGTAAGTATCACTATATATACAGTATTGCGATATAATCGGATACCACCCAGATACATTGATTGTTCAGTCTATCCATTCAACTTTATGTTCGTTTCGGTCGCTCGTATGTGAAACGGGAATACCGTCACCTTATGTGTATAACTATATCACAGCATAACATCATAATCGAATACAACCCAGATACTATCCATTCAACCTTCTGTTCGATTCGGTTGCTCGTATGTATAACGAAAGAACAGTAACCTGGTGAGTTATTCTATATGAACGTCATCACGATATAATCAAATACAACTTAGTTACAATTATCGTTCCGTCTAACCATCCAACCTTATGTTCGATTCAGACGCTCGTATGTGTAACGAAAGAACCGTTACATGGTAGGTGTAGTTAAATATACAACATAACGATATAATCGGAGACAACCCAGATACAATGATTGTTCAATCTATCCATTCAACCTTATGTTCGATTCGGTTGCTAGTATGTATAACGAAAGAACAGTTACCTGGTTAGACATAATATATAATAATCATCACGAAATAATCGAATACAACCCAGATACGATGATTGTTCAGTCTTTCCATTCAACCTTCTGTTCAGTTCAGTCGCTCTTATGTATAACTGGAGAACAGTTACCTGGTGAGTATAACTATATGAACATCATCACGATATAATCGAATACAACCCCAGATACGATCATTGTTTAGTCTATCCATTTAACCTCCAGTTCAATTCAGTCGCTCGTATGTATAACGGAAGAACAGTTACCTGGTGAGTATAACTATATAAACATAATCGAATACAACTCAGATACGATGATTGTTCAATATATCCATTCAACCTTTTGTTCGATTCGGTTGCTCTTATGTATATCGGAAGAACAGGTACCTGGTGAGTATATCTATATAAACATAATCGAATACAACTCAGATACGATGATTGTTCAATCTATCCATTTAACCTTCTGCTCGATTCGATCGCTTGTATGTAAAACGGAAGGACAGTTACCTGGTGAGTATTGCTATATAAATATCATCACGATATCATCGAATACAACTCAGATACAATTATCGTTTCGTCTAACCATTCAACATTCTGTTCGATTCAGTCGCTAGTATGTGTAACGGAAGTATCGTCACCTGGTAAGTATCACTATATATACAGTATTGCGATATAATCGGATACCACCCAGATACATTGATTGTTCAGTCTATCCATTCAACTTTTTTTTCGTTTCGGTCGCTCGTATGTAAAACGGGAATACCGTCTCCTAGTGTGTATAACTATATACACAGCATAACATCATAATCGAATACAACCCATATACTATCCATTCAACCTTCTGTTCAATTCAGTCGCTCGTATGTATAACGGAAGAACAGTTACCTGGTGAGTATAACTATATAAACATAATCGAATACAACCCAGATACGATGATTGTTCAATCTATACTGAATTCAACCTTCTGCTCGATTCGGTCGCTGGTATGTAAAACGGAAGAACAGTTACCTGGTGAGTATTGCTATATAAACATCATCACGATATCATCGAATACAACTCAGATACAATTATCGTTTCGTCTAACCATTTGACCTTCTGTTCGATTCAGTCGCTAGTATGTGTAACGGAAGTACCGTCACCTGGTAAGTATCACTATATATACAGTATTGCGATATAATCGGATACCACCCAGATACATTGATTGTTCAGTCTATCCATTCAACTTTCTGTTCGTTTCGGTCGCTCGTATGTGAAACGGGAATACCGTCACCTTATGTGTATAACTATATCACAGCATAACATCATAATCGAATACAACCCAGATACTATCCATTCAACCTTCTGTTCGATTCGGTTGCTCGTATGTATAACGAAAGAACAGTAACCTGGTGAGTATTTCTATATGAACGTCATCACGATATAATCGAATACAACTTAGTTACAATTATCGTTCCGTCTAACCATCCAACCTTATGTTCGATTCAGACGCTCGTATGTGTAACGAAAGAACCGTTACATGGTAGGTGTAGTTAAATATACAACATAACGATATAATCGGAGACAACCCAGATACAATGATTGTTCAATCTATCCATTCAACCTTATGTTCGATTCGGTTGATAGTATGTATAACGAAAGAACAGTTACCTGGTTAGACATAATATATTATAATCATCACGAAATAATCGAATACAACCCAGATACGATGATTGTTCAGTCTATCCATTCAACCTTCTGTTCAGTTCAGTCGCTCTTATGTATAACTGGAGATCAGTTACCTGGTGAGTATAACTATATGAACATCATCACGATATAATCGAATACAACCCCAGATACGATCATTGTTTAGTCTATCCATTCAACCTTCAGTTCAATTCAGTCGCTCGTATGTATAACGGAAGAACAGTTACCTGGTGAGTATAACTATATAAACATAATCGAATACAACCCAGATACGATGATTGTTCAATCTATACTGAATTCAACCTTCTGCTCGATTCGGTCGCTTGTATGTAAAACGGAAGAACAGTTACCTGGTGAGTATAACTATATAAACCTAATCGAATACAACCCAGATACGATGAATTTTCAATCTATTCATTTAACCTTCTGCTCGATTTGGTCGCATTTATGTAAAACGGAAGAACAGTTACCTGGTGAATATTGCTATATAAACATCATCACGATATAATCGAATACAACTCAGATACAATTATCGCTTCGTCTAACCATTTAACCTTCTGTTCGATTCAGTCGCTAGTATGTGTAACGGAAGTACCGTCACCTGGTAAGTATCACTATATATACAGTATTGCGATATAATCGGATACCAACCAGATACATTGATTGTTCAGTCTATCCATTCAACTTTCCGTTCATTTCGGTCGCTCGTATGTAAAACGGGAATACCGTCACCTAGTGTGTATAACTATATACACAGCATAACATCATAATCGAATATAACCCAGATACTATCCATTCAACCTTCTGTTCGATTCGGTTTCTCGTATGTATAACGAAAGAACAGTAACCTGGTGAGTATTTCTATATGAACGTCATCACGATATAATCGAATACAACTCAGATACAATGATCATTCCGTCTATCCATCCAACCTTATGTTCGATTGGGTCGCTCGTATGTATAACGCAAGATTAGTCACCTAGTGAGTATTACTATATAAACATCACCACGATATAATCGAATACAACTCAGATACAATTATCGCTTCGTCTAACCATTTAACCTTCTGTTCGATTCTGTCGCTAGTATGTGTAACGGAAGTACCGTCACCTGGTAAGTATCACTATATATACAGTATTGCGATATAATCGGATACCAACCAGATACATTGATTGTTCAGTCTATCCATTCAACTTTCCGTTCGTTTCGGTCGCTCGTATGTAAAACAGGAATACCGTCACCTAGTGTGTATAACTATATACACAGCATAACATCATAATCGAATACAACACAGATACTATCCATTCAACCTTCTGTTCGATTCGGTTTCTCGTATGTATAACGAAAGAACAGTAACCTGGTGAGTATTTCTATATGAACGTCATCACGATATAATCGAATACAACTCAGATACAATGATCATTCCGTCTATCCATCCAACCTTATGTTCGATTGGGTCGCTCGTATGTATAACGCAAGAACAGTCACCTGGTGAGTATTACTATATAAACATCACCACGATATAATCGAATACAACTCAGTTACAATTATTGTTCCGTCTAATCATCCAACCTTATGTTCGATTCAGACGCTCGTATGTGTAACGAAAGAACCGTTACATGGTAGGTGTAACTAAATATACAGCATAACGATATAATCGGAGACAACCCAGATACAATGATTGTTCAATCTATCCATTCAACCTTATGTTCGATTTGGTTCCTCGTAAGTATAACGGAAGAACTGTTACCTGGTTAGACATACTATGTGATGATAATCACGATATAATCAAATACAACCCAGATACGATGATTGTTCAGTCTGTCCATTCAACCTTCTGTTTAGTTCAGTCGCTCTTATATATAACTGGAGAACAGTTTCCTGGTGAGTATAATTATATGAACATCATCAAGATATAATCGAATACAACCCCAGATACGATTTTTGTTTAGTCTATCCATTCAACCTTCTGTTCAATTCAGTCGCTCGTATGTATAACGGAAGAACAGTTACCTGGTGAGTAAAACTATATAAAACATAATCGAATACAACCCAGATACGATGATTGTTCAATCTATACTTAATTCAACCTTCTGCTCGATTCGGTCGCTTGTATGTAAAACGGAAAAACAGTTACCTGGTGAGTATTACTATATAAACATAATCGAATACAACCCAGATACGATGATTGTTCAATCTATTCATTTACCCTTCTGCTCGATTCGGTCGCTTGTATGTAAAACGGAAGAACAGTTACCTGGTGAGTATTGCTATATAAACATCATCACGATATCATCGAATACAACTCAGATACAATTATCGTTTCGTCTAACCATTCAACCTTCTGTTCGATTTAGTCGCTAGCATGTGTAACGGAAGTACCGTCACCTGGTAAGTATCACTATATATACAGTATTGCGATATAATCGGATACCACCCAGATACATTGATTGTTCAGCCTATCTATTCAACTTTCTTTTCGTTTCGGTCGCTCGTATGTAAAACGGGAATACCGTCTCCTAGTGTGTATAACTATATACACAGCATAACATCATAATCGAATACAACCCATATACTATCCATTCAACCTTCTGTTCAATTCAGTCGCTCGTATGTATAACGGAAGAACAGTTACCTGGTGAGTATACCTATATAAACATAATTGAATACAACCCAGATACGATGATTGTTCAATCTTAACTGAATTCAACCTTCTGCTCGATTCGGTCGCTTGTATATAAAACGGAAGAACAGTTACCTGGTGAGTATTACTATATAAACATAATCGAATACAACCCAGATACGATGATTGTTCAATCTATTCATTTACCCTTCTGCTCGATTCGGTCGCTTGTATGTAAAACGGAAGAACAGTTACCTGGAGAGTATTGCTATATAAACAACATCACGATATCATCGAATACAACTCAGATACAATTATCGCTTCGTCTAACCATTCAACCTTCTGTTCGATTCAGTCGCTAGTATGTGTAACGGAAGTACCGTCACCTGGTAAGTATCACTATATATACAGTATTGCGATATAATCGGATACCACCCAGATACATTGATTGTTCAGTCTATCCATTCAACTTTCTGTTCGTTTCGGTCGCTCGTATGTGAAACGGAAATACCGTCACCTTATGTGTATAACTATATACACAGCATAACATCATAATCGAATACAACCCAGATACTATCCATTCAACCTTCTGTTCGATTCGGTTGCTCGTATGTATAACGAAAGAACAGTAACCTGGTGAGTATTTCTATATGAACGTCATCACGATATAATCGAATACAACTCAAATACAATGATTATTCCGTCTATCAATAGAACCTTATGTTCGTTTCAGACGCTCGTAGGTGTAACGAAAGAACCGTTACATGGTAGGTGTATCCAAATATACAGCATAACGATATAATCGGAGACAACCCAGATACAATGATTGTTCAATCTATCCATTCAACCTTATGTTCGATTCGGTTGCCCGTATGTTTAACGGAAGAACTGTTACCTGGTTAGACATACTATATGATAATCATCACGATATACTCGAATACAACCCCAGATACGATTATTGTTTAGTCTATCCATTCAACCTTCTGTTCAATTCAGTCGTTCTTATGTATAACGGAAGAACAGTTACCTGGTGAGTATAACTTTATAAACATAATCGAATACAACCCAGATACGATGAATTTTCAATCTATCCATTCAACCTTCTGCTCGATTCGGTCGCTTTTATGTAAAACGAAAGAACAGTTACCTGGTGAGTATTGCTATATAAACATCATCACGATATCATCGAATACAACTCAGATACAATTATCGCTTCGTCTAACCATTCAACATTCTGTTCGATTCAGTCGCTAGTATGTGTAAAGGAAGTACCGTCACCTGGTAAGTATCACTATATATACAGTATTGCGATATAATCGGATACCACCCAGATACATTGATTGTTCAGTCTATCCATTCAACTTTCTGTTCGTTTCGGTCGCTCGTATGTAAAACGGGAATACCGTCACCCAATGTGTATAATTATATACACAGCATAACATCATAATCGAATACAACCCACATACTATCCATTCAACCTTCTGTTCGATTCGGTTGCTCGTATGTATAACGAAAGAACAGTAACCTGGTGAGTATTTCTATATGAACGTCATCACGATATAATCGAATACAACGCAGTCACAATTATCGTTCCGTCTAACCATCCAACCTTATGTTCGATTCAGACGTTCGTATGTGTAACGAAAGAACCGTTACATGGTAGGTGTAGTTAAATATACAACATAACGATATAATCGGAGACAACCCAGATACAATGATTGTTCAATCTATCCATTCAACCTTATGTTCGATTCGGTTGCTCGTATGTATAACGGAAGAAATGTTACCTGGTTAGACATACTATATTATAATCATCACGATATATTCAAATACAACCCAGATACGATGATTGTTCAGTCTATCCATTCAACCTTCAGTTCAGTTTAGACGCTCTTATGTATAACTGGAGAACAGTTTCCTGGTGAGTATAACTATATGAACATCATCACGATATACTCGAATACAACCCCAGATATGATGATTGTTCAGTCTATCCATTCAACTTTCTGTTCAATTCAGTCGTTCTTATGAAAAACGGAAGAACAGTTACCTGGTGAGTATAACTATATAAACCTAATCGAATACAACCCAGATACGATGAATTTTCAATCTATTCATTTAACCTTCTGCTCGATTTGGTCGCTTTTATGTAAAACGGAAGAACAGTTACCTGGTGAATATTGCTATATAAACATCATCACGATATAATCGAATACAACTCAGATACAATTATCGCTTCGTCTAACCATTTAACCTTCTGTTCGATTCTGTCGCTAGTATGTGTAACGGAAGTACCGTCACCTGGTAAGTATCACTATATATACAGTATTGCGATATAATCGGATACCAACCAGATACATTGATTGTTCAGTCTATCCATTCAACTTTCCGTTCGTTTCGGTCGCTCGTATGTAAAACGGGAATACCGTCACCTAGTGTGTATAACTATATACACAGCATAACATCATAATCGAATACAACCCAGATACTATCCATTCAACCTTCTGTTCGATTCGGTTTCTCGTATGTATAACGAAAGAACAGTAACCTGGTGAGTATTTCTATATGAACGTCATCACGATATAATCGAATACAACTCAGATACAATGATCATTCCGTCTATCCATCCAACCTTATGTTCGATTGGGTCGCTCGTATGTATAACGCAAGAACAGTCACCTGGTGAGTATTACTATATAAACATCACCACGATATAATCGAATACAACTCAGTTACAATTATTGTTCCGTCTAACCATCCAACCTTATGTTCGATTCAGACGCTCGTATGTGTAACGAAAGAACCGTTACATGGTAGGTGTAACTAAATATACAGCATAACGATATAATCGGAGACAACCCAGATACAATGATTGTTCAATCTATCCATTCAACCTTATGTTCGATTTGGTTCCTCGTAAGTATAACGGAAGAACTGTTACCTGGTTAGACATACTATGTGATGATAATCACGATATAATCAAATACAACCCAGATACGATGATTGTTCAGTCTATCCATTCAACCTTCTGTTTAGTTCAGTCGCTCTTATATATAACTGGAGAACAGTTTCCTGGTGAGTATAATTATATGAACATCATCAAGATATAATCGAATACAACCCCAGATACGATTTTTATTTAGTCTATCCATTCAACCTTCTGTTCAATTCAGTCGCTCGTATGTATAACGGAAGAACAGTTACCTGGTGAGTAAAACTATATAAACATAATCGAATACAACCCAGATACGATGATTGTTCAATCTATACTTAATTCAACCTTCTGCTCGATTCGGTCGCTTGTATGTAAAACGGAAGAACAGTTACCTGGTGAGTATTACTATATAAACATAATCGAATACAACCCAGATACGATGATTGTTCAATCTATTCATTTAACCTTCTGCTCGATTCGGTCGCTTGTATGTAAAACGGAAGAACAGTTACCTGGTGAGTATTGCTATATAAACATCATCACGATATCATCGAATACAACTCAGATACAATTATCGTTTCGTCTAACCATTCAACCTTCTGTTCGATTTAGTCGCTAGCATGTGTAACGGAAGTACCGTCACCTGGTAAGTATCACTATATATACAGTATTGCGATATAATCGGATACCACCCAGATACATTGATTGTTCAGCCTATCTATTCAACTTTCTTTTCGTTTCGGTCGCTCGTATGTAAAACGGGAATACCGTCTCCTAGTGTGTATAACTATATACACAGCATAACATCATAATCGAATACAACCCATATACTATCCATTCAACCTTCTGTTCAATTCAGTCGCTCGTATGTATAACGGAAGAACAGTTACCTGGTGAGTATACCTATATAAACATAATTGAATACAACCCAGATACGATGATTGTTCAATCTTAACTGAATTCAACCTTCTGCTCGATTCGGTCGCTTGTATATAAAACGGAAGAACAGTTACCTGGTGAGTATTGCTATATAAACAACATCACGATATCATCGAATACAACTCAGATACAATTATCGCTTCGTCTAACCATTCAACCTTCTGTTCGATTCAGTCGCTAGTATGTGTAACGGAAGTACCGTCACCTGGTAAGTATCACTATATATACAGTATTGCGATATAATCGGATACCACCCAGATACATTGATTGTTCAGTCTATCCATTCAACTTTCTGTTCGTTTCGGTCGCTCGTATGTGAAACGGGAATACCGTCACGTTATGTGTATAACTATATACACAGCATAACATCATAATCGAATACAACCCAGATACTATCCATTCAACCTTCTGTTCGATTCGGTTGCTCGTATGTATAACGAAAGAACAGTAACCTGGTGAGTATTTCTATATGAACGTCATCACGATATAATCGAATACAACGCAGTTACAATTATCGTTCCGTCTAACCATCCAACCTTATGTTCGATTCAGACGTTCGTATGTGTAACGAGAGAACCGTTACATGGTAGGTGTAGTTAAATATACAACATAACGATATAATCGGAGACAACCCAGATACAATGATTGTTCAATCTATCCATTCAACCTTATGTTCGATTCGGTTGCTCGTATGTATAACGGAAGAAATGTTACCTGGTTAGACATACTATATTATAATCATCACGATATATTCAAATACAACACAGATACGATGATTGCTCAGTCTATCCATTCAACCTTCTGTTCAGTTCAGTCGCTCTTATGTATAACTGGAGAACAGTTACCTGGTGAGTATAACTATATGAACATCATCACGATATAATCGAATAAAACCCCAGATACGATTATTGTTTAGTCTATCCATTCAACTTTCTGTTCAATTCAGTCGTTCTTATGAAAAACGGAAGAACAGTTACCTGGTGAGTATAACTATATAAACCTAATCGAATACAACCCAGATACGATGAATTTTCAATCTATTCATTTAACCTTCTGCTCGATTCGGTCGCTTCTATGTAAAACGGAAGAACAGTTACCTGGTGAATATTGCTATATAAATTCAATCTATCCATTCAACCTTATGTTCTATTCGGTTGCTAGTATGTATAACGAAAGAACAGTTACCTGGTTAGACATAATATATAATAATCATCACGAAATAATCGAATACAACCCAGATACGATGATTGTTCAGTCTATCCATTCAACCTTCTGTTCAGTTCAGTCGCTCTTATGTATAACTGGAGAACAGTTACCTGGTGAGTATAACTTTATGAACATCATCACGATACAATCGAATACAACCCCAGATACTATGATTGTTCAGTCTATCCATTCAACCTTCAGTTCAATTCAGTCGCTCGTATGTATAAAGGAAGAACAGTTACCTGGTGAGTATAACTATATAAACATAATCGAATACAACTCAGATACGATGATTGTTCAATCTATCCATTCAACCTTATGTTCGATTCGGTTGCTCGTCTGTATATCGGAGGAACAGGTACCTGGTGAGTATATTTATATAAACATAATCGAATACAACTCATATACGATGATTGTTCAATCTATCCATTTAACCTTCTGCTCGATTCGGTCGCTTGTATGTAAAACGGAAGGACAGTTACCTGGTGAGTATTGCTATATAAACATCATCACGATATCATCGAATACAACTCAGATACAATTATCGTTTCGTCTAACCATTCAACATTCTGTTCGATTCAGTCGCTAGTATGTGTAACGGAAGTATCGTCACCTGGTGAGTATCACTATATATACAGTATTGCGATATAATCAGATACCACCCAGATACATTGATTGTTCAGTCTATCCATTCAACTTTCTTTTCGTTTCGGTCGCTCGTATGTAAAACGGGAATACCGTCTCCTAGTGTGTATAACTATATACACAGCATAACATCATAATCGAATACAACCCATATACTATCCATTCAACCTTCTGTTCAATTCAGTCGCTCGTATGTATAACGGAAGAACAGTTACCTGGTGAGTATAACTATATAAACATAATCGAATACAACCCAGATACGATGATTGTTCAATCTATACTGAATTCAACCTTCTGCTCGATTCGGTCGCTTGTATGTAAAACGGAAGAACAGTTACCTGGTGAGTATTGCTATATAAACATCATCACGATATCATCGAATACAACTCAGATACAATTATCGTTTCGTCTAACCATTTAACCTTCTGTTCGATTCAGTCGCTAGTATGTGTAACGGAAGTACCGTCACCTGGTAAGTATCACTATATATACAGTATTGCGATATAAACGGATACCACCCAGATACATTGATTGTTCAGTCTATCCATTCAACTTTCTGTTCGATTCGGTCGCTCGTATGTGAAACGGGAATACCGTCACCTTATGTGTATAACTATATATACAGCATAACATCATAATCGAATACAACCAAGATACTATCCATTCAACCTTCTGTTCGATTCGGTTGCTCGTATGTATAACGAAAGAACAGTAACCTGGTGAGTATTTCTATATGAACGTCATCACGATATAATCGAATACAACCCCAGATACGATCATTGTTTAGTCTATCCATTCAACCTTCAGTTCAATTCAGTCGCTCGTATGTATAACGGAAGAACAGTTACCTGGTGAGTATAACTATATAAACATAATCGAATACAACTCAGATACGATGATTGTTCAATCTATCCATTCAACCTTATGTTCGATTCGGTTGCTCGTATGTATATCGGAAGAACAGGTACCTGGTGAGTATATCTATATAAACATAATCGAATACAACTCAGATACGATGATTGTTCAATCTATCCATTTAACCTTCTGCTCGATTCGGTCGCTTGTATGTAAAACGGAAGGACAGTTACCTGGTGAGTATTGCTATATAAACATCATCACGATATCATCGAATACAACTCAGATACAATTATCGTTTCGTCTAACCATTTAACCTTCTGTTCGATTCAGTCGCTAGTATGTGTAACGGAAGTACCGTCACCTGGTAAGTATCACTATATATACAGTATTGCGATATAATCGAATACCACCTAGATACATTGATTGTTCAGTCTATCCATTCAACTTTCTGTTCGTTTCGGTCGCTCGTATGTGAAACGGGAATACCGTCACCTTATGTGTATAACTATATACACAGCATAACATCATAATCGAATACAACCCAGATACTATCCATTCAACCTTCTGTTCGATTCGGTTGCTCGTATGTATAACGAAAGAACAGTAACAATCATCGTTTCGTCTAACCATTTAACCTTCTGTTCGATTCAGTCGCTAGTATGTGTAACGGAAGTACCGTCACCTGGTAAGTATCAGTATATATACAGTATTGCGATATAATCGGATACCACCCAGATACATTGATTGTTCAGTCCATCATTTCAACTTTCTGTTCGTTTCGGTCGCTCGTATGTGAAACGGGAATACCGTCACCTTATGTGTATAACTATATACACAGCATAACATCATAATCGAATACAACCCAGATACTATCCATTCAACCTTCTGTTCGATTCGGTTGCTAGTATGTATAACGAAAGAACAGTTACCTGGTTAGACATAATATATAATAATCATCACGAAATAATCGAATACAACCCAGATACGATGATTGTTCGGTCTATCCATTCAACCTTCTGTTCAGTTCAGTCGCTCTTATGTATAACTGGAGAACAGTTACCTGGTGAGTATAACTATATGAACATCATCACGATATAATCGAATACAACCCCAGATACGATCATTGTTTAGTCTATCCATTCAACCTTCAGTTCAATTCAGTCGCTCGTATGTATAACGGAAGAACAGTTACCTGGTGAGTATAACTATATAAACATAATCGAATACAACTCTGATACGATGATTGTTCAATCTATCCATTCAACCTTATGTTCGATTCGGTTGCTCGTATGTATATCGGAAGAACAGGTACCTGGTGAGTATATCTATATAAACATAATCGAATACAACTCAGATACGATGATTGTTCAATCTATCCATTTAACCTTCTGCTCGATTCGGTCGCTTGTATGTAAAACGGAAGGACAGTTACCTGGTGAGTATTGCTATATAAACATCATCACGATATCATCAAATACAACTCAGATACAATTATCGTTTCGTCTAACCATTCAACATTCTGTTCGATTCAGTCGCTAGTATGTGTAACGGAAGTATCGTCACCTGGTAAATATCACTATATATACAGTATTGCGATATAATCGGATACCACCCAGATACATTGATTGTTCAGTCTATCCATTCAACTTTCTTTTCGTTTCGGTCGCTCGTATGTAAAACGGGAATACCGTCTCCTAGTGTGTATAACTATATACACAGCATAACATCATAATCGAATACAACCAAAATACTATCCATTCAACCTTCTGTTCAATTCAGTCACTCGTATGTATAACGGAAGAACAATTACCTGGTGAGTATAACTATATAAACATAATCGAATACAACCCAGATACGATGATTGTTCAATCTATACTGAATTCAACCTTCTGCTCGATTCGGTCGCTTGTATGTAAAACGGAAGAACAGGTACCTGGTGAGTATTGCTATATAAACATCATCACGATATCATCGAATACAACTCAGAAACAATTATCGTTTCGTCTAACCATTTAACCTTCTGTTCGATTCAGTCGCTAGTATGTCTAACGGAAGTACCGTCACCTGGTAAGTATCACTATATATACAGTATTGCGATACAATCGGATACCACCCAGATACATTGATTGTTCAGTCTACCCATTCAACTTTCTGTTCGTTTCGGTCGTTCGTATGTGAAACGGGAATACCGTCACCTTATGTGTATAACTATATACACAGCATAACATCATAATCGAATACAACCCAGATACTATCTATTCAACCTTCTGTTCGATTCGGTTGCTCGTATGTATAACGAAAGAACAGTAACCTGGTGAGTATTTCTATATGAACGTCATCACGATATAATCGAATACAACTTAGTTACAATTATCGTTCCGTCTAACCATCCAACCTTATGTTCGATTCAGACGCTCGTATGTGTAACGAAAGAACCGTTACATGGTAGGTGTAGTTAAATATACAACATAATGATATAATCGGAGACAACCCAGATACAATGATTGTTCAATCTATCCATTCAACCTTATGTTCGATTCGGTTGCTAGTATGTATAACGAAAGAACACTTACCTGGTTAAACGTAATATATAATAATCATCACGAAATAATCGAATACAACCCAGATACGATGATTGTTCAGTCTATCCATTCAACCTTCTGTTCAGTTCAGTCGCTCTTATGTATAACTGGAGAACAGTTACCTGGTGAGTATAACTATATGAACATCATCACGATATAATCGAATACAACCCCAGATACGATCATTGTTTAGTCTATCCATTCAACCTTCAGTTCAATTCAGTCGCTGGTATGTATAACGGAAGAACAGTTACCTAGTGAGTATAACTATATAAACATAATCGAATACAACTCAGATACGATGATTGTTCAATCTATCCATTTAACCTTCTGCTCGATTCGGTCGCTTGTATGTAAAACGGAAGGACAGTTACCTGGTGAGTATTGCTATATAAACATCATCACGATATCATCGAATACAACTCAGATACAATTATCGTTTCGTCTAACCATTCAACATTCTGTTCGATTCAGTCGCTAGTATGTGTACCGGAAGTATCGTCACCTGGTAAGTATCACTATATATACAGTATTGCGATATAATCGGATACCACCCAGATACATTGATTGTTCAGTCTATCCATTCAACTTTCTTTTCGTTTCAGTCGCTCGTATGTAAAACGGGAATACCGTCTCCTAGTGTGTATAACTATATACACAGCATAACATCATAATCGAATACAACCCATATACTATCCATTCAACCTTCTGTTCAATTCAGTCGCTCGTATGTATAACGGAAGAACAGTTACCTGGTGAGTATAACTATATAAACATAATCGAATACAACCCAGATACGATGATTGTTCAATCTATACTGAATTCAACCTTCTGCTCGATTCGGTCGCTTGTATGTAAAACGGAAGAACAGTTACCTGTTGAGTATTGCTATATGAACATCATCACGATATCATCGAATACAACTCAGATACATGTATCGTTTCGTCTAACCATTTAACCTTTTGTTCGATTCAGTCGCTAGTATGTGTAACGGAAGTACCGTCACCTGGTAAGTATCATTATATATACAGTATTGCGATATAATCGGATACCACCCAGATACATTGATTGTTCAGTCTATCCATTCAACTTTTTGTTCGTTTCGGTCGCTCGTATGTGAAACGGGAATACCGTCACCTTATGTGTATAACTATATACACAGCATAACATCATAATCGAATACAACCCAGATACTATCCATTCAACCTTCTGTTCGATTCGGTTGCTCGTATGTATAACGAAAGAACAGTAACCTGGTGAGTATTTCTATATGAACGTCATCTCGATATAATCGAATACAACTTAGTTACAATTATCGTTCCGTCTAACCATCCAACCTTATGTTCGATTCAGACGCTCGTATGTGTAACGAAAGAACCGTTACATGGTAGGTGTAGTTAAATATACAACATAACGATATAATCGGAGACAACCCAGATACAATGATTGTTCAATCTATCCATTCAACCTTATGTTCTATTTGGTTGCTAGTATGTATAACGAAAGAACAGTTACCTGGTTAGACATAATATATAATAATCATCACGAAATAATCGAATACAACCCAGATACGATGATTGTTCAGTCTATCCATTCAACCTTCTGTTCAGTTCAGTCGCTCTTATGTATAACTGGAGAACAGTTACCTGGTGAGTATAACTTTATGATCATCATCACGATACAATCGAATACAACCCCAGATACGATCATTGTTTAGTCTATCCATTCAACCTTCAGTTCAATTCAGTCGCTCGTATGTATAAAGGAAGAACAGTTACCTGGTGAGTATAACTATATAAACATAATCGAATACAACCCAGATACGATGATTGTTCAGTCTATCCATTCAACCTTCTGTTCAGTTCAGTCGCTCTTATGTATAACTGGAGAACAGTTACCTGGTGAGTATAACTATATAAACATAATCGAATACAACTCAGATACGATGATTGTTCAATCTATCCATTCAACCTTATGTTCGATTCGGTTGCTCGTATGTATATCGGAAGAACAGGTACCTGGTGAGTATATTTATATAAACATAATTGAATACAACTCATAAACGATGATTGTTCAATCTATCCATTTAACCTTCTGCTCGATTCGGTCGCTTGTATGTAAAACGGAAGGACAGTTACCTGGTGAGTATTGCTATATAAACATCATCACGATATCATCGAATACAACTCAGATACAATTATCGTTTCGTCTAACCATTCAACATTCTGTTCGATTCAGTCGCTAGTATGTGTAACGGAAGTATCGTCACCTGGTAAGTATCACTATATATACAGTATTGCGATATAATCGGATACCACCCAGATACATTGATTGTTCAGTCTATCCATTCAACTTTCTTTTCGTTTCGGTCGCTCGTATGTAAAACGGGAATACCGTCTCCTAGTGTGTATAACTATATACACAGCATAACATCATAATCGAATACAACCCATATACTATCCATTCAACCTTCTGTTCAATTCAGTCGCTCGTATGTATAACGGAAGAACAGTTACCTGGTGAGTATAACTATATAAACATAATCGAATACAACCCAGATACGATGATTGTTCAATCTATACTGAATTCAACCTTCTGCTCGATTCGGTCGCTTGTATGTAAAACGGAAGAACAGTTACCTGGTGAGTATTGCTATATAAACATCATCACGATATCATCGAATACAACTCAGATACAATTATCGTTTCGTCTAACCATTTAACCTTCTGTTCGATTCAGTCGCTAGTATGTGTAACGGAAGTACCGTCACCTGGTAAGTATCACTATATATACAGTATTGCGATATAAACGGATACCACCCAGATACATTGATTGTTCAGTCTATCCATTCAACTTTCTGTTCGTTTCGGTCGCTCGTATGTGAAACGGGAATACCGTCACCTTATGTGTATAACTATATATACAGCATAACATCATAATCGAATACAACCAAGATACTATCCATTCAACCTTCTGTTCGATTCGGTTGCTCGTATATATAACGAAAGAACAGTAACCTGGTGAGTATTTCTATATGAACGTCATCACGATATAATCGAATACAACCCCAGATACGATCATTGTTTAGTCTATCCATTCAACCTTCAGTTCAATTCAGTCGCTCGTATGTATAACGGAAGAACAGTTACCTGGTGAGTATAACTATATAAACATAATCGAATACAACTCAGATACGATGATTGTTCAATCTATCCATTCAACCTTATGTTCGATTCGGTTGCTTGTATGTATATCGGAAGAACAGGTACCTGGTGAGTATATCTATATAAACATAATCGAATACAACTCAGATACGATGATTGTTCAATCTATCCATTTAACCTTCTGCTCGATTCGGTCGCTTGTATGTAAAACGGAAGGACAGTTACCTGGTGAGTATTGCTATATAAACATCATCACGATATCATCGAATACAACTCAGATACAATTATCGTTTCGTCTAACCATTCAACATTCTGTTCGATTCAGTCGCTAGTATGTGTAACGGAAGTATCGTCACCTGGTAAGTATCACTATATATACAGTATTGCGATATAATCGGATACCACCCAGATACATTGATTGTTCAGTCTATCCATTCAACTATCTTTTCGTTTCGGTCGCTCGTATGTAAAACGGGAATATCGTCTCCTAGTGTGTATAACTATATACACAGCATAACATCATAATCGAATACAACCCATATACTATCCATTCAACCTTCTGTTCAATTCAGTCGCTCGTATGTATAACGGAAGAACAGTTACCTGGTGAGTATAACTATATAAACATAATCGAATACAACCCAGATACGATGATTGTTCAATCTATACTGAATTCAACCTTCTGCTCGATTCGGTCGCTTGTATGTGAAACGGAAGAACAGTTACCTGGTGAGTATTGCTATATAAACATCATCACGATATCATCGAATACAACTCAGATACAATTATCGTTTCGTCTAACCATTCAACATTCTGTTCGATTCAGTCGCTAGTATGTGTAACGGAAGTACCGTCACCTGGTAAGTATCACTATATATACAGTATTGCGATATAATCGGATACCACCCAGATACATTGATTGTTCAGTCTATCCATTCAACTTTCTGTTCGTTTCGGTCGCTCGTATGTGAAACGGGAATACCGTCACCTTATGTGTATAACTATATACACAGCATAACATCATAATCGAATACAACCCAGATACTATCCATTCAACCTTCTGTTCGATTCGGTTGCTCGTATGTATAACGAAAGAACAGTAACCTGGTGAGTATTGCTATATAAACATCATCACGATATCATCGAATACAACTCAGATACAATTATCGTTTCGTCTAAACATTCAACATTCTGTTCGATTCAGTCGCTAGTATGTGTAACGGAAGTATCGTCACCTGGTAAGTATAACTATATATACAGTATCGCGATATAATCGGATACCACCCAGATACATTGATTGTTCAGTCTATCCATTCAACTTTCTTTTCGTTTCAGTCGCTCGTATGTAAAACGGGAATACCGTCTCCTAGTGTGTATAACTATATACACAGCATAACATCATAATCGAATACAACCCATATACTATCCATTCAACCTTCTGTTCAATTCAGTCGCTCGTATGTATAACGGAAGAACAGTTACCTGGTGAGTATAACTATATAAACATAATCGAATACAACCCAGACACGATGATTGTTCAATCTATACTGAATTCAACCTTCTGCTCGATTCGGTCGCTTGTATGTGAAACGGAAGAACAGTTACCTGGTGAGTATTGCTATATAAACATCATCACGATATCATCAGATACAACTCAGATACAATTATCGTTTCGTCTAACCATTCAACATTCTGTTCGATTCAGTCGCTAGTATGTGTAACGGAAGTATCGTCACCTGGTAAGTATCACTATATATACAGTATTGCGATATAATCGGATACCACCCAGATACATTGATTGTTCAGTCTATCCATTCGATTTTCTGTTCGTTTCGGTCGCTCGTATGTAAAACGGGAATACCGTCTCCTAGTGTGTATAACTATATACACAGCATAACATCATAATCGAATACAACCCATATACTATCCATTCAACCTTCTGTTCAATTCAGTCGCTCGTATGTATAACGGAAGAACAGTTACCTGGTGAGTATAACTATATAAACATAATCGAATACAACCCAGATACGATGATTGTTCAATCTATACTGAATTTAACTTTCTGCTCGATTCGGTCGCTTGTATGTAAAACGGAAGAACAGTTACCTGGTGAGTATTGCTATATAAACATCATCACGATATCATCGAATACAACTCAGATACAATTATCGTTTCGTCTAACCATTTAACCTTCTGTTCGATTCAGTCGCTAGTTTGTGTAACGGAAGTACCATCACCTGGTAAGTATCACTATATATACAGTATTGCGATATAATCGGATACCACCCAGATACATTGATTGTTCAGTCTATCCATTCAACTTTCTGTTCATTTCGGTCGCTCGTATGTGAATCGGGAATACCGTCACCTTATGTGTATAACTATATACACAGCATAACATCATAATCGAATACAACCCAATACAGTATTGCGATATAATCGGATACCACCCAGATACATTGATTGTTCAGTCTATCCATTCAACCTTCTGTTCAATTCAGTCGCTCGTATGTATAACGGAAGAACAGTTACCTGGTGAGTATAACTATATGAACATAATCGAATACAACCCAGATACGATGATTGTTCAATCTATACTGAATTCAACCTTCTGCTCGATTCGGTCGCTTGTATGTGAAACGGAAGAACAGTTACCTGGTGAGTATTGCTATATAAACATCATCACGATATCATCGAATACAACTCAGATACAATTATCGTTTCGTCTAACCATTCAACATTCTGTTCGATTCAGTCGCTAGTATGTGTAACGGAAGTATCGTCACCTGGTAAGTATCACTATATATACAGTATTGCGATATAATCGGATACCACCCAGATACATTGATTGTTCAGTCTATCCATTCAACTTTCTGTTCGTTTCGGTAGCTCGTATGTAAAACGGGAATACCGTCTCCTAGTGTGTATAACTATATACACAGCATAACATCATAATCGAATACAACCTATATACTATCCATTCAACCTTCTGTTCAATTCAGTCGCTCGTATGTATAACGGAAGAACAGTTACCTGGTGAGTATAACTATATAAACATAATCGAATACAACCCCGATACGATGATTGTTCAATCTATACTGAATTCAACTTTCTGCTCGATTCGGTCGCTTGTATGTAAAACGGAAGAACAGTTACCTGGTGAGTATTGCTATATAAACATCATCACGATATCATCGAATACAACTCAGATACAATTATCGTTTCGTCTAACCATTCAACATTCTGTTCGATTCAGTCGCTAGTATGTGTAACGGAAGTATCGTCACCTGGTAAGTATCACTATATATACAGTATTGCGATATAATCGGATACCACCCAGATACATTGATTGTTCAGTCTATCCATTCAACTTTCTGTTCGTTTCGGTCGCTCGTATGTAAAACGGGAATACCGTCTCCTAGTTTGTATAACTATATACACAGCATAACATCATAATCGAATACAACCTATATACTATCCATTCAACCATCTGTTCAATTCAGTCGCTCGTATGTATAACGGAAGAACAGTTACCTGGTGAGTATAACTATATAAACATAATCGAATACAACCCAGATACGATGATTGTTCAATCTATACTGAATTCAACTTTCTGCTCGATTTGGTCGCTTGTATGTAAAACGGAAGAACAGTTACCTGGTGAGTATTGCTATATAAACATCATCACGATATCATCGAATACAACTCAGATACAATTATCGTTTCGTCTAACCATTTAACCTTCTGTTCGATTCAGTCGCTAGTATGTGTAACGGAAGTACCGTCACCTGGTAAGTATCACTATATATACAGTATTGCGATATAATCGGATACCACCCAGATACATTGATTGTTCAGTCTATCCATTCAACTTTCTGTTCGTTTCGGTCGCTCGTATGTGAAACGGGAATACCGTCACCTTATGTGTATAACTATATACACAGCATAACATCATCATCGAATACAACCCAGATACTATCCATTCAACCTTCTGTTCGATTCGGTCGCTCGTATGTATAACGAAAGAACAGTTACCTGGTGAGTATTTCTATATGAACGACATCACGATATAATCGAATACAACTTAGTTACAATTATCGTTTTGTCTAACCATCCAACCTTATGTTCGATTCAGACGCTCGTATTTGTAACGAAAGAACCGTTACATGGTAGGTGTAGTTAAATATACAACATAACGATATAATCGGAGACAACCCAGATACAATGATTGTTCAATCTATCCATTCAACCTTATGTTCTATTCGGTTGCTAGTATGTATAACGAATGAACAGTTACCTGGTTAGACATAATATATAATAATCATCACGAAATAATCGAATACAACCCAGATACGATGATTGTTCAGTCTATCCATTCAACCTTCTGTTCAGTTCAGTTGCTCTTATGTATAACTGGAGAACAGTTACCTGGTGAGTATAACTTTATGAACATCATCACGATACAATCGAATACAACCCCAGATACGATCATTGTTTAGTCTATCCATTCAACCTTCAGTTCAATTCAGTCGCTCGTATGTATAAAGGAAGAACAGTTACCTGGTGAGTATAACTATATAAACATAATCGAATACAACTCAGATACGATGATTGTTCAATCTATCCATTCAACCTTATGTTCGATTCGGTTGCTCGTATGTATATCGGAAGAACAGGTACCTGGTGAGTATATCTATATAAACATAATCGAATACAACTCAGATACGATGATTGTTCAATCTATCCATTTAACCTTTTGCTCGATTCGGTCGCTTGTATGTAAAACGGAAGGACAGTTACCTGGTGAGTATTGCTATATAAACATCATCACGATATCATCGAATAAAACTCAGATACAATTATCGTTTCTTCTAACCATTTAACCTTCTGTTCGATTCAGTCGCTAGTATGTGTAACGGAAGTACCGTCACCTGGTAAGTATCACTATATATACAGTATTGCGATATAATCGGATACCACCCAGATACATTGATTGTTCAGTCTATCCATTCAACTTTCTGTTCGTTTCGGTCGCTCGTATGTGAAACGGGAATACCGTCACCTTATGTGTATAACTATATACACAGCATAACATCATAATCGAATACAATCCAGATACTATCCATTCAACCTTCTGTTCGATTCGGTTGCTCGTATGTATAACGAATGAACAGTAACCTGGTGAGTATTTCTATATGAACGTCATCACGATATAATCGAATACAACTTAGTTACAATTATCGTTCCGTCTAACCATCCAACCTTATGTTCGATTCAGACGCTCGTATGTGTAACGAAAGAACCGTTACATGGTAGGTGTAGTTAAATATACAACATAACGATATAATCGGAGACAACCCAGATACAATGATTGTTCAATCTATCCATTCAACCTTATGTTCGATTCGGTTGCTAGTATGTATAACGAAAGAACAGTTACCTGGTTAGACATAATATATAATAACCATCACGAAATAATCGAATACAACCCAGATACGATGATTGTTCAGTCTATCCATTCAACCTTCTGTTCAGTTCAATCGCTCTTATGTATAACTGGAGAACAGTTACCTGGTGAGTATAACTATATAAACATAATCGAATACAACTCAGATACGATGATTGTTCAATCTATCCATTCAACCTTATGTTCGATTCGGTTGCTCGTATGTATATCGGAAGAACAGGTACCTGGTGAGTATATCTATATAAACATAATCGAATACAACTCAGATACGATGATTGTTCAATCTATCCATTTAACCTTTTGCTCGATTCGGTCGCTTGTATGTAAAACGGAAGGACAGTTACCTGGTGAGTATTGCTATATAAACATCATCACGATATCATCGAATAAAACTCAGATACAATTATCGTTTCGTCTAACCATTCAACATTCTGTTCGATTCAGTCGCTAGTATGTGTAACGGAAGTATCGTCACCTGGTAAGTATCACTATATATACAGTATTGCGATATAATCGGATACCACCCAGATACATTGATTGTTCAGTCTATCCATTCAACTATCTTTTCGTTTCGGTCGCTCGTATGTAAAACGGGAATATCGTCTCCTAGTGTGTATAACTATATACACAGCATAACATCATAATCGAATACAACCCATATACTATCCATTCAACCTTCTGTTCAATTCAGTCGCTCGTATGTATAACGGAAGAACAGTTACCTGGTGAGTATAACTATATAAACATAATCGAATACAACCCAGATACGATGATTGTTCAATCTATACTGAATTCAACCTTCTGCTCGATTCGGTCGCTTGTATGTGAAACGGAAGAACAGTTACCTGGTGAGTATTGCTATATAAACATCATCACGATATCATCGAATACAACTCAGATACAATTATCGTTTCGTCTAACCATTCAACATTCTGTTCGATTCAGTCGCTAGTATGTGTAACGGAAGTACCGTCACCTGGTAAGTATCACTATATATACAGTATTGCGATATAATCGGATACCACCCAGATACATTGATTGTTCAGTCTATCCATTCAACTTTCTGTTCGTTTCGGTCGCTCGTATGTGAAACGGGAATACCGTCACCTTATGTGTATAACTATATACACAGCATAACATCATAATCGAATACAACCCAGATACTATCCATTCAACCTTCTGTTCGATTCGGTTGCTCGTATGTATAACGAAAGAACAGTAACCTGGTGAGTATTGCTATATAAACATCATCACGATATCATCGAATACAACTCAGATACAATTATCGTTTCGTCTAACCATTCAACATTCTGTTCGATTCAGTCGCTAGTATGTGTAACGGAAGTACCGTCACCTGGTAAGTATCACTATATATACAGTATTGCGATATAATCGGATACCACCCAGATACATTGATTGTTCAGTCTATCCATTCAATTTTCTGTTCGTTTCGGTCGCTCGTATGTAAAACGGGAATACCGTCTCCTAGTGTGTATAACTATATACACAGCATAACATCATAATCGAATACAACCCATATACTATCCATTCAACCTTCTGTTCAATTCAGTCGCTCGTATGTATAACGGAAGAACAGTTACCTGGTGAGTATAACTATATAAACATAATCGAATACAACCCAGATACGATGATTGTTCAATCTATACTGAATTTAACTTTCTGCTCGATTCGGTCGCTTGTATGTAAAACGGAAGAACAGTTACCTGGTGAGTATTGCTATATAAACATCATCACGATATCATCGAATACAACTCAGATACAATTATCGTTTCGTCTAACCATTTAACCTTCTGTTCGATTCAGTCGCTAGTATGTGTAACGGAAGTACCGTCACCTGGTAAGTATCACTATATATACAGTATTGCGATATAATCGGATACCACCCAGATACATTGATTGTTCAGTCTATCCATTCAACTTTCTGTTCGTTTCGGTCGCTCGTATGTGAAACGGGAATACCGTCACCTTATGTGTATAACTATATACACAGCATAACATCATAATCGAATACAATCCAGATACTATCCATTCAACCTTCTGTTCGATTCGGTTGCTCGTATGTATAACGAAAGAACAGTAACCTGGTGAGTATTTCTATATGAACGTCATCACGATATAATCGAATACAACTTAGTTACAATTATCGTTCCGTCTAACCATCCAACCTTATGTTCGATTCAGACGCTCGTATGTGTAACGAAAGAACCGTTACATGGTAGGTGTAGTTAAATATACAACATAACGATATAATCGGAGACAACCCAGATACAATGATTGTTCAATCTATCCATTCAACCTTATGTTCGATTCGGTTGCTAGTATGTATAACGAAAGAACAGTTACCTGGTTAGACATAATATATAATAACCATCACGAAATAATCGAATACAACCCAGATACGATGATTGTTCAGTCTATCCATTCAACCTTCTGTTCAGTTCAATCGCTCTTATGTATAACTGGAGAACAGTTACCTGGTGAGTATAACTATATGAACATCATCACGATATAATCGAATACAACCCCAGATACGATCATTGTTTAGTCTATCCATTCAACCTTCAGTTCAATTCAGTTGCTCGTATGTTTAACGGAAGAACAGTTACCTGGTGAGTATAACTATATAAACATAATCGAATACAACTCAGATACGATGATTGTTCAATCTATCCATTCAACCTTATGTTCGATTCGGTTGCTCGTATGTATATCGGAAGAACAGGTACCTGGTGAGTATATTTATATAAACATAATCGAATACAACTCATATACGATGATTGTTCAATCTATCCATTTAACCTTCTGCTCGATTCGGTCGCTTGTATGTAAAACGGAATGACAGTTACCTGGTGAGTATTGCTATATAAACATCATCACGATATCATCGAATACAACTCAGATACAATTATCGTTTCGTCTAACCATTCAACATTCTGTTCGATTCAGTCGCTAGTATGTGTAACGGAAGTATCGTCACCTGGTAAGTATCACTATATATACAGTATTGCGATATAATCGGATACCACCCAGATACATTGATTGTTCAGTCTATCCATTCAACTTTCTTTTCGATTCGGTCGCTCGTATGTAAAACGGGAATACCGTCTCCTAGTGTGTATAACTATATACACAGCATAACATCATAATCGAATACAACCCATATACTATCCATTCAACCTTCTGTTCAATTCAGTCGCTCGTATGTATAACGGAAGAACAGTTACCTGGTGAGTATAACTATATAAACATAATCGAATACAACCCAGATACGATGATTGTTCAATCTATACTGAATTCAACCTTCTGCTCGATTCGGTCGCTTGTATGTAAAACGGAAGAACAGTTACCTGGTGAGTATTGCTATATAAACATCATCACGATATCATCGAATACAACTCAGATACAATTATCGTTTCGTCTAACCATTTAACCTTCTGTTCGATTCAGTCGCTAGTATGTGTAACGGAAGTACCGTCACCTGGTAAGTATCACTATATATACAGTATTGCGATATAATCGGATACCACCCAGATACATTGATTGTTCAGTCTATCCATTCAACTTTCTGTTCATTTCGGTCGCTCGTATGTGAAACGGGAATACCGTCACCTTATGTGTATAACTATATACACAGCATAACATCATAATCGAATACAACCCAGATACTATCCATTCAACCTTCTGTTCGATTCGGTTGCTCGTATGTATAACAAAAGAACAGTAACCTGGTGAGTATTGCTATATAAACATCATCACGATATCATCGAATACAACTCAGATACAATTATCGTTTCGTCTAACCATTCAACATTCTGTTCGATTCAGTCGCTAGTATGTGTAACGGAAGTATCGTCACCTGGTAAGTATCACTATATATACAGTATTGCGATATAATCGGATACCACCCAGATACATTGATTGTTCAGTCTATCCATTCAACTTTCTTTTCGTTTCGGTCGCTCGTATGTAAAACGGGAATACCGTCTCCTAGTGTGTATAACTATATACACAGCATAACATCATATTCGAATACAACCCATATACTATCCATTCAACCTTCTGTTCAATTCAGTCGCTCGTATGTATAACGGAAGAACAGTTACCTGGTGAGTATAACTATATAAACATAATCGAATACAACCCAGATACGATGATTGTTCAATCTATACTGAATTCAACCTTCTGCTCGATTCGGTAGCTTGTATGTGAAACGGAAGAACAGTTACCTGGTGAGTATTGCTATATAAACATCATCACGATATCATCGAATACAATTCAGATACAATTATCGTTTCGTCTAACCATTCAACATTCTGTTCGATTCAGTCGCTAGTATGTGTAACGGAAGTATCGTCACCTGGTAAGTATCACTATATATACAGTATTGCGATATAATCGGATACAACCCAGATACATTGATTGTTCAGTCTATCCATTAAACTTTCTGTTCGTTTCGGTCGCTCGTATGTAAAACGGGAATACCGTCTCCTAGTGTGTATAACTATATACACAGCATAACATCATAATTAAATACAACCTATATACTATCCATTCAACCTTCTGTTCAATTCAGTCGCTCGTATGTATAACGGAAGAACAGTTACCTGGTGAGTATAACTATATAAACATAATCGAATACAACCCAGATACGATGATTGTTCAATCTATACTGAATTCAACTTTCTGCTCGATTCGGTCGCTTGTATGTAAAACGGAAGAACAGTTACCTGGTGAGTATTGCTATATAAACATCATCACGATATCATCGAATACAACTCATATACAATTATCGTTTCGTCTAACCATTTAACCTTCTGTTCGATTCAGTCGCTAGTATGTGTAACGGAAGTACCGTCACCTGGTAAGTATCACTATATATACAGTATTGCGATATAATCGGATACCACCCAGATACATTGATTGTTCAGTCTATCCATTCAACTTTCTTCTCGTTTCGGTCGCTCGTATGTAAAACGGGAATACCGTCTCCTGGTGTGTATAACTATATACACAGCATAACATCGTAATCGAATACAACCCATATACTATCCATTCAACCTTCTGTTCAATTCAGTCGCTCGTATGTATAACGGAAGAACAGTTACCTGGTGAGTATAACTATATAAACATAATCGAATACAACCCAGATACGATGATTGTTCAATCTATACTGAATTTAACTTTCTGCTCGATTCGGTCGCTTGTATGTAAAACCAAAGAACAGTTACCTGGTGAGTATTGCAATATAAACATCATCAGGATATCATCGAATACAACTCAGATACAATTATCGTTTCGTCTAACCATTTAACCTTCTGTTCGATTCAGTCGCTAGTATGTGTAACGGAAGTACCGTCACCTGGTAAGTTTCACTATATATACAGTATTGCGATATAATCGGATACCACCCAGATACATTGATTGTTCAGTCTATCCATTCAACTTTCTGTTCGTTTCGGTCGCTCGTATGTGAAACGGGAATACCGTCACCTTATGTGTATAACTATATACACAGCATAACATCATCATCGAATACAACCCAGACACTATCCATTCAACCTTCTGTTCGATTCGGTTGCTCGTATGTATAACGAAAGAACAGTAACCTGGTGAGTATTTCTATATGAACGTCATCACGATATAATCGAATACAACTTAGTTACAATTATCGTTCCGTCTAACCATCCAACCTTATGTTCGATTCAGACGCTCGTATGTGTAACGAAAGAACCGTTACATGGTAGGTGTAGTTAAATATACAACATAACGATATAATCGGAGACAACCCAGATACAATGATTGTTCAATCTATCCATTCAACCTTAGGTTCGATTTGGTTGCTAGTATGTATAACGAAAGAACAGTTACCTGGTTAGACATAATATATAATAATCATCACGAAATAATCGAATACAACCCAGATACGATGATTGTTCAGTCTATCCATTCAACCTTCTGTTCAGTTCAGTCGCTCTTATGTATAACTGGAGAACAGTTACCTGGTGAGTATAACAATATGAACATCATCACGATATAATCGAATACAACCCCAGATACGATCATTGTTTAGTCTATCCATTCAACCTTAAGTTCAACTCAGTCGCTCGTATGTATAACGAAAGAACAGTTACCTGGTGAGTTTAACTATATAAACATAATCGAATACAACTCAGATACGATGATTGTTCAATCTATCCATTCAACCTTATGTTCGATTCGGTTGCTCGTATGTATATCGGAAGAACAGGTACCTGGTGAGTATATCTATATAAACATCATCACGATATCATCGAATACAACTCAGATACAATTATCGTTTCGTCTAACCATTCAACATTCTGTTCGATTCAGTCGCTAGTATGTGTAACGGAAGTATCGTCACCTGGTAAGTATAACTATATATACAGTATTGCGATATAATCGAATACCACCCAGATACATTGATTGTTCAGTCTATCCATTCAACTTTCTTTTCGTTTCAGTCGCTCGTATGTGAAACGGGAATACCGTCTCCTAGTGTGTATAACTATATACACAGCATAACATCATAATCGAATACAACCCATATACTATCCATTCAACCTTCTGTTCAATTCAGTCGCTCGTATGTATAACGGAAGAACAGTTACCTGGTGAGTATAACTATATAAACATAATCGAATACAACCCAGACACGATGATTGTTCAATCTATACTGAATTCAACCTTCTGCTCGATTCGGTCGCTTGTATGTGAAACGGAAGAACAGTTACCTGGTGAGTATTGCTATATAAACATCATCACGATATCATCAGATACAACTCAGATACAATTATCGTTTCGTCTAACCATTCAACATTCTGTTCGATTCAGTCGCTAGTATGTGTAACGGAAGTATCGTCACCTGGTAAGTATCACTATATATACAGTATTGCGATATAATCGGATACCACCCAGATACATTGATTGTTCAGTCTATCCATTCAATTTTCTGTTCGTTTCGGTCGCTCGTATGTAAAACGGGAATACCGTCTCCTAGTGTGTATAACTATATACACAGCATAACATCATAATCGAATACAACCTATATACTATCCATTCAACCTTCTGTTCAATTCAGTCGCTCGTATGTATAACGGAAGAACAGTTACCTGGTGAGTATAACTATATAAACATAATCGAATACAACCCAGATACGATGATTGTTCAATCTATACTGAATTTAACTTTCTGCTCGATTCGGTCGCTTGTATGTAAAACGGAAGAACAGTTACCTGGTGAGTATTGCTATATAAACATCATCACGATATCATCGAATACAACTCAGATACAATTATCGTTTCGTCTAACCATTTAACCTTCTGTTCGATTCAGTCGCTAGTTTGTGTAACGGAAGTACCATCACCTGGTAAGTATCACTATATATACAGTATTGCGATATAATCGGATACAACCCAGATGCATTGATTGTTCAGTCTATCCATTAAACTTTCTGTTCGTTTCGGTCGCTCGTATGTAAAACGGGAATACCGTCTCCTAGTGTGTATAACTATATACACAGCATAACATCATAATTAAATACAACCTATATACTATCCATTCAACCTTCTGTTCAATTCAGTCGCTCGTATGTATAACGGAAGAACAGTTACCTGGTGAGTATAACTATATAAACATAATCGAATACAACCCAGATACGATGATTGTTCAATCTATACTGAATTCAACTTTCTGCTCGATTCGGTCGCTTGTATGTAAAACGGAAGAACAGTTACCTGGTGAGTATTGCTATATAAACATCATCACGATATCATCGAATACAACTCATATACAATTATCGTTTCGTCTAACCATTTAACCTTCTGTTCGATTCAGTCGCTAGTATGTGTAACGGAAGTACCGTCACCTGGTAAGTATCACTATATATACAGTATTGCGATATAATCGGATACCACCCAGATACATTGATTGTTCAGTCTATCCATTCATTTTTCTTCTCGTTTCGGTCGCTCGTATGTAAAACGGGAATACCGTCTCCTGGTGTGTATAACTATATACACAGCATAACATCGTAATCGAATACAACCCATATACTATCCATTCAACCTTCTGTTCAATTCAGTCGCTCGTATGTATAACGGAAGAACAGTTACCTGGTGAGTATAACTATATAAACATAATCGAATACAACCCAGATACGATGATTGTTCAATCTATACTGAATTTAACTTTCTGCTCGATTCGGTCGCTTGTATGTAAAACGAAAGAACAGTTACCTGGTGAGTATTGCAATATAAACATCATCACGATATCATCGAATACAACTCAGATACAATTATCGTTTCGTCTAACCATTTAACCTTCTGTTCGATTCAGTCGCTAGTATGTGTAACGGAAGTACCGTCACCTGGTAAGTTTCACTATATATACAGTATTGCGATATAATCGGATACCACCCAGATACATTGATTGTTCAGTCTATCCATTCAACTTTCTGTTCGTTTCGGTCGCTCGTATGTGAAACGGGAATACCGTCACCTTATGTGTATAACTATATACACAGCATAACATCATCATCGAATACAACCCAGACACTATCCATTCAACCTTCTGTTCGATTCGGTTGCTCGTATGTATAACGAAAGAACAGTAACCTGGTGAGTATTTCTATATGAACGTCATCACGATATAATCGAATACAACTTAGTTACAATTATCGTTCCGTCTAACCATCCAACCTTATGTTCGATTCAGACGCTCGTATGTGTAACGAAAGAACCGTTACATGGTAGGTGTAGTTAAATATACAACATAACGATATAATCGGAGACAACCCAGATACAATGATTGTTCAATCTATCCATTCAACCTTAGGTTCGATTTGGTTGCTAGTATGTATAACGAAAGAACAGTTACCTGGTTAGACATAATATATAATAATCATCACGAAATAATCGAATACAACCCAGATACGATGATTGTTCAGTCTATCCATTCAACCTTCTGTTCAGTTCAGTCGCTCTTATGTATAACTGGAGAACAGTTACCTGGTGAGTATAACAATATGAACATCATCACGATATAATCGAATACAACCCCAGATACGATCATTGTTTAGTCTATCCATTCAACCTTAAGTTCAATTCAGTCGCTCGTATGTATAACGAAAGAACAGTTACCTGGTGAGTTTAACTATATAAACATAATCGAATACCACCCAGATACATTGATTGTTCAATCTATCCATTCAACTTTCTTTTCGTTTCAGTCGCTCGTATGTGAAACGGGAATACCGTCTCCTAGTGTGTATAACTATATACACAGCATAACATCATAATCGAATACAACCCATATACTATCCATTCAACCTTCTGTTCAATTCAGTCGCTCGTATGTATAACGGAAGAACAGTTACCTGGTGAGTATAACTATATAAACATAATCGAATACAACCCAGACACGATGATTGTTCAATCTATACTGAATTCAACCTTCTGCTCGATTCGGTCGCTTGTATGTGAAACGGAAGAACAGTTACCTGGTGAGTATTGCTATATAAACATCATCACGATATCATCAGATACAACTCAGATACAATTATCGTTTCGTCTAACCATTCAACATTCTGTTCGATTCAGTCGCTAGTATGTGTAACGGAAGTATCGTCACCTGGTAAGTATCACTATATATACAGTATTGCGATATAATCGGATACCACCCAGATACATTGATTGTTCAGTCTATCCATTCAATTTTCTGTTCGTTTCGGTCGCTCGTATGTAAAACGGGAATACCGTCTCCTAGTGTGTATAACTATATACACAGCATAACATCATAATCGAATACAACCTATATACTATCCATTCAACCTTCTGTTCAATTCAGTCGCTCGTATGTATAACGGAAGAACAGTTACCTGGAGAGTATAACTATATAAACATAATCGAATACAACCCAGATACGATGATTGTTCAATCTATACTGAATTTAACTTTCTGCTCGATTCGGTCGCTTGTATGTAAAACGGAAGAACAGTTACCTGGTGAGTATTGCTATATAAACATCATCACGATATCATCGAATACAACTCAGATACAATTATCGTTTCGTCTAACCATTTAACCTTCTGTTCGATTCAGTCGCTAGTTTGTGTAACGGAAGTACCATCACCTGGTAAGTATCACTATATATACAGTATTGCGATATAATCGGATACCACCCAGATACATTGATTGTTCAGTCTATCCATTCAACTTTCTGTTCATTTCGGTCGCTCGTATGTGAAACGGGAATACCGTCACCTTATGTGTATAACTATATACACAGCATAACATCATGATCGAATACAACCCAGATACTATCCATTCAACCTTCTGTTCGATTCGGTTGCTCGTATGTATAACGAAGAACAGTAACCTGGTGAGTATTGCTATATAAACATCATCACGATATCATCGAATACAACTCAGATACAATTATCGTTTCGTCTAACCATTCAACATTCTGTTCGATTCAGTCGCTAGTATGTGTAACGGAAGTATCGTCACCTGGTAAGTATCACTATATATACAGTATTGCGATATAATCGGATACCACCCAGATACATTGATTGTTCAGTCTATCCATTCAACTTTCTTTTCGTTTCGGTCGCTCGTATGTAAAACGGGAATACCGTCTCCTAGTGTGTATAACTATATACACAGCATAACATCATAATCGAATACAACCCATATACTATCCATTCAACCTTCTGTTCAATTCAGTCGCTCGTATGTATAACGGAAGAACAGTTACCTGGTGAGTATAACTATATAAACATAATCGAATACAACCCAGATACGATGATTGTTCAATCTATACTGAATTCAACCTTCTGCTCGATTCGGTCGCTTGTATGTGAAACGGAAGAACAGTTACCTGGTGAGTATTGCTATATAAACATCATCACGATATCATCGAATACAACTCAGATACAATTATCGTTTCGTCTAACCATTCAACATTCTGTTCGATTCAGTCGCTAGTATGTGTAACGGAAGTATCGTCACCTGGTAAGTATCACTATATGTACAGTATTGCGATATAATCGGATACCACCCAGATACATTGATTGTTCAGTCTATCCATTCAACTTTCTGTTCGTTTCGGTCGCTCGTATGTAAAACGGGAATACCGTCTCCTAGTGTGTATAACTATATACACAGCATAACATCATAATCGAATACAACCTATATACTATCCATTCAACCTTCTGTTCAATTCAGTCGCTCGTATGTATAACGGAAGAACAGTTACCTGGTGAGTATAACTATATAAACATAATCGAATACAACCCAGATACGATGATTGTTCAATCTATACTGAATTCAACTTTCTGCTCGATTCGGTCGCTTGTATGTAAAACGGAAGAACAGTTACCTGGTGAGTATTGCTATATAAACATCATCACGATATCATCGAATACAACTCAGATACAATTATCGTTTCGTCTAACCATTTAACCTTCTGTTCGATTCAGTCGCTAGTATGTGTAACGAAAGTACCGTCACCTGGTAAGTATCACTATATATACATTATTGCGATATAATCGGATACCACCCAGATACATTGATTGTTCAGTCTATCCATTCAACTTTCTGTTCGTTTCGGTCGTTCTTATGTATAACGGAAAAACAGTTACCTGGTGAGTATAATGATATAAACATAATCGAATACAACCCAGATACGATGATTGTTCAATCTATACTGAATTCAACCTTCTGCTCGATTCGGTCGCTTGTATGTAAAACGGAAGAACAGTTACCTGGTGAGTATTGCTATATAAACATCATCACGATATCATCGAATATAACTCAGATACAATTATCGTTTCTTCTAACCATTTAACCTTCTGTTCGATTCAGTCGCTAGTATGTGTAACGGAAGTACCGTCACCTGGTAAGTATCACTATATATACAGTATTGCGATATAATCGGATACCACCCAGATACATTGATTGTTCAGTCTATCCATTCAACTTTCTGTTCGTTTCGGTCGCTCGTATGTGAAACGGGAATACCGTCACCTTATGTGTATAATTATATACACAGCATAACATCATAATCGAATACAATCCAGATACTATCCATTCAACCTTCTGTTCGATTCGGTTGCTCGTATGTATAACGAAAGAACAGTAACCTGGTGAGTATTTCTATATGAACGTCATCACGATATAATCGAATACAACTTAGTTACAATTATCGTTCCGTCTAACCATCCAACCTTATGTTCGATTCAGACGCTCGTATGTGTAACGAAAGAACCGTTACATGGTAGGTGTAGTTAAATATACAACATAACGATATAATCGGAGACAACCCAGATACAATGATTGTTCAATCTATCCATTCAACCTTATGTTCGATTCGGTTGCTAGTATGTATAACGAAAGAACAGTTACCTGGTTAGACATAATATATAATAACCATCACGAAATAATCGAATACAACCCAGATACGATGATTGTTCAGTCTATCCATTCAACCTTCTGTTCAGTTCAATCGCTCTTATGTATAACTGGAGAACAGTTACCTGGTGAGTATAACTATATGAACATCATCACGATATAATCGAATACAACCCCAGATACGATCATTGTTTAGTCTATCCATTCAACCTTCAGTTCAATTCAGTTGCTCGTATGTATAACGGAAGAACAGTTACCTGGTGAGTATAACTATATAAACATAATCGAATACAACCCAGACACGATGATTGTTCAATCTATACTGAATTCAACCTTCTGCTCGATTCGGTCGCTTGTATGTGAAACGGAAGAACAGTTACCTGGTGAGTATTGCTATATAAACATCATCACGATATCATCAGATACAACTCAGATACAATTATCGTTTCGTCTAACCATTCAACATTCTGTTCGATTCAGTCGCTAGTATGTGTAACGGAAGTATCGTCACCTGGTAAGTATCACTATATATACAGTATTGCGATATAATCGGATACCACCCAGATACATTGATTGTTCAGTCTATCCATTCAATTTTCTGTTCGTTTCGGTCGCTCGTATGTAAAACGGGAATACCGTCTCCTAGTGTGTATAACTATATACACAGCATAACATCATAATCGAATACAACCTATATACTATCCATTCAACCTTCTGTTCAATTCAGTCGCTCGTATGTATAACGGAAGAACAGTTACCTGGTGAGTATAACTATATAAACATAATCGAATACAACCCAGATACGATGATTGTTCAATCTATACTGAATTTAACTTTCTGCTCGATTCGGTCGCTTGTATGTAAAACGGAAGAACAGTTACCTGGTGAGTATTGCTATATAAACATCATCACGATATCATCGAATACAACTCAGATACAATTATCGTTTCGTCTAACCATTTAACCTTCTGTTCGATTCAGTCGCTAGTTTGTGTAACGGAAGTACCATCACCTGGTAAGTATCACTATATATACAGTATTGCGATATAATCGAATACCACCCAGATACATTGATTGTTCAGTCTATCCATTCAACTTTCTGTTCATTTCGGTCGCTCGTATGTGAAACGGGAATACCGTCACCTTATGTGTATAACTATATACACAGCATAACATCATGATCGAATACAACCCAGATACTATCCATTCAACCTTCTGTTCGATTCGGTTGCTCGTATGTATAACGAAGAACAGTAACCTGGTGAGTATTGCTATATAAACATCATCACGATATCATCGAATACAACTCAGATACAATTATCGTTTCGTCTAACCATTCAACATTCTGTTCGATTCAGTCGCTAGTATGTGTAACGGAAGTATCGTCACCTGGTAAGTATCACTATATATACAGTATTGCGATATAATCGGATACCACCCAGATACATTGATTGTTCAGTCTATCCATTCAACTTTCTTTTCGTTTCGGTCGCTCGTATGTAAAACGGGAATACCGTCTCCTAGTGTGTATAACTATATACACAGCATAACATCATAATCGAATACAACCCATATACTATCCATTCAACCTTCTGTTCAATTCAGTCGCTCGTATGTATAACGGAAGAACAGTTACCTGGTGAGTATAACTATATAAACATAATCGAATACAACCCAGATACGATGATTGTTCAATCTATACTGAATTCAACCTTCTGCTCGATTCGGTCGCTTGTATGTGAAACGGAAGAACAGTTACCTGGTGAGTATTGCTATATAAACATCATCACGATATCATCGAATACAACTCAGATACAATTATCGTTTCGTCTAACCATTCAACATTCTGTTCGATTCAGTCGCTAGTATGTGTAACGGAAGTATCGTCACCTGGTAAGTATCACTATATGTACAGTATTGCGATATAATCGGATACCACCCAGATACATTGATTGTTCAGTCTATCCATTCAACTTTCTGTTCGTTTCGGTCGCTCGTATGTAAAACGGGAATACCGTCTCCTAGTGTGTATAACTATATACACAGCATAACATCATAATCGAATACAACCTATATACTATCCATTCAACCTTCTGTTCAATTCAGTCGCTCGTATGTATAACGGAAGAACAGTTACCTGGTGAGTATAACTATATAAACATAATCGAATACAACCCAGATACGATGATTGTTCAATCTATACTGAATTCAACTTTCTGCTCGATTCGGTCGCTTGTATGTAAAACGGAAGAACAGTTACCTGGTGAGTATTGCTATATAAACATCATCACGATATCATCGAATACAACTCAGATACAATTATCGTTTCGTCTAACCATTTAACCTTCTGTTCGATTCAGTCGCTAGTATGTGTAACGAAAGTACCGTCACCTGGTAAGTATCACTATATATACATTATTGCGATATAATCGGATACCACCCAGATACATTGATTGTTCAGTCTATCCATTCAACTTTCTGTTCGTTTCGGTCGTTCTTATGTATAACGGAAAAACAGTTACCTGGTGAGTATAATGATATAAACATAATCGAATACAACCCAGATACGATGATTGTTCAATCTATACTGAATTCAACCTTCTGCTCGATTCGGTCGCTTGTATGTAAAACGGAAGAACAGTTACCTGGTGAGTATTGCTATATAAACATCATCACGATATCATCGAATATAACTCAGATACAATTATCGTTTCTTCTAACCATTTAACCTTCTGTTCGATTCAGTCGCTAGTATGTGTAACGGAAGTACCGTCACCTGGTAAGTATCACTATATATACAGTATTGCGATATAATCGGATACCACCCAGATACATTGATTGTTCAGTCTATCCATTCAACTTTCTGTTCGTTTCGGTCGCTCGTATGTGAAACGGGAATACCGTCACCTTATGTGTATAATTATATACACAGCATAACATCATAATCGAATACAATCCAGATACTATCCATTCAACCTTCTGTTCGATTCGGTTGCTCGTATGTATAACGAAAGAACAGTAACCTGGTGAGTATTTCTATATGAACGTCATCACGATATAATCGAATACAACTTAGTTACAATTATCGTTCCGTCTAACCATCCAACCTTATGTTCGATTCAGACGCTCGTATGTGTAACGAAAGAACCGTTACATGGTAGGTGTAGTTAAATATACAACATAACGATATAATCGGAGACAACCCAGATACAATGATTGTTCAATCTATCCATTCAACCTTATGTTCGATTCGGTTGCTAGTATGTATAACGAAAGAACAGTTACCTGGTTAGACATAATATATAATAACCATCACGAAATAATCGAATACAACCCAGATACGATGATTGTTCAGTCTATCCATTCAACCTTCTGTTCAGTTCAATCGCTCTTATGTATAACTGGAGAACAGTTACCTGGTGAGTATAACTATATGAACATCATCACGATATAATCGAATACAACCCCAGATACGATCATTGTTTAGTCTATCCATTCAACCTTCAGTTCAATTCAGTTGCTCGTATGTATAACGGAAGAACAGTTACCTGGTGAGTATAACTATATAAACATAATCGAATACAACTCAGATACGATGATTGTTCAATCTATCCATTCAACCTTATGTTCGATTCGGTTGCTCGTATGTATATCGGAAGAACAGGTACCTGGTGAGTATATTTATATAAACATAATCGAATACAACTCATATACGATGATTGTTCAATCTATCCATTTAACCTTCTGCTCGATTCGGTCGCTTGTATGTAAAACGGAATGACAGTTACCTGGTGAGTATTGCTATATAAACATCATCACGATATCATCGAATACAACTCAGATACAATTATCGTTTCGTCTAACCATTCAACATTCTGTTCGATTCAGTCGCTAGTATGTGTAACGGAAGTATCGTCACCTGGTAAGTATCACTATATATACAGTATTGCGATATAATCGGATACCACCCAGATACATTGATTGTTCAGTCTATCCATTCAACTTTCTTTTCGATTCGGTCGCTCGTATGTAAAACGGGAATACCGTCTCCTAGTGTGTATAACTATATACACAGCATAACATCATAATCGAATACAACCCATATACTATCCATTCAACCTTCTGTTCAATTCAGTCGCTCGTATGTATAACGGAAGAACAGTTACCTGGTGAGTATAACTATATAAACATAATCGAATACAACCCAGACACGATGATTGTTCAATCTATACTGAATTCAACCTTCTGCTCGATTCGGTCGCTTGTATGTGAAACGGAAGAACAGTTACCTGGTGAGTATTGCTATATAAACATCATCACGATATCATCAGATACAACTCAGATACAATTATCGTTTCGTCTAACCATTCAACATTCTGTTCGATTCAGTCGCTAGTATGTGTAACGGAAGTATCGTCACCTGGTAAGTATCACTATATATACAGTATTGCGATATAATCGGATACCACCCAGATACATTGATTGTTCAGTCTATCCATTCAATTTTCTGTTCGTTTCGGTCGCTCGTATGTAAAACGGGAATACCGTCTCCTAGTGTGTATAACTATATACACAGCATAACATCATAATCGAATACAACCTATATACTATCCATTCAACCTTCTGTTCAATTCAGTCGCTCGTATGTATAACGGAAGAACAGTTACCTGGTGAGTATAACTATATAAACATAATCGAATACAACCCAGATACGATGATTGTTCAATCTATACTGAATTTAACTTTCTGCTCGATTCGGTCGCTTGTATGTAAAACGGAAGAACAGTTACCTGGTGAGTATTGCTATATAAACATCATCACGATATCATCGAATACAACTCAGATACAATTATCGTTTCGTCTAACCATTTAACCTTCTGTTCGATTCAGTCGCTAGTTTGTGTAACGGAAGTACCATCACCTGGTAAGTATCACTATATATACAGTATTGCGATATAATCGGATACCACCCAGATACATTGATTGTTCAGTCTATCCATTCAACTTTCTGTTCATTTCGGTCGCTCGTATGTGAAACGGGAATACCGTCACCTTATGTGTATAACTATATACACAGCATAACATCATGATCGAATACAACCCAGATACTATCCATTCAACCTTCTGTTCGATTCGGTTGCTCGTATGTATAACGAAGAACAGTAACCTGGTGAGTATTGCTATATAAACATCATCACGATATCATCGAATACAACTCAGATACAATTATCGTTTCGTCTAACCATTCAACATTCTGTTCGATTCAGTCGCTAGTATGTGTAACGGAAGTATCGTCACCTGGTAAGTATCACTATATATACAGTATTGCGATATAATCGGATACCACCCAGATACATTGATTGTTCAGTCTATCCATTCAACTTTCTTTTCGTTTCGGTCGCTCGTATGTAAAACGGGAATACCGTCTCCTAGTGTGTATAACTATATACACAGCATAACATCATAATCGAATACAACCCATATACTATCCATTCAACCTTCTGTTCAATTCAGTCGCTCGTATGTATAACGGAAGAACAGTTACCTGGTGAGTATAACTATATAAACATAATCGAATACAACCCAGATACGATGATTGTTCAATCTATACTGAATTCAACCTTCTGCTCGATTCGGTCGCTTGTATGTGAAACGGAAGAACAGTTACCTGGTGAGTATTGCTATATAAACATCATCACGATATCATCGAATACAACTCAGATACAATTATCGTTTCGTCTAACCATTCAACATTCTGTTCGATTCAGTCGCTAGTATGTGTAACGGAAGTATCGTCACCTGGTAAGTATCACTATATGTACAGTATTGCGATATAATCGGATACCACCCAGATACATTGATTGTTCAGTCTATCCATTCAACTTTCTGTTCGTTTCGGTCGCTCGTATGTAAAACGGGAATACCGTCTCCTAGTGTGTATAACTATATACACAGCATAACATCATAATCGAATACAACCTATATACTATCCATTCAACCTTCTGTTCAATTCAGTCGCTCGTATGTATAACGGAAGAACAGTTACCTGGTGAGTATAACTATATAAACATAATCGAATACAACCCAGATACGATGATTGTTCAATCTATACTGAATTCAACTTTCTGCTCGATTCGGTCGCTTGTATGTAAAACGGAAGAACAGTTACCTGGTGAGTATTGCTATATAAACATCATCACGATATCATCGAATACAACTCAGATACAATTATCGTTTCGTCTAACCATTTAACCTTCTGTTCGATTCAGTCGCTAGTATGTGTAACGAAAGTACCGTCACCTGGTAAGTATCACTATATATACATTATTGCGATATAATCGGATACCACCCAGATACATTGATTGTTCAGTCTATCCATTCAACTTTCTGTTCGTTTCGGTCGTTTTTATGTATAACGGAAAAACAGTTACCTGGTGAGTATAATGATATAAACATAATCGAATACAACCCAGATACGATGATTGTTCAATCTATACTGAATTCAACCTTCTGCTCGATTCGGTCGCTTGTATGTAAAACGGAAGAACAGTTACCTGGTGAGTATTGCTATATAAACATCATCACGATATCATCGAATATAACTCAGATACAATTATCGTTTCTTCTAACCATTTAACCTTCTGTTCGATTCAGTCGCTAGTATGTGTAACGGAAGTACCGTCACCTGGTAAGTATCACTATATATACAGTATTGCGATATAATCGGATACCACCCAGATACATTGATTGTTCAGTCTATCCATTCAACTTTCTGTTCGTTTCGGTCGCTCGTATGTGAAACGGGAATACCGTCACCTTATGTGTATAATTATATACACAGCATAACATCATAATCGAATACAATCCAGATACTATCCATTCAACCTTCTGTTCGATTCGGTTGCTCGTATGTATAACGAAAGAACAGTAACCTGGTGAGTATTTCTATATGAACGTCATCACGATATAATCGAATACAACTTAGTTACAATTATCGTTCCGTCTAACCATCCAACCTTATGTTCGATTCAGACGCTCGTATGTGTAACGAAAGAACCGTTACATGGTAGGTGTAGTTAAATATACAACATAACGATATAATCGGAGACAACCCAGATACAATGATTGTTCAATCTATCCATTCAACCTTATGTTCGATTCGGTTGCTAGTATGTATAACGAAAGAACAGTTACCTGGTTAGACATAATATATAATAACCATCACGAAATAATCGAATACAACCCAGATACGATGATTGTTCAGTCTATCCATTCAACCTTCTGTTCAGTTCAATCGCTCTTATGTATAACTGGAGAACAGTTACCTGGTGAGTATAACTATATGAACATCATCACGATATAATCGAATACAACCCCAGATACGATCATTGTTTAGTCTATCCATTCAACCTTCAGTTCAATTCAGTTGCTCGTATGTATAACGGAAGAACAGTTACCTGGTGAGTATAACTATATAAACATAATCGAATACAACTCAGATACGATGATTGTTCAATCTATCCATTCAACCTTATGTTCGATTCGGTTGCTCGTATGTATATCGGAAGAACAGGTACCTGGTGAGTATATTTATATAAACATAATCGAATACAACTCATATACGATGATTGTTCAATCTATCCATTTAACCTTCTGCTCGATTCGGTCGCTTGTATGTAAAACGGAATGACAGTTACCTGGTGAGTATTGCTATATAAACATCATCACGATATCATCGAATACAACTCAGATACAATTATCGTTTCGTCTAACCATTCAACATTCTGTTCGATTCAGTCGCTAGTATGTGTAACGGAAGTATCGTCACCTGGTAAGTATCACTATATATACAGTATTGCGATATAATCGGATACCACCCAGATACATTGATTGTTCAGTCTATCCATTCAACTTTCTTTTCGATTCGGTCGCTCGTATGTAAAACGGGAATACCGTCTCCTAGTGTGTATAACTATATACACAGCATAACATCATAATCGAATACAACCCATATACTATCCATTCAACCTTCTGTTCAATTCAGTCGCTCGTATGTATAACGGAAGAACAGTTACCTGGTGAGTATAACTATATAAACATAATCGAATACAACCCAGATACGATGATTGTTCAATCTATACTGAATTCAACCTTCTGCTCGATTCGGTCGCTTGTATGTAAAACGGAAGAACAGTTACCTGGTGAGTATTGCTATATAAACATCATCACGATATCATCGAATACAACTCAGATACAATTATCGTTTCGTCTAACCATTTAACCTTCTGTTCGATTCAGTCGCTAGTATGTGTAACGGAAGTACCGTCACCTGGTAAGTATCACTATATATACAGTATTGCGATATAATCGGATACCACCCAGATACATTGATTGTTCAGTCTATCCATTCAACTTTCTGTTCATTTCGGTCGCTCGTATGTGAAACGGGAATACCGTCACCTTATGTGTATAACTATATACACAGCATAACATCATAATCGAATACAACCCAGATACTATCCATTCAACCTTCTGTTCGATTCGGTTGCTCGTATGTATAACAAAAGAACAGTAACCTGGTGAGTATTGCTATATAAACATCATCACGATATCATCGAATACAACTCAGATACAATTATCGTTTCGTCTAACCATTCAACATTCTGTTCGATTCAGTCGCTAGTATGTGTAACGGAAGTATCGTCACCTGGTAAGTATCACTATATATACAGTAATGCGATATAATCGGATACCACCCAGATACATTGATTGTTCAGTCTATCCATTCAACTTTCTTTTCGTTTCGGTCGCTCGTATGTAAAACGGGAATACCGTCTCCTAGTGTGTATAACTATATACACAGCATAACATCATATTCGAATACAACCCATATACTATCCATTCAACCTTCTGTTCAATTCAGTCGCTCGTATGTATAACGGAAGAACAGTTACCTGGTGAGTATAACTATATAAACATAATCGAATACAACCCAGATACGATGATTGTTCAATCTATACTGAATTCAACCTTCTGCTCGATTCAGTAGCTTGTATGTGAAACGGAAGAACAGTTACCTGGTGAGTATTGCTATATAAACATCATCACGATATCATCGAATACAATTCAGATACAATTATCGTTTCGTCTAACCATTCAACATTCTGTTCGATTCAGTCGCTAGTATGTGTAACGGAAGTATCGTCACCTGGTAAGTATCACTATATATACAGTATTGCGATATAATCGGATACAACCCAGATACATTGATTGTTCAGTCTATCCATTAAACTTTCTGTTCGTTTCGGTCGCTCGTATGTAAAACGGGAATACCGTCTCCTAGTGTGTATAACTATATACACAGCATAACATCATAATTAAATACAACCTATATACTATCCATTCAACCTTCTGTTCAATTCAGTCGCTCGTATGTATAACGGAAGAACAGTTACCTGGTGAGTATAACTATATAAACATAATCGAATACAACCCAGATACGATGATTGTTCAATCTATACTGAATTCAACTTTCTGCTCGATTCGGTCGCTTTTATGTAAAACGGAAGAACAGTTACCTGGTGAGTATTGCTATATAAACATCATCACGATATCATCGAATACAACTCAGATACAATTATCGTTTCGTCTAACCATTTAACCTTCTGTTCGATTCAGTCGCTAGTATGTGTAACGGAAGTACCGTCACCTGGTAAGTATCACTATATATACAGTATTGCGATATAATCGGATACCACCCAGATACATTGATTGTTCAGTCTATCCATTCAACTTTCTTCTCGTTTCGGTCGCTCGTATGTGAAACGGGAATACCGTCTCCTGGTGTGTATAACTATATACACAGCATAACATCGTAATCGAATACAACCCATATACTATCCATTCAACCTTCTGTTCAATTCAGTCGCTCGTATGTATAACGGAAGAACAGTTACCTGGTGAGTATAACTATATAAACATAATCGAATACAACCCAGATACGATGATTGTTCAATCTATACTGAATTTAACTTTCTGCTCGATTCGGTCGCTTGTATGTAAAACGAAAGAACAGTTACCTGGTGAGTATTGCAATATAAACATCATCACGATATCATCGAATACAACTCAGATACAATTATCGTTTCGTCTAACCATTTAACCTTCTGTTCGATTCAGTCGCTAGTATGTGTAACGGAAGTACCGTCACCTGGTAAGTTTCACTATATATACAGTATTGCGATATAATCGGATACCACCCAGATACATTGATTGTTCAGTCTATCCATTCAACTTTCTGTTCGTTTCGGTCGCTCGTATGTGAAACGGGAATACCGTCACCTTATGTGTATAACTATATACACAGCATAACATCATCATCGAATACAACCCAGACACTATCCATTCAACCTTCTGTTCGATTCGGTTGCTCGTATGTATAACGAAAGAACAGTAACCTGGTGAGTATTGCTATATAAACATCATCACGATATCATCGAATACAACTCAGATACAATTATCGTTTCGTCTAACCATTTAACCTTCTGTTCGATTCAGTCGCTAGTTTGTGTAACGGAAGTACCATCACCTGGTAAGTATCACTATATATACAGTATTGCGATATAATCGGATACAACCCAGATGCATTGATTGTTCAGTCTATCCATTAAACTTTCTGTTCGTTTCGGTCGCTCGTATGTAAAACGGGAATACCGTCTCCTAGTGTGTATAACTATATACACAGCATAACATCATAATTAAATACAACCTATATACTATCCATTCAACCTTCTGTTCAATTCAGTCGCTCGTATGTATAACGGAAGAACAGTTACCTGGTGAGTATAACTATATAAACATAATCGAATACAACCCAGATACGATGATTGTTCAATCTATACTGAATTCAACTTTCTGCTCGATTCGGTCGCTTGTATGTAAAACGGAAGAACAGTTACCTGGTGAGTATTGCTATATAAACATCATCACGATATCATCGAATACAACTCATATACAATTATCGTTTCGTCTAACCATTTAACCTTCTGTTCGATTCAGTCGCTAGTATGTGTAACGGAAGTACCGTCACCTGGTAAGTATCACTATATATACAGTATTGCGATATAATCGGATACCACCCAGATACATTGATTGTTCAGTCTATCCATTCAACTTTCTTCTCGTTTCGGTCGCTCGTATGTAAAACGGGAATACCGTCTCCTGGTGTGTATAACTATATACACAGCATAACATCGTAATCGAATACAACCCATATACTATCCATTCAACCTTCTGTTCAATTCAGTCGCTCGTATGTATAACGGAAGAACAGTTACCTGGTGAGTATAACTATATAAACATAATCGAATACAACCCAGATACGATGATTGTTCAATCTATACTGAATTTAACTTTCTGCTCGATTCGGTCGCTTGTATGTAAAACGAAAGAACAGTTACCTGGTGAGTATTGCAATATAAACATCATCACGATATCATCGAATACAACTCAGATACAATTATCGTTTCGTCTAACCATTTAACCTTCTGTTCGATTCAGTCGCTAGTATGTGTAACGGAAGTACCGTCACCTGGTAAGTTTCACTATATATACAGTATTGCGATATAATCGGATACCACCCAGATACATTGATTGTTCAGTCTATCCATTCAACTTTCTGTTCGTTTCGGTCGCTCGTATGTGAAACGGGAATACCGTCACCTTATGTGTATAACTATATACACAGCATAACATCATCATCGAATACAACCCAGACACTATCCATTCAACCTTCTGTTCGATTCGGTTGCTCGTATGTATAACGAAAGAACAGTAACCTGGTGAGTATTTCTATATGAACGTCATCACGATATAATCGAATACAACTTAGTTACAATTATCGTTCCGTCTAACCATCCAACCTTATGTTCGATTCAGACGCTCGTATGTGTAACGAAAGAACCGTTACATGGTAGGTGTAGTTAAATATACAACATAACGATATAATCGGAGACAACCCAGATACAATGATTGTTCAATCTATCCATTCAACCTTAGGTTCGATTTGGTTGCTAGTATGTATAACGAAAGAACAGTTACCTGGTTAGACATAATATATAATAATCATCACGAAATAATCGAATACAACCCAGATACGATGATTGTTCAGTCTATCCATTCAACCTTCTGTTCAGTTCAGTCGCTCTTATGTATAACTGGAGAACAGTTACCTGGTGAGTATAACAATATGAACATCATCACGATATAATCGAATACAACCCCAGATACGATCATTGTTTAGTCTATCCATTCAACCTTAAGTTCAATTCAGTCGCTCGTATGTATAACGAAAGAACAGTAACCTGGTGAGTTTAACTATATAAACATAATCGAATACCACCCAGATACATTGATTGTTCAATCTATCCATTCAACTTTCTTTTCGTTTCAGTCGCTCGTATGTGAAACGGGAATACCGTCTCCTAGTGTGTATAACTATATACACAGCATAACATCATAATCGAATACAACCCATATACTATCCATTCAACCTTCTGTTCAATTCAGTCGCTCGTATGTATAACGGAAGAACAGTTACCTGGTGAGTATAACTATATAAACATAATCGAATACAACCCAGACACGATGATTGTTCAATCTATACTGAATTCAACCTTCTGCTCGATTCGGTCGCTTGTATGTGAAACGGAAGAACAGTTACCTGGTGAGTATTGCTATATAAACATCATCACGATATCATCAGATACAACTCAGATACAATTATCGTTTCGTCTAACCATTCAACATTCTGTTCGATTCAGTCGCTAGTATGTGTAACGGAAGTATCGTCACCTGGTAAGTATCACTATATATACAGTATTGCGATATAATCGGATACCACCCAGATACATTGATTGTTCAGTCTATCCATTCAATTTTCTGTTCGTTTCGGTCGCTCGTATGTAAAACGGGAATACCGTCTCCTAGTGTGTATAACTATATACACAGCATAACATCATAATCGAATACAACCTATATACTATCCATTCAACCTTCTGTTCAATTCAGTCGCTCGTATGTATAACGGAAGAACAGTTACCTGGTGAGTATAACTATATAAACATAATCGAATACAACCCAGATACGATGATTGTTCAATCTATACTGAATTTAACTTTCTGCTCGATTCGGTCGCTTGTATGTAAAACGGAAGAACAGTTACCTGGTGAGTATTGCTATATAAACATCATCACGATATCATCGAATACAACTCAGATACAATTATCGTTTCGTCTAACCATTTAACCTTCTGTTCGATTCAGTCGCTAGTTTGTGTAACGGAAGTACCATCACCTGGTAAGTATCACTATATATACAGTATTGCGATATAATCGGATACCACCCAGATACATTGATTGTTCAGTCTATCCATTCAACTTTCTGTTCATTTCGGTCGCTCGTATGTGAAACGGGAATACCGTCACCTTATGTGTATAACTATATACACAGCATAACATCATGATCGAATACAACCCAGATACTATCCATTCAACCTTCTGTTCGATTCGGTTGCTCGTATGTATAACGAAGAACAGTAACCTGGTGAGTATTGCTATATAAACATCATCACGATATCATCGAATACAACTCAGATACAATTATCGTTTCGTCTAACCATTCAACATTCTGTTCGATTCAGTCGCTAGTATGTGTAACGGAAGTATCGTCACCTGGTAAGTATCACTATATATACAGTATTGCGATATAATCGGATACCACCCAGATACATTGATTGTTCAGTCTATCCATTCAACTTTCTTTTCGTTTCGGTCGCTCGTATGTAAAACGGGAATACCGTCTCCTAGTGTGTATAACTATATACACAGCATAACATCATAATCGAATACAACCCATATACTATCCATTCAACCTTCTGTTCAATTCAGTCGCTCGTATGTATAACGGAAGAACAGTTACCTGGTGAGTATAACTATATAAACATAATCGAATACAACCCAGATACGATGATTGTTCAATCTATACTGAATTCAACCTTCTGCTCGATTCGGTCGCTTGTATGTGAAACGGAAGAACAGTTACCTGGTGAGTATTGCTATATAAACATCATCACGATATCATCGAATACAACTCAGATACAATTATCGTTTCGTCTAACCATTCAACATTCTGTTCGATTCAGTCGCTAGTATGTGTAACGGAAGTATCGTCACCTGGTAAGTATCACTATATGTACAGTATTGCGATATAATCGGATACCACCCAGATACATTGATTGTTCAGTCTATCCATTCAACTTTCTGTTCGTTTCGGTCGCTCGTATGTAAAACGGGAATACCGTCTCCTAGTGTGTATAACTATATACACAGCATAACATCATAATCGAATACAACCTATATACTATCCATTCAACCTTCTGTTCAATTCAGTCGCTCGTATGTATAACGGAAGAACAGTTACCTGGTGAGTATAACTATATAAACATAATCGAATACAACCCAGATACGATGATTGTTCAATCTATACTGAATTCAACTTTCTGCTCGATTCGGTCGCTTGTATGTAAAACGGAAGAACAGTTACCTGGTGAGTATTGCTATATAAACATCATCACGATATCATCGAATACAACTCAGATACAATTATCGTTTCGTCTAACCATTTAACCTTCTGTTCGATTCAGTCGCTAGTATGTGTAACGAAAGTACCGTCACCTGGTAAGTATCACTATATATACATTATTGCGATATAATCGGATACCACCCAGATACATTGATTGTTCAGTCTATCCATTCAACTTTCTGTTCGTTTCGGTCGTTCTTATGTATAACGGAAAAACAGTTACCTGGTGAGTATAATGATATAAACATAATCGAATACAACCCAGATACGATGATTGTTCAATCTATACTGAATTCAACCTTCTGCTCGATTCGGTCGCTTGTATGTAAAACGGAAGAACAGTTACCTGGTGAGTATTGCTATATAAACATCATCACGATATCATCGAATATAACTCAGATACAATTATCGTTTCTTCTAACCATTTAACCTTCTGTTCGATTCAGTCGCTAGTATGTGTAACGGAAGTACCGTCACCTGGTAAGTATCACTATATATACAGTATTGCGATATAATCGGATACCACCCAGATACATTGATTGTTCAGTCTATCCATTCAACTTTCTGTTCGTTTCGGTCGCTCGTATGTGAAACGGGAATACCGTCACCTTATGTGTATAATTATATACACAGCATAACATCATAATCGAATACAATCCAGATACTATCCATTCAACCTTCTGTTCGATTCGGTTGCTCGTATGTATAACGAAAGAACAGTAACCTGGTGAGTATTTCTATATGAACGTCATCACGATATAATCGAATACAACTTAGTTACAATTATCGTTCCGTCTAACCATCCAACCTTATGTTCGATTCAGACGCTCGTATGTGTAACGAAAGAACCGTTACATGGTAGGTGTAGTTAAATATACAACATAACGATATAATCGGAGACAACCCAGATACAATGATTGTTCAATCTATCCATTCAACCTTATGTTCGATTCGGTTGCTAGTATGTATAACGAAAGAACAGTTACCTGGTTAGACATAATATATAATAACCATCACGAAATAATCGAATACAACCCAGATACGATGATTGTTCAGTCTATCCATTCAACCTTCTGTTCAGTTCAATCGCTCTTATGTATAACTGGAGAACAGTTACCTGGTGAGTATAACTATATGAACATCATCACGATATAATCGAATACAACCCCAGATACGATCATTGTTTAGTCTATCCATTCAACCTTCAGTTCAATTCAGTTGCTCGTATGTATAACGGAAGAACAGTTACCTGGTGAGTATAACTATATAAACATAATCGAATACAACTCAGATACGATGATTGTTCAATCTATCCATTCAACCTTATGTTCGATTCGGTTGCTCGTATGTATATCGGAAGAACAGGTACCTGGTGAGTATATTTATATAAACATAATCGAATACAACTCATATACGATGATTGTTCAATCTATCCATTTAACCTTCTGCTCGATTCGGTCGCTTGTATGTAAAACGGAATGACAGTTACCTGGTGAGTATTGCTATATAAACATCATCACGATATCATCGAATACAACTCAGATACAATTATCGTTTCGTCTAACCATTCAACATTCTGTTCGATTCAGTCGCTAGTATGTGTAACGGAAGTATCGTCACCTGGTAAGTATCACTATATATACAGTATTGCGATATAATCGGATACCACCCAGATACATTGATTGTTCAGTCTATCCATTCAACTTTCTTTTCGATTCGGTCGCTCGTATGTAAAACGGGAATACCGTCTCCTAGTGTGTATAACTATATACACAGCATAACATCATAATCGAATACAACCCATATACTATCCATTCAACCTTCTGTTCAATTCAGTCGCTCGTATGTATAACGGAAGAACAGTTACCTGGTGAGTATAACTATATAAACATAATCGAATACAACCCAGATACGATGATTGTTCAATCTATACTGAATTCAACCTTCTGCTCGATTCGGTCGCTTGTATGTAAAACGGAAGAACAGTTACCTGGTGAGTATTGCTATATAAACATCATCACGATATCATCGAATACAACTCAGATACAATTATCGTTTCGTCTAACCATTTAACCTTCTGTTCGATTCAGTCGCTAGTATGTGTAACGGAAGTACCGTCACCTGGTAAGTATCACTATATATACAGTATTGCGATATAATCGGATACCACCCAGATACATTGATTGTTCAGTCTATCCATTCAACTTTCTGTTCATTTCGGTCGCTCGTATGTGAAACGGGAATACCGTCACCTTATGTGTATAACTATATACACAGCATAACATCATAATCGAATACAACCCAGATACTATCCATTCAACCTTCTGTTCGATTCGGTTGCTCGTATGTATAACAAAAGAACAGTAACCTGGTGAGTATTGCTATATAAACATCATCACGATATCATCGAATACAACTCAGATACAATTATCGTTTCGTCTAACCATTCAACATTCTGTTCGATTCAGTCGCTAGTATGTGTAACGGAAGTATCGTCACCTGGTAAGTATCACTATATATACAGTAATGCGATATAATCGGATACCACCCAGATACATTGATTGTTCAGTCTATCCATTCAACTTTCTTTTCGTTTCGGTCGCTCGTATGTAAAACGGGAATACCGTCTCCTAGTGTGTATAACTATATACACAGCATAACATCATATTCGAATACAACCCATATACTATCCATTCAACCTTCTGTTCAATTCAGTCGCTCGTATGTATAACGGAAGAACAGTTACCTGGTGAGTATAACTATATAAACATAATCGAATACAACCCAGATACGATGATTGTTCAATCTATACTGAATTCAACCTTCTGCTCGATTCAGTAGCTTGTATGTGAAACGGAAGAACAGTTACCTGGTGAGTATTGCTATATAAACATCATCACGATATCATCGAATACAATTCAGATACAATTATCGTTTCGTCTAACCATTCAACATTCTGTTCGATTCAGTCGCTAGTATGTGTAACGGAAGTATCGTCACCTGGTAAGTATCACTATATATACAGTATTGCGATATAATCGGATACAACCCAGATACATTGATTGTTCAGTCTATCCATTAAACTTTCTGTTCGTTTCGGTCGCTCGTATGTAAAACGGGAATACCGTCTCCTAGTGTGTATAACTATATACACAGCATAACATCATAATTAAATACAACCTATATACTATCCATTCAACCTTCTGTTCAATTCAGTCGCTCGTATGTATAACGGAAGAACAGTTACCTGGTGAGTATAACTATATAAACATAATCGAATACAACCCAGATACGATGATTGTTCAATCTATACTGAATTCAACTTTCTGCTCGATTCGGTCGCTTTTATGTAAAACGGAAGAACAGTTACCTGGTGAGTATTGCTATATAAACATCATCACGATATCATCGAATACAACTCAGATACAATTATCGTTTCGTCTAACCATTTAACCTTCTGTTCGATTCAGTCGCTAGTATGTGTAACGGAAGTACCGTCACCTGGTAAGTATCACTATATATACAGTATTGCGATATAATCGGATACCACCCAGATACATTGATTGTTCAGTCTATCCATTCAACTTTCTTCTCGTTTCGGTCGCTCGTATGTGAAACGGGAATACCGTCTCCTGGTGTGTATAACTATATACACAGCATAACATCGTAATCGAATACAACCCATATACTATCCATTCAACCTTCTGTTCAATTCAGTCGCTCGTATGTATAACGGAAGAACAGTTACCTGGTGAGTATAACTATATAAACATAATCGAATACAACCCAGATACGATGATTGTTCAATCTATACTGAATTTAACTTTCTGCTCGATTCGGTCGCTTGTATGTAAAACGAAAGAACAGTTACCTGGTGAGTATTGCAATATAAACATCATCACGATATCATCGAATACAACTCAGATACAATTATCGTTTCGTCTAACCATTTAACCTTCTGTTCGATTCAGTCGCTAGTATGTGTAACGGAAGTACCGTCACCTGGTAAGTTTCACTATATATACAGTATTGCGATATAATCGGATACCACCCAGATACATTGATTGTTCAGTCTATCCATTCAACTTTCTGTTCGTTTCGGTCGCTCGTATGTGAAACGGGAATACCGTCACCTTATGTGTATAACTATATACACAGCATAACATCATCATCGAATACAACCCAGACACTATCCATTCAACCTTCTGTTCGATTCGGTTGCTCGTATGTATAACGAAAGAACAGTAACCTGGTGAGTATTTCTATATGAACGTCATCACGATATAATCGAATACAACTTAGTTACAATTATCGTTCCGTCTAACCATCCAACCTTATGTTCGATTCAGACGCTCGTATGTGTAACGAAAGAACCGTTACATGGTAGGTGTAGTTAAATATACAACATAACGATATAATCGGAGACAACCCAGATACAATGATTGTTCAATCTATCCATTCAACCTTAGGTTCGATTTGGTTGCTAGTATGTATAACGAAAGAACAGTTACCTGGTTAGACATAATATATAATAATCATCACGAAATAATCGAATACAACCCAGATACGATGATTGTTCAGTCTATCCATTCAACCTTCTGTTCAGTTCAGTCGCTCTTATGTATAACTGGAGAACAGTTACCTGGTGAGTATAACAATATGAACATCATCACGATATAATCGAATACAACCCCAGATACGATCATTGTTTAGTCTATCCATTCAACCTTAAGTTCAATTCAGTCGCTCGTATGTATAACGGAAGAACAGTTACCTGGTGAGTTTAACTATATAAACATAATCGAATACAACTCAGATACGATGATTGTTCAATCTATCCATTCAACCTTATGTTCGATTCGGTTGCTCGTATGTATATCGGAAGAACAGGTACCTGGTAAGTATATCTATATAAACATAATCGAATACAACTCAGATACGATGATTGTTCAATCTATCCATTTAACCTTCTGCTCGATTCGGTCGCTTGTATGTAAAACGGAAGGACAGTTACCTGGTGAGTATTGCTATATAAACATCATCACGATATCATCGAATACAACTCAGATACAATTATCGTTTCGTCTAACCATTCAACATTCTGTTCGATTCAGTCGCTAGTATGTGTAACGGAAGTATCGTCACCTGGTAAGTATCACTATATATACAGTATTGCGATATAATCGGATACCACCCAGATAAATTGATTGTTCAGTCTATCCATTCAACTTTCTTTTCGTTTCGGTCGCTCGTATGTAAAACGGGAATACCGTCTCCTAGTGTGTATACACATCATAACATCATAATCGAATACAACCCATATACTATCCATTCAACCTTCTGTTCAATTCAGTCGCTCGTATTTGAACGGAAGGACAGTTACCTGGTGAGTATTGCTATATAAACATCATCACGATATCATCGAATACAACTCAGATACAATTATCGTTTCGTCTAACCATTCAACATTCTGTTCGATTCAGTCGCTAGTATGTGTAACGGAAGTATCGTCACCTGGTAAGTATCACTATATATACAGTATTGCGATATAATCGGATACCACCCAGATACATTGATTGTTCAGTCTATCCATTCAACTTTCTGTTCGTTTCGGTCGCTCGTATGTGAAACGGGAATACCGTCACCTTATGTGTATAACTATATACACAGCATAACATCATAATCGAAAACAATCCAGATACTATCCATTCAACCTTCTGTTCGATTCGGTTGCTCGTATGTATAACGAAAGAACAGTAACCTGGTGAGTATTTCTATATGAACGTCATCACGATATAATCGAATACAACTTAGTTACAATTATCGTTCCGTCTAACCATCCAACCTTATGTTCGATTCAGACGCTCGTATGTGTAACGAAAGAACCGTTACATGGTAGGTGTAGTTAAATATACAACATAACGATATAATCGGAGACAACCCAGATACAATGATTGTTCAATCTATCCATTCAACCTTATGTTCGATTCGGTTGCTCGTATGTATATCGGAAGAACAGGTACCTGGTGAGTATATCTATACAAACATAATCGAATACAACTCAGATACGATGATTGTTCAATCTATCCATTTAACCTTCTGCTCGATTCGGTCGCTTGTATGTAAAACGGAAGGACAGTTACCTGGTGAGTATTGCTATATAAACATCATCACGATATCATCGAATACAACTCAGATACAATTATCGTTTCGTCTAACCATTTAACCTTCTGTTCGATTCAGTCGCTAGTATGTGTACCGGAAGTACCGTCACCTGGTAAGTATCACTATATATACAGTATTGCGATATAAACGGATACCACCCAGATACATTGATTGTTCAGTCTATCCATTCAACTTTCTGTTCGTTTCGGTCGCTCGTAAGTGAAACGGGAATACCGTCACCTTATGTGTATAACTATATATACAGCATAACATCATAATCGAATACAACCAAGATACTATCCATTCAACCTTCTGTTCGATTCGGTTGCTCGTATGTATAACGAAAGAACAGTAACCTGGTGAGTATTTCTATATGAACGTCATCACGATATAATCGAATACAACCCCAGATACGATCATTGTTTAGTCTATCCATTCAACCTTCAGTTCAATTCAGTCGCTCGTATGTATAACGGAAGAATAGTTACCTGGTGAGTATAACTATATAAACATAATCGAATACAACTCAGATACGATGATTGTTCAATCTATCCATTCAACCTTATGTTCGATTCGGTTGCTCGTATGTATATCGGAAGAACAGGTACCTGGTGAGTATATCTATATAAACATAATCGAATACAACTCAGATACGATGATTGTTCAATTTATCCATTTAACCTTCTGCTCGATTCGGTCGCTTGTATGTAAAACGGAAGGACAGTTACCTGGTGAGTATTGCTATATAAACATCATCACGATATCATCGAATACAACTCAGATACAATTATCGTTTCGTCTAACCATTTAACCTTCTGTTCGATTCAGTCGCTAGTATGTGTAACGGAAGTACCGTCACCTGGTAAGTATCACTATATATACAGTATTGCGATATAATCGGATACCACCCAGATACATTGATTGTTCAGTCTATCCATTCAACTTTCTGTTCATTTCGGTCGCTCGTATGTGAAACGGGAATACCGTCACCTTATGTTTATAACTATATACACAGCATAACATCATAATCGAATACAACCCAGATACTATCCATTCAACCTTCTGTTCGATTCGGTTGCTCGTATGTATAACGAAAGAACAGTAACCTGGTGAGTATTGCTATATAAACATCATCACGATATCATCGAATACAACTCAGGTACAATTATCGTTTCGTCTAACCATTCAACATTCTGTTCGATTCAGTCGCTAATATGTGTAACGGAAGTATCGTCACCTGGTAAGTATCACTATATATACAGTATTGCGATATAATCGGATACCACCCAGATACATTGATTGTTCAGTCTATCATTTCAACTTTCTGTTCGTTTCGGTCGCTCGTATGTGAAACGGGAATACCGTCACCTTATGTGTATAACTATATACACAGCATAACATCATAATCGAATACAACCCAGATACTATCCATTCAACCTTCTGTTCGATTCGGTTGCTCGTATGTATAACGAAAGAACAGTAACCTGGTGAGTATTTCTATGTGAACGTCATCACGATATAATCGAATACAACTTAGTTACAATTATCGTTCCGTCTAACCATCCAACCTTATGTTCGATTCAGACGCTCGTATGTGTAACGAAAGAACCGTTACATGGTAGGTGTAGTTGAATATACAACATAACGATATAATCGGAGACAACCCAGATACAATGATTGTTCAATCTATCCATACAACCTTATGTTCGATTCGGTTGCTAGTATGTATAACGAAAGAACAGTTACCTGGTTAGACATAATATATAATAATCATCACGAAATAATCGAATACAACCCAGATACGATGATTGTTCAGTCTATCCATTCAACCTTCTGTTCAGTTCAGTCGCTCTTATGTATAACTGGAGAACAGTTACCTGATGAGTATAACTATATGAACATCATCACGATATAATCGAATACAACCCCAGATACGATCATTGTTTAGTCTATCCATTCAACCTTCAGTTCAATTGAGTTGCTCGTATGTATAACGGAAGAACAGATACCTGGTGAGTATAACTAGTATCACTATATATACAGTATTGCGATATAATCGGATACCACCCAGATACATTGATTGTTCAGTCTATCCATTCAACTTTCTGTTCGTTTCGGTCGCTCGTATGTGAAACAGGAATACCGTCACCTTATGTGTATAACTATATCACAGCATAACATCATAATCGAATACAACCCAGATACTATCCATTCAACCTTCTGTTCGATTCGGTTGCTCGTATGTATAACGAAAGAACAGTAACCTGGTGAGTATTTCTATATGAACGTCATCACGATATAATCGAATACAACTTAGTTACAATTATCGTTCCGTCTAACCATCCAACCTTATGTTCGATTCAGACGCTCGTATGTGTAACGAAAGAACCGTTACATGGTAGGTGTAGTTAAATATACAACATAACGATATAATCGGAGACAACCCAGATACAATGATTGTTCAATCTATCCATTCAACCTTATGTTCGATTCGGTTGCTAGTATGTATAACGAAAGAACAGTTACCTGGTTAGACATAATATATAATAATCATCACGAAATAATCGAATACAACCCCAGATACGATCATTGTTTAGTCTATCCATTCAACCTTCAGTTCAATTCAGTCGCTCGTATGTATAACGGAAGAACAGTTACCTGGTGAGTATAATTATCGTTTCGTCTAACCATTTAACCTTCTGTTCGATTCAGTCGCTAGTATGTGTAACGGAAGTACCGTCACCTGGTAAGTATCACTATATATACAGTATTGCGATATAAACGGATACCACCCAGATACATCGATTGTTCAGTCTATCATTTCAACTTTCTGTTCGTTTCGGTCGCTCGAATGTGAAACGGGAATACCGTCACCTTATGTGTATAACTATATACACAGCATAACATCATAATCGAATACAACCCAGATACTATCCATCCAACCTTCTGTTCGATTCGGTTGCTCGAATGTATAACGAAAGAACAGTAACCTGGTGAGTATTTCTATATGAACGTCATCACGATATAATCGAATACAACTTAGTTACAATTATATTTCCGTCTAACCATCCAACCTTATGTTCGATTCAGACGCTCGTATGTGTAACGAGAGAACCGTTACATGGTAGGTGTAGTTAAATATACAACATAACGATATAATCGGAGACAACCCAGATACAATGATTGTTCAATCTATCCATTCAACCTTATGTTCGATTCGGTTGCTAGTATGTATAACGAAAGAACAGTTACCTGGTTAGACATAATATATAATAATCATCACGAAATAATCGAATACAACCCTGATACGATGATTGTTCAGTCTTTCCATTCAACCTTCTGTTCAGTTCAGTCGCTCTTATGTATAACTGGAGAACAGTTACCTGGTGAGTATAACTATATGAACATCATCACGATAAAATCGAATACAACCCCAGATACGATCATTGTTTAGTCTATCCATTTAACCTCCAGTTCAATTCAGTCGCTCGTATGTATAACGGAAGAACAGTTACCTGGTGAGTATAACTATATAAACATAATCGAATACAACTCAGATACGATGATTGTTCAATATATCCATTCAACCTTTTGTTCGATTCAGTCGCTCGTATGTATAACGGAAGAACAGTTACCTGGTGAGTATAACTATATAAACATAATCGAATACAACTCAGATACGATGATTGTTCAATCTATCCATTCAACCTTATGTTCGATTCGGTTGCTCGTATGTATATCGGAAGAACAGGTACCTGGTGAGTATATCTATATAAATATAATCGAATACAACTCAGATACGATGATTGTTCAATCTATCCATTCAACCTTATGTTCGATTCGGTCGCTTGTATGTGAAACGGAAGGACAGTTACATGGTGAGTATTGCTATATAAACATCATCACGATATCATCGAATACAACTCAGATACAATTATCGTTTCGTCCAACCATTCAACATTCTGTTCGATTCAGTCGCTAGTATGTGTAACGGAAGTATCGTCACCTGGTAAGTATCACTATATATACAGTATTGCGATATAATCGGATACCACCCAGATACATTGATTGTTCAGTCTATCCATTCAACTTTCTTTTCGTTTCGGTCGCTCGTATATAAAACGGGAATACCGTATCCTAGTGTGTATAACTATATACACAGCATAACATCATAATCGAATACAACCCATATACTATCCATTCAACCTTCTGTTCAATTCAGTCGCTCGTATGTATAACGGAAGAACAGTTACCTGGTGAGTTTAACTGTATAAACATAATCGAATACAACTCAGATACGATGATTGTTCAATCTATCCATTCAACCTTATGTTCGATTCGGTTGCTCGTATGTATAACGGAAGAACAGTTACCTGGTGAGTATAATTATCGTTTCGTCTAACCATTTAACCTTCTGTTCGATTCAGTCGCTAGTATGTGTAACGGAAGTACCGTCACCTGGTAAGTATCACTATATATACAGTATTGCGATATAATCGGATACCACCCAGATACATTGATTGTTCAGTCTATCCATTCAACTTTCTTTTCGTTTCGGTCGCTCGTATATAAAACGGGAATACCGTATCCTAGTGTGTATAACTATATACACAGCATAACATCATAATCGAATACAACCCAGATACTATCCATTCAACCTTCTGTTCGATTCGGTTGCTCGTATGTATAACGAAAGAACAGTAACCTGGTGAGTATTTCTATATGAACGTCATCACGATATAATCGAATACAACTTAGTTACAATTATCGTTCCGTCTAACCATCCAACCTTATGTTCGATTCAGACGCTCGTATGTGTAACGAAAGAACCGTTACATGGTAGGTGTAGTTAAATATACAACATAACGATATAATCGGAGACAACCCAGATACAATGATTGTTCAATCTATCCATTCAACCTTATGTTCGATTCGGTTGATAGTATGTATAACGAAAGAACAGTTACCTGGTTAGACATAATATATTATAATCATCACGAAATAATCGAATACAACCCAGATACGATGATTGTTCAGTCTATCCATTCAACCTTCTGTTCAGTTCAGTCGCTCTTATGTATAACTGGAGATCAGTTACCTGGTGAGTATAACTATATGAACATCATCACGATATAATCGAATACAACCCCAGATACGATCATTGTTTAGTCTATCCATTCAACCTTCAGTTCAATTCAGTCGCTCGTATGTATAACGGAAGAACAGTTACCTGGTGAGTATAACTATATAAACATAATCGAATACAACCCAGATACGATGATTGTTCAATCTATACTGAATTCAACCTTCTGCTCGATTCGGTCGCTTGTATGTAAAACGGAAGAACAGTTACCTGGTGAGTATTGCTATATAAACATCATCACGATATCATCGAATACAACTCAGATACAATTATCGTTTCGTCTAACCATTTAACCTTCTGTTCGATTCAGTCGCTAGTATGTGTAACGGAAGTACCGTCACCTGGTAAGTATCACTATATATACAGTATTGCGATATAATCGGTTACCACCCAGATACATTGATTGTTCAGTCTATCCATTCAACTTTCTGTTCGTTTCGGTCGCTCGTATGTGAAACGGGAATACCGTCACCTTATGTGTATAACTATATACACAGCATAACATCATAATCGAATACAACACAGATACTATCCATTCAACCTTCTGTTCAATTCAGTCGCTCGTATGTATAACGGAAGAACAGTTACCTGGTGAGTATAACTATATAAACATAATCGAATACAACCCAGATACGATGATTGGTCAATCTATACTGAATTCAACCTTCTGCTCGATTCGGTCGCTTGTATGTAAAACGGAAGAAAAGTTACCTGGTGAGTATTGCTATATAAACATCATCACGATATCATCGAATACAACTCAGATACAATTATCGTTTCGTCTAACCATTTAACCTTCTGTTCGATTCAGTCGCTAGTATGTGTAACGGAAGTACCGTCACCTGGTAAGTATCACTATATATACAGTATTGCGATATAATCGGATACCACCCAGATACATTGATTGTTCAGTCTATCCACTCAACTTTCTGTTCGTTTCGGTCGTTCGTATGTGAAACGGGAATACCGTCACCTTATGTGTATAACTATATACACAGCATAACATCATAATCGAATACAACCCAGATACTATCCATTCAACCTTCTGTTCGATTCGGTTGCTCGTATGTATAACGAAAGAACAGTAACCTGGTGAGTATATCTATATGAACGTCATCACGATATAATCGAATACAACTTAGTTACAATTATCGTTCCGTCCAACCATCCAACCTTATGTTCGATTCAGACGCTCGTATGTGTAACGAATGAACCGTTACATGGTAGGTGTAGTTGAATATACAACATAACGATATAATCGGAGACAACCCAGATACAATGATTGTTCAATCTATCCATTCAACCTTATGTTCGATTCGGTTGCTAGTATGTATAACGAAAGAACAGTTACCTGGTTAGACATAATATATAATAATCATCACGAAATAATCGAATACAACCCAGATACGATGATTGTTCAGTCTATCCATTCAACCTTCTGTTCAGTTCAGTCGCTCTTATGTATAACTGGAGAACAGTTACCTGGTGAGTATAACTATATGAACATCATCATGATATAATCGAATACAACCCCAGATACGATCATTGTTTAGTCTATCCATTCAACCTTCAGTTCAATTCAGTCGCTCGTATGTATAACGGAAGAACAGTTACCTGGTGAGTATAACTATATAAACATAATCGAATACGACTCAGATACGATGATTGTTCAATCTTTCCATTCAACCTTATGTTCGATTCGGTTGCTCGTATGTATATCGGAAGAACAGGTACCTGGTGAGTATATCTATATAAACATAATCGAATACAACTCAGATACGATGATTGTTCAATCTATCCATTTAACCTTCTGCTCGATTCGGTCGCTTGTATGTAAAACGGAAGGACAGTTACCTGGTGAGTATTGCTATATAAACATCATCACGATATCATCGAATACAACTCAGATACAATTATCGTTTCGTCTAACCATTCAACATTCTGTTCGATTCAGTCGCTAGTATGTGTAACGGAAGTATCGTCACCTGGTAAGTATCACTATATATACAGTATTGCGATATAATCGGATACCACCCAAATACATTGATTGTTCAGTCTATCCATTCAACTTTCTTTTCGTTTCGGTCGCTCGTATGTAAAACGGGAATACCGTCTCCTAGTGTGTATAACTATATACACAGCATAACATCATAATCGAATACAACCCATATACTATCCATTCAACCTTCTGTTCAATTCAGTCGCTCGTATGTATAACGGAAGAACAGTTACCTGGTGAGTATAACTATATAAACATAATCGAATACAACCCAGATACGATGATTGTTCAATCTATACTGAATTCAACCTTCTGCTCGATTCGGTCGCTTGTATGTAAAACGGAAGAACAGTTACCTGTATTGCTATATAAACATCATCACGATATCATCGAATACAACTCAGATACAATTATCGTTTCGTCTAACCATTTAACCTTCTGTTCGATTCAGTCGCTGGTATGTGTAACGGAAGTACCGTCACCTGGTAAGTATCACTATATATACAGTATTGCGATATAATCGGATACCACCCAGATACATTGATTGTTCAGTCTATCCATTCAACTTTCTGTTCGTTTCGGTCGCTCGTATGTGAAACGGGAATACCGTCACCTTATGTGTATAACTATATACACAGCATAACATCATAATCGAATACAACCCAGATACTATCCATTCAACCTTCTGTTCGATTCGGTTGCTCGTATGTATAACGAAAGAACAGTAACCTGGTGAGTATTTCTATATGAACGTCATCACGATATAATCGAATACAACTTAGTTACAATTATCGTTCCGTCTAACCATCCAACCTTATGTTCGATTCAGACGCTCGTATGTGTAACGAAAGAACCGTTACATGGTAGGAGTAGTTGAATATACAACATAACGATATAATCGGAGACAACCCAGATACAATGATTGTTCAATCTATCCATTCAACCTTATGTTCGATTCGGTTGCTAGTATGTATAACAAAAGAACAGTTACCTGGTTAGACATAATATATAATAATCATCACGAAATAATCGAATACAACCCAGATACGATGATTGTTCAGTCTATCCATTCAACCTTCTGTTCAGTTCAGTCGCTCTTATGTATAACTGGAGAACAGTTACCTGGTGAGTATAACTATATGAACATCATCATGATATAATCGAATACAACCCCAGATACGATCATTGTTTAGTCTATCCATTCAACCTTCAGTTCAATTCAGTCGCTCGTATGTATAACGGAAGAACAGTTACCTGGTGAGTATAACTATATAAACATAATCGAATACGACTCAGATACGATGATTGTGCAATCTATCCATTCAACCTTATGTTCGATTCGGTTGCTCGTATGTATATCGGAAGAACAGGTACCTGGTGAGTATATCTATATAAACATAATCGAATACAACTCAGATACGATGATTGTTCAATCTATCCATTTAACCTTCTGCTCGATTCGGTCGCTTGTATGTAAAACGGAAGGACAGTTACCTGGTGAGTATTGCTATATAAACATCATCACGATATCATCGAATACAACTCAGATACAATTATCGTTTCGTCTAACCATTCAACATTCTGTTCGATTCAGTCGCTAGTATGTGTAACGGAAGTATCGTCACCTGGTAAGTATCACTATATATACAGTATTGCGATATAATCGGATACCACCCAGATACATTGATTGTTCAGTCTATCCATTCAACTTTCTTTTCGTTTCGGTCGCTCGTATGTAAAACGGGAATACCGTCTCCTAGTGTGTATAACTATATACACAGCATAACATCATAATCGAATACAACCCATATACTATCCATTCAACCTTCTGTTCAATTCAGTCGCTCGTATGTATAACGGAAGAACAGTTACCTGGTGAGTATAACTATATAAACATAATCGAATACAACCCAGATACGATGATTGTTCAATCTATACTGAATTCAACCTTCTGCTCGATTCGGTCGCTTGTATGTAAAACGGAAGAACAGTTACCTGTATTGCTATATAAACATCATCACGATATCATCGAATACAACTCAGATACAATTATCGTTTCGTCTAACCATTTAACCTTCTGTTCGATTCAGTCGCTAGTATGTGTAACGGAAGTACCGTCACCTGGTAAGTATCACTATATATACAGTATTGCGATATAATCGGATACCACCCAGATACATTGATTGTTCAGTCTATCCATTCAACTTTCTGTTCGTTTCGGTCGCTCGTATGTGAAACGGGAATACCGTCACCTTATGTGTATAACTATATACACAGCATAACATCATAATCGAATACAACCCAGATACTATCCATTCAACCTTCTGTTCGATTCGGTTGCTCGTATGTATAACGAAAGAACAGTAACCTGGTGAGTATTTCTATATGAACGTCATCACGATATAATCGAATACAACTTAGTTACAATTATCGTTCCGTCTAACCATCCAACCTTATGTTCGATTCAGACGCTCGTATGTGTAACGAAAGAACCGTTACATGGTAGGTGTAGTTAAATATACAACATAACGATATAATCGGAGACAACCCAGATACAATGATTGTTCAATCTATCCATTCAACCTTATGTTCGATTCGGTTGCTAGTATGTATAACGAAAGAACAGTTACCTGGTTAGACATAATATATAATAATCATCACGAAATAATCGAATACAACCCCAGATACGATCATTGTTTAGTCTATCCATTCAACCTTCAGTTCAATTCAGTCGCTCGTATGTATAACGGAAGAACAGTTACCTGGTGAGTATAATTATCGTTTCGTCTAACCATTTAACCTTCTGTTCGATTCAGTCGCTAGTATGTGTAACGGAAGTACCGTCACCTGGTAAGTATCACTATATATACAGTATTGCGATATAAACGGATACCACCCAGATACATCGATTGTTCAGTCTATCATTTCAACTTTCTGTTCGTTTCGGTCGCTCGAATGTGAAACGGGAATACCGTCACCTTATGTGTATAACTATATACACAGCATAACATCATAATCGAATACAACCCAGATACTATCCATCCAACCTTCTGTTCGATTCGGTTGCTCGAATGTATAACGAAAGAACAGTAACCTGGTGAGTATTTCTATATGAACGTCATCACGATATAATCGAATACAACTTAGTTACAATTATATTTCCGTCTAACCATCCAACCTTATGTTCGATTCAGACGCTCGTATGTGTAACGAGAGAACCGTTACATGGTAGGTGTAGTTAAATATACAACATAACGATATAATCGGAGACAACCCAGATACAATGATTGTTCAATCTATCCATTCAACCTTATGTTCGATTCGGTTGCTAGTATGTATAACGAAAGAACAGTTACCTGGTTAGACATAATATATAATAATCATCACGAAATAATCGAATACAACCCTGATACGATGATTGTTCAGTCTTTCCATTCAACCTTCTGTTCAGTTCAGTCGCTCTTATGTATAACTGGAGAACAGTTACCTGGTGAGTATAACTATATGAACATCATCACGATAAAATCGAATACAACCCCAGATACGATCATTGTTTAGTCTATCCATTTAACCTCCAGTTCAATTCAGTCGCTCGTATGTATAACGGAAGAACAGTTACCTGGTGAGTATAACTATATAAACATAATCGAATACAACTCAGATACGATGATTGTTCAATATATCCATTCAACCTTTTGTTCGATTCAGTCGCTCGTATGTATAACGGAAGAACAGTTACCTGGTGAGTATAACTATATAAACATAATCGAATACAACTCAGATACGATGATTGTTCAATCTATCCATTCAACCTTATGTTCGATTCGGTTGCTCGTATGTATATCGGAAGAACAGGTACCTGGTGAGTATATCTATATAAATATAATCGAATACAACTCAGATACGATGATTGTTCAATCTATCCATTCAACCTTATGTTCGATTCGGTCGCTTGTATGTGAAACGGAAGGACAGTTACATGGTGAGTATTGCTATATAAACATCATCACGATATCATCGAATACAACTCAGATACAATTATCGTTTCGTCCAACCATTCAACATTCTGTTCGATTCAGTCGCTAGTATGTGTAACGGAAGTATCGTCACCTGGTAAGTATCACTATATATACAGTATTGCGATATAATCGGATACCACCCAGATACATTGATTGTTCAGTCTATCCATTCAACTTTCTTTTCGTTTCGGTCGCTCGTATATAAAACGGGAATACCGTATCCTAGTGTGTATAACTATATACACAGCATAACATCATAATCGAATACAACCCATATACTATCCATTCAACCTTCTGTTCAATTCAGTCGCTCGTATGTATAACGGAAGAACAGTTACCTGGTGAGTTTAACTGTATAAACATAATCGAATACAACTCAGATACGATGATTGTTCAATCTATCCATTCAACCTTATGTTCGATTCGGTTGCTCGTATGTATAACGGAAGAACAGTTACCTGGTGAGTATAATTATCGTTTCGTCTAACCATTTAACCTTCTGTTCGATTCAGTCGCTAGTATGTGTAACGGAAGTACCGTCACCTGGTAAGTATCACTATATATACAGTATTGCGATATAATCGGATACCACCCAGATACATTGATTGTTCAGTCTATCCATTCAACTTTCTTTTCGTTTCGGTCGCTCGTATATAAAACGGGAATACCGTATCCTAGTGTGTATAACTATATACACAGCATAACATCATAATCGAATACAACCCAGATACTATCCATTCAACCTTCTGTTCGATTCGGTTGCTCGTATGTATAACGAAAGAACAGTAACCTGGTGAGTATTTCTATATGAACGTCATCACGATATAATCGAATACAACTTAGTTACAATTATCGTTCCGTCTAACCATCCAACCTTATGTTCGATTCAGACGCTCGTATGTGTAACGAAAGAACCGTTACATGGTAGGTGTAGTTAAATATACAACATAACGATATAATCGGAGACAACCCAGATACAATGATTGTTCAATCTATCCATTCAACCTTATGTTCGATTCGGTTGATAGTATGTATAACGAAAGAACAGTTACCTGGTTAGACATAATATATTATAATCATCACGAAATAATCGAATACAACCCAGATACGATGATTGTTCAGTCTATCCATTCAACCTTCTGTTCAGTTCAGTCGCTCTTATGTATAACTGGAGATCAGTTACCTGGTGAGTATAACTATATGAACATCATCACGATATAATCGAATACAACCCCAGATACGATCATTGTTTAGTCTATCCATTCAACCTTCAGTTCAATTCAGTCGCTCGTATGTATAACGGAAGAACAGTTACCTGGTGAGTATAACTATATAAACATAATCGAATACAACCCAGATACGATGATTGTTCAATCTATACTGAATTCAACCTTCTGCTCGATTCGGTCGCTTGTATGTAAAACGGAAGAACAGTTACCTGGTGAGTATTGCTATATAAACATCATCACGATATCATCGAATACAACTCAGATACAATTATCGTTTCGTCTAACCATTTAACCTTCTGTTCGATTCAGTCGCTAGTATGTGTAACGGAAGTACCGTCACCTGGTAAGTATCACTATATATACAGTATTGCGATATAATCGGTTACCACCCAGATACATTGATTGTTCAGTCTATCCATTCAACTTTCTGTTCGTTTCGGTCGCTCGTATGTGAAACGGGAATACCGTCACCTTATGTGTATAACTATATACACAGCATAACATCATAATCGAATACAACACAGATACTATCCATTCAACCTTCTGTTCAATTCAGTCGCTCGTATGTATAACGGAAGAACAGTTACCTGGTGAGTATAACTATATAAACATAATCGAATACAACCCAGATACGATGATTGGTCAATCTATACTGAATTCAACCTTCTGCTCGATTCGGTCGCTTGTATGTAAAACGGAAGAAAAGTTACCTGGTGAGTATTGCTATATAAACATCATCACGATATCATCGAATACAACTCAGATACAATTATCGTTTCGTCTAACCATTTAACCTTCTGTTCGATTCAGTCGCTAGTATGTGTAACGGAAGTACCGTCACCTGGTAAGTATCACTATATATACAGTATTGCGATATAATCGGATACCACCCAGATACATTGATTGTTCAGTCTATCCACTCAACTTTCTGTTCGTTTCGGTCGTTCGTATGTGAAACGGGAATACCGTCACCTTATGTGTATAACTATATACACAGCATAACATCATAATCGAATACAACCCAGATACTATCCATTCAACCTTCTGTTCGATTCGGTTGCTCGTATGTATAACGAAAGAACAGTAACCTGGTGAGTATATCTATATGAACGTCATCACGATATAATCGAATACAACTTAGTTACAATTATCGTTCCGTCCAACCATCCAACCTTATGTTCGATTCAGACGCTCGTATGTGTAACGAATGAACCGTTACATGGTAGGTGTAGTTGAATATACAACATAACGATATAATCGGAGACAACCCAGATACAATGATTGTTCAATCTATCCATTCAACCTTATGTTCGATTTGGTTGCTCGTATGTATAACGGAAGAACAGTTACCTGGTTAGACATAATATATAATAATCATCACGAAATAATCGAATACAACCCAGATACGATGATTGTTCAGTCTATCCATTCAACTTTCTGTTCAGTTCAGTCGCTCTTATGTATAACTGGAGAATAGTTACCTGGTGAGTATAACTATATAAACATCATCACGATATAATCGAATACAACCCAAGATACGATCATTGTTTAGTCTATCCATTCAACCTTCTGTTCAATTCAGTCGCTCGTATGTATAACGGAAGAACAGTTACCTGGTGAGTATAACTATATAAACATAATCGAATACAACTCAGATACGATGATTGTTCAATCTATCCATTCAACCTTATGTTCGATTCGGTTGCTCGTATGTATAACGGAAGAACAGGTACCTGATGAGTATAACTATATAAACATAATCGAATACAACTCAGATACGATGATTGTTCAATATATCCATTCAACCTTTTGTTCGATTCAGTCGCTCGTATGTATAACGGAAGAACAGTTACCTGGTGAGTATAACTATATAAACATAATCGAATACAACTCAGATACGATGATTGTTCAATCTATCCATTCAACCTTATGTTCGATTCGGTTGCTCGTATGTATATCGGAAGAACAGGTACCTGGTGAGTATATCTATATAAATATAATCGAATACAACTCAGATACGATGATTGTTCAATCTATCCATTCAACCTTATGTTCGATTCGGTCGCTTGTATGTGAAACGGAAGGACAGTTACATGGTGAGTATTGCTATATAAACATCATCACGATATCATCGAATACAACTCAGATACAATTATCGTTTCGTCCAACCATTCAACATTCTGTTCGATTCAGTCGCTAGTATGTGTAACGGAAGTATCGTCACCTGGTAAGTATCACTATATATACAGTATTGCGATATAATCGGATACCACCCAGATACATTGATTGTTCAGTCTATCCATTCAACTTTCTTTTCGTTTCGGTCGCTCGTATATAAAACGGGAATACCGTATCCTAGTGTGTATAACTATATACACAGCATAACATCATAATCGAATACAACCCATATACTATCCATTCAACCTTCTGTTCAATTCAGTCGCTCGTATGTATAACGGAAGAACAGTTACCTGGTGAGTTTAACTGTATAAACATAATCGAATACAACTCAGATACGATGATTGTTCAATCTATCCATTCAACCTTATGTTCGATTCGGTTGCTCGTATGTATAACGGAAGAACAGTTACCTGGTGAGTATAATTATCGTTTCGTCTAACCATTTAACCTTCTGTTCGATTCAGTCGCTAGTATGTGTAACGGAAGTACCGTCACCTGGTAAGTATCACTATATATACAGTATTGCGATATAATCGGATACCACCCAGATACATTGATTGTTCAGTCTATCCATTCAACTTTCTTTTCGTTTCGGTCGCTCGTATATAAAACGGGAATACCGTATCCTAGTGTGTATAACTATATACACAGCATAACATCATAATCGAATACAACCCAGATACTATCCATTCAACCTTCTGTTCGATTCGGTTGCTCGTATGTATAACGAAAGAACAGTAACCTGGTGAGTATTTCTATATGAACGTCATCACGATATAATCGAATACAACTTAGTTACAATTATCGTTCCGTCTAACCATCCAACCTTATGTTCGATTCAGACGCTCGTATGTGTAACGAAAGAACCGTTACATGGTAGGTGTAGTTAAATATACAACATAACGATATAATCGGAGACAACCCAGATACAATGATTGTTCAATCTATCCATTCAACCTTATGTTCGATTCGGTTGATAGTATGTATAACGAAAGAACAGTTACCTGGTTAGACATAATATATTATAATCATCACGAAATAATCGAATACAACCCAGATACGATGATTGTTCAGTCTATCCATTCAACCTTCTGTTCAGTTCAGTCGCTCTTATGTATAACTGGAGATCAGTTACCTGGTGAGTATAACTATATGAACATCATCACGATATAATCGAATACAACCCCAGATACGATCATTGTTTAGTCTATCCATTCAACCTTCAGTTCAATTCAGTCGCTCGTATGTATAACGGAAGAACAGTTACCTGGTGAGTATAACTATATAAACATAATCGAATACAACCCAGATACGATGATTGTTCAATCTATACTGAATTCAACCTTCTGCTCGATTCGGTCGCTTGTATGTAAAACGGAAGAACAGTTACCTGGTGAGTATTGCTATATAAACATCATCACGATATCATCGAATACAACTCAGATACAATTATCGTTTCGTCTAACCATTTAACCTTCTGTTCGATTCAGTCGCTAGTATGTGTAACGGAAGTACCGTCACCTGGTAAGTATCACTATATATACAGTATTGCGATATAATCGGTTACCACCCAGATACATTGATTGTTCAGTCTATCCATTCAACTTTCTGTTCGTTTCGGTCGCTCGTATGTGAAACGGGAATACCGTCACCTTATGTGTATAACTATATACACAGCATAACATCATAATCGAATACAACACAGATACTATCCATTCAACCTTCTGTTCAATTCAGTCGCTCGTATGTATAACGGAAGAACAGTTACCTGGTGAGTATAACTATATAAACATAATCGAATACAACCCAGATACGATGATTGGTCAATCTATACTGAATTCAACCTTCTGCTCGATTCGGTCGCTTGTATGTAAAACGGAAGAAAAGTTACCTGGTGAGTATTGCTATATAAACATCATCACGATATCATCGAATACAACTCAGATACAATTATCGTTTCGTCTAACCATTTAACCTTCTGTTCGATTCAGTCGCTAGTATGTGTAACGGAAGTACCGTCACCTGGTAAGTATCACTATATATACAGTATTGCGATATAATCGGATACCACCCAGATACATTGATTGTTCAGTCTATCCACTCAACTTTCTGTTCGTTTCGGTCGTTCGTATGTGAAACGGGAATACCGTCACCTTATGTGTATAACTATATACACAGCATAACATCATAATCGAATACAACCCAGATACTATCCATTCAACCTTCTGTTCGATTCGGTTGCTCGTATGTATAACGAAAGAACAGTAACCTGGTGAGTATATCTATATGAACGTCATCACGATATAATCGAATACAACTTAGTTACAATTATCGTTCCGTCCAACCATCCAACCTTATGTTCGATTCAGACGCTCGTATGTGTAACGAATGAACCGTTACATGGTAGGTGTAGTTGAATATACAACATAACGATATAATCGGAGACAACCCAGATACAATGATTGTTCAATCTATCCATTCAACCTTATGTTCGATTCGGTTGCTAGTATGTATAACGAAAGAACAGTTACCTGGTTAGACATAATATATAATAATCATCACGAAATAATCGAATACAACCCAGATACGATGATTGTTCAGTCTATCCATTCAACCTTCTGTTCAGTTCAGTCGCTCTTATGTATAACTGGAGAACAGTTACCTGGTGAGTATAACTATATGAACATCATCATGATATAATCGAATACAACCCCAGATACGATCATTGTTTAGTCTATCCATTCAACCTTCAGTTCAATTCAGTCGCTCGTATGTATAACGGAAGAACAGTTACCTGGTGAGTATAACTATATAAACATAATCGAATACGACTCAGATACGATGATTGTTCAATCTTTCCATTCAACCTTATGTTCGATTCGGTTGCTCGTATGTATATCGGAAGAACAGGTACCTGGTGAGTATATCTATATAAACATAATCGAATACAACTCAGATACGATGATTGTTCAATCTATCCATTTAACCTTCTGCTCGATTCGGTCGCTTGTATGTAAAACGGAAGGACAGTTACCTGGTGAGTATTGCTATATAAACATCATCACGATATCATCGAATACAACTCAGATACAATTATCGTTTCGTCTAACCATTCAACATTCTGTTCGATTCAGTCGCTAGTATGTGTAACGGAAGTATCGTCACCTGGTAAGTATCACTATATATACAGTATTGCGATATAATCGGATACCACCCAAATACATTGATTGTTCAGTCTATCCATTCAACTTTCTTTTCGTTTCGGTCGCTCGTATGTAAAACGGGAATACCGTCTCCTAGTGTGTATAACTATATACACAGCATAACATCATAATCGAATACAACCCATATACTATCCATTCAACCTTCTGTTCAATTCAGTCGCTCGTATGTATAACGGAAGAACAGTTACCTGGTGAGTATAACTATATAAACATAATCGAATACAACCCAGATACGATGATTGTTCAATCTATACTGAATTCAACCTTCTGCTCGATTCGGTCGCTTGTATGTAAAACGGAAGAACAGTTACCTGTATTGCTATATAAACATCATCACGATATCATCGAATACAACTCAGATACAATTATCGTTTCGTCTAACCATTTAACCTTCTGTTCGATTCAGTCGCTGGTATGTGTAACGGAAGTACCGTCACCTGGTAAGTATCACTATATATACAGTATTGCGATATAATCGGATACCACCCAGATACATTGATTGTTCAGTCTATCCATTCAACTTTCTGTTCGTTTCGGTCGCTCGTATGTGAAACGGGAATACCGTCACCTTATGTGTATAACTATATACACAGCATAACATCATAATCGAATACAACCCAGATACTATCCATTCAACCTTCTGTTCGATTCGGTTGCTCGTATGTATAACGAAAGAACAGTAACCTGGTGAGTATTTCTATATGAACGTCATCACGATATAATCGAATACAACTTAGTTACAATTATCGTTCCGTCTAACCATCCAACCTTATGTTCGATTCAGACGCTCGTATGTGTAACGAAAGAACCGTTACATGGTAGGAGTAGTTGAATATACAACATAACGATATAATCGGAGACAACCCAGATACAATGATTGTTCAATCTATCCATTCAACCTTATGTTCGATTCGGTTGCTAGTATGTATAACAAAAGAACAGTTACCTGGTTAGACATAATATATAATAATCATCACGAAATAATCGAATACAACCCAGATACGATGATTGTTCAGTCTATCCATTCAACCTTCTGTTCAGTTCAGTCGCTCTTATGTATAACTGGAGAACAGTTACCTGGTGAGTATAACTATATGAACATCATCATGATATAATCGAATACAACCCCAGATACGATCATTGTTTAGTCTATCCATTCAACCTTCAGTTCAATTCAGTCGCTCGTATGTATAACGGAAGAACAGTTACCTGGTGAGTATAACTATATAAACATAATCGAATACGACTCAGATACGATGATTGTGCAATCTATCCATTCAACCTTATGTTCGATTCGGTTGCTCGTATGTATATCGGAAGAACAGGTACCTGGTGAGTATATCTATATAAACATAATCGAATACAACTCAGATACGATGATTGTTCAATCTATCCATTTAACCTTCTGCTCGATTCGGTCGCTTGTATGTAAAACGGAAGGACAGTTACCTGGTGAGTATTGCTATATAAACATCATCACGATATCATCGAATACAACTCAGATACAATTATCGTTTCGTCTAACCATTCAACATTCTGTTCGATTCAGTCGCTAGTATGTGTAACGGAAGTATCGTCACCTGGTAAGTATCACTATATATACAGTATTGCGATATAATCGGATACCACCCAGATACATTGATTGTTCAGTCTATCCATTCAACTTTCTTTTCGTTTCGGTCGCTCGTATGTAAAACGGGAATACCGTCTCCTAGTGTGTATAACTATATACACAGCATAACATCATAATCGAATACAACCCATATACTATCCATTCAACCTTCTGTTCAATTCAGTCGCTCGTATGTATAACGGAAGAACAGTTACCTGGTGAGTATAACTATATAAACATAATCGAATACAACCCAGATACGATGATTGTTCAATCTATACTGAATTCAACCTTCTGCTCGATTCGGTCGCTTGTATGTAAAACGGAAGAACAGTTACCTGTATTGCTATATAAACATCATCACGATATCATCGAATACAACTCAGATACAATTATCGTTTCGTCTAACCATTTAACCTTCTGTTCGATTCAGTCGCTAGTATGTGTAACGGAAGTACCGTCACCTGGTAAGTATCACTATATATACAGTATTGCGATATAATCGGATACCACCCAGATACATTGATTGTTCAGTCTATCCATTCAACTTTCTGTTCGTTTCGGTCGCTCGTATGTGAAACGGGAATACCGTCACCTTATGTGTATAACTATATACACAGCATAACATCATAATCGAATACAACCCAGATACTATCCATTCAACCTTCTGTTCGATTCGGTTGCTCGTATGTATAACGAAAGAACAGTAACCTGGTGAGTATTTCTATATGAACGTCATCACGATATAATCGAATACAACTTAGTTACAATTATCGTTCCGTCTAACCATCCAACCTTATGTTCGATTCAGACGCTCGTATGTGTAACGAAAGAACCGTTACATGGTAGGAGTAGTTGAATATACAACATAACGATATAATCGGAGACAACCCAGATACAATGATTGTTCAATCTATCCATTCAACCTTATGTTCGATTCGGTTGCTAGTATGTATAACAAAAGAACAGTTACCTGGTTAGACATAATATATAATAATCATCACGAAATAATCGAATACAACCCAGATACGATGATTGTTCAGTCTATCCATTCAACCTTCTGTTCAGTTCAGTCGCTCTTATGTATAACTGGAGAGCAGTTACCTGGTGAGTATAACTATATGAACATCATCACGATATAATCGAATACAACCCCAGATACGATCATTGTTTAGTCTATCCATTCAACCTTCAGTTCAATTCAGTCGCTCGTATGTATAACGGAAGAACAGTTACCTGGTGAGTATAACTATATAAACATAATCGAATACGACTCAGATACGATGATTGTTCAATCTATCCATTCAACCTTATGTTCGATTCGGTTGCTCGTATGTATATCGGAAGAACAGGTACCTGGTGAGTATATCTATATAAACATAATCGAATACAACTCAGATACGATGATTGTTCAATCTATCCATTTAACCTTCTGCTCGATTCGGTCGCTTGTATGTAAAAGGAAAGACAGTTACCTGGTGAGTATTGCTATATAAACATCATCACGATATCATCGAATACAACTCAGATACAATTATCGTTTCGTCTAACCATTCAACATTCTGTTCGATTCAGTCGCTAGTATGTGTAACGGAAGTATCGTCACCTGGTAAGTATCACTATATAAACAGTATTGCGATATAATCGGATACCACCCAGATACATTGATTGTTCAGTCTATCCATTCAACTTTCTTTTCGTTTCGGTCGCTCGTATGTAAAACGGGAATACCGTCTCCTAGTGTGTATAACTATATACACAGCATAACATCATAATCGAATACAACCCATATACTATCCATTCAACCTTCTGTTCAATTCAGTCGCTCGTATGTATAACGGAAGAACAGTTACCTGGTGAGTATAACTATATAAACATAATCGAATACAACCCAGATGCGATGATTGTTCAATCTATACTGAATTCAACCTTCTGCTCGATTCGGTCGCTTGTATGTGAAACGGAAGAACAGTTACCTGGTGAGTATTGCTATATAAACATCATCACGATATCATCGAATACAACTCAGATACAATTATCGTTCCGTCTAACCATCCAACCTTATGTTCGATTCAGACGCTCGTATGTGTAACAAATAAACCGTTACATGGTAGGTGTAGTTAAATATACAACATAACGATATAATCGGAGACAACCCAGATACAATGATTGTTCAATCTATCCATTCAACCTTATGTTCGATTCGGTTGCTAGTATGTATAACGAAAGAACAGTTACCTGGTTAGACATAATATATAATAATCATCACGAAATAATCGAATACAACCCAGATACGATGATTGTTCAGTCTATCCATTCAACCTTCTGTTCAGTTCAGTCGCTCTTATGTATAACTGGAGAACAGTTACCTGGTGAGTATAACTATATGAACATCATCACGATATAATCGAATACAACCCCAGATACGATCATTGTTTAGTCTATCCATTCAACCTTCAGTTCAATCCAGTCGCTCGTATGTATAACGGAAGAACAGTTACCTGGTGAGTATAACTATATAAACATAATAGAATACAACTCAGATACGATGATTGTTCAATCTATCCATTCAACCTTATGTTCGATTCGGTTGCTCGTATGTATATCGGAAGAACAGGTACCTGGTGAGTATATCTATATAAACATAATCGAATACAACTCAGATACGATGATTGTTCAATCTATCCATTTAACCTTCTATTCGATTCGGTCGCTTGTATGTAAAACGGAAAGACAGTTACCTGGTGAGTATTGCTATATAAACATCATCACGATATCATCGAATACAACTCAGATACAATTATCGTTTCGTCTAACCATTCAACATTCTGTTCGATTCAGTCGCTAGTATGTGTAACGGAAGTATCGTCACCTGGTAAGTATCACTATATATACAGTATTGCGATATAATCGGATACCAACCAGATTCATTGATTGTTCAGTCTATCCATTCAACTTTCTTTTCGTTTCGGTCGCTCGTATGTAAAACGGGAATACCGTCTCCTAGTGTGTATAACTATATACACAGCATAACATCATAATCGAATACAACCCATATACTATCCATTCAACCTTCTGTTCAATTCAGTCGCTCGTATGTATAACGGAAGAACAGTTACCTGGTGAGTATAACTATATAAACATAATCGAATACAACATAGATGCGATGATTGTTCAATCTATACTGAATTCAACTTTCTGCTCGATTCGGTCGCTTGTATGTAAAACGGAAGAACAGTTACCTGGTGAGTATTGCTATATAAACATCATCACGATATCATCGAATACAACTCAGATACAATTATCGTTTCGTCTAACCATTCAACATTCTGTTCGATTCAGTCGCTAGTATGTGTAACGGAAGTATCGTCACCTGGTAAGTATCACTATATATACAGTATTGCGATATAATCGGATACCACCCAGATACATTGATTGTTCAGTCTATCCATTCAACTTTCTGTTCGTTTCGGTCGCTCGCATATGAAACGGGAATACCGTCACCTTATGTGTATAACTATATACACAGCATAACATCATAATCGAAAACAACCCAGATACTATCCATTCAACCTTCTGTTCGATTCGGTTGCTCGTATGAATAACGAAAGAACAGTAACCTGGTGAGTATTTCTATATGAACGTCATCACGATATAATCGAATACAACTTAGTTACAATTATCGTTCCGTCTAACCATCCAACCTTATGTTCGATTCAGACGCTCGTATGTGTAACGAAAGAACCGTTACATGGTAGGTGTAGTTGAATATACAACATAACGATATAATCGGAGACAACCCAGATACAATGATTGTTCAATCTATCCATTCAACCTTATGTTCGATTCGGTTGCTAGTATGTATAACAAAAGAACAGTTACCTGGTTGGACATAATATATAATAATCATCACGAAATAATCGAATACAACCCAGATACGATGATTGTTCAGTCTATCCATTCAACCTTCTGTTCAGTTCAGTCGCTCTTATGTATAACTGGAGAGCAGTTACCTGGTGAGTATAACTATATGAACATCATCACGATATAATCGAATACAACCCCAGATACGATCATTGTTTAGTCTATCCATTCAACCTTCAGTTCAATTCAGTCGCTCGTATGTATAACGGAAGAACAGTTACCTGGTGAGTATAACTATATAAACATAATCGAATACAACTCAGATACGATGATTGTTCAATCTATCCATTCAACCTTATGTTCGATTCGGTTGCTCGTATGTATATTGGAAGAACAGGTACCTGGTGAGTATATCTATATAAACATAATCGAATACAACTCAGATACGATGATTGTTCAATCTATCCATTTAACCTTCTGCTCGATTCGGTCGCTTGTATGTAAAAGGAAAGACAGTTACCTGGTGAGTATTGCTATATAAACATCATCACGATATCATCGAATACAACTCAGATACAATTATCGTTTCGTCTAACCATTCAACATTCTGTTCGATTCAGTCGCTAGTATGTGTAACGGAAGTATTGTCACCTGGTAAGTATCACTATATATACAGTATTGCGATATAATCGGATACCACCCAGATACATTGATTGTTCAGTCTATCCATTCAACTTTCTTTTCGTTTCGGTCGCTCGTATGTAAAACGGGAATACCGTCTCCTAGTGTGTATAACTATATACACAGCATAACATCATAATCGAATACAACCCATATACTATCCATTCAACCTTCTGTTCAATTCAGTCGCTCGTATGTATAACGGAAGAACAGTTACCTGGTGAGTATAACTATATAAACATAATCGAATACAACCCAGATGCGATGATTGTTCAATCTATACTGAATTCAACCTTCTGCTCGATTCGGTCGCTTGTATGTAAAACGGAAGAACAGTTACCTGGTGAGTATTGCTATATAAACATCATCACGATATCATCGAATACAACTCAGATACAATTATCGTTCCGTCTAACCATCCAACCTTATGTTCGATTCAGACGCTCGTATGTGTAACAAATAAACCGTTACATGGTAGGTGTAGTTAAATATACAACATAACGATATAATCGGAGACAACCCAGATACAATGATTGTTCAATCTATCCATTCAACCTTATGTTCGATTCGGTTGCTAGTATGTATAACGAAAGAACAGTTACCTGGTTAGACATAATATATAATAATCATCACGAAATAATCGAATACAACCCAGATACGATGATTGTTCAGTCTATCCATTCAACCTTCTGTTCAGTTCAGTCGCTCTTATGTATAACTGGAGATCAGTTACCTGGTGAGTATAACTATATGAACATCATCACGATATAATCGAATACAACCCCAGATACGATCATTGTTTAGTCTATCCATTCAACCTTCAGTTCAATTCAGTCGCTCGTATGTATAACGGAAGAACAGTTACCTGGTGAGTATAACTATATAAACATAATCGAATACAACCCAGATACGATGATTGTTCAATCTATACTGAATTCAACCTTCTGCTCGATTCGGTCGCTTGTATGTAAAACGGAAGAACAGTTACCTGGTGAATATTGCTATATAAACATCATCACGATATCATCGAATACAACTCAGATACAATTATCGTTTCGTCTAACCATTTAACCTTCTGTTCGATTCAGTCGCTAGTATGTGTAACGGAAGTACCGTCACCTGGTAAGTATCACTATATATATACAGTATTGCGATATAATCGGTTACCACCCAGATACATTGATTGTTCAGTCTATCCATTCAACTTTCTGTTCGTTTCGGTCGCTCGTATGTGAAACGGGAATACCGTCACCTTATGTGTATAACTATATACACAGCATAACATCATAATCGAATACAACACAGATACTATCCATTCAACCTTCTGTTCAATTCAGTCGCTCGTATGTATAACGGAAGAACAGTTACCTGGTGAGTATAACTATATAAACATAATCGAATACAACCCAGATACGATGATTGGTCAATCTATACTGAATTCAACCTTCTGCTCGATTCGGTCGCTTGTATGTAAAACGGAAGAACAGTTACCTGGTGAGTATTGCTATATAAACATCATCACGATATCATCGAATACAACTCAGATACAATTATCGTTTCGTCTAACCATTTAACCTTCTGTTCGATTCAGTCGCTAGTATGTGTAACGGAAGTACCGTCAACTGGTATCACTATATATACAGTATTGCGATATAATCGGATACCACCCAGATACATTAATTGTTCAGTCTATCCACTCAACTTTCTGTTCGTTTCGGTCGTTCGTATGTGAAACGGGAATACCGTCACCTTATGTGTATAACTATATACACAGCATAACATCATAATCGAATACAACCCATATACTATCCATTCAACCTTCTGTTCAATTCAGTCGCTCGTATGTATAACGGAAGAACAGTTACCTGGTGAGTATAACTATATAAACATAATCGAATACAACCCAGATACGATGATTGTTCAATCTATACTGAATTCAACCTTCTGCTCGATTCGGTCGCTTGTATGTAAAACGGAAGAACAGTTACCTGGTGAGTATTGCTATATAAACATCATCACGATATCATCGAATACAACTCAGATACAATTATCGTTTCGTCTAACCATTTAACCTTCTGTTCGATTCAGTCGCTAGTATGTGTAACGGAAGTACCGTCACCTGGTAAGTATCACTATATATACAGTATTGCGATATAATCGGATACCACCCAGATACATTGATTGTTCAGTCTATCCATTCAACTTTCTGTTCATTTCGGTCGCTCGTATGTGAAACGGGAATACCGTCACCTTATGTGTATAACTATATACACAGCATAACATCATAATCGAATACAACCCAGATACTATCCATTCAACCTTCTGTTCGATTCGGTTGCTCGTATGTATAACAAAAGAACAGTAACCTGGTGAGTATTGCTATATAAACATCATCACGATATCATCGAATACAACTCAGATACAGGTGACGGTACTTCCGTTACACATACTAGCGACTGAATCGAACAGAAGGTTTAATTGATAGACGAAACGATAATTGTATCTGAGTTGTATTCGATGATATCGTGATGATGTTTATATAGAAATACTCACCAGGTAACTGTTCTTCCGTTTTACATACAAGCGACCGAATCGAGCAGAAGGTTGAATTCAGTATAGATTGAACAATCATCGTATCTGGGTTGTATTCGATTATGTTCATATAGTTATACTCACCAGGTAACTGTTCTTCCGTTATACATACGAACGACTGAATTGAACAGAAGGTTGAATGGATAGTATATGGGTTGTATTCGATTATGATGTTATGCTGTGTATATAGTTATACACACTAGGAGACGGTATTCCCGTTTTACATACGAGCGACCGAAACAAAAAGAAAGTTGAATGGATAGACTGAACAATCAATGTATCTGGGTGGTATCCGATTATATCGCAATACTGTATATATAGTGATACTTACCAGGTGACGATACTTCCGTTACACATACTAGCGACTGAATCGAACTGAATGTTGAATGGTTAGAGGAAACGATAATTGTATCTGAGTTGTATTCGATGATATCGTGATGATGTTTATATAGCAATACTCACCAGGTAACTGTCCTTCCGTTTTACATACAAGCGACCGAATCGAGCAGAAGGTTAAATGGATAGATTGAACAATCATCGTATCTGAGTTGTATTCGATTATGTTTATATAGATATACTCACCAGGTACCTGTTCTTCCGATATACATACGAGCAACCGAATCGAACATAAGGTTGAATGGATAGATTGAACAATCATCGTATCTGAGTTGTATTCGATTATGTTTATATAGTTATACTCACCAGGTAACTGTTCTTCCGTTATACATACGAGCGACTGAATTGAACTGAAGGTTGAATGAATAGACTAAACAATGATCGTATCTGGGGTTGTATTCGATTATATCGTGATGATGTTCATATAGTTATACTCACCAGGTAACTCCAGTTATACATAAGAGCGACTGAACTGAACAGAAGGTTGAATGGATAGACTGAACAATCATCGTATCTGGGTTGTATTCGATTATTTCGTGATGATTATTATATATTATATCTAACCAGGTAACTGTTCTTTCGTTATACATACTAGCAACCGAATCGAACATAAGGTTGAATGGATAGATTGAACAATCATTGTATCTGGGTTGTCTCCGATTATATCGTTATGTTGTATATTTAACTACACCTACCATGTAACGGTTCTTTCGTTACACATACGAGCGTCTGAATCGAACATAAGGTTGGATGGTTAGACGGAACGATAATTGTTACTAAGTTGTATTTGATTATATCGTGATGACGTTCATATAGAAATACTCACCAGGTTACTGTTCTTTCGTTATACATACGAGCAACCGAATCGAACAGAAGGTTGAATGGATAGTATCTGGGTTGTATTCGATTATGATGTTATGCTGTGTATATAGTTATACACATAAGGTGACGGTATTCCCGTTTCACATACGAGCGACCGAAACGAACAGAAAGTTGAATGGATAGACTGAACAATCAATGTATCTGGGTGGTATCCGATTATATCGCAATACTGTATATATAGTGATACTTACCAGGTGACGGTACTTCCGTTACACATACTAGCGACTGAATCGAACAGAAGGTTAAATGGTTAGACGAAACGATAATTGTTTCTGAGTTGTATTCGATGATATCGTGATGATGTTTATATAGCAATACTCACCAGGTAACTGTTCTTCCGTTCTACATACAAGCGACCGAATCGAGCAGAAGGTTGAATTCAGTATAGATTGAACAATCATCGTATCTGGGTTGTATTCGATTATGTTTATATAGTTATACTCACCAGGTAGCTGTTCTTCCGTTATACATACAAGCGACTGAATTGAACAGAAGGTTGAATGGATAGTATATGGGTTGTATTCGATTATGATGTTATGCTGTGTATATAGTTATACACACTAGGAGACGGTATTCCCGTTTTACATACGAGCGACCGAAACGAAAAGAAAGTTGAATGGATAGACTGAACAATCAATGTATCTGGGTGGTATCCGATTATATCGCAATACTGTATATATAGTGATACTTACCAGGTGACGATACTTCCGTTACACATACTAGCGACTGAATCGAACAGAATGTTGAATGGTTAGACGAAACGATAATTGTATCTGAGTTGTATTCGATGATATCGTGATGATGTTTATATAGCAATACTCACCAGGTAACTGTCCTTCCGTTTTACATACAAGCGACCGAATCGAGCAGAAGGTTAAATGGATAGATTGAACAATCATCGTATCTGAGTTGTATTCGATTATGTTTTTATAGATATACTCACCAGGTACCAGTGCTCCCGATATACATACGAGCAACCGAATCGAACATAAGGTTGAATGGATAGATTGAACAATCATTGTATCTGGGTTGTCTCCGATTATATCGTTATGTTGTATATTCAACTACACCTACCATGTAACGGTTTATTCGTTACACATACGAGCGTCTGAATCGAACATAAGGTTGGATGGTTAGACGGAACGATAATTGTAACTAAGTTGTATTCGATTATATCGTGATGACGTTCATATAGAAATACTCACCAGGTTACTGTTCTTTCGTTATACATACGAGCAACCGAATCGAACAGAAGGTTGAATGGATAGTATCTGGGTTGTATTCGATTATGATGTTATGCTGTGTATATAGTTATACACATAAGGTGACGGTATTCCCGTTTCACATACGAGCGACCGAAACGAACAGAAAGTTGAATGGATAGACTGAACAATCAATGTATCTGGGAGGTATCCGATTATATCGCAATACTGTATATATAGTGATACTTACCAGGTGACGGTACTTCCGTTACACATACTAGCGACTGAATCGAACAGAAGGTTAAATGGTTAGACGAAACGATAATTGTATCTGAGTTGTATTCGATGATATCGTGATGATGTTTATATAGCAATACTCACCAGGTAACTGTTCTTCCGTTCTACATACAAGCGACCGAATCGAGCAGAAGGTTGAATTCAGTATAGATTGAACAATCATCGTATCTGGGTTGTATTCGATTATGTTTATATAGTTATACTCACCAGGTAACTGTTCTTCCGTTATACATACAAGCGACTGAATTGAACAGAAGGTTGAATGGATAGTATATGGGTTGTATTCGATTATGATGTTATGCTGTGTATATAGTTATACACACTAGGAGACGGTATTCCCGTTTTACATACGAGCGACCGAAACGAAAAGAAAGTTGAATGGATAGACTGAACAATCAATGTATCTGGGTGGTATCCGATTATATCGCAATACTGTATATATAGTGATACTTACCAGGTGACGATACTTCCGTTACACATACTAGCGACTGAATCGAACAGAATGTTGAATGGTTAGACGAAACGATAATTGTATCTGAGTTGTATTCGATGATATCGTGATGATGTTTATATAGCAATACTCACCAGGTAACTGTCCTTCCGTTTTACATACAAGCGACCGAATCGAGCAGAAGGTTAAATGGATAGATTGAACAATCATCGTATCTGAGTTGTATTCGATTATGTTTTTATAGATATACTCACCAGGTACCAGTGCTCCCGATATACATACGAGCAACCGAATCGAACATAAGGTTGAATGGATAGATTGAACAATCATTGTATCTGGGTTGTCTCCGATTATATCGTTATGTTGTATATTTAACTACACCTACCATGTAACGGTTTATTCGTTACACATACGAGCGTCTGAATCGAACATGAGGTTGGATGGTTAGACGGAACGATAATTGTAACTAAGTTGTATTCGATTATATCGTGATGACGTTCATATAGAAATACTCACCAGGTTACTGTTCTTTCGTTATACATACGAGCAACCGAATCGAACAGAAGGTTGAATGGATAGTATCTGGGTTGTATTCGATTATGATGTTATGCTGTGTATATAGTTATACACATAAGGTGACGGTATTCCCGTTTCACATACGAGCGACCGAAACGAACAGAAAGTTGAATGGATAGACTGAACAATCAATGTATCTGGGTGGTATCCGATTATATCGCAATAATGTATATATAGTGATACTTACCAGGTGACGGTACTTCCGTTACACATACTAGCGACTGAATCGAACAGAAGGTTTAATTGATAGACGAAACGATTATTGTATCTGAGTTGTATTCGATGATATCGTGATGATGTTTATATAGCAATACTCACCAGGTAACTGTTCTTTCGTGCTACATACAAGCGACCGAATCGAGCAGAAGGTTGAATTCAGTATAGATTGAACAATCATCGTATCTGGGTTGTATTAGATTATGTTCATATAGTTATACTCACCAGGTAACTGTTCTTCCGTTATACATACGAGCGACTGAATTGAACAGAAGGTTGAATGGATAGTATATGGGTTGTATTCGATTATGATGTTATGCTGTGTATATAGTTATACACACTAGGAGACGGTATTCCCGTTTTACATACGAGCGACCGAAACAAAAAAAAAGTTGAATGGAAAGACTGAACAATCAATGTATCTGGGTGGTATCCGATTATATCGCAATACTGTATATATAGTGATACTTACCAGGTGACGGTACTTCCGTAACACATACTAGCCACTGAATCGAACAGAAGGTTAAATGGTTAGACGAAGCGATAATTGTATCTGAGTTGTATTCGATGATATCGTGATGATGTTTATATAGCAATACTCACCAGGTAACTGTTCTTCCGTTTTACATAAAAGCGACCGAATCGAGCAGAAGGTTAATTGGATAGATTGAAAATTCATCGTATCTGGGTTGTATTAGATTAGGTTTATATAGTTATACTCACCAGGTAACTGTTCTTCCGTTATACATAAGAACGACTGAATTGAACACAAGGTTGAATGGATAGACTAAACAATAATCGTATCTGGGGTTGTATTCGAGTATATCGTGATGATTATCATATAGTATGTCTAACCAGGTAACAGTTCTTCCGTTGAACATACGAGCAACCGAATCGAACATAAGGTTGGATGGATAGATTGAACAATCATTGTATCTGGGTTGTCTCCAATTATATCGTTATGCTGTATATTTAGTTACACCTACCATGTAACGGTTCTTTCGTTACACATACGAGCGTATGAATCGAACATAAGGTTGGATGGTTAGACGGAACGATAATTGTAACTAAGTTGTATTCGATTATATCGTGGTGATGTTTATATAGTAATACTCACCAGGTGACTGTTCTTGCGTTATACATACGAGCGACCCAATCGAACAAATGGTTGGATCGATAGACGGAATGATCATTGTATCTGAGTTGTATTCGATTATATCGTGATGACGTTCATATAGAAATACTCACCATGTTACTGTTCTTTCGTTATACATACGAGCAACCGAATCGAACAGAAGGTTGAATGGATAGTATCTGGGTTGTATTCGATTATGATGTTATGCTGTGTATATAGTTATACACATAAGGTGACGGTATTCTCGTTTTACATACGAGCGACCGAATCGAGCAGAAGGTTGAATTCAGTATAGATTGAACAATCATCGTATCTGTGTTGTATTCGATTATTTCGTGATGATAATTATATATTATGTCTAACCAGGTAACTGTTCTTCCGTTATACATACGAGCAACCGAATCGAACATAAGGTTGAATGGATAGATTGAAAAATCATTGTATCTGGGTTGTCTCCGATTATATCTTTATGCTGTATATTAAGATAGAGTATCTGGGTTGTATTCGATGATGATGTTATGCTGTGTATATAGTTATACACACTAGGTGACGGTATTTCCGTTTTACATACGAGCGACAGAAACGAACAGAAAGTTGAATGGATAGACTGAACAATCAATGTATCTGGGTAGTATCCGATTATATCGCAATTCTGTATATATAGTGATACTTACCAGGTGACGATACTTCCGTTACAAAAACTAGCAACTGAATCGAACAGAATGTTGAATGGTTAGACGAAACGATAATTGTATCTGAGTTGTATTGGATGATATCGTGATGATGTTCATAAAGCAATACTCACCAGGTAACTGTCCTTTCGTTTTACATACAAGCGACCGAATCGAGCAGAAGGTTAAATGGATAGATTGAACAATCATCGTATCTGAGTTGTATTCGATTATGTTTATATAGTTATACTCACCAGGTAACTGTTCTTCCGTTATACATACGAGCATCTGAATTGAGCAGAAGGTTAAATAGATAGATTGAACAATCATCGTATCTGGGTTGTATTCGATTATGTTTATATAGTTATACTCACCAGGTAACTGTTCTTCCGTTTTACATACGAGCAACAAAATTGAACAGAAGGTTGAATGGATAGACTGAACAATCATCGTATCTGGGTTGTATTTGATTATATCGTGATGATTATCATATAGTATGTCTAACCAGGTAACAGTTCTTCCGTTATACATACGAGCAACCGAATCGAACATAAGGTTGAATGGAAGTGTGCAAAAATATGGTTACTACGATAAGAATATTGGAAAATGAGAGTGCCACTTATTCAAAGAAGCTGAAAGAAATTGAAATAGAATCAGAAAATAAAATTGAAGTACTGAATAAAAAAGTTGAAGAATTAAATTGTTTGAATGAATTAATGAAGGAAAATCGATCTAAATATATGCAAATAATAAAAGAAACAAAAATAATAAATGAAGGAAAAAACAAAAGCATTATAATAGTTGAAGAAAATAATAGAAGAGAAACTCAAAGAAATCAGGACGAAGTGAATCGTAAAGAATGTGACGAGGACCAAAAATTAGACACAAAAATTCAACAGAAAAAGACATCGATGCTATGTGTTGAAACAGGACATTTGGATCCCAATATCAACCAAGCGGGAAATGAGAAATGTAGAAATGATAAATTGACGAATATAGAAAAGGAGAACAAAGAGCAGAAAGTATTGATTTTATGTGATGAAAGTGGAAAAAATATTGGAAATATGTTAGAGGCAAGATTGAAGTGTAATGTATTAACAATAATAAAACCAGGAGCTTTTTTTGAGAATATTATAGAAAATATAGAAGAGCTATCAGAAAATTTTACATTATCTGATTATATAGTGGTAATGGGTGGGATCAATAATTTCAAAAGTAAAGTATATCCTAAAGTTAGTAAAATACATGGTAAGATAAAACATTGCACACACACAAATATTTTATTTATGGCAATACCTGAAAATGGTCATAATCAGAAGGCCAATTACTTCATAAGAAAATTCAATAGTAAATTTAATGAATATGTCTTACATTTGGATAGATATGCAGAAGGAAAAGTAAGTTGGATAGATATATTAAATACAAAGGGAATCTTTTCTGGGAAAAGAGGATGGTGTAATAAAATAGTAGAAGAAATTAAATGTGGTAAAAAAAATAGTAATTTGTATTTTTTGACTGGCAAAAATAATGAAAAAATATATAATGAAAAAGCCGTTAATGAACAAAATAAATCACAATTAGATGGAGACCTGAAAGAAGATAATTTTTTAGGCCATATTCGAATAGAAGTAGAGGAACTATAACTAACAACAAAAATAATGCATTTTTCAACTGTTTTCTTCTGTATCTCAATTCTCAAAGTTTAACAGCTCATTATGATGAAATATACAATTTGGTTGTTAATAAAAAACCTGTTATTGTATGTTTGACGGAAACTCATTTGACGGAGGAAATTGAAAATGTAGAAATTAGTATTCCTGGATATAATATTAATAGGGTGAATAGCAACAGTCGTCATACAGGGGGTGTTTTGATATATTGTAAAAATAATTATTCTATTAGTAATATTGCCGAATATACAGTACAAAAAGTATACTGGTTTATGTCATTAAGAATACTAATTGATCAATGTTTTTATAATATTGTATGTCTATATAGATCGCCTGCTAAAAGTCCAGTTATGTTTTTGGATTTTTTTGAAGAATGGTGTAATGTTAGTATATTAGACAGGAGTGAAAATATCATTATTGTGGGTGACTTCAACATAAATTGGCTAGATGAACATGATATATACAGTAAAAGACTCAGGAATTATGTTCAAGAAATTGGTTTTGAAAATTTTGTATCAGAAATAACACATCCTAATAACTCTGGTGGATCTATGATTGACTTAGTAATCACAAACAAGGATAATATGATGACCGAAGTATTGAAAGAACCGCGAATAGGTACACATTATAATATAGTGATGAGGAAATATTATGAAAAACACAAACCACAGTACATCATGAGTAGGGGTCGAAATATAGATTATAATAAAATCAATGTACTATTAGGTCAAATGGATTGGGATTATAGAAATTATGATGTGGATAAAAAATTTCAGAGGTTAATAAATACAATAATGAATGTGTATAATGAGGTGGCTCCAAAAAAAGAAATGAAAATCAGATATCATTATCAGAAGTGGTGGAATGATGTAGTTGAGAGAGCAGCTCAGCATAGGGATGAATGTTACAAACAATATACACTTGCAAAAACTGAAGAGAATTGGGTGCTTTATAAACATGCCAGAAATAATGTTGTGAAGGAAATAAGAACAGAAAAACGGAAATACTATGAACATATGATAGATTGTAACAAGGGTGATTCTATTGAGATGTGGAAGACGCTCAAGAAAATCATTCCAAAGAAAAATGAAGGTAATGTCAATATTCTAGAATTGAAAATTGATGATGATGAAACATATACCAACCCATTAGTAATTCCTGATGTGTTGAATAATTATTATGTCAAGAGTATACAAATGATCAGTGATCGAATTGAAAGTATATCAGGACCAGAATTTTCCATTGATGATAATTGTGTTGGAGTTAAACTTGAGCATTTCAAGTTAGTGACCTATTCAGAACTCAAAACCATAATATTTAATCTACCCAATAAAAGAAGTCCTGATGAGATTGATATTTCATTGATTAAAAAATGTTATGAAAATTTGAGTAATCCAATTCTGAATGTGATTAACTCGTCAATGCTGGTGGGGAAAGTACCAAATGAGATGAAAAAAGCTACAATTGTACCTATACCAAAAGTATCAAATTCGTTAAATGCCTGTGATTTACGCCCAGTTAATATGATTTGTTCTTTGGGAAAAGTACTTGAAAAAGTTGTTTATGAACAGTTAATAGACTTTCTGGAAAAAAATGAGAGAATAACAATGTACCAATCTGGTTTTCGTAGCAAGAATAACTGTGAGTATACCATTCAGTGTGTGCTGGCAGAATGGAAATCAAACCTTCAGCAAAATCATATAACTCTAGCTGTATTTTTAGATTTACAGAGGGCATTTGAAACCGTTGATAGATCTAGTTTGCTGAAGAAACTACATCAAATAGGGATTCAGGGGTTGGCTTTGCAATGGCTGACAGATTACCTAGATAAGAGAACACAAAAACTTAAATTGAATAATATGATATCTACAGAAATACAGAATAAAATGGGTGTCCCACAAGGAAGTGTTTTGGGTCCGTTGTTATTCTTGGTATACATAAATGACATAATTGAATATGTTGATTGTAAAATTCATTTATTTGCTGATGATACTCTGATATACTATGAAAGCCCAAGCATTAACGACTGCTTCATAAATATTAATAATAATTTAGAAATTGTGTACAAATATTGCTGTGCTAATTTATTGAAAGTTAATGTGAAAAAAACTAAGTGGATGCTTATTGGAAATGGTGCAAACGCGAAAACGTGTGTCTCTAATAAAATAAATATTGGTGAGGAAATCATAGAAGAAGTCACAAAATATAAATATTTAGGAGTCATTATAGACAGAAATTTAAAATTTAAAGAACATTGTAATTACATATCCAAGAATATAGCATATAAAGTAAATTATTTGAGTAGATGTAAATGTATTAGTCAATGGGCAAAGCTAACAATTTATAACACTTGCATACTACCTCATTTTAATTACTGTTCAACAGTTTTATATCTACTGAACCAGAATGAAATTAATCGTCTACAAAAATTACAAAACAGGAGTATGAGAATCATTTTGGAATGTTCCAGACTCACATCAATTAAAGAAATGCTAGTGGTATTAGGATGGCTCACAGTAGAAAATTTTGTGAAATTGTATACTATGATCTTCATTCATAAAGTGAAACATGGTCTTACTCCTAGATATTTGCAGGATAAGATACTCTACAACACGGACATTCATGAACATAATACTAGAGGACGGCAATTACCAAATGAAATAAAAAATAGTGCATCTCTTGGATCGTTCAAAGTGAAGTTAAGAAATTTTTTAATGACCAGATGATAGTGAGACATTTTTCGTGTTATCTCCTGGCTAGATTTTATTTTTAGGATCATTCTTGTATCAAATTGGTTTTAATGTGTTTTTTCAATGTGTTTTTATGTATGTTTGTATTCAAAAACTTATTGACCTATATTTATGACTGTGTATATATTTAAACATTAATTTTAATTTTCTGATTCCATACTTTTTTATGTAATTGACAAACTTTATGTATTAGTCATTGGCTAAATAAACGATTTATATATAGATTGAACAATCATTGTATCTGGGTTATATCCGAATATATCGTTATGCTGTTTATTTAGTTTAGCCTAGAATGTGACGGTTCTTTCGTTACACATACAAGCGACTGAATCGTAGAGAAGGGTGAATGCATAGACTGAACAATCATCGTATCTGGGTTGTATTCGATTATTTCGTGATGATTATTACATATTGTGTCTAACCAGGTAACTGTTCTTCCGTTATACATACGAGCAAACGAATCGAACATAAGGTTGAATGGATAGATTGAACAATCATTGTATCTGGGTTGTCTCCGATTATATCGTTATGCTGTATATTTAGTTACACCTACCATGTAACGGTCCTTTGGTTACACATAAGAGCGTCTGAATCGAACATAAGGTTGGATGGTTAGACGAAACGATAATTGTAACTGAGTTGTATTCGATTATATCGGGGTGATGTTTATATAATAATACTCACCAGGTGACTGTTCTTGCGTTATACATACGAGCGACCCAATCGAACATATGGTTGGATGGATAGACGGAATTATCATTGTATCTGAGTTGTATTCGATTATATCGTGATGACGTTCATATAGAAATACTCACCAGGTTACTGTTCTTTCGTTATACATACGAGCAACCGAATCGAACAGGAGGTTGAATGGATAGTATCTGGGTTGTATTCGATTATGATGTTATGCTGTGTATATATTCATACACACTAGGTGACGGTATTTCCGTTTTACATACGAGCGACCGAAACGAACAGAAAGTTGAATGGATAGACTGAACAATCAATGTATCTGGGTGGTATCCGATTATATCGCAATTCTGTATATATAGTGATACTTACCAGGTGACGATACTTCCGTTACACAAACTAGCGACTGAATCGAACAGAATGTTGAATGGTTAGACGAAACGATAATTGTATCTGAGTTGTATTCGATGATATCGTGATGATATTTATATAGCAATACTCACCAGGTAACTGTCCTTTCGTTTTACATACAAGCGACCGAATCGAGCAGAAGGTTAAATGGATAGATTGAACAATCATCGTATCTGAGTTGTATTCGATTATGTTTATATAGTTATACTCACCAGGTAACTGTTCTTCCGTTATACATACGAGCAACTGAATTGAACAGAAGGTTGAATGGATAGACTGAACAATCATTGTATCTGGGTTATATCCGAATATATCGTTATGCTGTATATTTAGTTTAGCCTAGAATGTAACGGTTCTTTCGTTACACATACGAGCGACTGAATCGTAGAGAAGGGTGAATGGATAGACTGAACAATCATCGTATCTGGGTTGTATTCGATTATTTCGTGATGATTATTACATATTATGTCTAACCAGGTAACTGTTCTTCCGTTATACATACGAGCAACCGAATCGAACATAAGAATGAATGGATAGATTGAAAAATCATTGTTTCTGGGTTGTCTCCGATTATATCTTTATGCTGTATATTTAGATACACCTACCATGTAACGGTTCTTTCGTTACACATACGAGCGTCTGAATCGAACATAAGGTTGGATGGTTAGACGGAACGATAATTGTAACTGAGTTGTATTCGATTATATCGTGGTAATGTTTATATGGTTATACTCACCAGGTGACTGTTCTTTCGTTATACATACGAGCAACCGAATCGAACAGAAGGTTTAATGTATAGTATCTGGGTTGTATTCGATTATGATGTTATGCTGTGTATATAGTTATACACATAAGGTGACGGTATGCTCGTTTTACATACGAGCGACCGAATCGAGCAGAAGGTTGAATTCAGTATAGATTGAACAATCATCGTATCTGTGTTGTATTCGATTATGTTCATATAGTTATACTCACCAGGTAACTGTTCTTTCGTTATACATACGAGCGACTGAATTGAACAGAAGGTTGAATGGATAGTATATGAGTTGTATTCGAATATGATGTTATGCTGTGTATATAGTTATACACACTAGGTGACGGTATGCCCGTTTTACATACGAGCGATCGAAACAAAAAGAAAGTTGAATGAATAGACTGAACAATCAATGTATCTGGGTGGTATCCGATTATATCGCAATACTGTATATATAGTGATACTTATCAGGTGACGGTACTTCCGTTACACATACTAGCGACTAAATCGAACAGAAGGTTAAATGGTTAGACAAAACGATAATTGTATCTGAGTTGTATTCGATGATATCGTGATGATGTTTATATAGCAATACTCACCAGGTAACTGTTCTTCCGTTTTACATACAAGCGACCGAATCGAGCAGAAGTTTGAATGGATAGATTGAACAATCATCGTATCTGGGTTGTATTCGATAATATTTATATAGTTATACTCACCAGGTAACTGTTCCTTCGTTATACATACGAGCGACTGAATTAAACAGAAGGTTGAATTGATAGACTAAACAATAATCGTATCTGGGGTTGTATTCGATTATATCGTGATGATGTTTTTATAGTTATACTCACCAGGTAAATGTCCTTTCTTTATACGTAAGAGCGACCGAATCGAAGAGAATGTTGAGTGGAAAGACTGTACAATCATCCTTTCTGGGTTGTATTCGATTATATCGTGATGATAATCATATAGTATGTCTAACCAAGTAACAAATCTTCCGTTAGACATACGAGCAACCGAATCGAACATAAGGTTGAATGGATAGTATCTGGGTCGTATTCGATTATGATGTTATGCTGTGTATATAGTTATACACACTAGGTGACGGTATTCCCGTTTTACATACGAGCGACCGAAACGAACAGAAAGTTGAATGGATAGACTGAACAATCAATGTATCTTGGTGGTATCCGATTATATCGCAATACTGTATATATAGTGATACTTACCAGGTGACGGTACTTCCGTTACACATACTAGCGACTGAATCGAACAGAAGGTTAAATGGTTAGACGAAACGATAATTGTATCTGAGTTGTATTCGATGATATCGTGATGATTATATAGCAATACTCACCAGGTAACTGTTCTTCCGTTTTACATACAAGCGACCGAATCGAGCAGAAGGTTGAATGGATAGATTGAACAATCATCGTATCTGGGTTGTATTCGATAATGTTTATATAGTTATACTCACCAGGTAACTGTTCTTCCGTTATACATACGAGCGACTGAATTGAACAGAAGGTTGAATGGTTAGACTAAACAATAATCGTATCTGGGTTGTATTCGAGTATATCGTGATGATGTTCATATAGTTATACTCACCAGGTAACTGTTCTCCAGTTATACATAAGAGCAACCGAATCGAACATAAGGTTAGATGGATAGATTGAACAATCATTGTATCTGGGTTGTCTCCAATTATATCGTTATGCTGTATATTTAGTTACACCTACCATGTAACGGTTCTTTCGTTACACATACGAGCGTATGAATCGAACATAAGGTTGGATGGTTAGACGGAACGATAATTGTAACTGAGTTGTATTCGATTGTATCGTGGTGATGTTTATATAGTAATACTCACCAGGTGACTGTTCTTGCGTCATACATACGAGCGACCCAATCGAACAGAAGGTTGGATGGATAGACGGAATGATTATTTTATCTGAGTTGTATTCGATTATATCGTGATGACGTTCATATAGAAATACTCACCAGGTGACTGTTCTTTCGTTATACATACGAGCAACCGAATCGAACAGGAGGTTGAATGGATAGTATCTGGGTTGTATTCGATTATGATGTTATGCTGTGTATATAGTTATACACACTAGGTGACGGTTTTCCCGTTTTACATACGAGCGACAGAAACGAACAGAAAGTTGAATGGATAGACTGAACAATCAATGTATCTGGGTGGTATCCGATTATATCGCAATACTGTATATATAGTGATACTTACCAGGTGACAGTACTCCCGTTACACATACTAGCGACTGAATCGAACAGAAGGTTAAATGGTTAGACGAAACGATAATTGTATCTGAGTTGTATTCGATGATATCGTGATGATGTTTATAGCAATACTCACCAGGCAACTGTTCTTCCGTTTTTTATACAAGCGACCGAATTGAGCAGAAGGTTAGATAGATAGATTGAACAATCATCGTATCTGGGTTGTATTCGATTATGTTTATATAGTTATACTCACCAGGTAACTGTTCTTCCGTTATACATACGAGCAACTGAATTGAACAGAAGGTTGAATGGATAGACTGAACAATCATCGTATCTGGGTTGTATTTGATTATATCGTGATGATTGTCATATAGTATGTCTAACCAGGTAACAGTTCTTCCGTTATACATACGAGCAACCGAATCGAACATAAGGTTGAATGGATAGATTGAACAATCATTGTATCTGGGTTATTTCCGAATATATCGTTATGCTGTATATTTAGTTTAGCCTAGAATGTAACGGTTCTTTCGTTACACATACGAGCGACTGAATCGTAGAGTAGGGTGAATGGATAGACTGAACAATCATCGTATCTGGGTTGTATTCGATTATTTCGTGATGATTATTACATATTATGTCTAACCAGGTAACTGTTCTTCCGTTATACATAAGAGCAAACGAATCGAACATAAGGTTGAATGGATAGATTGAACAATCATTGTATCTGGGTTGTCTCCGATTATATCGTTATGCTGTATATTTAGTTACACCTACCATGTAACGGTTCTTTCGTTACACATAAGAGCGTCTGAATCGAACATAAGGTTGGATGGTTAGACGAAACGATAATTGTAACTGAGTTGTATTCGATTATATCGTGGTGATGTTTATATAATAATACTCACCAGGTGACTGTTCTTGCGTTATACATACGAGCGACCCAATCGAACATATGGTTGGATGGATAGACGGAATGATCATTGTATCTGAGTTGTATTCGATTATATCGTGATGACGTTCATATAGAAATACTCACCAGGATACTGTTCTTTCGTTATACATACGAGCAACCGAATCGAACAGGAGGTTGAATGGATAGTATCTGGGTTGTATTCGATTATGATGTTATGCTGTGTATATATTCATACACACTAGGTGACGGTATTCCCGTTTTACATACGAGCGACCGAAACGAACAGAAAGTTGAATGGATAGACTGAACAATCAATGTATCTGGGTGGTATCCGATTATATCGCAATTCTGTATATATAGTGATACTTACCAGGTGACGATACTTCCGTTACACAAACTAGCGACTGATTCGAACATAATGTTGAATGGTTAGACGAAACGATAATTGTATCTGAGTTGTATTCGATGATATCGTGATGATGTTTATATAGCAATACTCACCAGGTAACTGTCCTTTCGTTTTACATACAAGCGACCGAATCGAGCAGAAGGTTGAATGGATAGATTGAACAATCATCGTATCTGAGTTGTATTCGATTATGTTCATATAGTTATACTCACCAGTTACCTGTTCTTCCGTTATACATACGAGCAACCGAATCGAACATAAGGTTGAATGGATAGATTGAACAATCATCGTATCTGAGTTGTATCCGATTATGTTTATATAGTTATACTCACCAGGTAACTGTTCTTCCGTTATACATTCGAGCGACTGAATTGAACAGAAGGTTGAATGGGTAGACTAAACAATGATCGTATCTGGGGTTGTATTCGATCATATCGTGATGATGTTTATATAGTTATACTCACCAGGTAACTGTTCTCCAGTTTTACATAAGAGCGACTGAACTGAACAGAAGGTTGAATGGATAGACTGAACAATCATCGAATCTGGGTTGTATTCGATTATTTCGTGATGATTATTATATATTATGTCTAACCAGGTAACTGTTCTTCCGTTATACATACGAGCAACCGAATCGAACATAAGGTTGAATGGATAGATTGAAAATTCATTGTATCTGGGTTGTCTCCGATTATATCTTTATGCTGTATATTTAGATACACCTACCATGTAACGGTTCTTTCGTTACACATACGAGCGTCTGAATCGAACATAAGGTTGGATGGTTAGACGGAACAATAATTGTAACTGAGTTGTATTCGATTATATCGTGGTTATGTTTATATAGTAATACTAACCAGGTGACTGTTCTTTCGTTATACATACGAGCAACCGAATCGAACAGAAGGTTGAATGTATAGTATCTGGGTTGTATTCGATTATGATGTTATGCTGTGTATATAGTTATACACACTAGGTGAAGGTATTCCCGTTTTACATACGAGCGATCGAAACGAACAGAAAGTTGAATGGATGGACTGAACAATCAATGTATCTGGTTGATATACGATTATATCGCAATACTGTATATATAGTGATACTTACCAGGTGACGGTACTTCCGTTACACATACTAGCGACTGGATCGAACAGAAGGTTAAATGGTTAGACGAAGCGATAATTGTATCTGAGTTGTATTCGATGATATCGTGATGATGTTTATATAGCAATACTCACCAGGTGACTGTTCTTCCGTTTTACATACAAGCGACCGAATCGAGCAGAAGGTTTAATTCAGTATAGATTGAACAATCATCGTATCTGTGTTGTATTCGATTATGTTCATATAGTTATACTCACCAGGTAACTGTTCTTCCGTTATACATACGAGCGACTTAATTGAACAGAAGGTTGAATGGATAGTATATGAGTTGTATTCGATTATGATGTTATGCTGTGAATATAGTTATACACACTAGGTGACGGTATTCCCGTTTTACATACGAGCGACCGAAACAAAAAGAAAGTTGAATTAATAGACTGAACAATCAATGTATCTGGGTGGTATCCGATTATATCGCAATACTGTATATATAGTGATACTTACCAGGTGACGGTACTTCCGTTACACATACTAGCGACTGAATCGAACAGAAGGTTAAATGGTTAGACAAAACGATAATTGTATCTGAGTTGTATTCGATGATATCGTGATGATGTTTATATAGCGATACTCACCAGGTAACTGTTCTTCCGTTTTACATACAAGTGACCGAATCGAGCAGAAGTTTGAATGGATAGATTGAACAATCATCGTATCTGGGTTGTATTCGATAATGTTTATAAAGTAATACTCACCAGGTAACTGTTCTTGCGTTATACATACGAGCGACCTAATCGAACAGAAGGTTGGATGGATAGACGGAATGATAATTTTATCTGAGTTGTATTCGATTATATCGTGATGACGTTCATATAGAAATACTCACCAGGTGACTGTTCTTTCGTTATACATACGAGCAACCGAATCGAACAGGAGGTTGAATGGATAGTATCTGGGTTGTATTCGATTATGATGTTATGCTGTGTATATAGTTATACACACTAGGTGACGGTTTTCCCGTTTTACATACGAGCGACAGAAACGAACAGAAAGTTGAATGGATAGACTGAACAATCAATGTATCTGGGTGGTATCCGATTATATCGCAATACTGTATATATAATGATACTTACCAGGTGACAGTACTCCCGTTACACATACTAGCGACTGAATCGAACAGAAGGTTAAATGGTTAGACGAAACGATAATTGTATCTGAGTTGTATTCGATGATATCGTGATGATGTTTATATAGCGATACTCACCAGGTAACTGTTCTTCCGTTTTACATACAAGTGACCGAATCGAGCAGAAGTTTGAATGGATAGATTGAACAATCATCGTATCTGGGTTGTATTCGATAATGTTTATAAAGTAATACTCACCAGGTAACTGTTCTTGCGTTATACATACGAGCGACCTAATCGAACAGAAGGTTGGATGGATAGACGGAATGATAATTTTATCTGAGTTGTATTCGATTATATCGTGATGACGTTCATATAGAAATACTCACCAGGTGACTGTTCTTTCGTTATACATACGAGCAACCGAATCGAACAGGAGGTTGAATGGATAGTATCTGGGTTGTATTCGATTATGATGTTATGCTGTGTATATAGTTATACACACTAGGTGACGGTTTTCCCGTTTTACATACGAGCGACAGAAACGAACAGAAAGTTGAATGGATAGACTGAACAATCAATGTATCTGGGTGGTATCCGATTATATCGCAATACTGTATATATAATGATACTTACCAGGTGACAGTACTCCCGTTACACATACTAGCGACTGAATCGAACAGAAGGTTAAATGGTTAGACGAAACGATAATTGTATCTGAGTTGTATTCGATGATATCGTGATGATGTTTATTGCAATACTCACCAGGCAACTGTTCTTCCGTTTTTTACAAGCGACCGAATTGAGCAGAAGGTTAGATAGATAGATTGAACAATCATCGTATCTGGGTTGTATTCGATTATGTTTATATAGTTATACTCACCAGGTAACTGTTCTTCCGTTATACATACGAGCAACTGAATTGAACAGAAGGTTGAATGGATAGACTGAACAATCATCGTATCTGGGTTGTATTTGATTATATCGTGATGATTATCATATAGTATGTCTAACCAGGTAACAGTTCTTCCGTTATACATACGAGCAACCGAATCGAACATAAGGTTGAATGGATAGATTGAACAATCATTGTATCTGGGTTATATCCGAGTATATCGTTATGCTGTATATTTAGTTTAGCCTAGAATGTAACGGTTCTTTCGTTACACATACGAGCGACTGAATCGTAGAGGAGGGTGAATGGATAGACTGAACAATCATCGTATCTGGGTTGTATTCGATTATTTCGTGATGATTATTACATATTATGTCTAACCAGGTAACTGTTCTTCCGTTATACATAAGAGCAAACGTATCGAACATAAGGTTGAATGGATAGATTGAACAATCATTGTATCTGGGTTGTCTCCGATTATATCGTTATGCTGTATATTTAGTTACACCTACCATGTAACGGTTCTTTCGTTACACATAAGAGCGTCTGAATCGAACATAAGGTTGGATGGTTAGACGAAACGATAATTGTAACTGAGTTGTATTCGATTATATCGTGGTGATGTTTATATAATAATACTCACCAGGTGACTGTTCTTGCGTTATACATACGAGCGACCCAATCGAACATATGGTTGGATGGATAGACGGAATGATCATTGTATCTGAGTTGTATTCTATTATATCGTGATGACGTTCATATAGAAATACTCACCAGGTTACTGTTCTTTCGTTATACATATGAGCAACCGAATCGAACAGGAGGTTGAATGGATAGTATCTGGGTTGTATTCGATAATGATGTTATGCTGTGTATATATTCATACACACTAGGTGACGGTATTCCCGTTTTACATACGAGCGACCGAAACGAACAGAAATATGAAATGGATAGACTGAACAATCAATGTATCTGGGTTGTATCCGATTATATCGCAATTCTGTATATATAGTGATACTTACCAGGTGACGATACTTCCGTTACACAAACTAGCGACTGAATCGAACATAATGTTGAATGGTTAGACGAAACGATAATTGTATCTGAGTTGTATTCGATGATATCGTGATGATGTTTATATAGCAATACTCACCAGGTAACTGTCCTTTCGTTTTACATACAAGCGACCGAATCGAGCAGAAGGTTAAATGGATAAATTGAACAATCATCGTATCTGAGTTGTATTCGATTATGTTCATATAGTTATACTCACCAGTTACCTGTTCTTCCGTTATACATACGAGCAACCGAATCGAACATAAGGTTGAATGGATAGATTGAACAATCATCGTATCTGAAATGTATTCGATTATGTTTATATAGTTATACTCACCAGGTAACTGTTCTTCCGTTATACATACGAGCGACTGAATTGAACAGAAGGTTGAATGGGTAGACTAAACAATGATCGTATCTGGGGTTGTATTCGATTATATCGTGATGATGTTTATATAGTTATACTCACCAGGTAACTGTTCTCCAGTTATACATAAGAGCGACTGAACTGAACAGAAGGTTGAATGGATAGACTGAACAATCATCGAATCTGGGTTGTATTCGATTATTTCGTGATGATTATTATATATTATGTCTTCATTGTATCTGGGTTGTCTCCGATTATATCTTTATGCTGTATATTTAGATACACCTACCATGTGACGGTTCTTTCGTTACACATACGAGCGTCTGAATCGAACATAAGGTTGGATGGTTAGACGGAACGATAATTGTAACTGAGTTGTATTCGATTATATCGTGATGACGTTCATATAGAAATACTCACCAGGTTACTGTTCTTTCGTTATACATACGAGCAACCGAATCGAACAGAAGGTTGAATGGATAGTATCTGGGTTGTATTCGATTATATCGTGGTAATGTTTATATAGTGATACTAACCAGGTGACTGTTCTTTCGTTATACATACGAGCAACCGAATCGAACAGAAGGTTGAATGTATAGTATCTGGGTTGTATTCGATTATGATGTTATGCTGTGTTTATAGTTATACACACTAGGTGAAGGTATTCCCGTTTTACATACGAGCGATCGAAACGAACAGAAAGTTGAATGGATAGACTGAACAATCAATGTATCTGGTTGGTATACGATTATATCGCAATACTGTATATATATTGATACTTACCAGGTGACGGTACTTCCGTTACACATACTAGCGACTGAATCGAACAGAAGGTTAAATGGTTAGACGAAGCGATAATTGTATCTGAGTTGTATTCGATGATATCGTGATGATGTTTATATAGCAATACTCACCAGGTAACTGTTCTTCCGTTTTACATAAGAACGACTGAATTGAACACAAGGTTGAATGGATAGACTAAACAATAATCGTATCTGGGGTTGTATTCGAGTATATCGTGATGATTATCATATAGTATGTCTAACCAGGTAACAGTTCTTCCATTAAACATACGAGCAACCGAATCGAACATAAGGTTGGATGGATGGATTGAACAATCATTGTATCTGGGTTGTCTCCGATTATATCGTTATGCTGTATATTTAGTTACACCTACCATGTAACGGTTCTTTCGGTACACATACGAGCGTCTGAATCGAACATAAGGTTGGATGGTTAGACGGATCGATAATTGTAACTGAGTTGTATTCGATTATATCGTGATGACGTTCATATAGAAATACTCACCAGGTTACTGTTCTTTCGTTATACATACGAGCAACCGAATCGAACAGAAGGTTGAATGGATAGTATCTGGGTTGTATTCGATTATGATGTTATGCTGTGTATATAGTAATACACATAAGGTGACGGTATTCTCGTTTTACATACGAGCGACCGAAACGAACAGAAAGTTGAATGGATAGACTGAACAATCAATGTATCTGGGTGGTATCCGATTATATCGCAATACTGTATATATAGTGATACTTACCAGGTGACGGTACTTCCGTTACACATACTAGCGACTGAATCGAACAGAAGGTTAAATGGTTAGACGAAACGATAATTGTATCTGAGTTGTATTCGATGATATCGTGATGATGTTTATATAGCAATACTCACCAGGTAACTGTTCTTCCGTTTTACATACAAGTGGCCGAATCGAGCAGAAGGTTGAATTCAGTATAGATTGAACAATCATCGTATCTGTGTTGTATTCGATTATGTTCATATAGTTATACTCACCAGGTAACTGTTCTTCCGTATAACATACGAGCGACTGAATTGAACAGAAGGTTGAATGGATAGTATATGAGTTGTATTCGATTATGATGTTATGCTGTGTATATAGTTATACACACTAGGTGACGGTATTCCCGTTTTACATACGAGCGACCGAAACATAAAGAAAGTTGAATTAATAGACTGAATCTGGGTGGTATCCGATTATATCGCAATACTGTATATATAGTGATACTTACCAGGTGACGGTACTTCCGTTACACATACTAGCGACTGAATCGAACAGAAGGTTAAATGGTTAGACGAAACGATAATTGTATCTGAGTTGTATTCGATGATATCGTGATGATGTTTAGATAGCAATACTCACCAGGTAACTGTTCTTCCGTTTTACTTACAAGCGACCGAATCGAGCAGAAGGTTGAATGGATAGATTGAACAATCATCGTATCTGGGTTGTATTCGATAATGTTTATACAGTTATACTCACCAGGTAACTGTTCTTTCGTTATACATACGAGCGACTGAATTGAACAGAAGGTTGAATGGTTAGACTAAACAATAATCGTATCTGGGGTTGTATTCGAGTATATCGTGATGATGTTTATAGTTATACTCACCAGGTAACTGTTCTTCCGTTAAACATACGAGCAACCGAATCGAACATAAGGTTGGATGGATAGATTGAACAATCATTGTATCTGGGTTGTCTCCGATTATATGGTTATGCTGTATATTTAGTTACACCTACCATGTTACGGTTCTTTCGTTACACATACGAGCGTCTGAATCGAACATAAGGTTGGATGGTTAGACGGAACGATAATTGTAACTGAGTTGTATTCGATTGTATCGTGGTGATGTTTATATAGTAATACCCACCAGGTGACTGTTCTTGCGTTATACATACGAGCGACCCAATCGAACAGAAGGTTGGATGGATAGACGGAATGATAATTGTATCTGAGTTGTATTCGATTATATCGTGATGACGTTCATATAGAAATATTCACCAGGTTACTGTTCTCTCGTTATACATACGAGCAACCGAATCGAACAGGAGGTTGAATGGATAGTATCTGGGTTGTATTCGATTATGATGTTATGCTGTGTATATAGTTATACACACTAGGTGACGGCATTCCCGTTTTACATACGAGCGACCGAAACGAACAGAAAGTTGAATGGATAGACTGAACAATCAATGTATCTGGGTGGTATCCGATTATATCGCAATACTGTATATATAGTGATACTTACCAGGTGACGGTACTTCCGTTACACATACTAGCGACTGAATCGAACAGAAGGTTAAATGGTTAGACGAAACGATAATTGTATCTGAGTTGTATTCGATGATATCGTGATGATGTTTATATAGCAATACTCACCAGGTACCTGTTCTTCCGTTATACATACGAGCAACCGAATCGAACATAAGGTTGAATGGATAGATTGAACAATCATCGTATCTGAGTTGTATTCGATTATTTTTATATAGTTATACTCACCAGGTAACTGTTCTTTCGTTATACATACGAGCGACTGAATTGAACAGAAGGTTGAATGGGTAGACTAAACAATGATCGTATCTGGGGTTGTATTCGATTATATCGTGATGATGTTTATATAGTTATACTCACCAGGTAACTGTTCTCCAGTTATACATAAGAGCGACTGAACTGAACAGAAGGTTGAATGGATAGACTGAACAATCATCGAATCTGGGTTGTATTCGATTATTTCGTGATGATTATTATATATTATGTCTAACCAGGTAACTGTTCTTCCATTATACATACGAGCAACCGAATCGAACATAAGGTTGAATGGATAGATTGAAAATTCATTGTATCTGGGTTGTATTCGATTATATCGTGATGATTATCATATAGTATGTCTAACCAGGTAACAGTTCCTCCTTTTAACATACGAGCAACCGAATCGAACATAAGGATGAATGGATAGATTGAACAATCATCGTATCTGGGTTGTATTCGATTATGTTTATATAGTTATACTCACCAGGTAACTGTTCTTCCGTTATACATACGAGCGACTGAATTGAACAGAAGGTTGAATGGATAGACTAAACAATAATCGTATCTGGGGTTGTATTCGAGTATATCGTGATGATGTTTATATAGTTATACTCACCAGGTAACTGTTCTTCAGTTATACATAAGAGCGACTGAACTGAACAGAATGTTGAATGGATAGACTGAACAATCATCGTATCTGGGTTGTATTCGATTATATCGTGATGATTATCATATAGTATGTCTAACCAGGTCACAGTTCTTCCGTTGAACATACGAGCAACCGAATCGAACATAAGGTTGAATGGATAGATTGAATAATCATTGTATCTGGGTTGTCTCCGATTATATCGTTATGCTGTATATTTAGTTACACCTACCATGTAACGGTTCTTTCGTTACACATAAGAGCGTCTGAATCGAACATAAGGTTGGATGGTGTTAGACGGAACGATAATTGTAACTGAGTTGTATTCGATTATATCGTGGTGATGTTTATATAGTAATACTCACCAGGTGACTGTTCTTGCGTTATACATACGAGCGACCCAATCGAACATAAGGTTGGATGGATAGACGGAATGATAATTGTATCTGAGTTGTATTCGATTAAATCGTGATGACGTTCATATAGAAATACTCACCAGGATACTGTTCTTCCGTTATACATACGAGCAACCGAATCGAACAGAAGGTTGAATGGATAGTATCTGGGTTGTATTCGATTATGATGTTATGCTGTGTATATATTTATACACACTAGGTGACGGTATTCCCGTTTTACATACCAGCGACCGAAACGAACAGAAAGTTGAATGGATAGACTGAACAATCAATGTATCTGGGTGGTATCCGATTATATCGCAATACTGTATATATAGTGATACTCACCAGGTGACGGTACTTCCGTAACACATACTAGCGACTGAATCGAACAGAAGGTTAAATGGTTAGACGAAACGATAATTGTATCTGAGTTGTATTCGATGATATCGTGATAATGTTTATATAGCAATACTCACCAGGTAACTGTTCTTTCGTTTTACATACAAGCGACCGAATCGAGCAGAAGGTTGAATGGATAGATTGAACAATCATCGTAGCTGGGTTATATTCGATTATGTTTATACAGAAGGTTGTATGGATAGACTGAACAATCATCGTATCTGGGTTGTTTTCGATTATTTCGTGATGATTATTATATATTATGTCTAACCAGGTAACTGTTCTTCCGTTATACATACGAGCAACCGAATCGAACAGAAGGTTGAATGGATAGTATCTGGGTTGTATTCGATTATGATGTTATGCTGTGTATTTAGTTATACACATTAGGTGACGGTATTCCCGTTTTACATACGAGCGACCGAAACGAACAGAAAGTTGAATGGATAGACTGAACAATCAATGTATCTTAGTGGTATCCGATTATATCGCAATACTGTATATATAGTGATACTTACCAGGTGACGGTACTTCCGTTACACATACTAGCGACTGAATCGAACAGAAGGTTAAATGGTTAGACGAAACGATAATTGTATCTGAGTTGTATTCGATGATATCGTGATGATGTTTATATAGCAATACTCACCAGGTAACTGTCCTTCCGTTTTACATACAAGCGACCGAATCGAGCAGAAGGTTAAATTTAGTATAGATTGAACAATCATCGTATCTGGGTTGTATTCGATTATGTTTATATAGTTATACTCACCAACCAGCAAACAATTTCAGTAGGCCCAGTACTGGGCTAATACCTACCTACCAGAAGTTGCCGCTGCGGCGGAACAGTGGCAGATGACGTCGGACCAACATCAATAGGACACTCTGGCCGCCGGTAGGACCAATGCCTGTGCGCCATAATGAATACTACATTGGCCCACTTCAGGACCAATGCCTATAATACGATGATATTATGTGAAATAAAAAAGAATTCAACAGCCTTCAGCAGTCACCCATCCAAGTTCTAACCTCGCCCAACGTTGCTTTACCCTCGTTATTGTATCACATTCCGCATAGTAATGTAGCTATTGTCTTCTAATTATATATTTATTATAAATCAGTGGAATTTGAACAACAATAATTTTCTGTTATTATACATTTTAAGATGTCAATTTGGCATATTTTTTATCCTGTTAGTTGACATTTGAAATTTCTTTCGATGCTAGAATTGGTGAAGGCGGGATATTTCGAATATCGCGACATCGAAGATGGGGCCCCCTCCTTGAGTATTAAGATCTATCCAGGATGGAGGAAAGCGATACTTAGTGCATATACTGGAATCCGAACCACTTCTGGGAGTGACGGATTCTAACAGGATTTTTAATGGTGTATATTACTTGGATATGTGTGTTTCGAGCATTGATTTGACATATTTTTGATGCCTCACATTGATATGAAATGTGATTTTTCTTGCATATCGCTACTTAGAATTTGCTGACTTTTCATATAAGCGCCGGAATTGAGAAAAAAACAACATTTGAAGCAAAATGTTTCTCAACTGTTCAATAACACTTGAAACGGGCCATCATCCAGAAGATGTCGGTCGGAAGATACCCTTTTGATGATATTGGCCCATTGCTGGTTGGATTATAGATACCCGATTACAATATGCCATATATCGGGCCGACATTTTGCCGATGTAGCTTTGCCATTGCCAGCATGTACCCGACCAATCATGCATTGGGCCAGAGAGCGGCCAGAGATTCATTGTTTGCTGGGCAGGTAACTGTTCTTTCGTTATACATACGAGCGACTGAATTGAACAGAAGGTTGAATGGATAGACTAAACAATAATCGTATCTGGGGTTGTATTCGATTATATCTTGATGATGTTCATATAGTTATACTCACCAGGAAACTGTTCTCCAGTTATACATAAGAGCGACTGAACTGAACAGAAGGTTGAATGAATAGACTGAACGATCATCGTATCTGGGTTGTATTTGATCATATCGTGTTTATTATCATATAGTATGTCTAACCAGGTAACAGTTCTTCCGTTATACATACGAGCAACCGAATCGAACATAAGGTTGAATGGATAGATTGAACAATCATTGTATCTGGGTTGTCTCCGATTATATCGTTATGCTGTATATTTAGTTACACCTACCATGTAACGGTTCTTTCGTTACACATACGAGCGTCTGAATCGAACATAAGGTTGGATGGTTAGACGGAATGATAATTGTAACTGAGTTGTATTCGATTATATCGTGGTGATGTTTATATAGTAATACTCACCAGGTGACTGTTCTTGCGTTATACATACGAGCGACCCAATCGAACAGAAGGTTGGATGGATAGACGGAATGATCATTGTATCTGAGTTGTATTCGATTATATCGTGATGAAGTTCATATAAAAATACTCACCAGGTTACTGTTCTTTCGTTATACATACGAGCAACCGAATCGAACAGAAGGTTGAATGGATAGTATCTGGGTTGTATTCGATTATGATGTTATGCTGTGTATATAGTGATACACACTAGGTGACGGTATTCCCGTTTTACATACGAGCGACCGAAACGAACAGAAAGTTGAATGGATAGACTGAACAATCAATGTATCTGGTTGGTATCCGATTATATCGCAATACTGTATATATAGTGATACTTACCAGGTGACGGTACTTCCGTTACAGATACTAGCGACTGAATCGAACAGGAGGTTAAATGGTTAGACGAAGCGATAATTGTATCTGAGTTGTATTAGATGATATCGTGATGATGTTTATATAGCAATACTCACCAGGTAACTGTTCTTCCGTTTTACATAAAAGCGACCGAATCGAGCAGAAGGTTAAATGGATAGATTGAAAATTCATCGTATCTGGGTTGCATTCGATTATGTTTATATAGTTATACTCACCAGGTAACTGTTCTTCCGTTATACATGAGAACGACTCAATTGAACAGAAGGTTGAATGGATAGACTAAACAATAATCGTATCTGGGGTTGTATTCGAGTATATCGTGATGATTATCATATAGTATGTCTAACCAGGTAACAGTTCTTCCGTTAAACATACGAGCAACCGAATCGAACATAAGGTTGGATGGATAGATTGAACAATCATTGTATCTGGGTTGTCTCCGAATATATCGTTATGCTGTATTTTTAGTTACACCTACCATGTAACGGTTCATTCGTTACACATACGAGTGTCTGAATCGAACATAAGGTTGGATGGTTAGACGGAACGATAATTGTAACTGAGTTGTATTCGATTATATCGTGGTGATGTTTATATAGTAATACTCACCAGGTGACTGTTCTTGCGTTATACATACGAGCGACCCAATCGAACAGAAGGTTGAATGGATAGTATCTGGGTTGTATTCGGTTATGATGTTATGCTGTGTATATAGTTATACATATAAGGTGACGGTATTCCCGTTTTACATACGAGCGACCGAAACGAACAGAATGTTGAATGGATAGACTGAACAATCAATGTATCTGGGTGGTATCCGATTATATCGCAATACTGTATATATAGTGATACTTACGAGGTGACGGTACTTCCGTTACACATACTAGCGTCTGAATCGAACAGAAGCTAAATGGTTAGACGAAACGATAATTGTATCTGAGTTGTATTCGATGATATCGTGATGATGTTTATATGGCAATACTCACCAGGTAACTGTTCTTCCGTTTTACATACAAGCGACCGAATCGAGCAGAAGGTTGAATTCAGTATAGATTGAACAATCATCGTATCTGGGTTGTATTCTATTATGTTTATATAGTTATACTCACCAGGTAACTGTTCTTCCGTTATACATTCGAGCCACTGAATTGAACAGAAGGTTGAATGGATAGTATATGGGTTGTATTCGATTATGATGTTATGCTGTGTATATAGTTATATACACTAGGTGACGGTATTCCCGTTTTACATACGAGCGACCGAAACGAAAAAAAAGTTGAATATATAGACTGAACAATCAATGTATCTGGGTGGTATCCGATTATATCGCAATACTGTATATATAGTGATACTTACTAGGTGACGGTACTTCCGTTACACATACAAGCGACTGAATCGAACAGAAGGTTAAATGGTTAGACGAAACGATAATTGTATCTGAGTTGTATTCGATGATATCGTGATGACGTTCATATAGAAATACTCACCAGGTTACTGTTCTTTCGTTATACATACGAGCAACCGAATCAAACAGAAGGTTGAATGGATAGTATTTGGGTTGTATTCGATTATGATGTTATGCTGTGTATATAATTATACACACTTGGTGACGGTATTCCCGTTTTACATACGAGCGACCGAAACGAACAGAAAGTTGAATGGATAGACTGAACAATCAATGTATCTGGTTGGTATCCGATTATATCGCGATACTGTATATATAGTGATACTTAACAGGTGACGGTACTTCCGTTACACATACTAGCGACTGAATCGAACAGAAGGTTAAATGGTTGGACGGAACGATAATTGTATCTGAATTGTATTCGATGATATCGTGATGATGTTTATATAGCAATACTCACCAGGTTACTGTTCTTCCGTTATACATACGAGCGACTGAATTGAACAGAAGGTTGAATGGTTAGACTAAACAATAATCGTATCTGGGGTTGTTTTCGAGTATATCGTGATGATGTTTACATAGTTATACTCACCAGGAAACTCTTCTCTAGTTATACATAAGAGCGACTGAACCGAACAGAAGGTTGAATGGATAGACTGAACAATCATCGTATCTGGGTTGTATTCGATTATATCGTGATTATTATCATATAGTATGTCTTACCAGGTAACAGTTCTTCCGTTAAACATACGAGCAACCGAATCGAACATGAGGTTGGATGGATAGATTGAACAATCATTGTGTCTGAGTTGTCTCCGATTATATCGTTATGCTGTATATTCAGTTACACCTACCATGTAACGGTTCTTTCGTTACACATACGAGCGTCTGAATCGAACATTAGGTTGGATGGTTAGACGGAACGATAATTGTAACTGAGTTGTATTCGATTGTATCGTGGCGATGTTTATATAGTAATACTCACCAGGTGACTGTTCTTGCGTTATACATACGAGCGACCCAATCGAACACAAGGTTGGATGGATAGACGGAATGATAATTGTATCTGAGTTGTATTCGATTATATCGTGATGACGTTCATATAGAAATACTCACCAGGTTACTGTTCTTTCGTTATACATACAAGCGACTGAATTGAACAGAAGGTTGAATGGTTAGACTAAACAATAATCGTATCTGGGGTTGTATTCGAGTATATCGTGATGATGTTTATATAGTTATACTCACCAGGTAACTCTTCTCCAGTTATACATAAGAGCGACTGAACTGAACAGAAGGTTGAATGGATAGACTGAACAATCATCGTATCTGGGTTGTATTCGATTATATCGTGATGATTATCATATAGTATGTCTAACCAGGTGACAGTTCTTCCGTTAAACATACGAGCAACCGAATCGAACATAAGGTTGGATGGATAGATTGAACAATCATTGTATCTGAGTTGTCTCCGATTATATCGTTATGCTGTATATTTAGTTACACCTAACATGTAACGGTTCTTTCGTTACACATACGAGCGTCTGAATTGAATATAAGGTTGGATGGTTAGACGGAACGATAATTGTAACTGAGTTGTATTCGATTGAATCGTGGTGATGTTTATATAGTAATACTCACCAGGTGACTGTTCTTGCGTTATACATACGAGCGACCCAATCGAACAGAAGGTTGGATGGATAGACGGAATGATAATTGTATCTGAGTTGTATTCGATTATATCGTGATGACGTTCATATGGAAATAATCACCAGGTTACTGTTCTTTCGTTATACATACGAGCAACCGAATCGAACAGGAGGTTGAATGGATAGTATCTGGGTTGTATTCGATTATGATGTTATGCTGTGTATATAGTTATACACACTAGGTGACGGTATTCCCGTTTTAAATACGAGCGACCGAAACGAACAGAAAGTTGAATGGATATACTGAACAATCAATGTATCTGGGTGGTATCCGATTATATCGCTATACTGTATATATAAAGACACTTACCAGGTGACGGTTCTTCCGTTACACATACTAGCTACTGAATCGAACAGAAGGTTAAATGGTTAGACGAAACGATAATTGTATCTGAATTGTATTCGATGATGTCGTGATGATGTTTATAGAAATACTTACCAGGTAACTGTTCTTCCGTTTTACATACAAGCGACCGAATCGAGCAGAAGGTTAAATAGATAGATTGAACAATCTTCGTATCTGGATTGTATTCGATTATATCGTGATGACGTTCATATGGAAATACTCACCAGGTTACTGTTCTTTCGTTATACATACGAGCAACCGAATCGAACAGGAGGTTGAATGGATAGTATCTGGGTTGTATTCGATTATGATGTTATGCTGTGTATATAGTTATACACACTAGGTGACGGTATTCCCGTTTTAAATACGAGCGACCGAAACGAACAGAAAGTTGAATGGATAAACTGAAGAATCAATGTATCTGGTTGGTATCCGAATATATCGCAATACTGTGAATATAGTGATACTTACCAGGTGACGGTACTTCCGTTACACATACTAGCGACTGAATCGAACAGAAGGTTAAATGGTTAGACGAAGCGATAATTGTATCTGAGTTGTATTCGATGATATCGTGATGATGTTTATATAGCAATATTCACCAGGTAACTGTTCTTCCGTTTTACGTAAAAGCGACCGAATCGAGCAGAAGGTTAAATGGATAGATTGAAAATTCATTGTTTCTGGGTTGTATTCGATTAGGTTCATATAGTTATACTCACCAGGTAACTGTTTTTCCGTTATACATACGAGCGACTGAATTGAACAGAAGGTTGAATGGATAGACTGAACAATCATCGTATCTGGGTTGTATTCGATTATTTCGTGATGATTATTATATATTATGTCTAACCAGGTAACTGTTCTTCCGTTATACATACGAGCAACCGAATCGAAATAAGGTTGAATGGATAGATTGAAAAATCATTGTATCTGGGTTGTCTCCGATTAAATCGTTATGCTGTATAATTAGATACACCTACCATGTAACGGTTCTTTCGTTACACATACGAGCGTCTGAATCGAACATGAGGTTGGATGGTTAGACGGAACGATAATTGTAACTGAGTTGTATTCGATTATATCGTGGTAATGTTTATATAGTATATACTCACCAGGTGACTGTTCTTGCGTTATACGTACGAGCGACCCAATCGAACAGATGGTTGGATGGATAGACGAAATGATCATTGTATCTGAGTTGTATTCGGTTATATCGTGATGAAGTTCATGAAGAAATACTCACCAGGTTACTGTTCTTTCGTTATACATACGAGCAACCGAATCGAACAGAAGGTTGAATGGATAGTATCTGGGTTGTATTCGATTATGATGTTATGCTGTGTATATAGTTATACACACTAGGTGACGGTATTCCCGTTTTACATACGAGCGACCGAAACGAATAGAAGGTTAAATGGTTAGACGAAACGATAATTGTATCTGAATTGTATTCGATGATATCGTGATGATGTTTATATAGAAATACTCACCAGGTAACTGTTCTTCCGTTTTACATACAATCATCGAATCTGGGTTGTATTCGATTATGTTTATATAGTTATACTCACCAGGTAACTGTTCTTCCGTTGAACATACGAGCGACTGAATTGAACATTAGGTTGAATGGATAGATTGAACAATCATTGTATCTGGGTTGTCTCCGATTATATCGTTATGCTGTATATTTAGTTACACCTACCATGTAACGGTTCTTTCGTTGCACATACGAGCGTCCGAATCGAACATAAGGTTGGATGGTTAGACGGAACGATAATTGTAACTGCGTTGTATTCGATTATATCGTGGTGATGTTTATATAGTAATACTCACCAGGTGACTGTTCGTGCGTTATACATACGAGCGACCCAATCGAACATAAGGTTGGATGGATAGACGGAATGATCATTGTATCTGAGTTGTATTCGATTATATCGTGATGACGTTCATATAGAAATACTCACCAGGTTACTGTTCTTTCGTTATACATACGAGCAACCGAATCGAACAGAAGGTTGAATGGATAGTATCTGGGTTGTATTCGATTATGATGTTATGCTGTGTATATATTTATACACACTAGGTGACGGTATTCCCGTTTTACATACGAGCGACCGAAACGAACAGAAAGTTGAATGGATAGACTGAACAATCAATGTATCTGGGTGGTATCCGATTATATCGCAATTCTGTATATATAGTGATACTTACCAGGTGACGGTACTTCCGTTACACATACTAGCGACTGAATCGAACAGAAGGTTAAATGGTTAGACGAAACGATAATTGTATCTGAGTTGAATTCGATGATATCGTGATGATGTTTATATAGCAATACTCACCAGGTAACTGTTCTTCCGTTTTACATACAAGCGACCGAATCGAGCAGAAAGTTAAATTTAGTATAGATTCAACAATCATCGTATCTGGGTTGAATTCGATTATGTTTATATAGTTATACTCACCAGGTAACTGTTCTTCCGTTATACATACGAGCGACTGAATTGAACAGAAGGTTGAATGGGTAGACTAAACAATGATCGTATCTGGGGTTGTATTCGATTATATCGTGATGATGTTTATATAGTTATACTCACCAGGTAACTGTTCTCCAGTTATACATAAGAGCGACTGAACTGAACAGAAGGTTGAATGGATAGACTGAACAATCATCGTATCTGGGTTGTATTTGATTATATCGTGATGATTATAATATAGTATGTCTAACCAGGTAACAGTTCTTTCGTTATACAAACGAGCAACCGAATCGAACATAAGGTTGAATGGATAGATTGAACAATCATTGTATCTGGGTTGTCTCCGATTATATCGTTATGCTGTATATTTAGTTACACCTACCATGTAACGGTTCTTTCGTTGCACATACGAGCGTCCGAATCGAACATAAGGTTGGATGGTTAGACGGAACGATAATTGTAACTGCGTTGTATTCGATTATATCGTGGTGATGTTTATATAGTAATACTCACCAGGTGACTGTTCTTGCGTTATACATACGAGCGACCCAATCGAACATAAGGTTGGATGGATAGACGGAATGATCATTGTATCTGAGTTGTATTCGATTATATCGTGATGACGTTCATATAGAAATACTCACCAGGTTACTGTTCTTTCGTTATACATACGAGCAACCGAATCGAACAGAAGGTTGAATGGATAGTATCTGGGTTGTATTCGATTATGATGTTATGTAGTGTATATATTTATACACACTAGGTGACGGTATTCCCGTTTTACATACGAGCGACCGAAACGAACAGAAAGTTGAATGGATAGACTGAACAATCAATGTATCTGGGTGGTATCCGATTATATCGCAATTCTGTATATATAGTGATACTTACCAGGTGACGGTACTTCCGTTACACATACTAGCGACTGAATCGAACAGAAGGTTAAATGGTTAGACGAAACGATAATTGTATCTGAGTTGTATTCGATGATATCGTGATGATGTTTATATAGCAATACTCACCAGGTAACTGTTCTTCCGTTTCACATACAAGCGACCGAATCGAGCAGAAGGTTAAATTTAGTATAGATTCAACAATCATCGTATCTGGGTTGAATTCGATTATGTTTATATAGTTATACTCACCAGGTAACTGTTCTTCCGTTATACATACGAGCGACTGAATTGAACAGAAGGTTGAATGGGTAGACTAAACAATGATCGTATCTGGGGTTGTATTCGATTATATCGTGATGATGTTTATATAGTTATACTCACCAGGTAACTGTTCTCCAGTTATACATAAGAGCGACTGAACTGAACAGAAGGTTGAATGGATAGACTGAACAATCATCGAATCTGGGTTGTATTCGATTATTTCGTGATGATTATTATATATTATGTCTAACCAGGTAACTGTTCTTCCATTATACATACGAGCAACCGAATCGAAGATGAGGTTGAATGGATAGATTGAAAATTCATTGTATCTGGGTTGTATTCGATTATATCGTGATGATTATCATATAGTATGTCTAATCAGGTAACAGTTCTTCCTTTTAACATACGAGCAACCGAATCGAACATAAGGTTGAATAGATAGATTGAACAATCATCGTATCTGGGTTGTATTCGATTATGTTTATATAGTTATACTCACCAGGTAACTGTTCTTCCGTTATACATACGAGCGACTGAATTGAACAGAAGGTTGAATGGATAGACTAAACAATAATCGTATCTGGGGTTGTATTCGAGTATATCGTGATGATGTTTATATAGTTATACTCACCAGGTAACTGTTCTTCAGTTATACATGAGAGCGACTGAACTGAACAGAAGGTTGAATGGATAGACTGAACAATCATCGTATCTGGGTTGTATTCGATTATATCGTGATGATTATCATATAGTATGTCTAACCAGGTCACAGTTCTTCCGTTGAACATACGAGCAACCGAATCGAACATAAGGTTGAATGGATAGATTGAATAATCATTGTATCTGGGTTGTCTCCGATTATATCATTATGCTGTATATTTAGTTACACCTACCATGTATCGGTTCTTTCGTTACACATAAGAGCGTCTGAATCGAACATAAGGTTGGATGGTGTTAGACGGAACGATAATTGTAACTGAGTTGTATTCGATTATATCGTGGTGATGTTTATATAGTTATACTCACCAGGTGACTGTTCTTGCGTTATACATACGAGCGACCCAATCGAACATAAGGTTGGATGGATAGACGGAATGATCATTGTATCTGAGTTGTATTCGATTAAATCGTGATGACGTTCATATAGAAATACTCACCAGGATACTGTTCTTTCGTTATACATACGAGCAACCGAATCGAACAGAAAGTTGAATGGATATTATCTGGGTTGTATTCGATTATGATGTTATGCTGTGTATATATTTATACACACTAGGTGACGGTATTCCCGTTTTACATACCAGCGACCGAAACGAACAGAAAGTTGAATGGATAGACTGAACAATCAATGTATCTGGGTGGTATCCGATTATATCGCAATACTGTATATATAGTGATACTCACCAGGTGACGGTACTTCCGTTACACATACTAGCGACTGAATCGAACAGAAGGTTAAATGGTTAGACGAAACGATAATTGTATCTGAGTTGTATTCGATGATATCGTGATAATGTTTATATAGCAATACTCACCAGGTAACTGTTCTTTCGTTTTACATACAAGCGACCGAATCGAGCAGAAGGTTGAATGGATAGATTGAACAATCATCGTATCTGGGTTGTATTCGATTATTTCGTGATGATTATTATATATTATGTCTAACCAGGTAACTGTTCTTCCGTTATATATACGAGCAACCGAATCGAACAGAAGGTTGAATGGATAGTATCTGGGTTGTATTCGATTATGATGTTATGCTGTGTATTTAGTAATACACATTAGGTGACGGTATTCCCGTTTTACATACGAGCGACCGAAACGTACAGAAAGTTGAATGGATAGACTGAACAATCAATGTATCTGGGTGGTATCCGATTATATCGCAATACTGTATATATAGTGATACTTACCAGGTGACGGTACTTCCGTTACACATACTAGCGACTGAATCGAACAGAAGGTTAAATGGTTAGACGAAACGATAATTGTATCTGAGTTGTATTCGATGATATCGTGATGATGTTTATATAGCAATACTCACCAGGTAACTGTTCTTCCGTTTTACATACAAGCGACCGAATCGAGCAGAAGGTTAAATTTAGTATAGATTGAACAATCATCGTATCTGGGTTGTATTCGATTATGTTTATATAGTTATACTCACCAACCAGCAAACAATTTCAGTAGGCCCAGTACTGGGCTAATACCTACCTACCAGAAGTTGCCGCTGCGGCGAAACAGTGGCAGATGACGTCGGACCAACATCAATAGGACACTCTGGCCGCCGGTAGGACCAATGCCTGTGCGCCATAATGAATACTACATTGGCCCACTTCAGGACCAATGCCTATAATACGATGATATTATGTGATATAAAAAAGAATTCAACAGCCTTCAGCAGTCACCCATCCAAGTTCTAACCTCGCCCAACGTTGCTTTACCCTCGTTATTGTATCACATTCCGCATAGTAATGTAGCTATTGTCTTCTAATTATATATTTATTATAAATCAGTGGAATTTGAACAACAATAATTTTCTGTTATTATACATTTTTAGATATCAATTTGGCATATTTTTCATCCTGTAAGTTGACATTTGAAATTTCTTTCGATGCTAGAATTGGTGAAGGCGGGATATTTCGAATATCGCGACATCGAAGATGGGGCCCACTCCTTGAGTATTAAGATCTATCCAGGATGGAGGAAAGCGATACTTAGTGCATATACTGGAATCCGAACCACTTCTGGGAGTGACGGATTCTAACAGGATTTTCAATGGTGTATATTATTTGGATATGTGTGTTTCAAGCATTGATTTGACATATTTTTGATGCCTCACATTGATATGAAATGTGATTTTTCTTGCATATCGCTACTTAGAATTTGCTGACTTTTCATATAAGCGCCGGGATTGAGAAAAAAACAACATTTGAAGCAAAATGTTTCTCAACTGTTCAATAACACTTGAAACGGGCCATCATCCAGAAGATGTCGGTCGAAAGATACCCTTTTGATGATATTGACCCATTGCTGGTTGGATTATAGATACCCGATTACAATATGCCATATATCGGGCCGACATTTTGCCGATGTAGCTTTGCCATTGCCAGCATGTACCCGACCAATCATGCATTGGGCCAGAGAGCGGCCAGAGATTCATTGTTTGCTGGGCAGGTTACTGTTCTTTCGTTATACATACGAGCGACTGAATTGAACAGAAGGTTGAATGGATAGACTAAACAATAATCGTATCTGGGGTTGTATTCGATTATATCTTGATGATGTTCATATAGTTATACTCACCAGGAAACTGTTCTCCAGTTATACATAAGAGCGACTGAACTGAACAGAAGGTTGAATGAATAGACTGAACAATCATCGTATCTGGGTTGTATTTGATCATATCGTGATTATTATCATATAGTATGTCTAACCAGGTAACAGTTCTTCCGTTATACATACGAGCAACCGAATCGAACATAAGGTTGAATGGATAGATTGAACAATCATTGTATCTGGGTTGTCTCCGATTATATCGTTATGCTGTATATTTAGTTACACCTACCATGTAACGGTTCTTTCGTTACACATACGAGCGTCTGAATCGAACATAAGGTTGGATGGTTAGACGGAACGATAATTTTAACTGAGTTGTATTCGATTATATCGTGGTGATGTTTATATAGTAATACTCACCAGGTGACTGTTCTTGCGTTATACATACGAGCGACCCAATCGAACAGAAGGTTGGATGGATAGACGGAATGATCATTGTATCTGAGTTGTATTCGATTATATCGTGATGAAGTTCATATAAAAATACTCACCAGGTTACTGTTCTTTCGTTATACATACGAGCAACCGAATCGAACAGAAGGTTGAATGGATAGTATCTGGGTTGTATTCGATTATGATGTTATGCTGTGTATATAGTGATACACACTAGGTGACGGTATTCCCGTTTTACATACGAGCGACCGAAACGAACAGAAAGTTGAATGGATAGACTGAACAATCAATGTATCTGGTTGGTATCCGATTATATCGCAATACTGTATATATAGTGATACTTACCAGGTGACGGTACTTCCGTTACAGATATTAGCGACTGAATTGAACAGGAGGTTAAATGGTTAGACGAAGCGATAATTGTATCTGAGTTGTATTCGATGATATCGTGATGATGTTTATATAGCAATACTCACCAGGTAACTGTTCTTCCGTTTTACATAAAAGCGACCGAATCGAGCAGAAGGTTAAATGGATAGATTGAAAATTCATCGTATCTGGGTTGCATTCGATTATGTTTATATAGTTATACTCACCAGGTAACTGTTCTTCCGTTATACATGAGAACGACTCAATTGAACAGAAGGTTGAATGGATAGACTAAACAATAATCGTATCTGGGGTTGTATTCGAGTATATCGTGATGATTATCATATAGTATGTCTAACCAGGTAACAGTTCTTCCGTTAAACATACGAGCAACCGAATCGAACATAAGGTTGGATGGATAGATTGAACAATCATTGTATCTGGGTTGTCTCCGATTATATCGTTATGCTGTATTTTTAGTTACACCTACCATGTAACGGTTCATTCGTTACACATACGAGTGTCTGAATCGAACATAAGGTTGGATGGTTAGACGGAACGATAATTGTAACTGAGTTGTATTCGATTATATCGTGGTGATGTTTATATAGTAATACTCACCAGGTGACTGTTCTTGCGTTATACATACGAGCGACCCAATCGAACAGAAGGTTGAATGGATAGTATCTGGGTTGTATTCGGTTATGATGTTATGCTGTGTATATAGTTATACATATAAGGTGACGGTATTCCCGTTTTACATACGAGCGACCGAAACGAACAGAAAGTTGAATGGATAGACTGAACAATCAATGTATTTGGGTGGTATCCGATTATATCGCAATACTGTATATATAGTGATACTTACCAGGTGACGGTACTTCCGTTACACATACTGGCGACTGAATCGAACAGAAGGTTAAATGGTTAGACGAAACGATAATTGTATCTGAGTTGTATTCGATGATATCGTGATGATGTTTATATGGCAATACTCACCAGGTAACTGTTCTTCCGTTTTACATACAAGCGACCGAATCGAGCAGAAGGTTGAATTCAGTATAGATTGAACAATCATCGTATCTGGGTTGTATTCTATTATGTTTATATAGTTATACTTACCAGGTAACTGTTCTTCCGTTATACATTCGAGCCACTGAATTGAACAGAAGGTTGAATGGATAGTATATGGGTTGTATTCGATTATATCGTTATGCTGTATTTTTAGTTACACCTACCATGTAACGGTTCATTCGTTACACATACGAGTGTCTGAATCGAACATAAGGTTGGATGGTTAGACGGAACGATAATTGTAACTGAGTTGTATTCGATTGTATCGTGGTGATGTTTATATAGTAATACTCACCAGGTGACTGTTCTTGCGTTATACATACGAGCGACCCAATCGAACACAAGGTTGGATGGATAGACGGAATGATAATTGTATCTGAGTTGTATTCGATTATATCGTGATGACGTTCATATAGAAATACTCACCAGGTTACTGTTCTTTCGTTATACATACAAGCGACTGAATTGAACAGAAGGTTGAATGGTTAGACTAAACAATAATCGTATCTGGGGTTGTATTCGAGTATATCGTGATGATGTTTATATAGTTATACTCACCAGGTAACTCTTCTCCAGTTATACATAAGAGCGACTGAACTGAACAGAAGGTTGAATGGATAGACTGAACAATCATCGTATCTGGGTTGTATTTGATTATATCGTGATGATTATAATATAGTATGTCTAACCAGGTAACAGTTCTTCCGTTATACATACGAGCAACCGAATCGAACATAAGGTTGAATGGATAGATTGAACAATCATTGTATCTGAGTTGTCTCCGATTATATCGTCATGCTGTATATTTAGTTACACCTAACATGTAACGGTTCTTTCGTTGCACATACGAGCGTCTGAATCGAACATAAGGTTGGATGGTTAGACGGAACGATAATTGTAACTGCGTTGTATTCGATTATATCGTGGTGATGTTTATATAGTAATACTCACCAGGAGACTGTTCTTGCGTTATACATACGAGCGACCCAATCGAACATAAGGTTGGATGGATAGACGGAATGATCATTGTATCTGAGTTGTATTCGATTATATCGTGATGACGTTCATATAGAAATACTCACCAGGTTACTGTTCTTTCGTTATACATACGAGCAACCGAATCGAACAGAAGGTTGAATGGATAGTATCTGGGTTGTATTCGATTATGATGTTATGCTGTGTATATATTTATACACACTAGGTGACGGTATTCCCGTTTTACATACGAGCGACCGAAACGAACAGAAAGTTGAATGGATAGACTGAACAATCAATGTATCTGGGTGGTATCCGATTATATCGCAATTCTGTATATATAGTGATACTTACCAGGTGACGGTACTTCCGTTACACATACTAGCGACTGAATCGAACAGAAGGTTAAATGGTTAGGTTACAATCATCGAATCTGGGTTGTATTCGATTATGTTTATATAGTTATACTCACCAGGTAACTGTTCTTCCGTTGAACATACGAGCGACTGAATTGAACAGAAGGTTGAATGGATAGACTAAACAATAATCGTACCTGGGGTTGTATTCGATTATATTTTGATGATGTTCATATAGTTATACTCACCAGGAAACTGTTCTCCAGTTATACATAAGAGCGACTGAACTGAACAGAAGGTTGAATGGATAGACTGAACAATCATCGTATCTGGGTTGTATTTGATTATATCGTGATGATTATAATATAGTATGTCTAACCAGGTAACAGTTCTTCCGTTATACATACGAGCAACCGAATCGAACATAAGGTTGAATGGATAGATTGAACAATCATTGTATCTGGGTTGTCTCCGATTATATCGTTATGCTGTATATTTAGTTACACCTACCATGTAACGGTTCTTTCGTTGCACATACGAGCGTCTGAATCGAACATAAGGTTGGATGGTTAGACGGAACGATAATTGTAACTGCGTTGTATTCGATTATATCGTGGTGATGTTTATATAGTAATACTCACTAGGTGACTGTTCTTGCGTTATACATACGAGCGACCCAATCGAACATAAGGTTGGATGGATAGACGGAATGATCATTGTATCTGAGTTGTATTCGATTATATCGTGATGACGTTCATATAGAAATACTCACCAGGTTACTGTTCTTTCGTTATACATACGAGCAACCGAATCGAACAGAAGGTTGAATGGATAGTATCTGGGTTGTATTCGATTATGATGTTATGCTGTGTATATATTTATACACACTAGGTGACGGTATTCCCGTTTTACATACGAGCGACCGAAACGAACAGAAAGTTGAATGGATAGACTGAACAATCAATGTATCTGGGTGGTATCCGATTATATCGCAATTCTGTATATATAGTGATACTTACCAGGTGACGGTACTTCCGTTACACATACTAGCGACTGAATCGAACAGAAGGTTAAATGGTTAGACGAAACGATAATTGTATCTGAGTTGTATTCGATGATATCGTGATGATGTTTATATAGCAATACTCACCAGGTAACTGTTCTTCCGTTTTACATACAAGCGACCGGATCGAGCAGAAGGTTAAATTTAGTATAGATTCAACAATCATCGTATCTGGGTTGAATTCGATTATGTTTATATAGTTATACTCACCAGGTAACTGTTCTTCCGTTATACATACGAAAAACTGAATTGAACAGAAGGTTGAATGGATAGACTAAACAATAATCGTATCTGGGGTTGTATTCGATTATATCTTGATGATGTTTATATAGTTATACTCACCAGGAAACTGTTCTCCAAATACACATAAGAGCGACTGAACTGAACAGAAGGTTGAATGGATAGACTGAACAATCATCGTATCTGGGTTGTATTTGATTATATCGTGATGATTATAATATAGTATGTCTAACCAGGTAACAGTTCTTCCGTTATACATACGAGCAACCGAATCGAACATAAGGTTGAATGGATAGATTGAACAATCATTGTATCTGGGTTGTCTCCGATTATATCGTTATGCTGTATATTTAGTTACACCTACCATGTAACGGTTCTTTCGTCACACATACGAGCGTCTGAATCGAACATAAGGTTGGATGGTTAGACGGAACGAAAATTGTAACTGAGTTGTATTCGATTATATCGTGGTGATGTTTATATAGTAATACTCACCAGGTGACTGTTCTTGCGTTATACATACGAGCGACCCAATCGAACAGAAGGTTGAATGGATAGACTGAACAATCATTGTATCTGGGTTGTATTCGATTATATCGTGATGATTATCATATAGTATGTCTAACCAGGTAACAGTTCTTCTGTTACACATACGAGCAACCGAATCGAACATAAGGTTGAATGGATAGATTGAACAATCATTGTATCTGGGTTGTCTCCGATTATATCGTTATGCTGTATTATTTACACCTACCATGTAACGTTTCTTTCGTTACACATACGAGCGTCTGAATCGAATATAAGGTTGGATGATTAGACGAAACGATAATTGTAACTGAGTTGTATTCGATTATATCGTGCTGATGTTTATATAGTAATACTCACCAGGTGACTGTTCTTGCGTTATACATACGAGCGACCCAATCGAACAGAAGGTTGAATGGATAGACGGAATGATCATTGTATCTGAGTTGTATTCGATTATATCGTGATGACGTTCATATAGAAATACTCACCAGGTTACTGTTCTTTCGTTATACATACGAGCAACCGAATCGAACAGAAGGTTGAATGGATAGTATCTGGGTTGTATTCGATTATGATGTTATGCTGTGTATATAGTTATACACATTAGGTGACGGTATTCCCGTTTTCCATACGAGCGACCGAAACGAACAGAAAGTTGAATAGATAGACTGATCAATCAATGTATCTGGGTGGTATCCGATTATATCGCAATTCTGTATATATAGTGATACTTACCAGGTGACGGTACTTCCGTTACACATACTAGCGACTGAATCGAACTTAGGGTTGAATGGTTAGACGAAACGATGATTGTATCTGAGTTGTATTCGATTATGATGTTATGCTGTGTATATAGTTATACACATTTGGTGACGGTATTCCCGTTTTACATACGAGCGACCGAAACGAACAGAAATTTGAATGGATAGACTGAACAATCAATGTATCTGGGTGGTATGCGATTATATCGCAATACTGTATATATAGTGATACTTACCAGGTGACGGTACTTCCGTTACACATACTAGCGACTGAATCGAACAGAAGGTTAAATGGTTAGACGAAACGATAATTGTATCTGAGTTGTATTCGATGATATCGTGATGATGTTTATATAGCAATACTCACCAGGTAACTGTTCTTCCGTTTTACATACAAGCGACCGAATCGAGCAGAAGGTTAAATTCAGTATAGATTGAACAATCATCGTATCTGGGTTGTATTCGATTATGTTTATATAGTTATACTCACCAGGTAACTGTTTTTCCGTTATACATACGAGCGACTGAATTGAACAGAAGGTTGAATGGATAGACTAAATAATAATCGTATCTGGGGTTGTATTCGATTATATCTTGATGATGTTTATATAGTTATACTCACCAGGAAACTGTTCTCCAGTTATACATAATAGCGACTGAACTGAACAGAAGGTTGAATGGATAGACTGAACAATCATCGTATCTGGGTTGTATTTGATTATATCGTGATGATTATAATATAGTATGTCTAACCAGGTAACAGTTCTTTCGTTATACATACGAGCAACCGAATCGAACATAAGGTTGAATGGATAAATTGAACAATCATTGTATCTGGGTTGTCTCCGATTATATCGTTATGCTGTATATTTAGTTACACCTACCATGTTACGGTTCTTTCGTTACACATACGATCGTCTGAATCGAACATAAGGTTGGATGGTTAGACGGAACGATAATTGTAACTGAGTTGTATTCGATTATATCGTGGTGAAGTTCATATAGAAATACTCACCAGGTTACTGTTCTTTCGTTATAAATACGAGCAACCTAATCGAACAGAAGTTTGAATGGATAGTATCTGGGTTGTATTCGATTATGATGTTATGCTGTGTATATATTTATACACACTAGGTGACGGTATTCCCGTTTCACATACGAGCGACCGAAACGAACAGAAAGTTGAATGGATAGACTGAACAATCAATGTATCTGGGTGGTATCCGATTATATCGCAATTCTGTATATATAGTGATACTTACCAGGTGACGATTCTTCCGTTACACATACTAGCGAATGAATCGAACAGAATGTTGAATGGTTAGACGAAACGATCATTGTGTCTGAGTTGTATTCGATGATATCGTGATGATGTTTATATAGCAATACTCACCAGGTACCTGTTCTTCCGTTATACATACGAGCAACCGAATCGAACATGAGGTTGAATGGATAGATTGAACAATCATCGTATCTGAGTTGTATTCGATTATTTCGTGATGATTATTATATATTATGTCTAAACAGGTAACTGTTCTTCCGTTATACATACGAGCAACCGAATCGAACAGAAGGTTGAATGGATAGTATCTGGGTTGTATTCGATTATGATGTTATGCTGTGTATATAGTTATACACATTAGGTGACGGTATTCCCGTTTCACATACGAGCGACCGAAACGAACAGAAAGTTGAATGGATAGACTGAACAATCAATGTATCTGGGTGGTATCCGATTATATCGCAATACTGTATATATAGTGATACTTACCAGGTGACGGTACTTCCGTTACACATACTAGCGACTGAATCGAACAGAAGGTTAGATGGTTAGACGAAACGATAATTGTATCTGAGTTGTATTCGATGATATCGTGATGATGTTTATATAGCAATACTCACCAGGTAACTGTTCTTCCGTTTTACATACAAGCGACCGAATCGAGCAGAAGGTTGAATAGATAGATTGAACAATCATCGTATATGGGTTGTATTCGATTATTTCGTGATGATTATTAAAAATTATGTCTAACCAGGTAACTGTTTTTCCGTTATACATACGAGCCACCGAATCGAACATAAGGTTGAATGGATAGATTGAAAAATCATTGTATCTGGGTTGTCTCCGATTATATCGTTATGCTGTATATTTAGATACACCTACCATGTAACGGTTCTTTCGTTACACATACGAGCGTCTGAATCGAACATGAGGTTGGATGGTTAGACGGAACGATAATTGTAACTGAGTTGTATTCGATTATATCGTGGTAATGTTTATATAGTAATACTCACCAGGTGACTGTTCTTGCGTTATACGTACGAGCGACCCAATCGAACAGAAGGTTGGATGGATAGACGAAATGATCATTGTATCTGAGTTGTATTCGATTATATCGTGATGAAGTTCATATAGAAATACTCACCAGGTTACTGTTCTTTCGTTATACATACGAGCAACCGAATCGAACAGAAGGTTGAATGGATAGTATCTGGGTTGTATTCGATTATGATGTTATGCTGTGTATATAGTTATACACACTAAGTGACGGTGTTCCCGTTTTACATACGAGCGACCGAAACGAACAGAAAGTTGAATGGATAGACTGAACAATCAATGTATCTGGTTGGTATCCGATTATATCGCAATACTGTATATATAGTGATACTTACCAGGTGACGGTACTTCCGTTACACATACTAGCGACTGAATCGAACAGAAGGTTGAATGGTTAGACGAAGCGATAATTGTAACTGAGTTGTATTCGATTATATCGTGGTGATGTTTATATAGTAATACTCACCAGGTGACTGTTCTTGCGTTATACATACGAGCGACCCAATCGAACATAAGGTTGGATGAATAGACGGAATGATCATTGTATCTGAGTTGTATTCGATTATATCGTGATGACGTTCATATAGCAATACTCACCAGGTAACTGTTCTTCCGTTTTACATAAAAGCGACCGAATCGAGCAGAAGGTTCAATGGATAGATTGAAAATTCATCGTATCTGGGTTGTATTCGATTAGGTTTATATAGTTATACTCACCAGGTAACTGTTCTTCCGTTTTTCATAAGAACGACTGAATCGAACAGAAGGTTAAATGGTTAGACGAAACGATAATTGTATCTGAGTTGAATTCGATGATTTCGTGATGATGTTTATAGCAATACTCACCAGGTAACTGTTCTTCCGTTTTACATACAAGCGACCGAATCGAGCAGAAGGTTAAATAGATAGATTGAACAATCATCGTATCTGGGTTGTATTCGATTATGTTTATATAGTTATACTCACCAGGTAACTGTTCTTCCGTTATACATACGAGCGACTGAATTGAACAGAAGGTTGAATGGATAGACTAAACAATGATCGTATCTGAGGTTGTATTCGATTATATCGTGATGATGTTTATATAGTTATACTCACCAGGTAACTGTTCTCCAGTTATACATAAGAGCGACTGAACTGAACAGAAGGTTGAATGAATAGACTGAACAATCATCGTATCTGGGTTGTATTCGATTATTTCGTGATGATTATTATATATTATGTCTAACCAGGTAACTGTTCTTTCGTTATACATACGAGCCACCGAATCGAACATAAGGTAGAATGGATAGATTGAAAAATCATTGTATCTGGGTTGTCTCCGATTATATCGTTATGCTGTATATTTAGATACACCTACCATGTAACAGTTCTTTCGTTACACATACGAGCGTCTGAATCGAACATAAGGTTGGATGGTTAGACAGAACGATAATTGTAACTGAGTTGTATTCGATTATATCGTGGTAATGTTTATATAGTAATACTCACCAGGTGACTGTTCATGCGTTATACGTACGAGCGACCCAATCGAACAGAAGGTTGGATGGATAGACGGAATGATCATTGTATCTGAGTTGTATTCGATTATATCGTGATGAAGTTTATATAGAAATACTCACCAGGTTACTGTTCATTCGTTATACATACGAGCAACCGAATCGAACAGAAGGTTGAATGGATAGTATCTGGGTTGTATTCGATTATGATGTTATGCTGTGTATATAGTTATACACACTAGGTGACGGTATTCCCGTTTTACATACGAGCGACCGAAACGAACAGAAAGTTGAATGGATAGACTGAACAATCAATGTATCTGGTTGGTATCCGATTATATCGCAATACTGTATATATAGTGATACTTACCAGGTGACGGTACTTCCGTTACACATACTAGCGACTGAATCGAACAGAAGGTTAAATGGTTAGACGAAGCGATAATTGTATCTGAGTTGTATTCGATGATATCGTGATGATGTTTATATAGCAATACTCACCAGGTCACTGTTCTTCCGTTTTACATAAAAGCGACCAAATCGAGCAGAAGGTTAAATGGATAGATTGAAAATTCATCGTATCTGGGTTGTATTCGATTAGGTTTATATAGTTATCCTCACCAGGTAACTGTTCTTCCGTTTTTCATAAGAACGACTGAATTGAACAGAAGGTTGAATGGATAGACTAAACAATAATCGTATCTGGGGTTGTATTCGAGTATATCGTGATGATCATCATATAGTATGTCTAACCAGGTAACAGTTCTTCCGTTGAACATACGAGCAACCGAATCGAACATAAGGTTGGATGGATAGATTGAACAATCATTGTATCTGGGTTGTCTCCGATTATATCGTTATGCTGTATATTTAGTTACACCTACCATGTAACGGTTCTTTCGTTACACATACGAGCGTCTGAATCGAACATAAGGTTGGATGGTTAGACGGAATGATCATTGTATCTGAGTTGTATTCGATAATATCGTGATGACGTTCATATAGAAATACTCACCAGGTTACTATTCTTTCGTTATACATACGAGCAACCGAATCGAACAGAAGGTTGAATGGATAGTATCTGGGTTGTATTCGATTATGATGTTATGCTGTGTATATAGTTATACACATTAGGTGACGGTATTCTCGTTTTACATACGAGCGAACAGAAACGAACAGAAAGTTGAATGGATAGACTGAACAATCAATGTATCTGGTTGGTATCCGATTATATCGCAATACTGTATATATATAGTGATACTTAACAGGTGTCGGTACTTCCGTTACACATACTAGCGACTGGATCGAACAGAAGGTTGAATGGTTAGACGAAACGATAATTGTATCTGAGTTGTATTCGATGATATCGTGATGATGTTTATAGCAATACTCACCAGGTAACTGTTCTTCCGTTTTACATACAAGCGACCGAATCGAGCAGAAGGTTAAATAGATAGATTGAACAATCATCGTATCTGGGTTGTATTCGATTATGTTTATATAGTTATACTCACCAAGTAACTGTTCTTCCGTTATTCATACGAGCGACTGAATTGAACAGAAAGTTGAATGGATAGAATAAACATTGATCGTATCTGGGGTTGTATTCGATTAAATCGTGATGATGTTTATATAGTTATACTCACCAGGTAACTGTTCTCCAGTTATACATAAGAGCGACTGAACTGAACAGAAGATTGTATGGATAGACTGAACAATCATCGTATCTGGGTTGTATTCGATTATTTCGTGATGATTATTATATATTATGTCTAAACAGGTAACTGTTCTTCCGTTATACATACGAGCAACCGAATCGAACAGAAGGTTGAATGGATAGTATCTGGGTTGTATTCGATTATGATGTTATGCTGTGTATATAGTTATACACATTAGGTGACGGTATTCCCGTTTCACATACGAGCGACCGAAACGAACAGAAAGTTGAATGGATAGACTGAACAATCAATGTATCTGGGTGGTATCCGATTATATCGCAATACTGTATATATAGTGATACTTACCAGGTGACGGTACTTCCGTTACACATACTAGCGACTGAATCGAACAGAAGGTTAGATGGTTAGACGAAACGATAATTGTATCTGAGTTGTATTCGATGATATCGTGATGATGTTTATATAGCAATACTCACCAGGTAACTGTTCTTCCGTTTTACATACAAGCGACCGAATCGAGCAGAAGGTTGAATAGATAGATTGAACAATCATCGTATATGGGTTGTATTCGATTATTTCGTGATGATTATTATAAATTATGTCTAACCAGGTAACTGTTTTTCCGTTATACATACGAGCCACCGAATCGAACATAAGGTTGAATGGATAGATTGAAAAATCATTGTATCTGGGTTGTCTCCGATTATATCGTTATGCTGTATATTTAGATACACCTACCATATAACGGTTCTTTCGTTACACATACGAGCGTCTGAATCGAACATGAGGTTGGATGGTTAGACGGAACGATAATTGTAACTGAGTTGTATTCGATTATATCGTGGTAATGTTTATATAGTAATACTCACCAGGTGACTGTTCTTGCGTTATACGTACGAGCGACCCAATCGAACAGAAGGTTGGATGGATAGACGAAATGATCATTGTATCTGAGTTGTATTCGATTATATCGTGATGAAGTTCATATAGAAATACTCACCAGGTTACTGTTCTTTCGTTATACATACGAGCAACCGAATCGAACAGAAGGTTGAATGGATAGTATCTGGGTTGTATTCGATTATGATGTTATGCTGTGTATATAGTTATACACACTAAGTGACGGTGTTCCCGTTTTACATACGAGCGACCGAAACGAACAGAAAGTTGAATGGATAGACTGAACAATCAATGTATCTGGTTGGTATCCGATTATATCGCAATACTGTATATATAGTGATACTTACCAGATGACGGTACTTCCGTTACACAAACTAGCGACTGAATCGAACAGAAGGTTGAATGGTTAGACGAAGCGATAATTGTAACTGAGTTGTATTCGATTATATCGTGGTGATGTTTATATAGTAATACTCACCAGGTGACTGTTCTTGCGTTATACATACGAGCGACCCAATCGAACATAAGGTTGGATGGATAGACGGAATGATCATTGTATCTGAGTTGTATTCGATTATATCGTGATGACGTTCATATAGCAATACTCACCAGGTAACTGTTCTTCCGTTTTACATAAAAGCGACCGAATCGAGCAGAAGGTTCAATGGATAGATTGAAAATTCATCGTATCTGGGTTGTATTCGATTAGGTTTATATAGTTATACTCACCAGGTAACTGTTCTTCCGTTTTTCATAAGAACGACTGAATCGAACAGAAGGTTAAATGGTTAGACGAAACGGTAATTGTATCTGAGTTGAATTCGATGAATTCGTGATAATGTTTATAGCAATACTCACCAGGTAACTGTTCTTCCGTTTTACATACAAGCGACCGAATCGAGCAGAAGGTTAAATAGATAGATTGAACAATCATCGTATCTGGGTTGTATTCGATTATGTTTATATAGTTATACTCACCAGGTAACTGTTCTTCCGTTATACATACGAGCGACTGAATTGAACAGAAGGTTGAATGGATAGACTAAACAATGATCGTATCTGAGGTTGTATTCGATTATATCGTGATGATGTTTATATAGTTATACTCACCAGGTAACTGTTCTCCAGTTATACATAAGAGCGACTGAACTGAACAGAAGGTTGAATGAATAGACTGAACAATCATCGTATCTGGGTTGTATTCGATTATTTCGTGATGATTATTATATATTATGTCTAACCAGGTAACTGTTCTTTCGTTATACATACGAGCCACCGAATCGAACATAAGGTAGAATGGATAGATTGAAAAATCATTGTATCTGGGTTGTCTCCGATTATATCGTTATGCTGTATATTTGGTTACACCTACCATGTAACAGTTCTTTCGTTACACATACGAGCGTCTGAATCGAACATAAGGTTGGATGGTTAGACAGAACGATAATTGTAACTGAGTTGTATTCGATTATATCGTGGTAATGTTTATATAGTAATACTCACCAGGTGACTGTTCATGCGTTATACGTACGAGCGACCCAATCGAACAGAAGGTTGAATGGATAGACGGAATGATCATTGTATCTGAGTTGTATTCGATTATATCGTGATGAAGTTTATATAGAAATACTCACCAGGTTACTGTTCATTCGTTATACATACGAGCAACCGAATCGAACAGAAGGTTGAATGGATAGTATCTGGGTTGTATTCGATGATATCGTGATGATGTTTATATAGCAATACTCACCAGGTCACTGTTCTTCCGTTTTACATAAAAGCGACCAAATCGAGCAGAAGGTTAAATGGATAGATTGAAAATTCATCGTATCTGGGTTGTTTTCGATTAGGTTTATATAGTTATACTCACCAGGTAACTGTTCTTCCGTTTTTCATAAGAACGACTGAATCGAACAGAAGGTTGAATGGATAGACTAAACAATAATCGTATCTGGGGTTGTATTCGAGTATATCGTGATGATTATCATATAGTATGTCTAACCAGGTAACAGTTCTCCCGTTGAACATACGAGCAACCGAATCGAACATAAGGTTGGATGGTTAGACGGAATGATCATTGTATCTGAGTTGTATTCGATAATATCGTGATGACGTTCATATAGAAATACTCACCAGGTTACTATTCTTTCGTTATACATACGAGCAACCGAATCGAACAGAAGGTTGAATGGATAGTATCTGGGTTGTATTCGATTATGATGTTATGCTGTGTATATAGTTATACACATTAGGTGACGGTATTCTCGTTTTACATACGAGCGACCGAAACGAACAGAAAGTTGAATGGATAGACTGAACAATCAATGTATCTGGGTGGTATCCGATTATATCGCAATACTGTATATATAGTGATACTTACCAGGTGACGGTACTTCCGTTACACATACTAGCGACTGAATCGAAGAGAAGTTTAAATGGTTAGACGAAACGATAATTGTATCTCTGAAATGTATTCGATGATATCGTGATGATGTTTATATAGCAATACTCACCAGGTAACTGTTCTTCCGTTTTACATACAAGCGACCGAATCGAGCAGAAGGTTGAATTCAGTATAGATTGAACAATCATCGTACCTGGGTTGTATTCGATTATGTTTCTATAGTTATACTCACCAGGTAACTGTTCTTCCGTTATACATACGAGGAACCGAATCGAACAGAAGGTTGAATGGATAGTATCTGGGTTGTATTCGATTATGATGTTATGCTGTGTATATAGTTATACACATTAGGTGACGGTATTCCCGTTTTACATACGAGCGACCCATTCGAACAGAAGGTTGGATGGATAGACGGAATGATAATTGTATCTGAGTTGTATTCAATTATATCGTGATGACGTTCATATAGAAATACTCACCAGGTTACTGTTCTTTCGTTATACAAACGAGCAACCGAATCGAACAGAAGGTTAAATGGAGAGTATCTGGGTTGTATTCGATTATGATGTTATGCTGTGTATATAGTTATACACACTAGGTGACGGTATTCCCGTTTCACATACGAGCGAACAGAAACGAACAGAAAGTTGAATGGATAGACTGAACAATCAATGTATCTGGTTGGTATCCGATTATATCGCAATACTGTATATATATAGTGATACTTAACAGGTGTCGGTACTTCCGTTACACATACTAGCGACTGAATCGAACAGAAGGTTGAATGGTTAGACGAAACGATAATTGTATCTGAGTTGTATTCGATGATATCGTGATGATGTTTATAGCAATACTCACCAGGTAACTGTTCTTCCGTTTTACTTACAAGCGACCGAATCGAGCAGAAGGTTAAATGGATAGATTAAACAATCATTGTATCTGGGTTGTATTCGATAATGTGCATATAGTTATACTCACCAGGTAACTGTTCTTCCGTTATACATACGAGCGACTGAATTGAACAGAAGGTTGAATGGTTAGACTAAACAATAATCGTATCTGGGGTTGTATTCGAGTATATCGTGATGATGTTTATATAGTTATACTCACCAGGTAACTGTTCTCCAGTTATACATAAGAGCGACTGAATTGAACAGAAGGTTGAATGGTTAGACTAAACAATAATCGTATCTGGGGTTGTATTCGAGTATATCGTGATGATGTTTATATAGTTATACTCACCAGGTAACTGTTCTCCAGTTATACATAGGAGCGACTGAACTGAACAGATGGTTGAATGGATAAACTGAACAATCATCGTATCTGGGTTGTATTCGATTATTTCGTGATGATTATTACATATTATGTCTAACCAGGTAACTGTTCTTCCGTTATACATACAAGCAACCGAATCGAACAGGAGGTTGAATGGATAGTATCTGAGTTGTATTCGATTATGATGTTATGCTGTGTATATAGTTATACACACTAGGAGACGGTTTTCTCGTTTTACATACGAGCGAACAGAAACGAACAGAAAGTTGAATCGATAGACTGAACAATCAATGTATCTGGGTGGTATCCGATTATATCGCAATACTGTATATATAGTGATACTTACCAGGTGACGGTACTTCCGTTACACATACTAGCGACTGAATCGAACAGAAGGTTAAATGGTTAGACGAAACGATAATTGTATCTGAGTTTTATTCGATGATATCGTGATGATGTTTATAGCAATACTCACCAGGTAACTGTTCTTCCGTTTTACATACAAGCGACCTAATCGAGCAGAAGGTTAAATAGATAGATTGAACAATCATCGTATCTGGGTTGTATTCGTTTATGTTTATATAGTTATACTCACCAGGTAACTGTTCTTCCGTTATACATACGAGCGACTGAATTGAACAGAAGGTTGAATGGATAGACTGAACAATAATCGCATCTGGGGTTGTATTCGATTATATCTTGATGATGTTTATATAGTTATACTCACCAGGGAACTGTTCTCCAGTTATATATAAGAGCGACTGAACTGAACAGAAGGTTGAATGGATAGACTGAACAATCATCGTATCTGGGTTGAATTTGATTATATCGTGATGATTATCATATAGTATGTCTAACCAGGTAAGAGTTCTTCCGTTATACATACGAGCAACCGAATCGAACATAAGGTTGAATGGATAGATTGAACAATCATTGTATCTGGGTTGTATCCGAATATATCGTTATGCTGTATATTTAGTTTAGCCTACAATGTAACGGTTCTTTCGTTACACATACGAGCGACTGAATCGTAGAGAAGGGTGAATGGATAGACTGAACAATCATCGTATCTGGGTTGTATTCGATTATTTCGTGATGATTATTACATATTATGTCTAACCAGGTGACTGTTCTTCCGTTATACATACGAGCAACCGAATCGAACATAAGGTTGAATGGATAGATTGAAAAATCATTGTATCTGGGTTGTCTTGGATTATATCGTTATGCTGTATATTTAGTTACACCTACCATGTAACGGTTCTTTCGTTACACATAAGAGCGTCTGAATCGAACATGAGGTTGGGGTTAGACGGAACGATTAATGTAACTGAGTTGTATTCGATTATATCGTGGTGATGTTTATATAGTAATACTCACCAGGTGACTGTTCTTGCGTTATACATACGAGCGACCCAATCGAACATAAGGTTGGATGGATAGACGGAATGATCATTGTATCTGAGTTGTATTCGATTATATCGTGATGACGTTTATATAGAAATACTCACCAGGTTACTGTTCTTTCGTTATACATACGAGCAACCGAATCGAACAGAAGGTTGAATGGATAGTATCTGAGTTGTATCCGATTATGATGTTATGCTGTGTATATATTTATACACACTAGGTGACGGTATTCCTGTTTTACATACGAGCGACCGAAACGAACAGAAAGTTGAATGGATTGACTGAACAATCATCGTATCTGGGTTGTATTCGATAATGTTTATATAGTTATACTCACCAGGTAACTGTTCTTCCGTTATACATACGAGCGACTGAATTGAACAGAAGGTTGAATGGATAGACTAAACAATGATCGTATCTGGGGTTGTATTCGATTATATCGTGATGATGTTTATATAGTTATACTCACCAGGTAACTGTTCACCAGTTATACATAGGAGCGACTGAACTGAACAGAAGGTTGAATGGATAGACTGAACAATCATCGTATCTGGGTTGTATTCGATTTTTTCGTGATGATTATTATATATTATGTCTAACCAGGTAACTGTTCTTCCGTTATACATACGAGCAACCGAATCGAACATGAGGTCGAATGGATAGATTGAACAATTATTGTATCTGGGTTGTCTCCGATTATATCGTTATGCTGTATATTTAGTTACACCTAACATGTAACGGTTCTTTCGTTACACATACGATCGTCCGAATCGAACATAAGGTTGGGTGGTTAGACGAAACGATAATTGTAACTGAGTTGTATTCGATTATATCGTGGTGATGTTTATATAGTAATACTCACCAGGTAACTGTTCTTTCGTTATACGTAAGAGCGACCGAATCGAAGAGATTGTTTAGTGGATAGACTGTACAATCATCCTTTCTGGGTTGTATTCGATTATATCGTGATGATTATCATATAGTATGTCTAACCAGGTAACAGTTCTTCCGTTATACATACGAGCAACCGAATCTAAAATAAGGTTGAATATATAGATTGAACAATCATTGTATCTGGGTTATATCCGAATATATCGTTAGGCTGTATATTTAGTTTAGCCTACCATGTAACGGTTCTTTCGTTACACATACGAGCGACTGAATCGTAGAGAAGGGTGAATGGATAGACTGAACAATCATCGTAACTGAGTTGTATTCGATTATTTCGTGATGATCATTATATATTATGTCTAACCAGGTAACTGTTCTTCCGTTATACATACGAGCAACTGAATCGAACATATGGTTGAATGGATAGATTGAACAATCATTGTATCTGGGTTGTCTCCGATTATATCGTTTTGCTGTATATTTAGTTACACCTACCATGTAACGGTTCTTTCGTTACACAAACGAGCGTCTGAATCGAACATAAGGTTGGATGGTCAGACGGAACGATAATTGTAACTGAGTTGTATTAGATTATATCGTGTTGATGTTTATATAGTGATACTCACCAGGTGACTGTTCTTGCGTTATACATACGAGCGACCCAATCGAACAGAAGGTTGGATAGATAGACGGAATGATAATTGTATCTGAGTTGTATTCGATTATATCGTGATGACGTTCATATAGAAATACTCACCAGGTTACTGTTCTTTCGTTATACATACGAGCAACCGAATCGAACAGAAGGTTGAATGGATAGTATCTGGGTTGTATTCGATTATGATGTTATGCTGTGTATATGGTTATACACACTAGGTGACGGTATTCCCGTTTTACTTACGAGCGACCGAAACGAACAGAAAGTTGAATGGATAGACTAAACAATCAATGTATCTGGGTGGTATCCGATTATATCGCAATACTGTATATATAGTGATACTTACCAGGTGACGGTACTTCCGTTACACATACTAGCGACTGAATCGAACAGAAGCTTAAATGGTTAGACGAAACGATAATTATCTGAGTTGTATTCGATGATATCGTAATGATGTTTATATAGCAATACTCACCAGGTAACTGTTCTTTCGTTTTACATACAAGCGACCGAATCGAGCAGAAGGTTAAATGGATAGATTGAACAATCATCGTATATGGGTTGTATTCGATAATGTTTATATAGTTATACTCACCAGGTAACTGTTCTTCCGTTATACATACGAGCAACAGATTCGAACATAAGGTTGAATGGATAGATTGAACAATCATTGTATCTGGGTTGTCTCCGATTATATCGTTATGCTGTATATTCAGTTACACCTTCCATGTAACGGTTCTTTCGTTACACATACGAGCGTCTGAATCGAACATAAGGTTGGATGGTTAGACGGAACGATAATTGTAACTGAGTTGTATTCGATTATATCGTGGTGATGTTTATATAGTAATACTCACCAGGTAACTGTTCTTTCGTTATACGTAGGAGCGACCGAATCGAAGAGAATGTTTAGTGGATAGACTGTACAATCATCCTTTCTGGGTTGTATTCGATTATATCGTGATGATTATCATATAGTATGTCTAACCAGGTAACAGTTCTTCCGTTATACATACGAGCAACCGAATCGAACATAAGGTTAAATGGATAAATTGAACAATCATTGTATCTGGGTTGTATCCGAATATATCATTATGCTGTATATCCAGTTTAGCCTACCATGTAACAGTTCTTTCGTTACACATACGAGCTACTGAATCGTAGAGAAGGGTGAATGGATAGACTAAACAATGATCGTATCTGGGTTGTATCCGATTATATCGTGATGATTATCATATAGTATGTCTAACCAGGTAAGATTTCTTCCGTTATACATACGAGCAACCGAATCGAACATAAGGTTGAATGGATAGATTGAACAATCATTGTATCTGGGTTGTCTCCGATTATATCGTTATGCTGTATATTTAGTTACACCTACCATGTAATTGGAGATTGGAGAAATGGATTCTATAAAAAAAACAAGCAGATTGGTACGATCGAAGTTGAAAATCGGTCCATCCGTTCGGAAGTTGAGGCGATCTGAAGAATTCGAAAAAGTTCCAAGGGGACCCCCTTTGATGCAATTTTTTTTCGATTTCGGTTTTTTAGATTCGAGAAATGGATTCTATGAAAAAAAACAAGCAGATTGGTATGATCAAAGTTGAAAATCGGTCTATCCGTTCGGAAGTTAAGGCGATCTGAAGAATTCGAAAAAGTTCCAAGACGACCCCCTTTGATGCAATTTTTTTTCGATTTCGGTTTTTTCGATTGGAGAAATGGATTCTATAAAAAAATTAAGCAAATTGGTATGCGCGAAGTTGAAAATCGGTCCATCCGTTCGGAAGTTGAGGCGATCTGAAGAATTCGAAAAAGTTTCAAGGGGGCCCCCTTTGATGAATTTTTTTTTCGATTTCGGTTTTTTCGATTGAAGAAATGGATTCTATGAAAAAAAAAAGATTGGTATGATCGAAGTTGAAAATCGGTCCATTCGTTCGGAAGTTGAGGCGATCTGAAGAATTCGAAAAAGTTCCAAGGGGACCCCCTTTGATGCAATTTTTTTTTTCGATTTCGTTTTTTTCGATTGGAGAAATGGATTCTATGAAGAAAAACAAGCAGATTGGTATGATCGAAGTTGAAAATCGGTCCATCCGTTCGGAAGTTAAGGGGATCTGAAGAATTCGAAAAAGTTTCGAGGGGGCCCCCTTTGATGCATTTTTTTTTTCGATTTCGGTTTTTTCGATTGGAGAAATGGATTCTATGAAAAAAAACAAGCAGATTGGTATGATCGAAGTTGAAAATCGGTATATCCGTTCGGAAGTTAAGGCGATATGAAGAATTCGAAAAAGTTCCGAGGGCGCCCCCTTTGATGCATTTTTTTTTCGATTTCGGTTTTTTTGATTGGAGAAATGGATTCTATGAAAAAAACAAGCAGATTTGTATGATCGAAGTTGAAAATCGGTCCATCCGTTCGGAAGTTAAGGCGATCTGAAGAATTCGAAAAAGTTCCAAGGGGGCCCCCTTTGATGCAATTTTTTTTTTCGATTTCGGTTTTTTCGATTGGAAAAATGGATTCTATGAAAAAAAAACAAGCAGATTGGTATGATCGAAGTTGAAAATCGGTCCATCCGTTCGGAAGTTAAGGCGATCTGAAGAATTCGAAGAAGTTCCAAGGGGGCCCCCTTTGATGCATTTTTTTTTCGATTTCGGTTTTTTCGATTGGAGAAATGGATTCTATGGAAAAAAACAAGCAAATTGGTTTGCGCGAAATTGAAAATCGGTCCATCCGTTCGGAAGTTAAGGCGATCCGAAGAATTCGAAAAAGTTCCAAGAGGGCCTCCTTTGATGAATTTTTTTTTCGATTTCGGTTTTTTTGATTGGAGAAATGGATTCTATGAGAAAAAACAAGCAAATTGGTATGCGCGAAGTTGAAAATCGGTCCATCCGTTCGAATGTTATGGCGATCTGTAGAATTCGAAAAAGTTCCAAGGGGGCCCTCTTTGATTCCTTTTTTTTTTCGATTTCGGTTTTTTCAATTGAAGAAATGGATTCTATGAAAATAAAACAAGCAAATTGGTATGCGCGAAGTTGAAAATCGGTCCATTCGTTCGAATGTTATTGCGATCTGAAGAATTCGAAAAAGTTCCAAGGGGACCCCCTTTGATGCATTTTTTTTTTCGATTTCGGTTTCCTCGATTGGAGAAATGGATTCTATGAAAAAAAACAAGCAGATTGGTATGCGCGAAGTTGAAAATCGGTCCATCCGTTCGGAAGTTAAAGCGATCTGAAGAATTCGAAAAAGTTCCAAGGGAGCCCCCTCTGATGCATTTTTTTTTTCGATTTCAGTTTTTTCGATTGGAGAAATGGATTCTATGAAAAAAAACAAGCAGATTGGTATGATCGAAGTTGAAAATTGGTCTATCCTTCCGGAAGTTAAGGCGATCTGAAGAATTCGAAAAAGTTTCAAGGGGGCCCCCTTTGATGCATTTCTTTTTCGATTTCGGTTTTTTCGATTGGAGAAATGGATTCTATGAAAAAAACAAGCAGATTGGTATGATCGAAGTTGAAAATCGGTCCATCCGTTCGGAAGTTAAGGCGATCTGAAGAATTCGAAAAAGTTCCAAGGGGGCCCCCTTTGATGCAATTTTTTTTTCGATATCGAATTTTTCGATTGGAGAAATGGATTCTATGAAAAAAAACAAGCAGATTGGTGTGATCGAAGTTGAAAATCGGTCCATCCGTTCGGAAGTTAAGGCGATCTGAAGAATTCGAAAAAGTTCCAAGGGGGGCCCCTTTGATGTTTTTTTTTCGATTTCGGTTTTTTCGATTGGAGAAATGGATTCTATGAAAAAAAACAAGCAGATTGGTATGATCGAAGTTGAAAATCGGTCCATCCGTTCGGAAGTTAAGGCGATCTGAAGAATTCGAAAAAGTTCCAAGGGGGCCCACTTTGATGCATTTTATTTTCGATTTCGGTTTTTTCGATTGGAGAAATGGATTCTATAAAAAAAAACAAACAGATTGGTATGATCGAAGTTGAAAATCGGTCCATCCGTTCGGAAGTTAAGGCGATCTGAAGAATTCGAAAAAGTTCCAAGGGGGGCCCCTTTGATGTTTTTTTTTTTCGATTTCGGTTTTTTCGATTGGAGAAATGGATTCTATGAAAAAAAACAAGCAGATTGGTATGATCGAAGTTGAAAATCGGTCCATCCGTTCGGAAGTTAAGGCGATCTGAAGAATTCGAAAAAGTTCCAAGGGGGCCCCCTTTGATGCATTTTATTTTCGATTTCGGTTTTTTCGATTGGAGAAATGGATTCTATGAAAAAAAACAAGCAAATTGGTTGGCGCAAAATTGAAAATCGGTCCATCCGTTCGGAAGTTAAGGCGATCTGAAGAATTCGAAAAAGTTGATGAATTTTTTTTTCGATTTCGGTTTTTTCGATTGGAGAAATGGATTCTATGAGAAAAAACAATCAAATTGGTATGCGCGAAGTTGAAAATCGGTCCATCCGTTCGAATGTTATGGCGATCTGTAGAATTCGAAAAAGTTCCAAGGGGGCCCCCTTTGATTCCTTTTTTTTTTTCGATTTCGGTTTTTTCGATTGGAGAAATGGATTCTATGAAAAAAAAACAAGCAAATTGGTATGCGCGAAGTTGAAAATCGGTCCATCCGTTCGAATGTTATTGCGATCTGAAGAATTCGAAAAAGTTCCAAGGGGACCCCCTTTGATGCATTTTTGTTTTCGATTTCGGTTTTTTTGTTTGGAGAAATGGATTCTATGAAAATGAAACAAGCAAATTGGTAGGATCGAAGTTGAAAATCGGTCCATCCGTTCGGAAGTTAAGGCGATCTGAAGAATTCGAAAAAGTTCCAAGGGGGCCCCCTTTGATGCAATTTATTTATCGATTTCGGTTTTTTTGATTGGAGAAATGGATTCTATAGAAAAAAACAAGCGAATTGGTATGCGCGAAGTTGAAAATCGGTCCATCCGTTCGAATGTTATGGCGATCTGAAGAATTCGTAAAAGTTCCAAGGGGACCCCCTTTGATGCATTTTTTTTTCGATTTTGGTTTTTTCGATTGGAGAAATGGATTCTATAAAAAAAACAAATAAATTGGTTTGCGCGAAGTTGAAAATCGGTCCATCCGTTCGAATGTTATTGCGATCTGAAGAATTTGAAAAAGTTCCAAGGGGACCCCCTTTGATGCATTTTTGTTTTCGATTTCGTTTTTTTCGATTGGAGAAATGGATTCTATGAAAAAAAAACAAACAGATTGGTATGATCGAAGTTGAAAATCGGTCCATCCGTTCGGAAGTTAAGGCGATCTGAAGAATTCGAAAAAGTTTCGAGGGGGCCCCCTTTGATGCATTTTTTTTTTCGATTTCGGTTTTTTTGATTGGAGAAATGGATTCTATGAAAAAAAAAACAAACAGATTGGTATGATCGAAGTTGAAAATCGGTCCATCCGTTCGGAAGTTAAGGCGATCTGAAGAATTCGAAAAAGTTTCGAGGGGGCCCCCTTTGATGCATTTTTTTTTCGATTTCGGTTTTTTCGATTGGAGAAATGGATTCTATGAAAAAAAACAAGCAGATTGGTATGATCGAAGTTGAAAATCGGTATATCCGTTCGGAAGTTAAGGCGATCTGAAGAATTCGAAAAAGTTCCAAGGGCGCCCCCTTTGATGCATTTTTTTTTTCGATTTCGGTTTTTTCGATTGGAGAAATGGATTCTATAAAAAAAACAAACAGATTGGTATGATCGAAGTTGAAAATCGGTCCATCCGTTCGGAAGTTAAGGCGATCTGAAGAATTCGAAAAAGTTTTAAAGGGGCCCCCTTTGATTCATTTTTTTTTCGATTTCGGTTTTTTCGATTGGAGAAATGGATTCTATGAAAAAACAAGCAGATTGGTATGATCGAAGTTGAAAATCGGTCCATCCGTTCGGAAGTTAAGGCGATCTGAAGAATTCGAAAAAGTTCCGAGGGGGCCCCCTTTGATGCAGTTTTTTTTTTCGATTTCGTTTTTTTCGATCGGAAAAATGGATTCAATGAAAAAAAACAAGCAGATTGGTATGATCGAAGTTGAAAATCGGTTCATCCGTTCGGAAGTTAAGGCGATCTGAAGAATTCGAAATAGTTCCAAGGGGACCCCCTTCGATGCAATTTTTTGTTCGATTTCGGTTTTTTCGATTGGAGAAATGGATTCTATGAAAAAAAAACAAGCAGATTGGTATGATCGAAGTTGAAAATCGGTCCATCCGTTCGGAAGTTAAGGCGATCTGAAGAATTCGAAAAAGATCCAAGGGGACCCCCTTTGATGCAATTATTTTTTCAATTTCGGTTTTTTCGATTCAAGAAATGGATTCTATGAAAAAAAACAAGCAGATTGGTATGATCGAAGTTGGAAATCGGTCCATCCGTTCGGAAGTTAAGGCGATCTGAAGAATTCGAAAAAGTTCCAAGGGGGCCCCCTTTGATGCATATTTTTTTCGATATCGGTTTTTTCGATTGAAGAAATGAATTCTATAAAAAAAACAAGCAGATTGGTATGCGCGAAGTTGAAAATCGGTCCATCCGTTCGAATGTTATGGCGATTTGAAGAATTCGAAAGAGTTCCAAGGGGGCCCCCTTTGATGCATTTTTTTTTTCGATTTCAGTTTTTTCGATTGGAGAAATGGATTCTATGGAAAAAACAAGCAAATTGGTTTGCGCGAAATTGAAAATCGGTCCATCCGTTCGGAAGTTAAGGCGATCCGAAGAATTCGAAAAAGTTCCAAGAGGGCCTCCTTTGATGAATTTTTTTTTCGATTTCGGTTTTTTTGATTGGAGAAATGGATTCTATGAGAAAAAACAAGCAAATTGGTATGCGCGAAGTTGAAAATCGGTCCATCCGTTCGAATGTTATGGCGATCTGTAGAATTCGAAAAAGTTCCAAGGGGGCCCTCTTTGATTCCTTTTTTTTTCTCGATTTCGGTTTTTTCGATTGAAGAAATGGATTCTATGAAAAAAAACAAGCAAATTGGTATGCGCGAAGTTGAAAATCGGTCCATTCGTTCGAATGTTATTGCGATCTGAAGAATTCGAAAAAGTTCCAAGGGGACCCCCTTTGATGCATTTTTTTTTTCGATTTCGGTTTTCTCGATTGGAGAAATGGATTCTATGAAAAAAAAACAAGCATATTGGTATGCGCGAAGTTGAAAATCGGTCCATCTGTTCGGAAGTTAAAGCGATCTGAGGAATTCGAAAAAGTTCCAAGGGAGCCCCCTCTGATGCATTTTTTTTTTTTTTTCGATTTCGGTTTATTCGATTGGAGAAATGGATTCTATGAAAAAAAACAAGCAGATTGGTATGATCGAAGTTGAAAATTGGTCTATCCTTCCGGAAGTTAAGGCGATCTGAAGAATTCGAAAAAGTTTCAAGGGGGCCCCCTTTGATGCATTTTTTTTTCGATTTCGGTTTTTTCGATTGGAGAAATGGATTCTATGGAAAAAACAAGCAGATTGGTATGATCGAAGTTGAAAATCGGTCCATCCGTTCGGAAGTTAAGGCGATCTGAAGAATTCGAAAAAGTTCCAAGGGGGCCCCCTTTGATGCAATTTTTTTTTTGATATCGAATTCTTCGATTGGAGAAATGGATTCTATGAAAAAAAAACAAGCAGATTGGTATGATCGAAGTTGAAAATCGGTCCATCCTTTCGGAAGTTAAGGCGATCTGAAGAATTCGAAAAAGTTCCAAGGGGACCCCCTTTGATGCAATTTTTTGTTCGATTTCGGTTTTTTCGATTGAAGAAATGGATTCTATGAAAAAAAAACAAGCAGATTGGTATGATCGAAGTTGAAAATCGGTCCATCCGTTCGGAAGTTAAGGCGATCTGAAGAATTCGAAAAAGTTCCAAGGGGGCCCCCTTTGATGCATTTTATTTTCGATTTCGGTTTTTTCGATTGGAGAAATGGATTCTATAAAAAAAAACAAGCAAATTGGTTTGCGCGAAATTGAAAATCGGTCCATCCGTTCGGAAGTTAAGGCGATCTGAAGAATTTGAAAAAGTTCCAAGAGGGCCTCCTTTGATGAATTTTTTTTTCGATTTCGGTTTTTTCGATTGGAGAAATGGATTCTATGAGAAAAAACAAGCAAATTGGTATGCGCGAAGTTGAAAATCGGTCCATCCGTTCGAATGTTATGGCGATCTGTAGAATTCGAAAAAGTTCCAAGGGGGCCCCCTTTGATGCATTTTTTTTTCGATTTTGGTTTTTTCGATTGGAGAAATGGATTCTATAAAAAAACAAGCAAATTGGTTTGCGCGAAGTTGAAAATCGGTCCATCCGTTCGAATGTTATTGCGATCTGAAGAATTCGAAAAAGTTCCAAGGGGACCCCCTTTGATGCATTTTTGTTTTCGATTTCGTTTTTTTCGATTGAAGAAATGGATTCCATGAAGAAAAACAGGCAGATTGGTATGATCGAAGTTGAAAATCGGTCCATCCGTTCGGAAGTTAAGGGGATCTGAAGAATTCGAAAAAGTTCCAAGGGGGCCCCCTTTGATGCATTTTTTTTGATTTCGGTTTTTTCGATTGGAGAAATGGATTCTATGAAAAAAAAACAAACAGATTGGTATGATCGAAGTTGAAAATCGGTCCATCCGTTCGGAAGTTAAGGCGATCTGAAGAAATCGAAAAAGTTTCGAGGGCGCCCCCTTTGATGCATTTTTTTTTTTCGATTTCGGTTTTTTCGATTGGAGAAATGGATTCTATAAAAAAAAACAAACAGATTGGTATGATCGAAGTTGAAAATCGGTCCATCCGTTCGGAAGTTAAGGCGATCTGAAGAATTCGAAAAAGTTTTAAAGGGGCCCCCTTTGATGCATTTTTTTTTCGATTTCGGTTTTTTCGATTGGAGAAATAGATTCTATGAAAAAAACAAGCAGATTGGTATGATCGAAGTTGAAAATCAGTCCATCCGTTCGGAAGTTAAGGCGATCTGAAGAATTCGAAAAAGTTCCGAGGGGGCCCCCTTTGATGCAATTTTTTTTCGATTTAGGTTTTTTCGATCGGAGAAATGGATTCTATGAAAAAAAACAAGCAGATTGGTATGATCGAAGTTGAAAATCGGTCCATCCGTTCGGAAGTTAAGGCGATCTGAAGAATTCGAAATAGTTCCAAGGGGACCCCCTTTGATGCAATTTTTTGTTCGATTTCGGTTTTTTCGATCGGAGAAATGGATTCTATGAAAAAAAAACAAGCAGATTGGTATGATCGAAGTTGAAAATCGGTCCATCCGTTCGGAAGTTAAGGCGATCTGAAGAATTCGAAAAAGTTCCAAGGGGACCCCCTTTGATGCAATTATTTTTTCAATTTCGGTTTTTTCGATTCAAGAAATGGATTCTATGAAAAAAAACAAGCAGATTGGTATGATCGAAGTTGAAAATCGGTCCATCCGTTCGGAAGTTAAGGCGATCTGAAGAATTCGAAAAAGTTCCAAGGGGGCCCCCTTTGATGCATTTTTTTTTTCGATATCGGTTTTTTCGATTGGAGAAATGAATTCTATAAAAAAAACAAGCAGATTGGTATGCGCGAAGTTGAAAATCGGTCCATCCGTTCGAATGTTATGGCGATTTGAAGAATTCGAAAAAGTTCCAAGGGGGCCCCCTTTGATGCATTTTATTTTCGATTTCGGTTTTTTCGATTGGAGAAATGGATTCTATAAAAAAAAAACAAGCAAATCGGTTTGCGCGAAATTGAAAATCGGTCCATCCGTTCGGAAGTTAAGGCGATCTGAAGAATTCGAAAAAGTTCCAAGAGGGCCTCCTTTGATGAATTTTTTTTTCGATTTCGGTTTTTTCGATTGGAGAAATGGATTCTACGAGAAAAAACAAGCAAATTGGTATGCGCGAAGTTGAAAATCGGTCCATCCGTTCGAATGTTATGGCGATCTGTAGAATTCGAAAAAGTTCCAAGGGGGCCCCCTTTGATGCATTTTTTTTTTCGATTTTGGTTTTTTCGATTGGAGAAATGGATTCTATAAAAAAAACAAGCAAATTGGTTTGCGCGAAGTTGAAAATCGGTCCATCCGTTCGAATGTTATTGCGATCTGAAGAATTCGAAAAAGTTCCAAGGGGACCCCCTTTGATGCATTTTTGTTTTCGATTTCGTTTTTTTCGATTGAAGAAGTGGATTCTATGAAGAAAAACAAGCAGATTGGTATGATCGAAGTTGAAAATCGGTCCATCCGTTCGGAAGTTAAGGGGATCTGAAGAATTCGAAAAAGTTCCAAGGGGGCCCCCTTTGATGCATTTTTTTTGATTTCGGTTTTTTCGATTGGAGAAATGGATTCTATGAAAAAAAAACAAACAGATTGGTATGATCGAAGTTGAAAATCGGTCCATCCGTTCGGAAGTTAAGGCGATCTGAAGAATTCGAAAAAGTTTCGAGGGCGCCCCCTTTGATGCATTTTTTTTTCGATTTCGGTTTTTTTGATTGGAGAAATGGATTCTATAAAAAAAAAACAAACAGATTGGTATGATCGAAGTTGAAAATCGGTCCATCCGTTCGGAAGTTAAGGCGATCTGAAAAATTCGAAAAAGTTTTAAAGGGGCCCCCTTTGATGCATTTTTTTTTCGATTTCGGTTTTTTCGATTGGAGAAATGGATTCTATGAAAAAAACAAGCAGATTGGTATGATCGAAGTTGAAAATCGGTCCATCCGTTCGGAAGTTAAGGCGATCTGAAGAATTCGAAAAAGTTCCGAGGGGGCCCCCTTTGATGCAATTTTTTTTCGATTTTGGTTTTTTCGATCGGAAAAATGGATTCTATGAAAAAAAACAAGCAGATTGGTATGATCGAAGTTGAAAATCGGTCCATCCGTTCGGAAGTTAAGGCGATCTGAAGAATTCGAAAAAGTTCCAAGGGGACCCCCTTTGATGCAATTATTTTTTCAATTTCGGTTTTTTCGATTCAAGAAATGGATTCTATGAAAAAAAACAAGCAGATTGGTATGATCGAAGTTGAAAATCGGTCTATCCGTTCGGAAGTTAAGGCGATCTGAAGAATTCGAAAAAGTTCCAAGGGGGCCCCCTTTGATGCATTTTTTTTTCGATATCGGTTTTTTTGATTGGAGAAATGAATTCTATAAAAAAAACAAGCAGATTGGTATGCGCGAAGTTGAAAATCGGTCCATCCGTTCGAATGTTATGGCGATTTGAAGAATTCGAAAAAGTTCCAAGGGGGCCCCCTTTGATGCATTTTTTTTTTTCGATTTCGGTTTTTTCGATTGGAGAAATGGATTCTATGGAAAAAACAAGCAAATTGGTTTGCGCGAAATTGAAAATCGGTCCATCCGTTCGGAAGTTAAGGCGATCCGAAGAATTCGAAAAAGTTCCAAGAGGGCCTCCTTTGATGAATTTTTTTTTCGATTTCGGTTTTTTTGATTGGAGAAATGGATTCTATGAGAAAAAACAAGCAAATTGGTATGCGCGAAGTTGAAAATCGGTCCATCCGTTCGAATGTTATGGCGATCTGTAGAATTCGAAAAAGTTCCAAGGGGGCCCTCTTTGATTCCTTTTTTTTTTTTCGATTTCGGTTTTTTCGATTGAAGAAATGGATTCTATGAAAAAAAACAAGCAAATTGGTATGCGCGAAGTTTAAAATCGGTCCATTCGTTCGAATGTTATTGCGATCTGAAGAATTCGAAAAAGTTCCAAGGGGACCCCCTTTGATGCATTTTTTTTTTTCGATTTCGGTTTTCTCGATTGGAGAAATGGATTCTATGGAAAAAAAACAAGCAGATTGGTATGCGCGGAGTTGAAAATCGGTCCATCCGTTCGGAAGTTAAAGCGATCTGAAGAATTCGAAAAAGTTCCAAGGGAGCCCCCTTTGATGCATTTTTTTTTCGATTTCGGTTTTTTCGATTGGAGAAATGGATTCTATGGAGAAAACAAGCAGATTGCTATGATCGAAGTTGAAAATCGGTCCATCCGTTCGGAAGTTAAGGCGATCTGAAGAATTCGAAGAAGTTCCAAGGGGGCCCCCTTTGATGCAATTTTTTTTTTGATATCGAATTTTACGATTGGAGAAATGGATTCTATGAAAAAAACAAGCAGATTGGTATGATCGAAGTTGAAAATCGGTCCATCCGTTCGGAAGTTAAGGCGATCTGAAGAATTCGAAAAAGTTCCAAGGGGACCCCCTTTGATGCATTTTTTTTTCGATTTCGGTTTTCTCGATTGGAGAAATGGATTCTATGAAAAAAAAACAAGCAGATTGGTATGCGCGGAGTTCAAAATCGGTCCATCCGTTCGGAAGTTAAAGCGATCTGAAGAATTCGAAAAAGTTCCAAGGGAGCCCCCTCTGATGCATTTTTTTTTTTTCGATTTCGGTTTATTCGATTGGAGAAATGGTTTCTATGAAAAAAAACAAGCAGATTGGTATGATCGAAGTTGAAAATTGGTCTATCCTTCCGGAAGTTAAGGCGATCTGAAGAATTCGAAAAAGTTTCAAGGGGGCCCCCTTTGATGCATTTTTTTTTCGATTTCGGTTTTTTCGATTGGAGAAATGGATTCTATGGAAAAAACAAGCAGATTGGTATGATCGAAGTTGAAAATCGGTCCATCCGTTCGGAAGTTGAAAATCGGTCCATCCGTTCGGAAGTTAAGGCGATCTGAAGAATTCGAAAAAGTTCCAAGGGGGCCCCCTCTGATGCAATTTTGTTTTGATATCGAATTTTTCGATTGGAGAAATGGATTCTATGAAAAAAAACAAGCAGATTGGTATGATCGAAGTTGAAAATCGGTCCATCCGTTCGGAAGTTGAAAATCGGTCCATCCGTTCGGAAGTTAAGGCGATCTGAAGAATTCGAAAAAGTTCCAAGGGGGCCCCCTTTGATGCATTTTTTTTTCGATTTCGGTTTTTTTGATTGAAGAAATGGATTCTATAAAAAAAAAACAAACAGATTGGTATGATCGAAGTTGAAAATCGGTCCATCCGTTCGGAAGTTAAGGCGATCTGAAAAATTCGAAAAAGTTTTAAAGGGGCCCCCTTTGATGCATTTTTTTTTCGATTTCGGTTTTTTCGATTGGAGAAATGGATTCTATGAAAAAAACAAGCAGATTGGTATGATCGAAGTTGAAAATCGGTCCATCCGTTCGGAAGTTAAGGCGATCTGAAGAATTCGAAAAAGTTCCGAGGGGGCCCCCTTTGATGCAATTTTTTTTCGATTTAGGTTTTTTCGATCGGAAAAATGGATTCTATGAAAAAAAACAAGCAGATTGGTATGATCGAAGTTGAAAATCGGTCCATCCGTTCGGAAGTTAAGGCGATCTGAAGAATTCGAAATAGTTCCAAGGGGACCCCCTTTGATGCAATTTTTTGTTCGATTTCGGTTTTTTCGATTGGAGAAATGGATTCTATGAAAAAAAACAAGCAGATTGGTATGATCGGAGTTGAAAATCGGTCCATCCGTTCGGAAGTTAAGGCGATCTGAAGAATTCGAAAAAGTTCCAAGGGGACCCCCTTTGATGCAATTATTTTTTCAATTTCGGTTTTTTCGATTCAAGAAATGGATTCTATGAAAAAAAACAAGCAGATTGGTATGATCGAAGTTGAAAATCGGTCCATCCGTTCGGAAGTTAAGGCGATCTGAAGAATTCGAAAAAGTTCCAAGGGGGCCCCCTTTGATGCATTTTTTTTTTCGATATCGGTTTTTTCGATTGGAGAAATGAATTCTATAAAAAAAACAAGCAGATTGGTATGCGCGAAGTTGAAAATCGGTCCATCCGTTCGAATGTTATGGCGATTTGAAGAATTCGAAAAAGTTCCAAGGGGGCCCCCTTTGATGCATTTTTTTTTTTCGATTTCGGTTTTTTCGATTGGAGAAATGGATTCTATGGAAAAAACAAGCAAATTGGTTTGCGCGAAATTGAAAATCGGTCCATCCGTTCGGAAGTTAAGGCGATCCGAAGAATTCGAAAAAGTTCCAAGAGGGCCTCCTTTGATGAATTTTTTTTTCGATTTCGGTTTTTTTGATTGGAGAAATGGATTCTATGAGAAAAAACAAGCAAATTGGTATGCGCGAAGTTGAAAATCGGTCCATCCGTTCGAATGTTATGGCGATCTGTAGAATTCGAAAAAGTTCCAAGGGGGCCCTCTTTGATTCCTTTTTTTTTTTTTTCGATTTCGGTTTTTTCGATTGAAGAAATGGATTCTATGAAAAAAAACAAGCAAATTGGTATGCGCGAAGTTTAAAATCGGTCCATTCGTTCGAATGTTATTGCGATCTGAAGAATTCGAAAAAGTTCCAAGGGGACCCCCTTTGATGCATTTTTTTTTTTCGATTTCGGTTTTCTCGATTGGAGAAATGGATTCTATGAAAAAAAAACAAGCAGATTGGTATGCGCGGAGTTGAAAATCGGTCCATCCGTTCGGAAGTTAAAGCGATCTGAAGAATTCGAAAAAGTTCCAAGGGAGCCCCCTTTGATGCATTTTTTTTTCGATTTCGGTTTTTTCGATTGGAGAAATGGATTCTATGGAGAAAACAAGCAGATTGCTATGATCGAAGTTGAAAATCGGTCCATCCGTTCGGAAGTTAAGGCGATCTGAAGAATTCGAAGAAGTTCCAAGGGGGCCCCCTTTGATGCAATTTTTTTTTTGATATCGAATTTTACGATTGGAGAAATGGATTCTATGAAAAAAACAAGCAGATTGGTATGATCGAAGTTGAAAATCGGTCCATCCGTTCGGAAGTTAAGGCGATCTGAAGAATTCGAAAAAGATCCAAGGGGACCCCCTTTGATGCATTTTTTTTTTCGATTTCGGTTTTCTCGATTGGAGAAATGGATTCTATGAAAAAAAAAACAAGCAGATTGGTATGCGCGGAGTTCAAAATCGGTCCATCCGTTCGGAAGTTAAAGCGATCTGAAGAATTCGAAAAAGTTCCAAGGGAGCCCCCTCTGATGCATTTTTTTTTTTCGATTTCGGTTTATTCGATTGGAGAAATGGTTTCTATGAAAAAAAACAAGCAGATTGGTATGATCGAAGTTGAAAATTGGTCTATCCTTCCGGAAGTTAAGGCGATCTGAAGAATTCGAAAAAGTTTCAAGGGGGCCCCCTTTGATGCATTTTTTTTTCGATTTCGGTTTTTTCGATTGGAGAAATGGATTCTATGGAAAAAACAAGCAGATTGGTATGATCGAAGTTGAAAATCGGTCCATCCGTTCGGAAGTTGAAAATCGGTCCATCCGTTCGGAAGTTAAGGCGATCTGAAGAATTCGAAAAAGTTCCAAGGGGGCCCCCTCTGATGCAATTTTGTTTTGATATCGAATTTTTCGATTGGAGAAATGGATTCTATGAAAAAAAACAAGCAGATTGGTATGATCGAAGTTGAAAATCGGTCCATCCGTTCGGAAGTTAAGGCGATCTGAAGAATTCGAAAAAGTTCCAAGGGGACCCCCTTTGATGCAATTTTTTGTTCGATTTCGGTTTTTTCGATTGAAGAAATGGATTCTATGAAAAAAAAACAAGCAGATTGGTATGATCGAAGTTGAAAATCGGTCCATCCGTTCGGAAGTTAAGGCGATCTGAAGAATTCGAAAAAGTTCCAAGGGGGCCCCCTTTGATGCATTTTATTTTCGATTTCGGTTTTTTCGATTGGAGAAATGGATTCTATAAAAAAAAACAAGCAAATTGGTTTGCGCGAAATTGAAAATCGGTCCATCCGTTCGGAAGTTAAGGCGATCTGAAGAATTCGAAAAAGTTCCAAGAGGGCCTCCTTTGATGAATTTTTTTTTCGATTTCGGTTTTTTCGATTGGAGAAATGGATTCTATGAGAAAAAACAAGCAAATTGGTATGCGCGAAGTTGAAAATCGGTCCATCCGTTCGAATGTTATGGCGATCTGTAGAATTCGAAAAAGTTCCAAGGGGGCCCCCTTTGATGCATTTTTTTTTTCGATTTTGGTTTTTTCGATTGGAGAAATGGATTCTATGAAGAAAAACAAGCAGATTGGTATGATCGAAGTTGAAAATCGGTCCATCCGTTCGGAAGTTAAGGGGATCTGAAGAATTCGAAAAAGTTCCAAGGGGGCCCCCTTTGATGCATTTTTTTTGATTTCGGTTTTTTCGATCGGAAAAATGGATTCTATGAAAAAAAACAAGCAGATTGGTATGATCGAAGTTGAAAATCGGTCCATCCGTTCGGAAGTTAAGGCGATCTGAAGAATTCGAAATAGTTCCAAGGGGACCCCCTTTGATGCAATTTTTTGTTCGATTTCGGTTTTTTCGATTGGAGAAATGGATTCTATGAATAAAAAACAAGCAGATTGATATGATCGAAGTTGAAAATCGGTCCATCCGTTCGGAAGTTAAGGCGATCTGAAGAATTCGAAAAAGTTCCAAGGGGACCCCCTTTGATGCAATTATTTTTTCAATTTCGGTTTTTTCGATTCAAGAAATAGATTCTATGAAAAAAAACAAGCAGATTGGTATGATCGAAGTTGAAAATCGGTCCATCCGTTCGGAAGTTAAGGCGATCTGAAGAATTCGAAAAAGTTCCAAGGGGGCCCCCTTTGATGCATTTTTTTTTTCGATATCGGTTTTTTCGATTGGAGAAATGAATTCTATAAAAAAAACAAGCAGATTGGTATGCGCGAAGTTGAAAATCGGTCCATCCGTTCGAATGTTATGGCGATTTGAAGAATTCGAAAAAGTTCCAAGGGGGCCCCCTTTGATGCATTTTTTTTTCGATTTCGGTTTTTTCGATTGGAGAAATGGATTCTATGGAAAAAACAAGCAAATTGGTTTGCGCAAAATTGAAAATCGGTCCAACCGTTCGGAAGTTAAGGCGATCCGAAGAATTCGAAAAAGTTCCAAGAGGGCCTCCTTTGATGAATTTTTTTTTCGATTTCGGTTTTTTTGATTGGAGAAATGGATTCTATGAGAAAAAACAAGCAAATTGGTATGCGCGAAGTTGAAAATCGGTCCATCCGTTCGAATGTTATGGCGATCTGTAGAATTCGAAAAAGTTCCAAGGGGGCCCTCTTTGATTCCTTTTTTTTTTCGATTTCGGTTTTTTCGATTGAAGAAATGGATTCTATGAAAAAAAACATGCAAATTGGTATGCGCGAAGTTGAAAATCGGTCCATTCGTTCGAATGTTATTGCGATCTGAAGAATTCGAAAAAGTTCCAAGGGGACCCCCTTTGATGCATTTTTTTTTTTTGATTTCGGTTTTCTCGATTGGAGAAATGGATTCTATGAAAAAAAAACAAGCAGATTGGTATGCGCGGAGTTGAAAATCGGTCCATCCGTTCGGAAGTTAAAGCGATCTGAAGAATTCGAAAAAGTTCCAAGGGAGCCCCCTTTGATGCATTTTTTTTTTCGATTTCGGTTTTTTCGATTGGAGAAATGGATTCTATGGAAAAAACAAGCAGATTGGTATGATCGAAGTTGAAAATCGGTCCATCCGTTCGGAAGTTAAGGCGATCTGAAGAATTCGAAAAAGTTCCAAGGGGGCCCCCTCTGATGCAATTTTTTTTTTGATATCGAATTTTTCGATTGGAGAAATGGATTCTATGAAAAAAACAAGCAGATTGGTATGATCGAAGTTGAAAATCGGTCCATCCGTTCGGAAGTTAAGGCGATCTAAAGAATTCGAAAAAGTTCCAAGGGGACCCCCTTTGATGCAATTTTTTGTTCGATTTCGGTTTTTTCGATTGAAGAAATGGATTCTATGAAAAAAAAAACAAGCAGATTGGTATGATCGAAGTTGAAAATCGGTCCATCCGTTCGGAAGTTAAGGCGATCTGAAGAATTCGAAAAAGTTCCAAGGGGACCCCCTTTGACGCAATTTTTTTTTCGATTTCGGTTTTTTCGATTGGAGAAATGGATTCTATAAAAAAAACAAACAGATTGGTATGATCGAAGTTGAAAATCGGTCCATCCGTTCGGAAGTTATGGCGATCTGAAGAATTCGAAAAAGTTCCAAGGGGGGCCCCTTTGATGTTTTTTTTTCGATTTCGGTTTTTTCGATTGGAGAAATGGATTCTATGAAAAAAAACAAGCAGATTGGTATGATCGAAGTTGAAAATCGGTCCATCCGTTCGGAAGTTAAGGCGATCTGAAGAATTCGAAAAAGTTCCGAGGGGGCCCCCTTTGATGCAATTTTTTTTTCCGATTTAGGTTTTTTCGATCAGAAAAATGGATTCTATGAAAAAAAACAAGCAGATTGGTATGATCGAAGTTGAAAATCGGTCCATCCGTTCGGAAGTTAAGGCGATCTGAAGAATTCGAAATAGTTCCAAGGGGACCCCCTTTGATGCAATTTTTTGTTCGATTTCGGTTTTTTCGATTGGAGAAATGGATTCTATGAAAAAAAAACAAGCAGATTGGTATGATCGAAGTTGAAAATCGGTCCATCCGTTCGGAAGTTAAGGCGATCTGAAGAATTCGAAAAAAATCCAAGGGGACCCCCTTTGATGCAATTATTTTTTTAATTTCGGTTTTTTCGATTCAAGAAATGGATTCTATGGAAAAAAACAAGCAGATTGGTATGATCGAAGTTGAAAATCGGTCCATCCGTTCGGAAGTTAAGGCGATCTGAAGAATTCGAAAAAGTTCCAAGGGGGCCCCCTTTGATGCATTTTTTTTTCGATATCGGTTTTTTCGATTGGAGAAATGAATTCTATAAAAAAAACAAGCAGATTGGTATGCGCGAAGTTGAAAATCGGTCCATCCGTTCGAATGTTATGGTGATTTGAAGAATTCGAAAAAGTTCCAAGGGGGCCCCCTATGATGCATTTTTTTTTCGATTTCGGTTTTTTCGATTGGAGAAATGGATTCTATGGAAAAAACAAGCAAATTGGTTTGCGCGAAATTGAAAATCGGTCCATCCGTTCGGAAGTTAAGGCGATCCGAAGAATTCGAAAAAGTTCCAAGAGGTCCTCCTTTGATGAATTTTTTTTCGATTTCGGTTTTTTTGATTGAAGAAATGGATTCTATGAGAAAAAACAAGCAAATTGGTATGCGCGAAGTTGAAAATCGGTCCATCCGTTCGAATGTTATGGCGATCTGTAGAATTCGAAAAAGTTCCAAGGGGGCCCTCTTTGATTCCTTTTTTTTTTCGATTTCGGTTTTTTCGATTGAAGAAATGGATTCTATAAAAAATAACAAGCAAATTGGTATGCGCGAAGTTGAAAATCGGTCCATTCGTTCGAATGTTATTGCGATCTGAAGAATTCGAAAAAGTTCCAAGGGGACCCCCTTTGATGCATTTTTTTTTCGATTTCGGTTTTCTCGATTGGAGAAATGGATTCTATGAAAAAAAACATGCAGATTGGTATGCGCGGAGTTGAAAATCGGTACATCCGTTCGGAAGTTAAAGCGATCTGAAGAATTCGAAAAAGTTCCAAGGGAGCCCCCTCTGATGCATTTTTTTTTTTCGATTACGGTTTTTTCGATTAAAGAAATGGATTCTATGAAAAAAAACAAGCAGATTGGTATGATCGAAGTTGAAAATTGGTCTATCCTTCCGGAAGTTAAGGCGATCTGAAGAATTCGAAAAAGTTTCAAGGGGGCCCCCTTTGATGCTTTTTCTTTTCGATTTCGGTTTTTTCGATTGGAGAAATGGATTCTATGGAAAAAACAAGCAGATTGGTATGATCGAAGTTGAAAATCGGTCCATCCGTTCGGAAGTTAAGGCGATCTGAAGAATTCGAAAAAGTTCCAAGGGGGCCCCCTTTGATGCAATTTTTTTTTTATATCGAATTTTTCGATTGGGCAAATGGATTCTATGAAAAAAAACAAGCAGATTGGTATGATCGAAGTTGAAAATCGGTCCATCCGTTCGGAAGTTAAGGCGATCTGAAGAATTCGAAAAAGTTCCAAGGGGACCCCCTTTGATGCAATTTTTTGTTCGATTTCGGTTTTTTCGATTGAAGAAATGGATTCTATGAAAAAAAAACAAGCAGATTGGTATGATCGAAGTTGAAAATCGCTCCATCCGTTCGGAAGTTAAGGCGATCTGAAGAATTCGAAAAAGTTCCAAGGGGACCCCCTTTGACGCAATTTTTTTTTTCGATTTCGGTTTTTTCGATTGGAGAAATGGATTCTATGAAAAAAAACAAACAGATTGGTATGATCGAAGTTGAAAATCGGTCCATCCGTTCGGAAGTTAAGGCGATCTGAAGAATTCGAAAAAGTTCCAAGGGGGGCCCCTTTGATGTTGTTTTTTCGATTTCGGTTTTTTCGATTGGAGAAATGGATTCTATGAAAAAAAACAAGCAGATTGGTATGATCGAAGTTGAAAATCGGTCCATCCGTTCGGAAGTTAAGGCGATCTGAAGAATTCGAAAAAGTTCCAAGGGGGCCCCCTTTGATGCATTTTATTTTCGATTTCGGTTTTTTCGATTGGAGAAATGGATTCTATGAAAAAAAACAAGCAAATTGGTTTGCGCGAAATTGAAAATCGGTCCATCCGTTCGGAAGTTAAGGCGATCTGAAGAATTCGAAAAAGTTCCAAGAGGGCCTCCTTTGATGATTTTTTTTTTCGATTTCGGTTTTTTCGATTGGAGAAATGGATTCTATGAGAAAAAACAAGCAAATTGGTATGCGCGAAGTTGAAAATCGGTCCATCCGTTCGAATGTTATGGCGATCTGTAGAATTCGAAAAAGTTCCAAGGGGGCCCCCTTTGATTCCTTTTTTTTTTTTCGATTTCGGTTTTTTCGATTGGAGAAATGGATTCTATGAAAAAAAAACAAACAGATTGGTATGATCGAAGTTGAAAATCGGTCCATCCGTTCGGAAGTTAAGGCGATCTGAAGAATTCGAAAAAGTTTCGAGGGGGCCCCCTTTGATGCATTTTTTTTTCGATTTCGGTTTTTTCGATTGGAGAAATGGATTCTATGATAAAAAACAAGCAGATTGGTATGATCGAAGTTGAAAATCGGTATATCCGTTCGGAAGTAAAGGCGATCTGAAGAATTCGAAAAAGTTCCGAGGGCGCCTCCTTTGATGCATTTTTTTTTTCGATTTCGGTTTTTTCGATTGGAGAAATGGATTCTATAAAAAAAAACAAACAGATTGGTATGATCGAAGTTGAAAATCGGTCCATCCGTTCGGAAGTTAAGGCGATCTGAAGAATTCGAAAAAGTTTTAAAGGGGCCCCCTTTGATGCATTTTTTTTCGATTTCGGTTTTTTCGATTGGAGAAATGGATTCTATGAAAAAAACAAGCAGATTGGTATGATCGAAGTTGAAAATCGGTCCATCCGTTCGGAAGTTAAGGCGATCTGAAGAATTCGAAAAAGTTCCGAGGGGGCCTCCTTTGATGCAATTTTTTTTTTTTCGATTTCGGTTTTTTCGATTGGAAAAATGGATTCTATGAAAAAAAACAAGCAGATTGGTATGATCGAAGTTGAAAATCGGTCCATCCGTTCGGAAGTTAAGGCGATCTGAAGAATTCGAAATAGTTCCAAGGGGACCCCCTTTGATGCAATTTTTTGTTCGATTTCGGTTTTTTCGATTGGAGAAATGGATTCTATGAAAAAAAAAACAAGCAGATTGGTATGATCGAAGTTGAAAATCGGTCCATCCGTTCGGAAGTTGAGGCGATCTGAAGAATTCGAAAAAGTTCCAAGGGGACCCCCTTTGATGCAATTATTTTTTCAATTTCGGTTTTTTCGATTCAAGAAATGGATTCTATGAAAAAAAACAAGCAGATTGGTATGATCGAAGTTGAAAATCGGTCCATCCGTTCGGAAGTTAAGGCGATCTGAAGAATTCGAAAAAGTTCCAAGGGGGCCCCCTTTGATGCATTTTATTTTCGATTTCGGTTTTTTCGATTGGAGAAATGGATTCTATGAAAAAAAACAAGCAAATTGGTTTGCGCGAAATTGAAAATCGGTCCATCCGTTCGGAAGTTAAGGCGATCTGAAGAATTCGAAAAAGTTCCAAGAGGGCCTCCTTTGATGATTTTTTTTTTCGATTTCGGTTTTTTCGATTGGAGAAATGGATTCTATGAGAAAAAACAAGCAAATTGGTATGCGCGAAGTTGAAAATCGGTCCATCCGTTCGAATGTTATGGCGATCTGTAGAATTCGAAAAAGTTCCAAGGGGGCCCCCTTTGATTCCTTTTTTTTTTTTCGATTTCGGTTTTTTCGATTGGAGAAATGGATTCTATGAAAAAAAAACAAACAGATTGGTATGATCGAAGTTGAAAATCGGTCCATCCGTTCGGAAGTTAAGGCGATCTGAAGAATTCGAAAAAGTTTCGAGGGGGCCCCCTTTGATGCATTTTTTTTTTCGATTTCGGTTTTTTCGATTGGAGAAATGGATTCTATGATAAAAAACAAGCAGATTGGTATGATCGAAGTTGAAAATCGGTATATCCGTTCGGAAGTAAAGGCGATCTGAAGAATTCGAAAAAGTTTGGAGGGCGCCCCCTTTGATGCATTTTTTTTTTTTTCGATTTCGGTTTTTTCGATTGGAGAAATGGATTCTATAAAAAAAAACAAACAGATTGGTATGATCGAAGTTGAAAATCGGTCCATCCGTTCGGAAGTTAACGCGATCTGAAGAATTCGAAAAAGTTTTAAAGGGGCCCCCTTTGATGCATTTTTTTTCGATTTCGGTTTTTTCGATTGGAGAAATGGATTCTATGAAAAAAACAAGCAGCTTGGTATGATCGAAGTTGAAAATCGGTCCATCCGTTCGGAAGTTAAGGCGATCTGAAGAATTCGAAAAAGTTCCGAGGGGGCCCCCTTTGATGCAATTTTTTTTTTAGATTTCGGTTTTTTCGATTGGAAAAATGGATTCTATGAAAAAAAACAAGCAGATTGGTATGATCGAAGTTGAAAATCGGTCCATCCGTTCGGAAGTTAAGGCGATCTGAAGAATTCGAAATAGTTCCAAGGGGACCCCCTTTGATGCAATTTTTTGTTCGATTTCGGTTTTTTCGATTGGAGAAATGGATTCTATGAAAAAAAAACAAGCAGATTGGTATGATCGAAGTTGAAAATCGGTCCATCCGTTCGGAAGTTGAGGCGATCTGAAGAATTCGAAAAAGTTCCAAGGGGACCCCCTTTGATGCAATTATTTTTTCAATTTCGGTTTTTTCGATTCAAGAAATGGATTCTATGAAAAAAAACAAGCAGATTGGTATGATCGAAGTTGAAAATCGGTCCATCCGTTCGGAAGTTAAGGCGATCTGAAGAATTCGAAAAAGTTCCAAGGGGGCCCCCTTTGATGCATTTTTTTCCGATATCGGTTCTTTCGATTGGAGAAATGAATTCTATAAAAAAAAACAAGCAGATTGGTATGCGCGAAGTTGAAAATCGGTCCATCCGTTCGAATGTTATGGCGATTTGAAGAATTCGAAAAAGTTCCAAGGGGGCCCCCTTTGATGCATTTTTTTTTCGATTTCGGTTTTTTCGATTGGAGAAATGGATTCTATGGGAAAAACAAGCAAATTGGTTTGCGCGAAATTGAAAATCGGTCCATCCGTTCGGAAGTTAAGGCGATCCGAAGAATTCGAAGAAGTTCCAAGAGGGCCTCCTTTGATGAATTTTTTTTGATTTCGGTTTTTTTGATTGGAGAAATGGATTCTATGAAAAAAAACAAGCGAATTGGTATGCGCGAAGTTGAAAATCGGTCCATCCGTTCGAATGTTATGGCGATCTGTAGAATTCGAAAAAGTTCCAAGGGGGCCCTCTTTGATTCCTTTTTTTTTTTCGATTTCGGTTTTTTCGATTGAAGAAATGGTTTCTATGAAAAAAAAACAAGCAAATTGGTATGCGCGAAGTTGAAAATCGGTCCATTCGTTCGAATGTTATTGCGATCTGAAGAATTCGAAAAAGTTCCAAGGGGACCCCCTTTGATGCATTTTTTTTTCGATTTCGGTTTTCTCGATTGGAGAAATGGATTCTATGAAAAAAAACAAGCAGATTGGTATGCGCGAAGTTGAAAATCGGTCCATCCGTTCGGAAGTTAAAGCGATCTGAAGAATTCGAAAAAGTTCCAAGGGAGCCCCCTCTGATGCATTTTTTTTTCGATTTCGGTTTTTTCGATTGGAGAAATGGATTCTATGAAAAAAAACAAGCAGATTGGTATGATCGAAGTTGTAAATTGGTCTATCCTTCCGGAACTTTAGGCGATCTGAAGAATTCGAAAAAGTTTCAAGGGGGCCCCCTTTGATGCATTTTTTTTTCGATTTCGGTTTTTTTGATTGGAGAAATGGATTCTATGAAAAAAAACAAGCAGATTGGTATGATCGAAGTTGAAAATCGGTCCATCCGTTCGGAAGTTAAGGCGATCTGAAGAATTCGAAAAAGTTCCAAGGGGACCCCCTTTGATGCAATTTTTTGTTCGATTTCGGTTTTTTCGATTGAAGAAATGGATTCTATAAAAAAACAAGCAGATTGGTATGATCGAAGTTGAAAATCGGTCCATCCGTTCGGAAGATAAGGCGATCTGAAGAATTCGAAAAAGTTCCAAGGGGACCCCCTTTGACGCAATTTTTTTTTCGATGTCAGTTTTTTCGATTGGAGAAATGGATTCTATGAAAAAAAACAAGCAAATCGGTTTGCGCGAAATTGAAAATCGGTCCATCCGTTCGGAAGTTAAGGCGATCTGAAGAATTCGAAAAAGTTCCAAGAGGGCCTCCTTTGATGAATTTTTTTTTCGATTTCGGTTTTTTCGATTGGAGAAATGGATTCTATGAAAAAAAAACAAGCAGATTGGTATGATCGAAGTTGAAAATCGGTCCATCCGTTCGGAAGTTAAGGCGATCTGAAGAATTCGAAAAAGTTCCAAGGGGGCCCCCTTTGATGCATTTTATTTTCGATTTCGGTTTTTTCGATTGAAGAAATGGATTCTATGAAAAAAAACAAGCAGATTGGTATGATCGAAGTTGAAAATCGGTCCATCCGTTCGGAAGTTAAGGCGATCTGAAGAACTCGAAAAAGTTCCAAGGGGGCCCCCTTTGATGTTTTTTTTTTTCGATTTCGGTTTTTTCGATTGGAGAAATGGATTCTATGAGAAAAAACAAGCAAATTGGTATGCGCGAAGTTGAAAATCGGTCCATCCGTTCGAATGTTATGGCGATCTGTAGAATTCGAAAAAGTTCCAAGGGGGCCCCCTTTGATTCCTTTTTTTTTTTCTCGATTTCGGTTTTTTCGATTGGAGAAATGGATTCTATGAAAAAAAAAACAAGCAAATTGGTATGCGCGAAGTTGAAAATCGGTCCATCCGTTCGAATGTTATTGCGATCTGAAGTATTCGAAAAAGTTCCAAGGGGACTCCCTTTGATGCATTTTTGTTTTCGATTTCGGTTTTTTCGTTTGGAGAAATGGATTCTATAAAAAAAACAAGCAAATTGGTTTGCGCGAAGTTGAATCGGTCCATCCGTTCGAATGTTATGGCGATCTGAAGAATTCGAAAAAGTTCCAAGGGGGCCCCCTGTTCAGTTTTCATATTATTATGATATGTATATGTATAAAAGAACGATAAATATACCTTTCGAGAGTCTTGCTAAATTATGCAAATGATTTGTGCCACTCAGTATAGCGATTTAGGCTAAATTTACGCGTGATAGTGACAAGAGAATTTTGGCCACTACTCCCCCCAAGAAGATTAAGACAGTGCGCAGAAGGCACTCTCGATCTCGTTATCATCACGTTAAGGTGAAACGTGGTTATCAGACTGAATCTCATTTTTTTGTAATTGTGCAATTAAGCAATCAAACACCCCAAAACTTAGTGACAATTCATACGGTGGTGCTTCTGTTGATGGGTCATCCGACATCAGAATCCTGAGGCGGCCGCCGCTTTTGACCAGATTCTTAGAACCCACAGGTGAGTGGCCATTTTCGCACCTCTTGTCACTTGCGATTCAAAATTATAAAAATATAAAATCTCAAAATATACAGTCCACTGTCTCTTTCTCGCCCATGTTAATGGTCCTTCTGACGTCGGATCTTGAATTTTTGAAATTCCCAACCAGTTATTGTTGAATTATTAATTTTCAGCATAAATCAATTAAGAATTTGCATAAATTAGGAAATCTCGATTGGTAGCCATAATTGATATTTCTCTAGGTATCGAGAACATACCGAGGTACCGTACGCGCACTCGTTTGTCGCAGGTAAATTCTGGTCACGCCCCCATCAATCTCATCTTTCTCAATTTTGTTTTGATCGATGTTTCTTGTTACTTGTACTCAGGTATAAGTACGGCAAATTTACGGCAAAGTACGGCAAATTTAGAATATTTACGTTTTCTTACTTTTCTCGATATTTATCCGATAATAAAATCTCGAAGAAAGTGCTCCTATGAGGCAGTTGAATCGTATAATCACATAAATCTTCCTATTGTTTCGAATTAATTGTTTCCTATAGAAAAATAGTAAATTATTCACATAGGTATACGAAAGTTTGCACGGAAAGCTAACCGCAAGTATAATATTGCTCCACGCTTCCCGAGCGTTAGAGCGGCATACAGGGTGTACAATCGTATTTATTTTTTGACCAACTCTAAAGTTCACATCTGTGATTATCTCGAATAGAATTCACAATGACCGCGACATTGACAGATGCTCAAACAAAAAGACTCAAGCAACTTGTGGCCTCCCGAAGTATTGAGGAATTGAAAATGGCAGAATTGAAAAGAATTGCTGATCAATCCTTAGATGATAAAGCTTTGCATAATAACCTCAAGTGTAGGTACCGCCAAATTGAAACTATCAACACCAACTTTGAGGCTGTACATGCTCAGATTGTCAATTTATTCTTTTCAGTGGATGAAGCCGAGTTGGTTCCTCATAATCAGAAATATATACAGTTTCAAAACGATTTTTTTCACGTGCAAGCGATTTACATGCAGATATTCGAGGACGTGAAAGATGTTACTTTGAATCTAAATCAATCCACAAGCTCAGCAGGTCATACAAATATTAAATTGCCTAAAATCTCTTTACCAAAATTCAATGGGGACCTTACTCAGTGGCGTACATTCATAGACATGTACGATTCCATGATTCATGATGTTGATGGTATGTCAAACATTGATAAATTTAATTACCTACTCACTTCATTACAAGGTGCTCCGTTGGCTCTGGTCAAGCGAACTCCTTTGACAGGTCAAAATTATACAGTTGCTTATAATTCGCTGAGAAAGCGCTATCATAACGATAGATTAATAGGGACTTCTCATTGGCGCGCAATTGAGCAAACTCGAAAATTAACTACTTCAGATAATTCTCAAGCCTTTCGACTTCTTATCGACACATTCAATGAAAACTTATCAATGTTGGAAAATTTAGGCCATGATATTAAAAGATGGGATTTTATTTTATTTAACATGCTATTAGATCGGCTGGATTCTTCAACTGCTACCAATTTTGAATTAGAGTGCGGCTCTAAATTAAAAAATGATGAGTATTTCACAGTCTTACAAGAATTTGTGCAAAAGCATTGCGATGCCCTTGATACGGTTAATTTTAATTCTTCTCAGACAAGAAAGTCATTCATACGACCCAAAGCGACAGATGCATTATTGAATAACGCCTCAAATAATACTGTTAGACAGCGAATGTCCTCATCATTAGTCTCAAATGCTCAAAAACTAGAATGTCAGTTATGTCATGGTGATCATATGATATATAATTGCCAAAACTTCCTGTCAAAGTCTCCGAATGATCGATACAGTCTCATTAAAACGTATAAGTGGTGCTCTAACTGCCTTGGGTCTAGGCACTCTGCTTCTCAATGCTCTTCACAAGTATCTTGTAAACGTTGTTCAGGAAAGCACCACACCCTTCTACATTTTGATAGATCTTTTACTCACCCCTCGCATGCACCTCCTGCACCAGGAGTTATAGCCGGTTCTCATCATACCTCAAATAATACTCAACCTCCAGATAGGTCAATACCTTCCTCCTCTACTTCCGTCAATATGTTTACTCAATCGCACAGTACTGTTTTGTTGTCTACGGCTCAAATTGAAGTTCAGGCAAAAGATGGTAACTTCCGCAAGGCCCGAGTTATATTAGATAGTGCAAGTCAGTCTAATTTCATTTCGAGTAAACTAGCTAATCAACTGGGATTATGCAAGTCCAACCTCAAGATTTCAATTGCCGGTATCGGTCAACTTAGTTCTCAAGCTAATCAGGGTGTTACCTGTATGGTAAAACCTGTTGATGCGGATCAACCCTCTCTTGTTCTCGATTTTATTCTCTTACCTACAATTTCTCCACCTCTTCCTGGAGAAACACTTTCTCACAAAAGCTTTCCGCAATTTTCACATTTGAAATTGGCTGATCCTCAGTTCAAAGAATCCCGTCCAATTGATATGCTATTGGGCGCAGATGTTTTTGGTTTTCTCCTCACTGGCAACAGTATAAGTACTTCTCTTCATGAACCTGTAGCTTTAGAAACCATTTTTGGATGGGTTATCATGGGTAGAGTTAACTATTCCTCGCAAAATGCTTCGCAACATCATTCCTTCTTTACTTCCACGGAATTAACTTTAGAAGACTCAATAAAACGTTTCTGGGAGTTAGACCAAGTCCCTGAAGTTTTCCCACTTTCACCTGAGGATATTTTTGTCGAAAATCACTTTCTTAAAACCTTTTCTCGTAGCAAATCAGGCCGATTCCAAATATGTTTACCCTTTCGTGACGGAGAACCCCACTTTCGGGGTTCCAGAGATATAGCCCTCCGGCGGTTTTTCTCTTTGGAGCGGAAGCTCCTGCATAACCCTGAGCTCTATAATCTCTATAAAGAGTTTATGCATGAATATTTAATATCAGAGCATATGACTCCAGTGTGTCCCGATCAGTTTAGCAGTTCAGGTTATTATATTCCTCACTTTTGTATACTCCGCCCAGATAGTACCACCACCAAACTAAGGGTAGTATTTGATGCCAGCGCTCGTGATCTGAACTCAATTTCTCTCAATGATACTTTATTCACTGGGCAAAAATTACAACAAGATATCATCTCGATCATTTTGCGCTTCAGAGTACATGCAGTAGTGTTTACGGCGGACATCAAGCAGATGTTTCGTCAAATCATAGTATCCCCAGCACATCGCCACTTCCAACGCATAATTTGGCGTTTCTCGAAAGAAGAACCAATTCAAGAATTTCAGCTCAACACAGTGACATACGGTGTGTGTTCATCACCCTTTCACGCAATTAGAGTTCTTCTGCAGTTATCTTACGAGTACGAAAACGAATTTCCTCTAGCAGCCTCTATTCTTAGATCTGACACTTATGTTGATGATGTAGTCACAGGCGCTGACAATCTTTCAGATGCTCTCGAATATCAACGTCAACTCATTGGTTTACTCCTCAAAGGTGAATTTGAATTACGAAAATTTGCTAGTAACGAACCCACTCTACTCTCCCATTTACCTCCCTCCAGTTTATTGTATGATCCTCTCTCCCTCGAAAGGGACACAATGTTGAAAATATTGGGGCTTCAATGGAACCCTTCTGCTGACGTATTCTCGTACAGTGTTCTCCCTATTGATAAGTCATGCACCAAAAGAAATGTTCTTTCTCAGGTGGCCCGTATCTTCGATCCGTCAGGATTTCTGACACCATTGGTATTATACCTCAAAATCATTTTACAAAAGCTCTGGACTGAAGGCCTCAATTGGGATGATCCTGTACCTTTCAAATTGTCGAATTCTTGGAATCACTTTCGAAAAGAGTTACCTTCCATCTCAAACCTCTCTATACCTCGCCTCATTTATCCTCGTTATACTGTGTCCTGTTCCCTTCATGGGTTCTCGGATGCTAGTAAAGCTGGTTATGCGGGAGTCATTTATCTAAGGTGCGTTGATCAGTATCAGAATATCTCCACTCACTTAGTTTGTGCAAAATCCCGCGTAGCTCCATTGAAAACTATATCAATTCCTCGTTTGGAGCTCTGTGGAGCACTTCTCCTATCGAATTTGCTCTATTATACTCTCGAAATTTTAAAAACAAAAATACACATTGATGACATCCATAGTTGGACAGATTCCACAATTACCCTGACATGGATCAATGCTTCCCCACATAAATGGACTACCTTTGTTTGCAACCGAGTCACTGAAATCCAAAATAAAATTCCTTCGTCAACGTGGAGACATGTTAGATCCAAATACAACCCTGCTGATCCTGCTTCTAGAGGTCTCTCTCCGTCAGAATTATTGCAATGTAGGTTATGGTGGGCGGGACCGAAATGGCTTTCCCTGCCACATGAACAATGGCCTCCTGATATAGGAATACCCATTCACGACTTACCTGAGACTGATGAGGAAAGAAGAAAGGTAGTTCTCACTTCTACTACAGTGGTAAATCACCCATTCTCATCTCTTTTATTTCGGTATAGCTCACTTCTCAAGATACAACGAATAATCGCATATATATTTCGTTTCTGCTATAATTCCAAGCATACCGTTAATCGACATGTAGATATTTTCTCTTCTGAAGAAATGGAACATGCACTCCTTCTGTTAATCAAATTCACCCAATCGGATGCCTTTCCTCAGGAAATTCAAAAGATAAAAACTAAAAAATTGTTGCCAAAACCTCTACAAAGGTTGACTCCTTTCTTAGACACCGCTGGAGTTATCAGGGTGGGCGGCAGATTAATACACTCGGAGCTCTCATTCGAAGCCAAACATCCTATTCTCCTTCCAAGCTCACACAGGTTCACGCAGCTTTTGATTGAACACACTCACCAAAAATACTTGCATCCCGGCCATCAGACACTTCAAAACTTACTAGTCCAACGTTACTGGATACTTGCTCCGAAACGCGCTATTCGGTCAGTGATATCGAAATGTATTCCATGTTTCAGACTCAATCCCTCTTCTCCTCAGCCTCTTATGGGCAATTTACCATCAGCTCGTGTCTCTCAAGTAAAATCGTTCGCCCACGTCGGAATAGATATGGCTGGACCTCTCTCTATAACTTTAAAGAGGGTTCGAGGTGCAAAAACATACAAAGCCTACATGTGTGTTTTTATCTGTATGGCAACGAGAGCTACCCATATTGAGCTCTGTTCCGATCTCTCCACAGAGGTATTCCTGGCTGCTTTTCGGCGCTTTATAGCACGAAGAGGCAGGTGCAGTGATGTCTATTCGGACTGTGGCACCAATTTTCGTGGGGCCTCGAATTATATCTCGTCTCTAATGAAATCTGTTTCTTCAGAAGAACAGATTAAATTTCATTTTAACAGCCCAATGAGTCCAAATTTCGGGGGGCTCTGGGAATCCCAAATAAAATGTATCAAGAGTCATCTTTATCGAGTAATAGGAAATCAAATACTGTCCTACGAAGAGTTGAATACTCTCTTGATTCAAATAGAGTCTATTTTGAACTCACGTCCAATGTGCCCTATCAGCAATGATCCCAACGATTTTCAGGCTCTAACTCCTGGACACTTTCTAACTCTCGAACCCCTCAATTCTTTGCCAGACCCAAACTTGGGTAACTTAAAAATATCCCGTCTCTCCCGCTGGCAGTTGATACAGCGACTCCACCAGTCGTTCTGGGAACGCTGGCATAAGGAGTATTTGCACCATCTTATGCAACGAAGTAAATGGATCCAGCCCTCCACACCGATAGAGCCTAATACACTAGTTCTTTTGAAGAATGAGCTCTCCCCGCCATTGACGTGGCATTTAGGAAGGGTTGAACGAATTCATCCTGGGCCAGACGGTATAACCAGGGTAGTAACAGTGCGTACTAACAAAGGACTCTTACGACGTCCTGTGAGTAAAGTTTGTCCGTTGCCCATTGGCGCTCCCTAATTGAAATTCATAACTTTTGACTTTTTATTATTATTTTTTATTATTTTTTTTCTTTCATTCTTTTTTGTTACCCATATTGAGCTCTTCTCTTCTCATCAAACTAGAGATTTCTAGATTAGATTTAGTATAATAATATAAATATAAAATATTCATTTTAGATGGGCGGTATGTTCAGTTTTCATATTATTATGATATGTATATGTATAAAAGAACGATAAATATACCTTTCGAGAGTCTTGCTAAATTATGCAAATGATTTGTGCCACTCAGTATAGCGATTTAGGCTAAATTTACGCGTGATAGTGACAAGAGAATTTTGGCCACTACTCCCCCCAAGAAGATTAAGACAGTGCGCAGAAGGCACTCTCGATCTCGTTATCATCACGTTAAGGTGAAACGTGGTTATCAGACTGAATCTCATTTTTTTGTAATTGTGCAATTAAGCAATCAAACACCCCAAAACTTAGTGACAATTCATACGGTGGTGCTTCTGTTGATGGGTCATCCGACATCAGAATCCTGAGGCGGCCGCCGCTTTTGACCAGATTCTTAGAACCCACAGGTGAGTGGCCATTTTCGCACCTCTTGTCACTTGCGATTCAAAATTATAAAAATATAAAATCTCAAAATATACAGTCCACTGTCTCTTTCTCGCCCACCCCCTTTGATGCAATTTTTTTTTTCGGTTTCGGTTTTTTCGATTGGAGAAATGGATTCTATAAAAAAAACAAGCAAATTGGTTTGCGCGCAGTTGAATCGGTCCATCCGTTCGAATGTTATGGCGATCTGAAGAATTCGAAAAAGTTCCAAGGGGGCCCCCTTTGATGCAATTTTTTTTTCGGTTTCGGTTTTTTTGATTGGAGAAATGGATTCTATGAAAAAAAAACAAGCAGTTTGGTATAAACGAAGTTGAAAATCGGTCCATCCGTTCGGAAGTTAAGGCGATCTGAAAAATTCGAAAAAGTTCCAAGGAGGCCCCCTTTGATGCATTTTTTTTTTTTCGATTTCGGTTTTCTCGATTGGGGAAATGGATTCTATGAAAAAAAAACAAGCAGATTGGTATGATCGAAGTTGAAAATCGGTCCATCCGTTCGGAAGTTAAGGCGATCTGAAGAATTCGAAATAGTTCCTAGGGGACCCCCTTTGATGCAATTTTTTGTTCGATTTCGGTTTTTTCGATTGGAGAAATGGATTCTATGAAAAAAAAACAAGCAGATTGGTATGATCGAAGTTGAAAATCGGTCCATCCGTTCGGAAGTTAAGGCGATCTGAAGAATTCGAAAAAGTTCCAAGGGGACCCCCTTTGATGCAATTATTTTTTCAATTTCGGTTTTTTCGATTCAAGAAATGGATTCTATGAAAAAAAACAAGCAGATTGGTATGATCGAAGTTGAAAATCGGTCCATCCGTTCGGAAGTTAAGGCGATCTGAAGAATTCGAAAAGGTTCCAAGGGGGCCCCCTTTGATGCATTTTTTTTTCGATATCGGTTTTTTCGATTGGAGAAATGAATTCTATAAAAAAAACAAGCAGATTGGTATGCGCGAAGTTGAAAATCGGTCCATCCGTTCGAATGTTATGGCGATTTGAAGAATTCGAAAGAGTTCCAAGGGGGCCCTCTTTGATTCCTTTTTTTTTTCGATTTCGGTTTTTTTGATTAAAGAAATGGATTCTATGAAAAAAAACAAGCAAATTGGTATGCGCGAAGTTGAAAATCGGTCCATTCGTTCGAATGTTATTGCGATCTGAAGAATTCGAAAAAGTTCCAAGGGGACCCCCTTTGATGCATTTTTTTTTTCGATTTCGGTTTTCTCGATTGGAGAAATGGATTCTATGAAAAAAAACAAGCAGATTGGTATGCGCGGAGTTGAAAATCGGTCCATCCGTTCGGAAGTTAAAGCGATCTGAAGAATTCGAAAAAGTTCCAAGGGAGCCCCCTCTGATGCATTCGATTTCGGTTTTTTCGATTGGAGAAATGGATTCTATGAAAAAAAAACAAGCAGATTGGTATGATCGAAGTTGAAAATTGGTCTATCCTTCCGGAAGTTAAGGCGATCTGAAGAATTCGAAAAAGTTTCAAGGGGGCCCCCTTTGATGCATTTTTTTTTCGATTTCGGTTTTTTCGATTGGAGAAATGGATTCTATGGAAAAAACAAGCAGATTGGTATGATCGAAGTTGAAAATCGGTCCATCCGTTCGGAAGTTAAGGCGATCTGAAGAATTCGAAAAAGTTCCAAGGGGGCCCCATTTGATGCAATTTTTTTTTTGATATCGAATTTTTCGATTGGGAAAATGGATTCTATGAAAAAAAAACAAGCAGATTGGTATGATCGAAGTTGAAAATCGGTCCATCCGTTCGGAAGTTAAGGCGATCTGAAGAATTCGAAAAAGTTCCAAGGGGACCCCCTTTGATGCAATTTTTTGTTCGATTTCGGTTTTTTCGATTGAAGAAATGGATTCTATGAAAAAAAAACAAGCAGATTGGTATGATCGAAGTTGAAAATCGGTCCATCCGTTCGGAAGTTAAGGCGATCTGAAGAATTCGAAAAAGTTCCAAGGGGACCCCCTTTGACGCAATTTTTTTTTCGATTTCGGTTTTTTCGATTGGAGAAATGGATTCTATGAAAAAAACAAACAGATTGGTATGATCGAAGTTGAAAATCGGTCCATCCGTTCGGAAGTAAAGGCGATCTGAAGAATTCGAAAAAGTTCCAAGGGGGGCCCCTTTGATGTTTTTTTTTCGATTTCGGTTTTTTCGATTGGAGAAATGGATTCTATGAAAAAAAACAAGCAGATTGGTATGATCGAAGTTGAAAATCGGTCCATCCGTTCGGAAGTTAAGGCGATCTGAAGAATTCGAAAAAGAAAGAAAGAAAGAAAGAAGAAGAAAGAAAGAATTTATTCATCATTGAAAATTTCATACATGTATCGGATACAACATGAAACCTTATCAGACTAGTCAAAGAAATACACATATAAATATTAAAAATATAGTCAAAATTACAATAAAAACACCAAAAGATTACACTTACTAACATATTAAAATCGTGTATAGAGAACCACTACATCACCTAGCTGTGAGATACTCTTCCATCGAATAAAATGTATTTTCACATAAATAATTGAATAATGTTGTTTTGAATATCTTGAAATTCTTTGAAAAAATGGATTAGCCATAAATTGGAAAAAAATTTTGAGAGAAAAAATAGTCTATCCAATTAAAAATATCAAACATAGTTTGAAATGAATGTCTGGTAGACTACGAGCAGAAAACAACTACTTTCCTGGTAAATACCACGCAGAACATTGAATTATATCTGTTCGTAGTCCATGCAACGATTCACACTGTGAATGCAGATCGCAAATGTTTCTTTCTTCCCAAGACGTGACAAATTCACATCGAGACAGGCACGCCTAACAACCTACAGACCGGTTTCGGGCTTATTGGCCCTCATCAGTGCAGGGTAGTTATCCGAGTAGAGACCGTAAGATCTCAACTCGAAGCGTTGCCTGTCCCAATGCATTTTTGTCGCGTCTATTTGACCGCACCGAGCCGCGTTCCAACAGACAATTGAAAGTGGCGACATCATGCGGCAGAAGAAAGAAACACTCCAGAACCGAATCTCCCAAGTTTTACAGAACTTGGAAGTGGCTGAGAGCTCGACTAAGCTCAATAAATGAAAAAATGGATTAGCCATAAATTGGAAAAAAAATTTTGAGAGAAAAAATAGTCTATCCAATTAAAAATATCAAACATAGTTTGAAATGAATGTCTGGTAGACTACGAGCAGAAAACAACTACTTTCCTGGTAAATACCACGCAGAACATTGAATTATATCTGTTCGTAGTCCATGCAACGATTCACACTGTGAATGCAGATCGCAAATGTTTCTTTCTTCCCAAGACGTGACAAATTCACATCGAGACAGGCACGCCTAACAACCTACAGACCGGTTTCGGGCTTATTGGCCCTCATCAGTGCAGGGTAGTTATCCGAGTAGAGACCGTAAGATCTCAACTCGAAGCGTTGCCTGTCCCAATGCATTTTTGTCGCGTCTATTTGACCGCACCGAGCCGCGTTCCAACAGACAATTGAAAGTGGCGACATCATGCGGCAGAAGAAAGAAACACTCCAGAACCGAATCTCCCAAGTTTTACAGAACTTGGAAGTGGCTGAGAGCAAACTATGTTTGATATTTTTAATTGGATAGACTATTTTTTCTCTCAAAATTTTTTTCCAATTTATGGCTAATCCATTTTTTCATTTATTGAGCTTAGTCGAGCTCTCAGCCACTTCCAAGTTCTGTAAAACTTGGGAGATTCGGTTCTGGAGTGTTTCTTTCTTCTGCCGCATGATGTCGCCACTTTCAATTGTCTGTTGGAACGCGGCTCGGTGCGGTCAAATAGACGCGACAAAAATGCATTGGGACAGGCAACGCTTCGAGTTGAGATCTTACGGTCTCTACTCGGATAACTACCCTGCACTGATGAGGGCCAATAAGCCCGAAACCGGTCTGTAGGTTGTTAGGCGTGCCTGTCTCGATGTGAATTTGTCACGTCTTGGGAAGAAAGAAACATTTGCGATCTGCATTCACAGTGTGAATCGTTGCATGGACTACGAACAGATATAATTCAATGTTCTGCGTGGTATTTACCAGGAAAGTAGTTGTTTTCTGCTCGTAGTCTACCAGACATTCATTTCAAACTATGTTTGATATTTTTAATTGGATAGACTATTTTTTCTCTCAAAATTTTTTTCCAATTTATGGCTAATCCATTTTTTCATTTATTGAGCTTAGTCGAGCTCTCAGCCACTTCCAAGTTCTGTAAAACTTGGGAGATTCGGTTCTGGAGTGTTTCTTTCTTCTGCCGCATGATGTCGCCACTTTCAATTGTCTGTTGGAACGCGGCTCGGTGCGGTCAAATAGACGCGACAAAAATGCATTGGGACAGGCAACGCTTCGAGTTGAGATCTTACGGTCTCTACTCGGATAACTACCCTGCACTGATGAGGGCCAATAAGCCCGAAACCGGTCTGTAGGTTGTTAGGCGTGCCTGTCTCGATGTGAATTTGTCACGTCTTGGGAAGAAAGAAACATTTGCGATCTGCATTCACAGTGTGAATCGTTGCATGGACTACGAACAGATATAATTCAATGTTCTGCGTGGTATTTACCAGGAAAGTAGTTGTTTTCTGCTCGTAGTCTACCAGACATTCATTTCAAACTATGTTTGATATTTTTAATTGGATAGACTATTTTTTCTCTTGAAATTCTTTATTTCTCCAAAAACCCTATTGAAATGATTATAACATATAATTCCTTGATATATTGGAGAGTTCTGCCCAACACTGAGCCTAGAGAATGGTAATCGAATGTCATTATTATGTCGTGTATTGTGATCATGAACCTCAATACTTTTGACGTAACTACCTTGTTGTTTTCTGATATTCATAATCAAAAGATATATATAAAGAGACGGTAAAGTAAGAATTGACATTGACTTGAAATAAACTCTACATGAAACATCATTTCGAACACCCATCATGCATCTTATAATTTTCTTCTGCGCAATGAATACTTTGTCAATATATGATGAACTACCCCAGAAAATCAAGCCGTATGCAAGTGTTGACAACACCAAACCATGGTATGCCATTCGGAGAACATCTGACGATACAGTGCCTTTCAGCTGTCTGATGATAAAATTGATGCTACTTAATTTCTTAACCAGAATTTCGATATGATTTTTCCAAGTCAATTTCTCATCAACTGTTACACCTAGAAATTTTATACTCGAAACTTGTTCAATTGATTCATGATTTATTTTGACAAGAGGGCTTGCTTTACAACTGATGTTTTTCTGTTGAAAAAGCATAAAGTATGTTTTGGACTCATTCAGAATCAATCCATTATTCAGACACCAGTCAAAAAATTCCCCAGCACAAACGTTACTTAGTTGAATGGTCTTGTCTAAATTATCTTGTGATATTATGTGGTTTGTATCGTCAGCATAAATTATGGTATTTTGTGGCGAACTACATGATAAACTCATGTCGTTAACGAATATGATGAAAAACAGTGGACCAAGAATTGACCCTTGGGGTACGCCCATAGAAACAGCGGTTGGTTCTGATTTATATGAATTTATGGTGACAATTTGGCTCCTATTTTGTAAATAAGAAGCAACCCAGCTATTCGCTACTCCACGAACTCCAATACGATATAATTTTTGAATGAGAAGCTCATGATTTACAGTATCAAATGCTCTACTAAGATCAAAATATAGAGCGATAGGATATTCCTTATTGTTCAAGCTAGAATTAATTGCATCACACAATTCATTCATAGCCGATTCTGTAGATCTTCCATTTCGAAATCCATGTTGACATCCATTTAACAATTTATCGTTTTCCAAGAAATTCTTGAGACGGAAATTAAAGCAATAATCGAACACTTTTGCGAATTGACTTTGTAAACATACATTTCTGTAATTGTTAATATCTTCCTTAGAACCCTTTTTTTTATATATCGGTACTGATTTTGAAACTTTCAGTTTGTCCGGATATTTTTCTGCAGTGAATGATTCATTGATTATGTGACACAAAGGCAAAGATAGTATATCACTAACAGCTTTTAAGCACTTACCATTTATTTCGTCTATTCCAGCAGCTGCTTTTGAACAAACTTTATGTATTGTTTCTTTTATCTCAAATGAAGATGTTTTCAATTTCGGTTTTTTCGATTCAAGAAATGGATTCTATGAAAAAAAACAAGCAGATTGGTATGATCGAAGTTGAAAATCGGTCCATCCGTTCGGAAGTTAAGGCGATCTGAAGAATTCGAAATAGTTCCAAGGGGACCCCCTTTGATGCAATTTTTTGTTCGATTTCGGTTTTTCCGATTGGAGAAATGGATTCTATGAAAAAAAAACAAGCAGATTGGTATGATCGAAGTTGAAAATCGGTCCATCCGTTCGGAAGTTAAGGCGATCTGAAGAATTCGAAAAAGTTCCAAGGGGACCCCCTTTGATGCAATTATTTTTTTAATTTCGTTTTTTTCGATTCAAGAAATGGATTCTATGAAAAAAAACAAGCAGATTGGTATGATCGAAGTTGAAAATCGGTCCATCCGTTCGGAAGTTAAGGCGATCTGAAGAATTCGAAAAAGTTCCAAGGGGGCCCCCTTTGATGCATTTTTTTCCGATATCGGTTTTTTCGATTGGAGAAATGAATTCTATAAAAAAAAACAAGCAGATTGGTATGCGCGAAGTTGAAAATCGGTCCATCCGTTCGAATGTTATGGCGATTTGAAGAATTCGAAAAAGTTCCAAGGGGGCCCCCTTTGATGCATTTTTTTTTCGATTTCGGTTTTTTCGATTGGAGAAATGGATTCTATGGGAAAAACAAGCAGATTGGTATGATCGAAGTTGAAAATCGGTCCATCCGTTCGGAAGTTAAGGCGATCTGAAGAATTCGAAAAAGTTCCGAGGGGGCCCCCTTCGATGCAATTTTTTTTTCCGATTTGGGTTTTTTCGATCGAAAAAATGGATTCTATGAAAAAAAACAAGCAGATTGGTATGATCGAAGTTGAAAATCGGTCCATCCGTTCGGAAGTTAAGGCGATCTGAAGAATTCGAAATAGTTCCAAGGGGACCCCCTATGATGCAATTTTTTGTTCGATTTCGGTTTTTTCGATTGAAGAAATGGATTCTATGAAAAAAAAACAAGCAGATTGGTATGATCGAAGTTGAAAATCGGTCCATCCGTTCGGAAGTTAAGGCGATCTGAAGAATTCGAAAAAGTTCCAAGGGGACCCCCTTTGATGCAATTATTTTTTCAATTTCGGTTTTTTCGATTCAAGAAATGGATTCTATGAAAAAAAACAAGCAGATTGGTATGATCGAAGTTGAAAATCGGTCCATCCGTTCGGAAGTTAAGGCGATCTGAAGAAATCGAAAAAGTTCCAAGGGGGCCTCCTTTGATGCATTTTTTTTTCGATTCCGGTTTTTTCGATTGAAGAAATGGATTCTATGAAAAAAAACAAGCAGATTGGTATGATCGAAGTTGAAAATGGGTCCATCCGTTCGGAAGTTAAAGCGATCTGAAGAATTCGAAAAAGCTTCAAGGGGGCCCCCTTTGATGCATTTTTTATTTTCGATTTCGGTTTTTTTGATTGGAGAAATAGGATTCTATGAAAAAAAAACAAGCAGATTGGTATGCGCAAAGTTGAAAATCGGTCCATCCGTTCGAATGTTATGGCGATTTGAAGAATTCGAAAAAGTTCCAAGGGGGCCCCCTTTGATGCATTTTTTTGTCGATTTCGGTTTTTCCGATTGGATAAATGGATTCTATGAAAAAAAAACAATCAAATTGGTATGCGCGAAATTGAAAATCGGTCTATCCGTTCGGAAGTAAAGGCGATCTGAAGAATTCGAAAAAGTTCCAAGGGGGCCTCCTTTGATGCATTTTTTTTTCGATTCCGGTTTTTTCGATTGAAGAAATGGATTCTATGGAAAAAAACAAGCAGATTGGTATGCGCGAAGTTGAAAATCGGTCCATCCGTTCGGAAGTTAAAGCGATCTGAAGAATTCGAAAAAGCTCCAAGGGGGCCCCCTTTGATGCATTTTTTATTTTCGATTTCGGTTTTTTCGATTGGAGAAATGGATTCTATGAAAAAATAAAAGCAGATTGGTATGCGCGAAATTGAAAATCGGTCCATCCGTTCGGAAGTTAAAGCGAACTGAAAAATTCGAAAAAGTTCCAAGGGGGCCCCCTTTGATGCATTTTTTTTTCGATTACGGTTTTTTCGATTGGAGAAATGGATTCTATGAAAAAAACAAGCAGATTGGTATGATCGAAGTTGAAGATCGGTCCATCCGTTCGGAAGTTAAGGCGATCTGAAGAATTCGAAAAAGTTCCAAGGGGGCCCCCTTTGATGCAATTTATTATTCGATTTCGGTTTTTTCGATTGGAGAAATGGATTCTATGAAAAAAAAAACAAGCAGATTGGTATGATCGAAGTTGAAAATCGGTCCATCCGTTCGGAAGTTAAGGCGATCTGAAGAATTCGAAAAAGTTCCAAGGGAGCCCCCTTTGATGCAATTAATTTTTCGATTTCGGTTTTTTGGTTAGAGAAATGGATTCTATAAAAAAAACAAGCAAATTGGTATGCGCGAAGTTGAAAATCGGTCCATCCGTTCGAATGTTATGGCGATCTGAAGAATTCGAAAAAGTTCCAAGGGGACCCCCTTTGATGCATTTTTTTTTCGAATTCGGTTTTTTTCATTGAAAAAATGGATTCTGTGAAAAAAACAAGCAAATTGGTATGCGCGAAATTGAAAATCGGTTCATCCGTTCGGAAGTTGAAGCGATCTGAAGAATTCGAAAAAGTTCCAAGGGGGCCCCCTTTGATGCATTTTTTTTTTCGATTTCGGTTTTTTCGATTGGAGAAATGGATTCTATGAAAAAAAACAAGCAGATTGGTATGCGCGAAGTTGAAAATCGGTCCATCCGTTCGAATGTTATGGCGATTTGAAGAATTCGAAAAAGTTCCAAGGGGGCCCCCTTTGATGCATTTTTTTGTCGATTTCGGTTTTTTCGATTGGAGAAATGGATTCTATGAAAAAAAACAAGCAAATTGGTTTGCGCGAAATTGAAAATCGGTCCATCCGTTCGGAAGTTAAGGCGATCTGAAGAATTCGAAAAAGTTTCAACGGGGCCTTCTTTGATGCATTTTTCATATTCGATTTCGGTTTTTTCGATTGGAGAAATGTATTCTATGAGAAAAAACAAGCAAATTGGTATGCGCGAAGTTGAAAATCGGTCCATCCGTTCGAATGTTATGGCGATCTGAAGAATTCGAAAAAGTTCCAAGGGGGCCCCCTTTGATGCATTTTTTTTTATTTCGGTTTTTTCGATTGGAGTAATGGATTCTATGAAAAAAAACAAGCAAATTGGTATGCGCGAAATTGAAAATCGGTTCATCCGTTCGGAAGTTAAAGCGATCTGAAGAATTCGAAAAAGTTCCAAGAGGGCCCCCTTTGATGCATTTTTGTTCCGATTTCGGTTTTTTCGATTGGAGAAATGGATTCTATGAAAAAAAACAAGCAGATTGGTATGCGCGAAGTTGAAAATCGGTCCATCCGTTCGAATGTTATGGCGATTTGAAGAATTCGAAAAAGTTCCAAGGGGGCCCCCTTTGATGCATTTTTTTGTCGATTTCGGTTTTTCCGATTGGAGAAATGGATTCTATGAAAAAAAAACAAGCAAATTGGTTTGCGCGAAATTGAAAATCGGTCCATCCGTTCGGAAGTTAAGGCGATCTGAAGAATTCGAAAAAGTTCCAACGGGGCCTTCTTTGATGCATTTTTCATTTTCGATTTCGGTTTTTTCGATTGAAGAAATGTATTCTATGAGAAAAAACAAGCAAATTGGTATGCGCGAAGTTGAAAATCGGTCCATCCGTTCGAATGTTATGGCGATCTGAAGAATTCGAAAAAGTTCCAAGGGGGCCCCCTTTGATGCATTTTCATTTTATTTCGGTTTTTTCGATTGGAGAAATGGATTCTATGAAAAAAAAAACAAGCAAATTGGTATGCGCGAAGTTGAAAATCGGTCCATCCGTTCGAATGTTATGGCGATCTGAAGAATTCGGAAAAGTTCCAAGGGGACCCCCTTTGATGTATTTTTGTTTTCGATTTCGGGTTTTTCGATTGGAGAAATGGATTGTATGAAAAAAAAACAAGCAAATTGGTATGCGCGAAGTTGAAAATCGGTCCATCCGTTCGAATGTTATGGCGATCTGAAGAATTCGAAAAAGTTCCAAGGGGGCCCCCTTTGATGCATTTTTTTTTATTTCGGTTTTTTCGATTGGAGTAATGGATTCTATGAAAAAAAACAAGCAAATTGGTATGCGCGAAATTGAAAATCGGTTCATCCGTTCGGAAGTTAAAGCGATCTGAAGAATTCGAAAAAGTTCCAAGAGGGCCCCCTTTGATGCATTTTTGTTCCGATTTCGGTTTTTTCGATTGGAGAAATGGATTCTATGAAAAAAAACAAGCAGATTGGTATGCGCGAAGTTGAAAATCGGTCCATCCGTTCGAATGTTATGGCGATTTGAAGAATTCGAAAAAGTTCCAAGGGGGCCCCCTTTGATGCATTTTTTTGTCGATTTCGGTTTTTCCGATTGGAAAAATGGATTCTATGAAAAAAAAACAAGCAAATTGGTTTGCGCGAAATTGAAAATCGGTCCATCCGTTCGGAAGTTAAGGCGATCTGAAGAATTCGAAAAAGTTCCAACGGGGCCTTCTTTGATGCATTTTTCATTTTCGATTTCGGTTTTTTCGATTGAAGAAATGTATTCTATGAGAAAAAACAAGCAAATTGGTATGCGCGAAGTTGAAAATCGGTCCATCCGTTCGAATGTTATGGCGATCTGAAGAATTCGAAAAAGTTCCAAGGGGGCCCCCTTTGATGCATTTTCATTTTATTTCGGTTTTTTCGATTGGAGAAATGGATTCTATGAAAAAAAAAACAAGCAAATTGGTATGCGCGAAGTTGAAAATCGGTCCATCCGTTCGAATGTTATGGCGATCTGAAGAATTCGGAAAAGTTCCAAGGGGACCCCCTTTGATGTATTTTTGTTTTCGATTTCGGGTTTTTCGATTGGAGAAATGGATTGTATGAAAAAAAACAAGCAAATTGGTATGATCGAAGTTGAAAATCGGTCCATCCGTTCGGAATTAAGGCGATCTGAAGAATTCGAAAATGTTTCAAGGGGGCCCCCTTTGATGCATTTATTTTTTCGATTCCGGTTTCTTCGATTAGAGAAATGGATTCTATCAAAAAAAACAAGCGAATTGGTATGCGCGAAATTGAAAATCGGTCCATCCGTTCGGAAGTAAAGACGATCTGAAGAATTCGAAAAAGTTCCAAGGGGGCCTCCTTTGATGCATTTTTTTTTTCGATTTCGGTTTTTTCGATTGGAGAAATGGATTCTATGAAAAAAAAACAAGCAGATTGGTATGCGCGAAGTTGAAAGTCGGTCCATCCGTTCGGAAGTTAAAGCGATCTGAAGAATTCGAAAAAGCTCCAAGGGGGCCCCCTTTGATGCATTTTTTTTTCGATTTCGGTTTTTTCGATTGGAGAAATGGATTCTATAAAAAAAACAAACAGATTGGTATGATCGAAGTTGAAAATTGATCCATCCTTCCGGAAGTTATGGCGATCTGAAGAATTCGTAAAAGTTCCAAGAGGACCCCCTTTGATGCATTTTTTTTTCGATTTCGGTTTTTTCGATTGGAGAAATGGATTCTATAAAAAAAACAAGCAAATTGGTTTGCGCGAAGTTGAATCGGTCCATCCGTTCGAATGTTATGGCGATCTGAAGAATTCGAAAAAGTTCCAAGGGGGCCCCCTTTGATGCAATTTTTTTTTCGGTTTCGGTTTTTTCGATTGGAGAAATGGATTCTATAAAAAAACAAGCAAATTGGTATGCGCGAAGTTGAAAATCGGTCCATCCGTTCGAATGTTATGGCGATCTGAAGAATTCGAAAAAGTTCCAAGGGGACCCCCTTTGATGCATTTTTTTTTTCGAATTCGGTTTTTTCCATTGAAAATATGGATTCTATGAAAAAAACAAGCAAATTGGTATGCGCGAAATTGAAAATCGGTTCATCCGTTCGGAAGTTAAAGCGATCTGAAGAATTCGAAAAAGTTCCAAGGGGTCCCCCTTTGATGCATTTTTTTTCCGATTTCGGTTTTTTCGATCGGAGAAATGGATTCTATGAAGAAAAACAAGCAGATTGGTATGCGCGAAGTTGAAAATCGGTCCATCCGTTCGGAAGTTAAAGCGATCTGAAGAATTCGAAAAAGCTCCAAGGGCGCCCCCTTTGATGCATTTTTTATTTTCGATTTCGGTTTTTTCGATTGGAGAAATGGATTCTATGAAAAAATAAAAGCAGATTGGTATGCGCGAAATTGAAAATCGGTCCATCCGTTCGGAAGTTAAAGCGATCTGAAAAATTCGAAAAAGTTCCAAGGGGGCCCCCTTTGATGCATTTTTTTTTTCGATTACTGTTTTTTCGATTGGAGAAATGGATTCTATGAAAAAAACAAGCAGATTGGTATGATCGAAGTTGAAAATCGGTCCATCCGTTCGGAAGTTAAGGCGATCTGAAGAATTCGAAAAAGTTACAAGGGGGCCCCCTTTGATGCATTTTTTTTTCGATTTCGGTTCTTTCGATTGGAGAAATGGATTCTATAAAAAAAACAAGCAAATTGGTTTGCGCGAAGTTGAATCGGTCCATCCGTTCGAATGTTATGGCGATCTGAAGAATTCGAAAAAGTTCCAAGGGGGCCCCCTTTGATGCAATTTTTTTTTCGGTTTCGGTTTTTTCGATTGGAGAAATGGATTCTATAAAAAAACAAGCAAATTGGTATGCGCGAAGTTGAAAATCGGTCCATCCGTTCGAATGTTATGGCGATCTGAAGAATTCGAAAAAGTTCCAAGGGGACCCCCTTTGATGCATTTTTTTTTCGAATTCGGTTTTTTCCATTGAAAATATGGATTCTATGAAAAAAACAAGCAAATTGGTATGCGCGAAATTGAAAATCGGTTCATCCGTTCGGAAGTTAAAGCGATCTGAAGAATTCGAAAAAGTTCCAAGGGGGCCCCCTTTGATGCATTTTTTTTTCCGATTTCGGTTTTTTCGATCGGAGAAATGGATTCTATGAAGAAAAACAAGCAGATTGGTATGCGCGAAGTTGAAAATCGGTCCATCCGTTCGGAAGTTAAAGCGATCTGAAGAATTCGAAAAAGCTCCAAGGGCGCCCCCTTTGATGCATTTTTTATTTTCGATTTCGGTTTTTTCGATTGGAGAAATGGATTCTATGAAAAAATAAAAGCAGATTGGTATGCGCGAAATTGAAAATCGGTCCATCCGTTCGGAAGTTAAAGCGATCTGAAAAATTCGAAAAAGTTCCAAGGGGGCCCCCTTTGATGTATTTTTTTTTCGATTACGGTTTTTTCGATTGGAGAAATGGATTCTATGAAAAAAACAAGCAGATTGGTATGATCGAAGTTGAAGATCGGTCCATCCGTTCGGAAGTTAAGGCGATCTGAAGAATTCGAAAAAGTTCCAAGGGGGCCCCCTTTGATGCAATTTATTATTCGATTTCGGTTTTTTCGATTGGAGAAATGGATTCTATGAAAAAAAAACAAGCAGATTGGTATGATCGAAGTTGAAAATCGGTCCATCCGTTCGGAAGTTAAGGCGATCTGAAGAATTCGAAAAAGTTCCAAGGGAGCCCCCTTTGATGCAATTAATTTTTCGATTTCGGTTTTTTGGTTAGAGAAATGGATTCTATAAAAAAAACAAGCAAATTGGTATGCGCGAAGTTGAAAATCGGTCCATCCGTTCGAATGTTATGGCGATCTGAAGAATTCGAAAAAGTTCCAAGGGGACCCCCTTTGATGCATTTTTTTTCGAATTCGGTTTTTTTCATTGAAAAAATGGATTCTGTGAAAAAAACAAGCAAATTGGTATGCGCGAAATTGAAAATCGGTTCATCCGTTCGGAAGTTGAAGCGATCTGAAGAATTCGAAAAAGTTCCAAGGGGGCCCCCTTTGATGCATTTTTTTTTTCGATTTCGGTTTTTTCGATTGGAGAAATGGATTCTATGAAAAAAAACAAGCAGATTGGTATGCGCGAAGTTGAAAATCGGTCCATCCGTTCGAATGTTATGGCGATTTGAAGAATTCGAAAAAGTTCCAAGGGGGCCCCCTTTGATGCATTTTTTTGTCGATTTCGGTTTTTTCGATTGGAGAAATGGATTCTATGAAAAAAAACAAGCAAATTGGTTTGCGCGAAATTGAAAATCGGTCCATCCGTTCGGAAGTTAAGGCGATCTGAAGAATTCGAAAAAGTTCCAACGGGGCCTTCTTTGATGCATTTTTCATTTTCGATTTCGGTTTTTTCGATTGGAGAAATGTATTCTATGAGAAAAAACAAGCAAATTGGTATGCGCGAAGTTGAAAATCGGTCCATCCGTTCGAATGTTATGGCGATCTGAAGAATTCGAAAAAGTTCCAAGGGGGCCCCCTTTGATGCATTTTTTTTTATTTCGGTTTTTTCGATTGGAGTAATGGATTCTATGAAAAAAAACAAGCAAATTGGTATGCGCGAAATTGAAAATCGGTTCATCCGTTCGGAAGTTAAAGCGATCTGAAGAATTCGAAAAAGTTCCAAGAGGGCCCCCTTTGATGCATTTTTGTTCCGATTTCGGTTTTTTCGATTGGAGAAATGGATTCTATGAAAAAAAACAAGCAGATTGGTATGCGCGAAGTTGAAAATCGGTCCATCCGTTCGAATGTTATGGCGATTTGAAGAATTCGAAAAAGTTCCAAGGGGGCCCCCTTTGATGCATTTTTTTGTCGATTTCGGTTTTTCCGATTGGAGAAATGGATTCTATGAAAAAAAAACAAGCAAATTGGTTTGCGCGAAATTGAAAATCGGTCCATCCGTTCGGAAGTTAAGGCGATCTGAAGAATTCGAAAAAGTTCCAACGGGGCCTTCTTTGATGCATTTTTCATTTTCGATTTCGGTTTTTTCGATTGAAGAAATGTATTCTATGAGAAAAAACAAGCAAATTGGTATGCGCGAAGTTGAAAATCGGTCCATCCGTTCGAATGTTATGGCGATCTGAAGAATTCGAAAAAGTTCCAAGGGGGCCCCCTTTGATGCATTTTCATTTTATTTCGGTTTTTTCGATTGGAGAAATGGATTCTATGAAAAAAAAAAACAAGCAAATTGGTATGCGCGAAGTTGAAAATCGGTCCATCCGTTCGAATGTTATGGCGATCTGAAGAATTCGGAAAAGTTCCAAGGGGACCCCCTTTGATGTATTTTTGTTTTCGATTTCGGGTTTTTCGATTGGAGAAATGGATTGTATGAAAAAAAACAAGCAAATTGGTATGATCGAAGTTGAAAATCGGTCCATCCGTTCGGAATTAAGGCGATCTGAAGAATTCGAAAATGTTTCAAGGGGGCCCCCTTTGATGCATTTATTTTTTCGATTCCGGTTTCTTCGATTAGAGAAATGGATTCTATCAAAAAAAACAAGCGAATTGGTATGCGCGAAATTGAAAATCGGTCCATCCGTTCGGAAGTAAAGACGATCTGAAGAATTCGAAAAAGTTCCAAGGGGGCCTCCTTTGATGCATTTTTTTTTTCGATTTCGGTTTTTTCGATTGGAGAAATGGATTCTATGAAAAAAAAACAAGCAGATTGGTATGCGCGAAGTTGAAAGTCGGTCCATCCGTTCGGAAGTTAAAGCGATCTGAAGAATTCGAAAAAGCTCCAAGGGGGCCCCCTTTGATGCATTTTTTTTTCGATTTCGGTTTTTTCGATTGGAGAAATGGATTCTATAAAAAAAACAAACAGATTGGTATGATCGAAGTTGAAAATTGATCCATCCTTCCGGAAGTTATGGCGATCTGAAGAATTCGTAAAAGTTCCAAGAGGACTCCCTTTGATGCATTTTTTTTTCGATTTCGGTTTTTTCGATTGGAGAAATGGATTCTATAAAAAAAACAAGCAAATTGGTTTGCGCGAAGTTGAATCGGTCCATCCGTTCGAATGTTATGGCGATCTGAAGAATTCGAAAAAGTTCCAAGGGGGCCCCCTTTGATGCAATTTTTTTTTCGGTTTCGGTTTTTTCGATTGGAGAAATGGATTCTATAAAAAAACAAGCAAATTGGTATGCGCGAAGTTGAAAATCGGTCCATCCGTTCGAATGTTATGGCGATCTGAAGAATTCGAAAAAGTTCCAAGGGGACCCCCTTTGATGCATTTTTTTTTTCGAATTCGGTTTTTTCCATTGAAAATATGGATTCTATGAAAAAAACAAGCAAATTGGTATGCGCGAAATTGAAAATCGGTTCATCCGTTCGGAAGTTAAAGCGATCTGAAGAATTCGAAAAAGTTCCAAGGGGGCCCCCTTTGATGCATTTTTTTTCCGATTTCGGTTTTTTCGATCGGAGAAATGGATTCTATGAAGAAAAACAAGCAGATTGGTATGCGCGAAGTTGAAAATCGGTCCATCCGTTCGGAAGTTAAAGCGATCTGAAGAATTCGAAAAAGCTCCAAGGGCGCCCCCTTTGATGCATTTTTTATTTTCGATTTCGGTTTTTTCGATTGGAGAAATGGATTCTATGAAAAAATAAAAGCAGATTGGTATGCGCGAAATTGAAAATCGGTCCATCCGTTCGGAAGTTAAAGCGATCTGAAAAATTCGAAAAAGTTCCAAGGGGGCCCCCTTTGATGCATTTTTTTTTTCGATTACGGTTTTTTCGATTGGAGAAATGGATTCTATGAAAAAAACAAGCAGATTGGTATGATCGAAGTTGAAAATCGGTCCATCCGTTCGGAAGTTAAGGCGATCTGAAGAATTCGAAAAAGTTACAAGGGGGCCCCCTTTGATGCATTTTTTTTTCGATTTCGGTTCTTTCGATTGGAGAAATGGATTCTATAAAAAAAACAAGCAAATTGGTTTGCGCGAAGTTGAATCGGTCCATCCGTTCGAATGTTATGGCGATCTGAAGAATTCGAAAAAGTTCCAAGGGGGCCCCCTTTGATGCAATTTTTTTTTCGGTTTCGGTTTTTTCGATTGGAGAAATGGATTCTATAAAAAAACAAGCAAATTGGTATGCGCGAAGTTGAAAATCGGTCCATCCGTTCGAATGTTATGGCGATCTGAAGAATTCGAAAAAGTTCCAAGGGGACCCCCTTTGATGCATTTTTTTTTCGAATTCGGTTTTTTCCATTGAAAATATGGATTCTATGAAAAAAACAAGCAAATTGGTATGCGCGAAATTGAAAATCGGTTCATCCGTTCGGAAGTTAAAGCGATCTGAAGAATTCGAAAAAGTTCCAAGGGGGCCCCCTTTGATGCATTTTTTTTTCCGATTTCGGTTTTTTCGATCGGAGAAATGGATTCTATGAAGAAAAACAAGCAGATTGGTATGCGCGAAGTTGAAAATCGGTCCATCCGTTCGGAAGTTAAAGCGATCTGAAGAATTCGAAAAAGCTCCAAGGGCGCCCCCTTTGATGCATTTTTTATTTTCGATTTCGGTTTTTTCGATTGGAGAAATGGATTCTATGAAGAAATAAAAGCAGATTGGTATGCGCGAAATTGAAAATCGGTCCATCCGTTCGGAAGTTAAAGCGATCTGAAAAATTCGAAAAAGTTCCAAGGGGGCCCCCTTTGATGTATTTTTTTTTCGATTACGGTTTTTTCGATTGGAGAAATGGATTCTATGAAAAAAACAAGCAGATTGGTATGATCGAAGTTGAAAATCGGTCCATCCGTTCGGAAGTTAAGGCGATCTGAAGAATTCGAAAAAGTTACAAGGGGGCCCCCTTTGATGCGATTTTTTATTCGATTTCGGTTTTTTCGATTGGAGAAATGGATTCTATGAAAAAAAACAAGCAGATTGGTATGATCGAAGTTGAAAATCGGTCCATCCGTTCGGAAGTTAAGGCGATCTGAAGAATTCGAAAAAGTTCCAAGGGGGCCCCCTTTGATGCAATTATTTTTTCGATTTCGGTTCTTTCGGTTGGAGAAATGGATTCTATAAAAAAAACAAGCAAATTGGTATGCGCGAAGTTGAAAATCGGTCCATCCGTTCGGAAGTTAAGGCGATCTGAAGAATTCGAAAAAGTTCCAAGAGGACCCCCTTTGATGCATTTTTTTTTTCGATTTCGGTTTCTTCGATTGGAGAAATGGATTATATAAAAAAAACAAGCAAATTGGTTTGCGCGAAGTTGAATCGGTCCATCCGTTCGAATGTTATGGCGATCTGAAGAATTCGAAAAAGTTCCAAGGGGGCCCCCTTTTATGCAATTTTTTTTTCGGTTTCGGTTTTTTCGATTGGAGTAATGGATTCTATAAAAAAACAAGCAAATTGGTATGCGCGAAGTTGAAAATCGGTCCATCCGTTCGAATGTTATGGCGATCTGAAGAATTCGAAAAAGTTCCAAGGGGACCCCCTTTGATGCATTTTTTTTTCGAATTCGGTTTTTTCCATTGAAAAAATGGATTCTATGAAAAAAACAAGCAAATTGGTATGCGCGAAATTGAAAATCGGTTCATCCGTTCGGAAGTTAAAGCGATCTGAAGAATTCGAAAAAGTTCCAAGGGGGCCCCCTTTGATGCATTTTTTTTCCGATTTCGGTTTTTTCGATCGGAGAAATGGATTCTATGAAAAAAAACAAGCAGATTGGTATGCGCGAAGTTGAAAATCGGTCCATCCGTTCGGAAGTTAAAGCGATCTGAAGAATTCGAAAAAGCTCCAAGGGGGCCCCCTTTGATGCATTTTTTATTTTCGATTTCGGTTTTTTCGATTGGAGAAATGGATTCTATGAAAAAAAAAACAAGCAAATTGGTATGCGCGAAGTTGAAAATCGGTCCATCCGTTCGAATGTTATGGCGATCTGAAGAATTCGGAAAAGTTCCAAGGGGACACCCTTTGATGTATTTTTGTTTTCGATTTCGGGTTTTTCGATTGGAGAAATGGATTGTATGAAAAAAAACAAGCAAATTGGTATGATCGAAGTTGAAAATCGGTCCATCCGTTCGGAATTAAGGCGATCTGAAGAATTCGAAAATGTTTCAAGGGGGCCCCCTTTGATGCATTTATTTTTTCGATTCCGGTTTCTTCGATTAGAGAAATGGATTCTATCAAAAAAAACAAGCGAATTGGTATGCGCGAAATTGAAAATCGGTCCATCCGTTCGGAAGTAAAGACGATCTGAAGAATTCGAAAAAGTTCCAAGGGGGCCTCCTTTGATGCATTTTTTTTTTCGATTTCGGTTTTTTGATTGGAGAAATGGATTCTATGAAAAAAAAACAAGCAGATTGGTATGCGCGAAGTTGAAAGTCGGTCCATCCGTTCGGAAGTTAAAGCGATCTGAAGAATTCGAAAAAGCTCCAAGGGGGCCCCCTTTGATGCATTTTTTTTTCGATTACTGTTTTTTCGATTGGAGAAATGGATTCTATAAAAAAAACAAACAGATTGGTATGATCGAAGTTGAAAATTGATCCATCCTTCCGGAAGTTATGGCGATCTGAAGAATTCGTAAAAGTTCCAAGAGGACCCCCTTTGATGCATTTTTTTTTCGATTTCGGTTTTTTCGATTGGAGAAATGGATTCTATAAAAAAAACAAGCAAATTGGTTTGCGCGAAGTTGAATCGGTCCATCCGTTCGAATGTTATGGCGATCTGAAGAATTCGAAAAAGTTCCAAGGGGGCCCCCTTTGATTCCATTTTTTTTTCGGTTTCGGTTTTTTCGATTGGAGAAATGGATTCTATAAAAAAACAAGCAAATTGGTATGCGCGAAGTTGAAAATCGGTCCATCCGTTCGAATGTTATGGCGATCTGAAGAATTCGAAAAAGTTCCAAGGGGACCCCCTTTGATGCATTTTTTTTTTCGAATTCGGTTTTTTCCATTGAAAATATGGATTCTATGAAAAAAACAAGCAAATTGGTATGCGCGAAATTGAAAATCGGTTCATCCGTTCGGAAGTTAAAGCGATCTGAAGAATTCGAAAAAGTTCCAAGGGGGCCCCCTTTGATGCAATTTTTTTTTCGGTTTCGGTTTTTTCGATTGGAGAAATGGATTCTATAAAAAAACAAGCAAATTGGTATGCGCGAAGTTGAAAATCGGTATATCCGTTCGAATGTTATGGCGATCTGAAGAATTCGAAAAAGTTCCAAGGGGACCCCCTTTGATGCATTTTTTTTTCGAATTCGGTTTTTTCCATTGAAAATATGGATTCTATGAAAAAAACAAGCAAATTGGTATGCGCGAAATTGAAAATCGGTTCATCCGTTCGGAAGTTAAAGCGATCTGAAGAATTCGAAAAAGTTCCAAGGGGGCCCCCTTTGATGCATTTTTTTTTCCGATTTCGGTTTTTTCGATCGGAGAAATGGATTCTATGAAGAAAAACAAGCAGATTGGTATGCGCGAAGTTGAAAATCGGTCCATCCGTTCGGAAGTTAAAGCGATCTGAAGAATTCGAAAAAGCTCCAAGGGCGCCCCCTTTGATGCATTTTTTATTTTCGATTTCGGTTTTTTCGATTGGAGAAATGGATTCTATGAAAAAATAAAAGCAGATTGGTATGCGCGAAATTGAAAATCGGTCCATCCGTTCGGAAGTTAAAGCGATCTGAAAAATTCGAAAAAGTTCCAAGGGGGCCCCCTTTGATGCATTTTTTTTTCGATTACGGTTTTTTCGATTGGAGAAATGGATTCTATGAAAAAAACAAGCAGATTGGTATGATCGAAGTTGAAAATCGGTCCATCCGTTCGGAAGTTAAGGCGATCTGAAGAATTCGAAAAAGTTACAAGGGGGCCCCCTTTGATGCGATTTTTTATTCGATTTCGGTTTTTTCGATTGGAGAAATGGATTCTATGAAAAAAAACAAGCAGATTGGTATGATCGAAGTTGAAAATCGGTCCATCCGTTCGGAAGTTAAGGCGATCTGAAGAATTCGAAAAAGTTCCAAGGGGGCCCCCTTTGATGCAATTATTTTTTCGATTTCGGTTTTTTCGGTTGGAGAAATGGATTCTATAAAAAAAAACAAGCAAATTGGTATGCGCGAAGTTGAAAATCGGTCCATCCGTTCGGAAGTTAAGGCGATCTGAAGAATTCGAAAAAGTTCCAAGAGGACCCCCTTTGATGCATTTTTTTTTTCGATTTCGGTTTCTTCGATTGGAGAAATGGATTATATAAAAAAAACAAGCAAATTGGTTTGCGCGAAGTTGAATCGGTCCATCCGTTCGAATGTTATGGCGATCTGAAGAATTCGAAAAAGTTCCAAGGGGGCCCCCTTTTATGCAATTTTTTTTTCGGTTTCGGTTTTTTCGATTGGAGTAATGTAATCTATAAAAAAACAAGCAAATTGGTATGCGCGAAGTTGAAAATCGGTCCATCCGTTCGAATGTTATGGCGATCTGAAGAATTCGAAAAAGTTCCAAGGGGACCCCCTTTGATGCATTTTTTTTTCGAATTCGGTTTTTTCCATTGAAAAAATGGATTCTATGAAAAAAACAAGCAAATTGGTATGCGCGAAATTGAAAATCGGTTCATCCGTTCGGAAGTTAAAGCGATCTGAAGAATTCGAAAAAGTTCCAAGGGGGCCCCCTTTGATGCATTTTTTTTCCGATTTCGGTTTTTTCGATCGGAGAAATGGATTCTATGAAAACAAACAAGCAGATTGGTATGCGCGAAGTTGAAAATCGGTCCATCCGTTCGGAAGTTAAAGCGATCTGAAGAATTCGAAAAAGCTCCAAGGGGGCCCCCTTTGATGCATTTTTTATTTTCGATTTCGGTTTTTTCGATTGGAGAAATGGATTCTATGAAAAAATAAAAGCAGATTGGTATGCGCGAAATTGAAAATCGGTCCATCCGTTCGGAAGTTATGGCGATCTGAAGAATTCGTAAAAGTTCCAAGAGGACCCCCTTTGATGCATTTTTTTTTCGATTTCGGTTTTTTCGATTGGAGAAATGGATTCTATAAAAAAAACAAGCAAATTGGTTTGCGCGAAGTTGAATCGGTCCATCCGTTCGAATGTTATGGCGATCTGAAGAATTCGAAAAAGTTCCAAGGGGGCCCCCTTTGATGCAATTTTTTTTTCGGTTTCGGTTTTTTTCATTGAAAAAATGGATTCTATGAAAAAAACAAGCAAATTGGTATGCGCGAAATTGAAAATCGGTTCATCCGTTCGGAAGTTAAAGCGATCTGAAGAATTCGAAAAAGTTCCAAGGGGGCCCCCTTTGATGCATTTTTTTTCCGATTTCGGTTTTTTCGATTGGAGAAATGGATTCTATGAAAAAAAACAAGCAGATTGGTATGCGCGAAGTTGAAAATCGGTCCATCCGTTCGAATGTTATGGCGATTTGAAGAATTCGAAAAAGTTCCAAGGGGGCCCCCTTTGATGCATTTTCTTGTCGATTTCGGTTTTTTCGATTGGAGAAATGGATTCTATGAAAAAAAACAATCAAATTGGTATGCGCGAAATTGAAAATCGGTCTATCCGTTCGGAAGTAAAGGCGATCTGAAGAATTCGAAAAAGTTACAAGGGGGCCCCCTTTGATGCGATTTTTTATTCGATTTCGGTTTTTTCGATTGGAGAAATGGATTCTATGAAAAAAAACAAGCAGATTGGTATGATCGAAGTTGAAAATCGGTCCATCCGTTCGGAAGTTAAGGCGATCTGAAGAATTCGAAAAAGTTCCAAGGGGGCCCCCTTTGATGCAATTATTTTTTCGATTTCGGTTTTTTCGGTTGGAGAAATGGATTCTATAAAAAAAACAAGCAAATTGGTATGCGCGAAGTTGAAAATCGGTCCATCCGTTCGGAAGTTAAGGCGATCTGAAGAATTCGAAAAAGTTCCAAGAGGACCCCCTTTGATGCATTTTTTTTTTCGATTTCGGTTTCTTCGATTGGAGAAATGGATTATATAAAAAAAACAAGCAAATTGGTTTGCGCGAAGTTGAATCGGTCCATCCGTTCGAATGTTATGGCGATCTGAAGAATTCGAAAAAGTTCCAAGGGGGCCCCCTTTTATGCAATTTTTTTTTCGGTTTCGGTTTTTTCGATTGGAGTAATGGATTCTATAAAAAAACAAGCAAATTGGTATGCGCGAAGTTGAAAATCGGTCCATCCGTTCGAATGTTATGGCGATCTGAAGAATTCGAAAAAGTTCCAAGGGGACCCCCTTTGATGCATTTTTTTTTCGAATTCGGTTTTTTCCATTGAAAAAATGGATTCTATGAAAAAAACAAGCAAATTGGTATGCGCGAAATTGAAAATCGGTTCATCCGTTCGGAAGTTAAAGCGATCTGAAGAATTCGAAAAAGTTCCAAGGGGGCCCCCTTTGATGCATTTTTTTTTCCGATTTCGGTTTTTTCGATCGGAGAAATGGATTCTATGAAAAAAAACAAGCAGATTGGTATGCGCGAAGTTGAAAATCGGTCCATCCGTTCGGATGTTAAAGCGATCTGAAGAATTCGAAAAAGCTCCAAGGGGGCCCCCTTTGATGCATTTTTTATTTTCGATTTCGGTTTTTTCGATTGGAGAAATGGATTCTATGAAAAAAAAACAAGCAAATTGGTATGCGCGAAGTTGAAAATCGGTCCATCCGTTCGAATGTTATGGCGATCTGAAGAATTCGGAAAAGTTCCAAGGGGACCCCCTTTGATGTATTTTTGTTTTCGATTTCGGGTTTTTCGATTGGAGAAATGGATTGTATGAAAAAATACAAGCAAATTGGTATGATCGAAGTTGAAAATCGGTCCATCCGTTCGGAATTAAGGCGATCTGAAGAATTCGAAAATGTTTCAAGGGGGCCCCCTTTGATGCATTTATTTTTTCGATTCCGGTTTCTTCGATTAGAGAAATGGATTCTATCAAAAAAAACAAGCGAATTGGTATGCGCGAAATTGAAAATCGGTCCATCCGTTCGGAAGTAAAGACGATCTGAAGAATTCGAAAAAGTTCCAAGGGGGCCTCCTTTGATGCATTTTTTTTTTCGATTTCGGTTTTTTCGATTGGAGAAATGGATTCTATGAAAAAAAAACAAGCAGATTGGTATGCGCGAAGTTGAAAGTCGGTCCATCCGTTCGGAAGTTAAAGCGATCTGAAGAATTCGAAAAAGCTCCAAGGGGGCCCCCTTTGATGCATTTTTTTTTTCGATTTCGGTTTTTTCGATTGGAGAAATGGATTCTATAAAAAAAACAAACAGATTGGTATGATCGAAGTTGAAAATTGATCCATCCTTCCGGAAGTTATGGCGATCTGAAGAATTCGTAAAAGTTCCAAGAGGACCCCCTTTGATGCATTTTTTTTTCGATTTCGGTTTTTTCGATTGGAGAAATGGATTCTATAAAAAAAACAAGCAAATTGGTTTGCGCGAAGTTGAATTGATCCATCCTTCCGGAAGTTATGGCGATCTGAAGAATTCGTAAAAGTTCCAAGAGGACCCCCTTTGATGCATTTTTTTTTCGATTTCGGTTTTTTCGATTGGAGAAATGGATTCTATAAAAAAACAAGCAAATTGGTATGCGCGAAGTTGAAAATCGGTCCATCCGTTCGAATGTTATGGCGATCTGAAGAATTCGAAAAAGTTCCAAGGGGACCCCCTTTGATGCATTTTTTTTTTCGAATTCGGTTTTTTCCATTGAAAATATGGATTCTATGAAAAAAACAAGCAAATTGGTATGCGCGAAATTGAAAATCGGTTCATCCGTTCGGAAGTTAAAGCGATCTGAAGAATTCGAAAAAGTTCCAAGGGGGCCCCCTTTGATGCAATTTTTTTTTCGGTTTCGGTTTTTTCGATTGGAGAAATGGATTCTATAAAAAAACAAGCAAATTGGTATGCGCGAAGTTGAAAATCGGTCCATCCGTTCGAATGTTATGGCGATCTGAAGAATTCGAAAAAGTTCCAAGGGGACCCCCTTTGATGCATTTTTTTTTCGAATTCGGTTTTTTCCATTGAAAATATGGATTCTATGAAAAAAACAAGCAAATTGGTATGCGCGAAATTGAAAATCGGTTCATCCGTTCGGAAGTTAAAGCGATCTGAAGAATTCGAAAAAGTTCCAAGGGGGCCCCCTTTGATGCATTTTTTTTTCCGATTTCGGTTTTTTCGATCGGAGAAATGGATTCTATGAAGAAAAACAAGCAGATTGGTATGCGCGAAGTTGAAAATCGGTCCATCCGTTCGGAAGTTAAAGCGATCTGAAGAATTCGAAAAAGCTCCAAGGGCGCCCCCTTTGATGCATTTTTTATTTTCGATTTCGGTTTTTTCGATTGGAGAAATGGATTCTATGAAAAAATAAAAGCAGATTGGTATGCGCGAAATTGAAAATCGGTCCATCCGTTCGGAAGTTAAAGCGATCTGAAAAATTCGAAAAAGTTCCAAGGGGGCCCCCTTTGATGCATTTTTTTTTCGATTACGGTTTTTTCGATTGGAGAAATGGATTCTATGAAAAAAACAAGCAGATTGGTATGATCGAAGTTGAAAATCGGTCCATCCGTTCGGAAGTTAAGGCGATCTGAAGAATTCGAAAAAGTTACAAGGGGGCCCCCTTTGATGCGATTTTTTATTCTATTTCGGTTTTTTCGATTGGAGAAATGGATTCTATGAAAAAAAACAAGCAGATTGGTATGATCGAAGTTGAAAATCGGTCCATCCGTTCGGAAGTTAAGGCGATCTGAAGAATTCGAAAAAGTTCCAAGGGGGCCCCCTTTGATGCAATTATTTTTTCGATTTCGGTTTTTTCGGTTGGAGAAATGGATTCTATAAAAAAAAACAAGCAAATTGGTATGCGCGAAGTTGAAAATCGGTCCATCCGTTCGGAAGTTAAGGCGATCTGAAGAATTCGAAAAAGTTCCAAGAGGACCCCCTTTGATGCATTTTTTTTTTCGATTTCGGTTTCTTCGATTGGAGAAATGGATTATATAAAAAAAACAAGCAAATTGGTTTGCGCGAAGTTGAATCGGTCCATCCGTTCGAATATTATGGCGATCTGAAGAATTCGAAAAAGTTCCAAGGGGGCCCCCTATTATGCAATTTTTTTTTCGGTTTCGGTTTTTTCGATTGGAGTAATGGAATCTATAAAAAAACAAGCAAATTGGTATGCGCGAAGTTGAAAATCGGTCCATCCGTTCGAATGTTATGGCGATCTGAAGAATTCGAAAAAGTTCCAAGGGGACCCCCTTTGATGCATTTTTTTTTCGAATTCGGTTTTTTCCATTGAAAATATGGATTCTATGAAAAAAACAAGCAAATTGGTATGCGCGAAATTGAAAATCGGTTCATCCGTTCGGAAGTTAAAGCGATCTGAAGAATTCGAAAAAGTTCCAAGGGGGCCCCCTTTGATGCATTTTTTTTCCGATTTCGGTTTTTTCGATCGGAGAAATGGATTCTATGAAGAAAAACAAGCAGATTGGTATGCGCGAAGTTGAAAATCGGTCCATCCGTTCGGAAGTTAAAGCGATCTGAAGAATTCGAAAAAGCTCCAAGGGCGCCCCCTTTGATGCATTTTTTATTTTCGATTTCGGTTTTTTCGATTGGAGAAATGGATTCTATGAAAAAATAAAAGCAGATTGGTATGCGCGAAATTGAAAATCGGTCCATCCGTTCGGAAGTTAAGGCGATCTGAAGAATTCGAAAAAGTTCCAACGGGGCCTTCTTTGATGCATTTTTCATTTTCGATTTCGGTTTTTTCGATTGAAGAAATGTATTCTATGAGAAAAAACAAGCAAATTGGTATGCGCGAAGTTGAAAATCGGTCCATCCGTTCGAATGTTATGGCGATCTGAAGAATTCGAAAAAGTTCCAAGGGGGCCCCCTTTGATGCATTTTCATTTTATTTCGGTTTTTTCGATTGGAGAAATGGATTCTATGAAAAAAAAAACAAGCAAATTGGTATGCGCGAAGTTGAAAATCGGTCCATCCGTTCGAATGTTATGGCGATTTGAAGAATTCGGAAAAGTTCCAAGGGGACCCCCTTTGATGTATTTTTGTTTTCGATTTCGGGTTTTTCGATTGGAGAAATGGATTGTATGAAAAAAAAAACAAGCAAATTGGTATGATCGAAGTTGAAAATCGGTCCATCCGTTCGGAATTAAGGCGATCTGAAGAATTCGAAAATGTTTCAAGGGGGCCCCCTTTGATGCATTTATTTTTTCGATTCCGGTTTCTTCGATTAGAGAAATGGATTCTATCAAAAAAAAACAAGCGAATTGGTATGCGCGAAATTGAAAATCGGTCCATCCGTTCGGAAGTAAAGACGATCTGAAGAATTCGAAAAAGTTCCAAGGGGGCCTCCTTTGATGCATTTTTTTTTCGATTTCGGTTTTTTCGATTGGAGAAATGGATTCTATGAAAAAAAAACAAGCAGATTGGTATGCGCGAAGTTGAAAGTCGGTCCATCCGTTCGGAAGTTAAAGCGATCTGAAGAATTCGAAAAAGCTCCAAGGGGGCCCCCTTTGATGCATTTTTTTTTCGATTTCGGTTTTTTCGATTGGAGAAATGGATTCTATAAAAAAAACAAACAGATTGGTATGATCGAAGTTGAAAATTGATCCATCCTTCCGGAAGTTATGGCGATCTGAAGAATTCGTAAAAGTTCCAAGAGGACCCCCTTTGATGCATTTTTTCTTCGATTTCGGTTTTTTCGATTGGAGAAATGGATTCTATAAAAAAAACAAGCAAATTGGTTTGCGCGAAGTTGAATCGGTCCATCCGTTCGAATGTTATGGCGATCTGAAGAATTCGAAAAAGTTCCAAGGGGGCCCCCTTTGATGCAATTTTTTTTTCGGTTTCGGTTTTTTCGATTGGAGAAATGGATTCTATAAAAAAACAAGCAAATTGGTATGCGCGAAGTTGAAAATCGGTCCATCCGTTCGAATGTTATGGCGATCTGAAGAATTCGAAAAAGTTCCAAGGGGACCCCCTTTGATGCATTTTTTTTTTCGAATTCGGTTTTTTCCATTGAAAATATGGATTCTATGAAAAAAACAAGCAAATTGGTATGCGCGAAATTGAAAATCGGTTCATCCGTTCGGAAGATAAAGCGATCTGAAGAATTCGAAAAAGTTCCAAGGGCGCCCCCTTTGATGCATTTTTTATTTTCGATTTCGGTTTTTTCGATTGGAGAAATGGATTCTATGAAAAAATAAAAGCAGATTGGTATGCGCGAAATTGAAAATCGGTCCATCCGTTCGGAAGTTAAAGCGATCTGAAAAATTCGAAAAAGCTCCAAGGGCGCCCCCTTTGATGCATTTTTTATTTTCGATTTCGGTTTTTTCGATTGGAGAAATGGATTCTATGAAAAAATAAAAGCAGATTGGTATGCGCGAAATTGAAAATCGGTCCATCCGTTCGGAAGTTAAAGCGATCTGAAAAATTCGAAAAAGTTCCAAGGGGGCCCCCTTTGATGCATTTTTTTTTCGATTACGGTTTTTTCGATTGGAGAAATGGATTCTATGAAAAAAACAAGCAGATTGGTATGATCGAAGTTGAAAATCGGTCCATCCGTTCGGAAGTTAAGGCGATCTGAAGAATTCGAAAAAGTTACAAGGGGGCCCCCTTTGATGCATTTTTTTTTCGATTTCGGTTCTTTCGATTGGAGAAATGGATTCTATAAAAAAAACAAGCAAATTGGTTTGCGCGAAGTTGAATCGGTCCATCCGTTCGAATGTTATGGCGATCTGAAGAATTCGAAAAAGTTCCAAGGGGGCCCCCTTTGATGCAATTTTTTTTTCGGTTTCGGTTTTTTCGATTGGAGAAATGGATTCTATAAAAAAAACAAGCAAATTGGTTTGCGCGAAGTTGAATCGGTCCATCCGTTCGAATGTTATGGCGATCTGTAGAATTCGAAAAAGTTCCAAGGGGGCCCCCTTTGATGCAATTTTTTTTTCGGTTTCGGTTTTTTCGATTGGAGAAATGGATTCTATAAAAAAACAAGCAAATTGGTATGCGCGAAGTTGAAAATCGGTCCATCCGTTCGAATGTTATGGCGATCTGAAGAATTCGAAAAAGTTCCAAGGGGACCCCCTTTGATGCATTTTTTTTTCGAATTCGGTTTTTTCCATTGAAAATATGGATTCTATGAAAAAAACAAGCAAATTGGTATGCGCGAAATTGAAAATCGGTTCATCCGTTCGGAAGTTAAAGCGATCTGAAGAATTCGAAAAAGTTCCAAGGGGGCCCCCTTTGATGCATTTTTTTTCCGATTTCGGTTTCTTCGATCGGAGAAATGGATTCTATGAAGAAAAACAAGCAGATTGGTATGCGCGAAGTTGAAAATCGGTCCATCAGTTCGGAAGTTAAAGCGATCTGAAGAATTCGAAAAAGCTCCAAGGGCGCCCCCTTTGATGCATTTTTTATTTTCGATTTCGGTTTTTTCGATTGGAGAAATGGATTCTATGAAAAAATAAAAGCAGATTGGTATGCGCGAAATTGAAAATCGGTCCATCCGTTCGGAAGTTAAAGCGATCTGAAAAATTCGAAAAAGTTCCAAGGGCGCCCCCTTTGATGCATTTTTTTTTCGATTACGGTTTTTTCGATTGGAGAAATGGATTCTATGAAAAAAACAAGCAGATTGGTATGATCGAAGTTGAAAATCGGTCCATCCGTTCGGAAGTTAAGGCGATCTGAAGAATTCGAAAAAGTTACAAGGGGGGCCCCTTTGATGCGATTTTTAATTCGATTTCGGTTTTTTCGATTGGAGAAATGGATTCTATGAAAAAAAACAAGCAGATTGGTATGATCGAAGTTGAAAATCGGTCCATCCGTTCGGAAGTTAAGGCGATCTGAAGAATTCGAAAAAGTTCCAAGAGGGCCTCCTTTGATGCATTTTTTGTTTCGATTTCGTTTTTTTTTTGATTGAAGAAATGGATTCTATGAGAAAAAACGAGCAAATTGGTATGCGCGAAGTTGAAAATCGGTCCATCCGTTCGAATGTTATGGCGATATGAAGAATTCGAAAAAGTTCCAAGGGGGCCCCCTTCGATGCATTTTTTTTTTCGATTTCGGTTTTTTCGATTGGAGAAATGGATTCTATAAAAAAAACAAGCAAATTGGTTTGCGCGAAGTTGAATCGGTCCATCCGTTCGAATGTTATGGCGATCTGAAGAATTCGAAAAAGTTCCAAGGGGGCCCCCTTTTATGCAATTTTTTTTTCGGTTTCGGTTTTTTCGATTGGAGTAATGGATTCTATAAAAAAACAAGCAAATTGGTATGCGCGAAGTTGAAAATCGGTCCATCCGTTCGAATGTTATGGCGATCTGAAGAATTCGAAAAAGTTCCAAGGGGACCCCCTTTGATGCATTTTTTTTTCGAATTCGGTTTTTTCCATTGAAAAAATGGATTCTATGAAAAAAACAAGCAAATTGGTATGCGCGAAATTGAAAATCGGTTCATCCGTTCGGAAGTTAAAGCGATCTGAAGAATTCGAAAAAGTTCCAAGGGGGCCCCCTTTGATGCATTTTTTTTCCGATTTCGGTTTTTTCGATCGGAGAAATGGATTCTATGAAAAAAAAACAAGCAGATTGGTATGCGCGAAGTTGAAAATCGGTCCATCCGTTCGGAAGTTAAAGCGATCTGAAGAATTCGAAAAAGCTCCAAGGGGGCCCCCTTTGATGCATTTTTTATTTTCGATTTCGGTTTTTTCGATTGGAGAAATGGATTCTATGAAAAAATAAAAGCAGATTGGTATGCGCGAAATTGAAAATCGGTCCATCCGTTCGGAAGTTATGGCGATCTGAAGAATTCGTAAAAGTTCCAAGAGGACCCCCTTTGATGCATTTTTTTTTCGATTTCGGTTTTTTCGATTGGAGAAATGGATTCTATAAAAAAAACAAGCAAATTGGTTTGCGCGAAGTTGAATCGGTCCATCCGTTCGAATGTTATGGCGATCTGAAGAATTCGAAAAAGTTCCAAGGGGGCCCCCTTTGATGCAATTTTTTTTTCGGTTTCGGTTTTTTTCATTGAAAAAATGGATTCTATGAAAAAAACAAGCAAATTGGTATGCGCGAAATTGAAAATCGGTTCATCCGTTCGGAGCGATCTGAAGAATTCGAAAAAGTTCCAAGGGGGCCCCCTTTGATGTATTTTTTTTCCGATTTCGGTTTTTTCGATTGGGGAAATGGATTCTATGAAAAAAAACAAGCAGATTGGTATGCGCGAAGTTGAAAATCGGTCCATCCGTTCGAATGTTATGGCGATTTGAAGAATTCGAAAAAGTTCCAAGGGGGCCCCCTTTGATGCATTTTCTTGTCGATTTCGGTTTTTTCGATTGGAGAAATGGATTCTATGAAAAAAAACAAGCAAATTGGTTTGCGCGAAATTGAAAATCGGTCCATCCGTTCGGAAGTTAAGGCGATCTGAAGAATTCGAAAAAGTTCCAACGGGGCCTTCTTTGATGCATTTTTCATTTTCGATTTCGGTTTTTTCGATTGGAGAAATGGATTCTATGAAAAAAAACAAGCAAATTGGTATGCGCGAAGTTGAAAATCGGTTCATCCGTTCGGAAGTTAAGGCGATCTGAAGAATTCGAAAATGTTTCAAGGGGGCCCCCTTTGATGCATTTATTTTTTCGATTACGGTTTCTTCGATTAGAGAAATGGATTCTATGAAAAAAAACAAGCGAATTGGTATGCGCGAAATTGAAAATCGGTCCATCCGTTCGGAAGTAAAGGCTATCTGAAGAATTCGAAAAAGTTCCAAGGGGACCCCCTTTGATGCATTTTTTTTTCGAATTCGGTTTCTTCCATTGAAAAAATGGATTCTATGAAAAAAACAAGCAAATTGGTATGCGCGAAATTGAAAATCGGTTCATCCGTTCGGAAGTTAAAGCGATCTGAAGAATTCGAAAAAGTTCCAAGGGGGCCCCCTTTGATGCATTTTTTTTCCGATTTCGGTTTTTTCGATTGGGGAAATGGATTCTATGAAAAAAAACAAGCAGATTGGTATGCGCGAAGTTGAAAATCGGTCCATCCGTTCGAATGTTATGGCGATTTGAAGAATTCGAAAAAGTTCCAAGGGGGCCCCCTTTGATGCATTTTTTTGTCGATTTCGGTTTTTTCGATTGGAGAAATGGATTCTATGAAAAAAAACAAGCAAATTGGTTTGCGCGAAATTGAAAATCGGTCCTTCCGTTCGGAAGTTAAGGCGATCTGAAGAATTCGAAAAAGTTCCAACGGGGCCTTCTTTGATGCATTTTTCATTTTCGATTTCGGTTTTTTCGATTGGAGAAATGTATTCTATGAGAAAAAACAAGCAAATTGGTATGCGCGAAGTTGAAAATCGGTCCATCCGTTCAAATGTTATGGCGATCTGAAGAATTCGAAAAAGTTCCAAGGGGGCCCCCTTTGATGCATTTTTTTTATTTTGGTTTTTTCGATTGGAGAAATGGATTCTATGAAAAAAAACAAGCAAATTGGTATGCGCGAAGTTGAAAATCGGTCCATCCGTTCGGAAGTTAAGGCGATCTGAAGAATTCGAAAATGTTTCAAGGGGGCCCCCTTTGATGCATTTATTTTTTCGATTACGGTTTCTTCGATTAGAGAAATGGATTCTATGAAAAAAAACAAGCGAATTGGTATGCGCGAAATTGAAAATCGGTCCATCCGTTCGGAAGTGAAGGCGATCTGAAGAATTCGAAAAAGTTCCAAGGGGGCCTCCTTTGATGCATTTTTTTTTCGATTTCGGTTTTTTCGATTGGAGAAATGGATTCTATGAAAAAAAAAACAAGCAGATTGGTATGCGCGAAGTTGAAAGTCGGTCCATCCGTTCGGAAGTTAAAGCGATCTGAAGAATTCGAAAAAGTTCCGAGGGGGCCCCCTTTGATGCATTTTTTTTTCGATTTCGGTTTTTTCGATTGGAGAAATGGATTCTATAAAAAAAACAAGCAGATTGGTATGATCGAAGTTGAAAATTGGTCCATCCTTCCGGAAGTCAAGGCGATCTGAAGAATTCGAAAAAGTTCCAAGGGGACCCCCTTTGATGCAATTTTTTTTCTATTTCGGTTTTTTAGATTGGAGAAATGGATTCTATGAAAAAAAAACAAGCAAATTGGTATGCGCGAAGTTGAAAATCGGTCCATCCGTTCGAATGTTATGGCGATTTGAAGAATTCGAAAAAGATCCAAGGAAGCCCCCTTTGATGCATTTTTTTCCGATTTCGGTTTTTTCGATTGGAGAAATGGATTCTATGAAAAAAAATAAGCGAATTGGTATGATCGATGTTGAAAATCGGTCCATCCGTTCGGAAGTTAAGGCGATCTGAAGAATTCGAATAAGTTCCAAGGGGGCCCCCTTTGATGCATTTTTTATTTTCGATTTCGGTTTTTTCGGTTGGAGAAATGGATTCTATGAAAAAAAAAGCAGATTGGTATGCGCGAAACTGAAAATCGGTCCATCCGTTCGGAAGTTGAAGCGATCTGAAGAATTCGAAAAAGTTCCAAGGGGGCCCCCTTTGATGCATTTTTTTTTCGATTTCGGTTTTTTTTGATAAGATAAATGGATTCTATGAAAAAAACAAGCAGATTGGTATGATCGAAGTTGAAAATTGGTCCATCCTTCCGGAAGTTAAGGCGATCTGAAGAATTCGAAAAAGTTCCAAGGGGACCCCCTTTGATGCAATTTTTTTTTCGATTTCGGTTTTTTCGATAAGAGAAATGGATTTCATGAAAAAAACAAGCAGATTGGTATGATCGAAGTTGAAAATTGGTCCATCCTTCCGGAAGTTAAGGCGATCTGAAGAATTCGAAAAAGTTCCAAGGGGACCCCCTTTGATGCAATTTTTTTTGATTTCGGTTTTTTCGATTGGAGATATGGATTCTATGAAAAAAATCAAGCAAACTGGTATGCGCGAAGTTGAATATCGGTCCATCCGTTCGAATGTTATGGCGATTTGAAGAATTCGAAAAAGTTCCAAGGGGGCCCCCTTTTGATGCATTTTTTTTTGATTTCGGTTTTTTCGATTGGAGAAATGGATTCTATGAAAAAAAAACAAGCAAATTGGTATGCGCGAAATCGAAAATCGGTCCATCCGTTCGGAAGTTAAGGCGATCTGAAGAATTCGAAAAAGTTCCAAGGGGGCCCCCTTCGATGCATTTTTTTTTTCGATTTTGGTTTTTTCGATTGGAGAAATGGATTTTATGAAAAAAAACAAGCAGATTGGTATGCGCGAAATCGAAAATCGGTCCATCCGTTCGGAAGTTAAGGCGATCTGAAGAATTCGAAAAAGTTCCAAGAGGGCCCCATTTGATGCATTTTTTTTCGATTTCGGTTTTTTCGATTGGAGAAATGGATTCTATGAAAAAAAACAAGCAGATTGGTATGATCGAAGTTGAAAATCGGTCCATCCGTTCGGAAGTTAAGGCGATCTGAAGAATTCGAAAAAGTTCCAAGGGGGCACCCTTTGATGCAATTTTTTTTCGATTTCGGTTTTTTCGATTGGAGAAATGGATTCTATGAAAAAAAAAACAAGCATATTGGTATGCGCGAAGTTGAAAATCGGTCCATCCGTTCGAATGTTATGGCGATTTGAAGAATTCGAAAAAGTTCCAAGGGGGCCCCCTTTGATGCATTTTTTTTTTCGATTTCGGTTTTTTCGATTGGAGAAATGGATTCTATGAAAAAAAAACAAGCAAATTGGTTTGCGCGAAATTGAAAATCAGTCCATCCGTTCGGAAGTTAAGGCGATCTGAAGAATTCGAAAAAGTTCCAAGAGGGCCTCCTTTGATGCATTTTTTGTTTCGATTTCGTTTTTTTTTGATTGAAGAAATGGATTCTATGAGAAAAAACGAGCAAATTGGTATGCGCGAAGTTGAAAATCGGTCCATCCGTTCGAATGTTATGGCGATCTGAAGAATTCGAAAAAGTTCCAAGGGGGCCCCCTTTGATGCATTTTTTTTTCGATTTCGGTTCTTTCGATTGGAGAAATGGATTCTATGAAAAAAAACAAGCAAATTGGTATGCGCGAAGTTGAAAATCGGTCCATCCGTTCGAATGTTATGGCGATCTGAAGAATTCGAAAATGTTCCAAGGGGACCCCCTTTGATGCATTTTTGTTTTTGATTTCGGTTTTTTTGATTGGAGAAATGGATTCTAAAAATAAAAACAAGCAAATTGGTATGATCGAAGATGAAAATCGGTCCATCCGTTCGGAAGTTAAGGCGATCTGAAGAATTCGAAAAAGTTCCAAGGGGGCCCCCTTTGATGCATTTTTTTTTTCGATTTCGGTTTTTTCGATTGGAGAAATGGATTTCTATGAAAAAAAAACAAGCAGATTGGTATGATCGAAGTTGAAAATCGATCCATCCGTTCGGATGTTAAGGCGATTTGAAGAATTCGACAAAATTCCAAGGGGGCCCCCTTTGATGCATTTTTTTTTCCGATTTTGGTTCTTTTGATTGAAGAAATAGATTCTATGAAAAAAAAAACAAGCAGATTGGTATGATCGAAGTTGAAAATCGGTCCATCCGTTCGGAAGCTAAGGCGATCTGAAGAATTCGAAAAAGTTCGACGGGGGCCCCCTTTGATGCATTTTTTTTCCGATTTCGGTTTTTTCGATTGGAGAAATGGATTCTATGAGAAAAAAACAAGCAGATTTGTATGATCGATGTTGAAAATCGGTCCATCCGTTCGGAAGTTAAGGCGATCTGAAGAATTCGAAAAAGTTCCAAGGGGACCCCCTTTGATGCAATTTTTTTTTCCGATTTCGGTTTCTTAGATTGAAGAAATAGATTCTATGGAAAAAAAACAAGCAGATTTGTATGATCGAAGTTGAAAATCGGTCCATCCGTTCGGAAGTTAAGGCGATCTGAAAAATTCGAAAAAGTTCCAGGGGGACCCCCTTTGATGCATTTTTTTTTTCGATTTCGGTTTTTTCAATTGGAGAAATGGATTCTATAAAAAAAACAAGCAAATTGGTATGCGCGAAGTTGAAAATCGGTCCATCCGTTCGGAAGTTAGGGCGATCTGAAGTATTCGAAAAAGTTCCAAGGGGGCCCCCTTTGATGCATTTTTTTTTTAATTCGGTTCATTCGATTGGAGAAATGGATTCTATGAAAAAAAACAAACAGATTGGTATGATCGAAGTTGAAAATCGGTCCATCCGTTCGGAAGTTAAGGCGATCTGAAGAATTCGAAATAGTTCCAAGCGGGCCCCCTTTGATGCATTTTTTTTTCCGATTTCGGTTTTTTGATTTGGAGAAATGAATTCTATGAAAAAAAACAAGCAGATTGGTATAATCGAAGTTGAAAATCGGTCTATCCGTTCGGAAGTTAAGGCGATCCGAAGAATTCGAAAAAGTTCCAAGGGGGCTCCCTTTGATGCATTTTTTTTCATTTCGGTTTTTTCGATTGAAGAAATGGATTCTATGGAAAAAAAACAAGCAAATTGGTATGCGCGAAGTTGAAAATCGGTCCATCCGTTCGAATGTTATGGCGATCTGAAGAATTCGAAAAAGTTCCAAGGGGGCCCCCTTTGATGCATTTTTTTTTTCGATTTCGGTTTTTTCGATTGGAGAAATGGATTCTATGAAAAAAAACAAGCAAATTGGTATGCGCGAAGTTGAAAATCGGTCCATCCGTTCGAATGTTATGGCGATCTGAAGAATTCGAAAAAGTTCCAAGGGGACCCCCTTTGATGCATTTTTGTTTTCGATTTCGGTTTTTTCGATTGGAGAAATGGATTCTATGAATAAAAACAAGCAGATTGGTATAATCGAAGTTGAAAATCGGTCTATCCGTTCGGAAGTTAAGGCGATCCGAAGAATTCGAAAAAGTTCCAAGGGGGCCCCCTTTGATGCATTTTTTTTTTTCGATTTCGGTTTTTTCGATTGGAGAAATGGATTTCTATAAAAAAAAAACGAGCAGATTGGTATGATCGAAGTTGAAAATCGGTCCATCCGTTCGGAAGTTAAGGCGATTTGAAGAATTCGAAAAAGTTCCAAGGGGGCCCCCTTTGATGCATCTTTATTTCCGATTTCGGTTTTTTTGATTGGAGAAATAGATTCTATGAAAAAAAAAAGCAGATTGGTATGATCGAAGTTGAAAATCGGTCCATCCGTTCGGAAGTTGAGGCGATCTGAAGAATTCGAAAAAGTTCCAAGGGGGCCCCCTTTGATGCATTTTTTTTTCGATTTCGGTTTTTTTTGATAAGATAAATGGATTCTATGAAAAAAACAAGCAGATTGGTATGATCGAAGTTGAAAATTGGTCCATCCTTCCGGAAGTTAAGGCGATCTGAAGAATTCGAAAAAGTTCCAAGGGGACCCCCTTTGATGCAATTTTTTTTTCGATTTCGGTTTTTTCGATAAGAGAAATGGATTTCATGAAAAAAACAAGCAGATTGGTATGATCGAAGTTGAAAATTGGTCCATCCTTCCGGAAGTTAAGGCGATCTGAAGAATTCGAAAAAGTTCCAAGGGGACCCCCTTTGATGCAATTTTTTTTGATTTCGGTTTTTTCGATTGGAGATATGGATTCTATGAAAAAAATCAAGCAAACTGGTATGCGCGAAGTTGAATATCGGTCCATCCGTTCGAATGTTATGGCGATTTGAAGAATTCGAAAAAGTTCCAAGGGGGCCCCCTTTTGATGCATTTTTTTTTGATTTCGGTTTTTTCGATTGGAGAAATGGATTCTATGAAAAAAAAACAAGCAAATTGGTATGCGCGAAATCGAAAATCGGTCCATCCGTTCGGAAGTTAAGGCGATCTGAAGAATTCGAAAAAGTTCCAAGGGGGCCCCCTTCGATGCATTTTTTTTTTTCGATTTTGGTTTTTTCGATTGGAGAAATGGATTTTATGAAAAAAAACAAGCAGATTGGTATGCGCGAAATCGAAAATCGGTCCATCCGTTCGGAAGTTAAGGCGATCTGAAGAATTCGAAAAAGTTCCAAGAGGGCCCCATTTGATGCATTTTTTTTCGATTTCGGTTTTTTCGATTGGAGAAATGGATTCTATGAAAAAAAACAAGCAGATTGGTATGATCGAAGTTGAAAATCGGTCCATCCGTTCGGAAGTTAAGGCGATCTGAAGAATTCGAAAAAGTTCCAAGGGGGCACCCTTTGATGCAATTTTTTTTCGATTTCGGTTTTTTCGATTGGAGAAATGGATTCTATGAAAAAAAAAAACAAGCATATTGGTATGCGCGAAGTTGAAAATCGGTCCATCCGTTCGAATGTTATGGCGATTTGAAGAATTCGAAAAAGTTCCAAGGGGGCCCCCTTTGATGCATTTTTTTTTTTCGATTTCGGTTTTTTCGATTGGAGAAATGGATTCTATGAAAAAAAAACAAGCAAATTGGTTTGCGCGAAATTGAAAATCAGTCCATCCGTTCGGAAGTTAAGGCGATCTGAAGAATTCGAAAAAGTTCCAAGAGGGCCTCCTTTGATGCATTTTTTGTTTCGATTTCGTTTTTTTTTTTGATTGAAGAAATGGATTCTATGAGAAAAAACGAGCAAATTGGTATGCGCGAAGTTGAAAATCGGTCCATCCGTTCGAATGTTATGGCGATCTGAAGAATTCGAAAAAGTTCCAAGGGGGCCCCCTTTGATGCATTTTTTTTTCGATTTCGGTTCTTTCGATTGGAGAAATGGATTCTATGAAAAAAAACAAGCAAATTGGTATGCGCGAAGTTGAAAATCGGTCCATCCGTTCGAATGTTATGGCGATCTGAAGAATTCGAAAATGTTCCAAGGGGACCCCCTTTGATGCATTTTTGTTTTTGATTTCGGTTTTTTTGATTGGAGAAATGGATTCTAAAAATAAAAACAAGCAAATTGGTATGATCGAAGATGAAAATCGGTCCATCCGTTCGGAAGTTAAGGCGATCTGAAGAATTCGAAAAAGTTCCAAGGGGGCCCCCTTTGATGCATTTTTTTTTTCGATTTCGGTTTTTTCGATTGGAGAAATGGATTTCTATGAAAAAAAAAACAAGCAGATTGGTATGATCGAAGTTGAAAATCGATCCATCCGTTCGGAAGTTAAGGCGATTTGAAGAATTCGACAAAATTCCAAGGGGGCCCCCTTTGATGCATTTTTTTTTCCGATTTTGGTTCTTTTGATTGAAGAAATAGATTCTATGAAAAAAAAAACAAGCAGATTGGTATGATCGAAGTTGAAAATCGGTCCATCCGTTCGGAAGTTAAGGCGATCTGAAGAATTCGAAAAAGTTCGACGGGGGCCCCCTTTGATGCATTTTTTTTCCGATTTCGGTTTTTTCGATTGGAGAAATGGATTCTATGAGAAAAAAACAAGCAGATTTGTATGATCGATGTTGAAAATCGGTCCATCCGTTCGGAAGTTAAGGCGATCTGAAGAATTCGAAAAAGTTCCAAGGGGACCCCCTTTGATGCAATTTTTTTTTCCGATTTCGGTTTCTTAGATTGAAGAAATAGATTCTATGGAAAAAAAACAAGCAGATTTGTATGATCGAAGTTGAAAATCGGTCCATCCGTTCGGAAGTTAAGGCGATCTGAAAAATTCGAAAAAGTTCCAGGGGGACCCCCTTTGATGCATTTTTTTTTTCGATTTCGGTTTTTTCAATTGGAGAAATGGATTCTATAAAAAAAACAAGCAAATTGGTATGCGCGAAGTTGAAAATCGGTCCATCCGTTCGGAAGTTAGGGCGATCTGAAGTATTCGAAAAAGTTCCAAGGGGGCCCCCTTTGATGCATTTTTTTTTTAATTCGGTTCATTCGATTGGAGAAATGGATTCTATGAAAAAAAACAAACAGATTGGTATGATCGAAGTTGAAAATCGGTCCATCCGTTCGGAAGTTAAGGCGATCTGAAGAATTCGAAATAGTTCCAAGCGGGCCCCCTTTGATGCATTTTTTTTTCCGATTTCGGTTTTTTGATTTGGAGAAATGAATTCTATGAAAAAAAACAAGCAGATTGGTATAATCGAAGTTGAAAATCGGTCTATCCGTTCGGAAGTTAAGGCGATCCGAAGAATTCGAAAAAGTTCCAAGGGGGCTCCCTTTGATGCATTTTTTTTCATTTCGGTTTTTTCGATTGAAGAAATGGATTCTATGGAAAAAAAACAAGCAAATTGGTATGCGCGAAGTTGAAAATCGGTCCATCCGTTCGAATGTTATGGCGATCTGAAGAATTCGAAAAAGTTCCAAGGGGGCCCCCTTTGATGCATTTTTTTTTTCGATTTCGGTTTTTTCGATTGGAGAAATGGATTCTATGAAAAAAAACAAGCAAATTGGTATGCGCGAAGTTGAAAATCGGTCCATCCGTTCGAATGTTATGGCGATCTGAAGAATTCGAAAAAGTTCCAAGGGGACCCCCTTTGATGCATTTTTGTTTTCGATTTCGGTTTTTTCGATTGGAGAAATGGATTCTATGAATAAAAACAAGCAGATTGGTATAATCGAAGTTGAAAATCGGTCTATCCGTTCGGAAGTTAAGGCGATCCGAAGAATTCGAAAAAGTTCCAAGGGGTCTCCCTTTGATGCATTTTTTTTCATTTCAGTTTTTTCGATTGAAGAAATGGATTCTATGGAAAAAAAACAAGCAAATTGGTATGCGCGAAGTTGAAAATCGGTCCATCCGTTCGAATGTTATGGCGATCTGAAGAATTCGAAAAAGTTCCAAGGGGGCCCCCTTTGATGCATTTTTTTTTTTCGATTTCGGTTTTTTCGATTGGAGAAATGGATTTCTATAAAAAAAAAACGAGCAGATTGGTATGATCGAAGTTGAAAATCGGTCCATCCGTTCGGAAGTTAAGGCGATTTGAAGAATTCGAAAAAGTTCCAAGGGGGCCCCCTTTGATGCATCTTTATTTCCGATTTCGGTTTTTTTGATTGGAGAAATAGATTCTATGAAAAAAAAAAGCAGATTGGTATGATCGAAGTTGAAAATCGGTCCATCCGTTCGGAAGTTGAGGCGATCTGAAGAATTCGAAAAAGTTCCAAGGGGGCCCCCTTTGATGCATTTTTTTTTCGATTTCAGTTTTTTCGATTGGAGAAATGGATTCTATGAGAAAAAAACAAGCAGATTTGTATGATCGAAGTTGAAAATCGGTCCATCCGTTCGGAAGTTAAGGCGATCTGAAGAATTCGAAAAAGTTCCGAGGGGACCCCCTTTGATGCAATTTTTTTCCGATTTCGGTTTTTTAGATTGAAGAAATAGATTCTATGAAAAAAAACAAGCAGATTTGTATGATCGAAGTTGAAAATCGGTCCATCCGATCGGAAGTTAAGGCGATCTGAAGAATTCGAAAAAGTTCCAAGGGGACCCCTTTGATGCAATTTTTTTTTTCGATTTCGGTTTTTTCGATTGGAGAAATGGATTCTATAAAAAAAACAAACAGATTGGTATGATCGAAGTTGAAAATCGGTCCCTCCGTTCGGAAGTTAAGGCGATCTGAAGAATTCGAAAAAGTTCCAAGGGGGGCCCCTTTGATGTTTTTTTTTCGATTTCGGTTTTTTCGATTGGAGAAATGGATTTCTTTGAAAAAAAAAGAGCAGATTGATATGATCGAAGTTGAAAATCGGTCCATCCGTTCGGAAGTTAAGGCGATTTGAAGAATTCGAAAAAGTTCCAAGGGGGCCCCCTTTGATGCATTTTCATTTTCGATTTCGGTTTTTTTGATTGGAGAAATAGATTCTATGAAAAAAAAACAAGCAGATTGGTATGATCGAAGTTGAAAATCGGTCCATCCGTTCGGAAGTTAAGGCGATCTGAAGAATTCGAAAAAGTTCCGAGGGGACCCCCTTTGATGCAATTTTTTTCCGATTTCGGTTTTTTAGATTGAAGAAATAGATTCTATGAAAAAAAAACAAGCAGATTTGTATGATCGAAGTTGAAAATCGGTCCATCCGATCGGAAGTTAAGGCGATCTGAAGAATTCGAAAAAGTTCCAAGGGTACCCCCTTTGATGCAATTTTTTTTTCGATTTCGGTTTTTTCAATTGGAGAAATGGATTCTATGAAAAAAAACAAGCAAATTGGTATGCGCGAAGTTGAAAATCGGTCCATCCGTTCGGAAGTTAAGGCGATCTGAAGAATTCGAAAAAGTTCCAAGGGGGCCCCCTTTGATGCATTTTTTTTCCGATTTCGGTTTTTTCGATTGGAGAAATGGATTCTATGAGCAGATTTGTATGATCGATGTTGAAAATCGGTCCATCCGTTCGGAAGTTAAGGCGATCTGAAGAATTCGAAAAAGTTCCAAGGGGACCCCCTTTGATGCAATTTTTTTTTCCGATTTCGGTTTTTTAGATTGAAGAAATAGATTCTATGGAAAAAAAAAAACAAGCAGATTTGTATGATCGAAGTTGAAAATCGGTCCATCCGTTCGGAAGTTAAGGCGATCTGAAAAATTCGAAAAAGTTCCAGGGGGACCCCCTTTGATGCATTTTTTTTTCGATTTCGGTTTTTTCAATTGGAGAAATGGATTCTATAAAAAAAACAAGCAAATTGGTATGCGCGAAGTTGAAAATCGGTCCATCCGTTCGGAAGTTAAGGCGATCTGAAGAATTCGAAAAAGTTCCGAGGGGGCCCCCTTTGATGCATTTTTTTTGAATTCGGTTTATTCGATTGGAGAAATGGATTCTATGAAAAAAAAAAACAAACAGATTGGTATGATCGAAGTTGAAAATCGGTCCATCCTTTCGGAAGTTAAGGCGATCTGAAGAATTCGAAATAGTTCCAAGCGGGCCCCCTTTGATGCATTTCTTTTTCGAATTCGGTTTTTTCCATTGAAAATATGGATTCTATGAAAAAAACAAGCAAATTGGTATGCGCGAAATTGAAAATCGGTTCATCCGTTCGGAAGTTAAAGCGATCTGAAGAATTCGAAAAAGTTCCAAGGGGGCTCCCTATGATGCATTTTTTTTCATTTCGGTTTTTTCGATTGAAGAAATGGATTCTATGGAAAAAAAAACAAGCAAATTGGTATGCGCGAAGTTGAAAATCGGTCCATCCGTTCGAATGTTATGGCGATCTGAAGAATTCGAAAAAGTTCCAAGGGGACCCCCTTTGATGCATTTTTGTTTTCGATTTCGGTTTTTTCGATTGGAGAAATGGATTCTATGAATAAAAACAAGCAAATTGGTATGATCGAAGTTGAAAATCGGTCCATCCGTTCGGAAGTTAAGGCGATCTGAAGAATTCGAAAAAGTTCCAAGGGGGCCCCCTTTGATGCATTTTTTTTTCGATTTCGGTTTTTTCGATTGGAGAAATGGATTTCTATAAAAAAAAACGAGCAGATTGGTATGATCGAAGTTGAAAATCGGTCCATCCGTTCGGAAGTTAAGGCGATTTGAAGAATTCGAAAAAGTTCCAAGGGGGCCCCCTTTGATGCATCTTTATTTCCGATTTCGGTTTTTTTGATTGGAGAAATAGATTCTATGAAAAAAAAACAAGCAGATTGGTATGATCGAAGTTGAAAATCGGTCCATCCGTTCGGAAGTTAAGGCGATCTGAAGAATTCGAAAAAGTTCCAAGGGGGCCCCCTTTGATGCATTTTTTTTCCGATTTCAGTTTTTTCGATTGGAGAAATGGATTCTATGAGAAAAAAACAAGCAGATTTGTATGATCGAAGTTGAAAATCGGTCCATCCGTTCGGAAGTTAAGGCGATCTGAAGAATTCGAAAAAGTTCCGAGGGGACCCCCTTTGATGCAATTTTTTTCCGATTTCGGTTTTTTAGATTGAAGAAATAGATTCTATGAAAAAAAACAAGCAGATTTGTATGATCGAAGTTGAAAATCGGTCCATCCGATCGGAAGTTAAGGCGATCTGAAGAATTCGAAAAAGTTCCAAGGGGACCCCCTTTGATGCAATTTTTTTTTCGATTTCGGTTTTTTCGATTGGAGAAATGGATTCTATAAAAAAAAACAAACAGATTGGTATGATCGAAGTTGAAAATCGGTCCATCCGTTCGGAAGTTAAGGCGATCTGAAGAATTCGAAAAAGTTCCAAGGGGGGCCCCTTTGATGTTTTTTTTTTGATTTCGGTTTTTTCGATTGGAGAAATGGATTTCTATAAAAAAAAAACAAGCAAATTGGTATGCGCGAAGTTGAAAATCGGTCCATCCGTTCGAATGTTATGGCGATCTGAAGAATTCGAAAATGTTCCAAGGGGACCCCCTTTGATGCATTTTTGTTTTTGATTTCGGTTTTTTTGATTGGAGAAATGGATTCTATGAATAAAAACAAGCAAATTGGTATGATCGAAGATGAAAATCGGTCCATCCGTTCGGAAGTTAAGGCGATCTGAAGAATTCGAAAAAGTTCCAAGGGGGCCCCCTTTGATGCATTTTTTTTTTCGATTTCGGTTTTTTCGATTGGAGAAATGGATTTCTATGAAAAAAAACAAGCAGATTGGTATGATCGAAGTTGAAAATCGATCCATCCGTTCGGAAGTTAAGGCGATTTGAAGAATTCGACAAAATTCCAAGGGGGCCCCCTTTGATGCATTTTTTTTCCGATTTTGGTTCTTTTGATTGAAGAAATAGATTCTATGAAAAAAAAACAAGCAGATTGGTATGATCGAAGTTGAAAATCGGTCCATCCGTTCGGAAGTTAAGGCGATCTGAAGAATTCGAAAAAGTTCCACGGGGGCCCCCTTTGATGCATTTTTTTTCCGATTTCGGTTTTTTCGATTGGAGAAATGGATTCTATGAGAAAAAAACATGCAGATTTGTATGATCGAAGTTGAAAATCGGTCCATCCGTTCGGAAGTTAAGGCGATCTGAAGAATTCGAAAAAGTTCCGAGGGGACCCCCTTTGATGCAATTTTTTTCCGATTTCGGTTTTTTAGATTGAAGAAATAGATTCTATGAAAAAAAACAAGCAGATTTGTATGATCGAAGTTGAAAATCGGTCCATCCGATCGGAAGTTAAGGCGATCTGAAGAATTCGAAAAAGTTCCAAGGGGACCCCTTTGATGCAATTTTTTTTTTCGATTTCGGTTTTTTCGATTGGAGAAATGGATTCTATAAAAAAAACAAACAGATTGGTATGATCGAAGTTGAAAATCGGTCCCTCCGTTCGGAAGTTAAGGCGATCTGAAGAATTCGAAAAAGTTCCAAGGGGGGCCCCTTTGATGTTTTTTTTTCGATTTCGGTTTTTTCGATTGGAGAAATGGATTTCAAAAAAAAAAAAAGAGCAGATTGATATGATCGAAGTTGAAAATCGGTCCATCCGTTCGGAAGTTAAGGCGATTTGAAGAATTCGAAAAAGTTCCAAGGGGGCCCCCTTTGATGCATTTTCATTTTCGATTTCGGTTTTTTTGATTGGAGAAATAGATTCTATGAAAAAAAAACAAGCAGATTGGTATGATCGAAGTTGAAAATCGGTCCATCCGTTCGGAAGTTAAGGCGATTTGAAGAATTCGAAAAAGTTCCAAGGGGGCCCCCTTTGATGCATTTTTTTCCCGATTTCAGTTTTTTCGATCGGAGAAATGGATTCTATGAGAAAAAAACAAGCAGATTTGTATGATCGAAGTTGAAAATCGGTCCATCCGTTCGGAAGTTAAGGCGATCTGAAGAATTCGAAAAAGTTCCGAGGGGACCCCCTTTGATGCAATTTTTTTCCGATTTCGGTTTTTTAGATTGAAGAAATAGATTCTATGAAAAAAAAACAAGCAGATTTGTATGATCGAAGTTGAAAATCGGTCCATCCGATCGGAAGTTAAGGCGATCTGAAGAATTCGAAAAAGTTCCAAGGGGACCCCCTTTGATGCAATTTTTTTTTCGATTTCGGTTTTTTCAATTGGAGAAATGGATTCTATGAAAAAAAACAAGCAAATTGGTATGCGCGAAGTTGAAAATCGGTCCATCCGTTCGGAAGTTAAGGCGATCTGAAGAATTCGAAAAAGTTCCAAGGGGGCCCCCTTTGATGCATTTTTTTTTCCGATTTTGGTTTTTTCGATTGGAGAAATGGATTCTATGAGCAGATTTGTATGATCGATGTTGAAAATCGGTCCATCCGTTCGGAAGTTAAGGCGATCTGAAGAATTCGAAAAAGTTCCAAGGGGACCCCCTTTGATGCAATTTTTTTTCCGATTTCGGTTTTTTGGATTGAAGAAATAGATTCTATGGAAAAAAAAACAAGCAGATTTGTATGATCGAAGTTGAAAATCGGTCCATCCGTTCGGAAGTTAAGGCGATCTGAAAAATTCGAAAAAGTTCCAGGGGGACCCCCTTTGATGCATTTTTTTTTTCGATTTCGGTTTTTTCAATTGGAGAAATGGATTCTATAAAAAAAACAAGCAAATTGGTATGCGCGAAGTTGAAAATCGGTCCATCCGTTCGGAAGTTAAGGCGATCTGAAGAATTCGAAAAAGTTCCGAGGGGGCCCCCTTTGATGCATTTTTTTTGAATTCGGTTTATTCGATTGGAGAAATGGATTCTATGAAAAAAAAACAAACAGATTGGTATGATCGAAGTTGAAAATCGGTCCATCCTTTCGGAAGTTAAGGCGATCTGAAGAATTCGAAATAGTTCCAAGCGGGCCCCCTTTGATGCATTTCTTTTTCGAATTCGGTTTTTTCCATTGAAAATATGGATTCTATGAAAAAAACAAGCAAATTGGTATGCGCGAAATTGAAAATCGGTTCATCCGTTCGGAAGTTAAAGCGATCTGAAGAATTCGAAAAAGTTCCAAGGGGGCTCCCTATGATGCATTTTTTTTCATTTCGGTTTTTTCGATTGAAGAAATGGATTCTATGGAAAAAAAAACAAGCAAATTGGTATGCGCGAAGTTGAAAATCGGTCCATCCGTTCGAATGTTATGGCGATCTGAAGAATTCGAAAAAGTTCCAAGGGGGCCCCCTTTGATGCATTTTTTTTTCGATTTCGGTTTTTTCGATTGGAGAAATGGATTCTATGAAAAAAAACAAGCAAATTGGTATGCGCGAAGTTGAAAATCGGTCCATCCGTTCGAATGTTATGGCGATCTGAAGAATTCGAAAAAGTTCCAAGGGGACCCCCTTTGATGCATTTTTGTTTTCGATTTCGGTTTTTTCGATTGGAGAAATGGATTCTATGAATAAAAACAAGCAAATTGGTATGATCGAAGTTGAAAATCGGTCCATCCGTTCGGAAGTTAAGGCGATCTGAAGAATTCGAAAAAGTTCCAAGGGGGCCCCCTTTGATTCATTTTTTTTTTCGATTTCGGTTTTTTTGATTGGAGAAATGGATTTCTATAAAAAAAAACGAGCAGATTGGTATGATCGAAGTTGAAAATCGGTCCATCCGTTCGGAAGTTAAGGCGATTTGAAGAATTCGAAAAAGTTCCAAGGGGGCCCCCTTTGATGCATCTTTATTTCCGATTTCGGTTTTTTTGATTGGAGAATTAGATTCTATGAAAAAAAAACAAGCAGATTGGTATGATCGAAGTTGAAAATCGGTCCATCCGTTCGGAAGTTAAGGCGATCTGAAGAATTCGAAAAAGTTCCAAGGGGGCCCCCTTTGATGCATTTTTTTTCCGATTTCAGTTTTTTCGATTGGAGAAATGGATTCTATGAGAAAAAAACAAGCAGATTTGTATGATCGAAGTTGAAAATCGGTCCATCCGTTCGGAAGTTAAGGCGATCTGAAGAATTCGAAAAAGTTCCGAGGGGACCCCCTTTGATGCAATTTTTTTCCGATTTCGGTTTTTTAGATTGATGAAATAGATTCTATGAAAAAAAAACAAGCAGATTTGTATGATCGAAGTTGAAAATCGGTCCATCCGATCGGAAGTTAAGGCGATCTGAAGAATTCGAAAAAGTTCCAAGGGGACCCCCTTTGATGCAATTTTTTTTTCGATTTCGGTTTTTTCGATTGGAGAAATGGATTCTATAAAAAAAAACAAACAGATTGGTATGATCGAAGTTGAAAATCGGTCCATCCGTTCGGAAGTTAAGGCGATCTGAAGAATTCGAAAAAGTTCCAAGGGGGGCCCCTTTGATGTTTTTTTTTTGATTTCGGTTTTTTCGATTGGAGAAATGGATTTCTATAAAAAAAAAACAAGCAAATTGGTATGCGCGAAGTTGAAAATCGGTCCATCCATTCGAATGTTATGGCGATCTGAAGAATTCGAAAATGTTCCAAGGGGACCCCCTTTGATGCATTTTTGTTTTTGATTTCGGTTTTTTTGATTGGAGAAATGGATTCTATGAATAAAAACAAGCAAATTGGTATGATCGAAGATGAAAATCGGTCCATCCGTTCGGAAGTTAAGGCGATCTGAAGAATTCGAAAAAGTTCCAAGGGGGCCCCCTTTGATGCATTTTTTTTTTTCGATTTCGGTTTTTTCGATTGGAGAAATGGATTTCTATGAAAAAAAACAAGCAGATTGGTATGATCGAAGTTGAAAATCGATCCATCCGTTCGGAAGTTAAGGCGATTTGAAGAATTCGACAAAATTCCAAGGGGGCCCCCTTTGATGCATTTTTTTTTCCGATTTTGGTTCTTTTGATTGAAGAAATAGATTCTATGAAAAAAAAAACAAGCAGATTGGTATGATCGAAGTTGAAAATCGGTCCATCCGTTCGGAAGTTAAGGCGATCTGAAGAATTCGAAAAAGTTCCACGGGGACCCCCTTTGATGCATTTTTTTTCCGATTTCGGTTTTTTCGATTGGAGAAATGGATTCTATGAGAAAAAACAAGCAGATTTGTATGATCGATGTTGAAAATCGGTCCATCCGTTCGGAAGTTAAGGCGATCTGAAGAATTCGAAAAAGTTCCAAGGGGACCCCCTTTGATGCAATTTTTTTTTCCGATTTCGGTTTTTTAGATTGAAGAAATAGATTCTATGGAAAAAAAACAAGCAGATTTGTATGATCGAAGTTGAAAATCGGTCCATCCGTTCGGAAGTTAAGGCGATCTGAAAAATTCGATAAAGTTCCAGGGGGACCCCCTTTGATGCATTTTTTTTTTCGATTTCGGTTTTTTCAATTGGAGAAATGGATTCTATAAAAAAAACAAGCAAATTGGTATGCGCGAAGTTGAAAATCGGTCCATCCGTTCGGAAGTTAGGGCGATCTGAAGAATTCGAAAAAGTTCCAAGGGGGCCCCCTTTGATGCATTTTTTTTTTTAATTCGGTTCATTCGATTGGAGAAATGGATTCTATGGAAAAAAACAAACAGATTGGTATGATCGAAGTTGAAAATCGGTCCATCCGTTCGGAAGTTAAGGCGATCTGAAGAATTCGAAATAGTTCCAAGCGGGCCCCCTTTGATGCATTTTTTTTTCCGATTTCGGTTTTTTGATTTGGAGAAATGAATTCTATGAAAAAAAACAAGCAGATTGGTATAATCGAAGTTGAAAATCGGTCCATCCGTTCGGAAGTTAAGGCGATCTGAAGAATTCGAAAAAGTTCCAAGGGGGCTCCCTTTGATGCATTTTTTTTCATTTCGGTTTTTTCGATTGAAGAAAAAAAACAAGCAAATTGGTATGCGCGAAGTTGAAAATCGGTCCATCCGTTCGAATGTTATGGCGATCTGAAGAATTCGAAAAAGTTCCAAGGGGGCCCCCTTTGATGCATTTTTTTTTTCGATTTCGGTTTTTTCGATTGGAGAAATGGATTCTATGAAAAAAAACAAGCAAATTGGTATGCGCGAAGTTGAAAATCGGTCCATCCGTTCGAATGTTATGGCGATCTGAAGAATTCGAAAAAGTTCCAAGGGGACCCCCTTTGATGCATTTTTGTTTTCGATTTCGGTTTTTTCGATTGGAGAAATGGATTCTATGAATAAAAACAAGCAGATTGGTATAATCGAAGTTGAAAATCGGTCTATCCGTTCGGAAGTTAAGGCGATCCGAAGAATTCGAAAAAGTTCCAAGGGGTCTCCCTTTGATGCATTTTTTTTCATTTCAGTTTTTTCGATTGAAGAAATGGATTCTATGGAAAAAAAACAAGCAAATTGGTATGCGCTAAGTTGAAAATCGGTCCATCCGTTCGAATGTTATGGCGATCTGAAGAATTCGAAAAAGTTCCAAGGGGGCCCCCTTTGATGCATTTTTTTTTTCGATTTCGGTTTTTTCGATTGGAGAAATGGATTTCTATAAAAAAAAAACGAGCAGATTGGTATGATCGAAGTTGAAAATCGGTCCATCCGTTCGGAAGTTAAGGCGATTTGAAGAATTCTAAAAAGTTCCAAGGGGGCCCCCTTTGATGCATCTTTATTTCCGATTTCGGTTTTTTTGATTGGAGAAATAGATTCTATGAAAAAAAAAAAGCAGATTGGTATGATCGAAGTTGAAAATCGGTCCATCCGTTCGGAAGTTGAGGCGATCTGAAGAATTCGAAAAAGTTCCAAGGGGGCCCCCTTTGATGCATTTTTTTTTCGATTTCAGTTTTTTCGATTGGAGAAATGGATTCTATGAGAAAAAAACAAGCAGATTTGTATGATCGAAGTTGAAAATCGGTCCATCCGTTCGGAAGTTAAGGCGATCTGAAGAATTCGAAAAAGTTCCGAGGGGACCCCCTTTGATGCAATTTTTTTCCGATTTCGGTTTTTTAGATTGAAGAAATAGATTCTATGAAAAAAAAACAAGCAGATTTGTATGATCGAAGTTGAAAATCGGTCCATCCGATCGGAAGTTAAGGCGATCTGAAGAATTCGAAAAAGTTCCAAGGGGACCCCTTTGATGCAATTTTTTTTTCGATTTCGGTTTTTTCGATTGAAGAAATGGATTCTATAAAAAAAACAAACAGATTGGTATGATCGAAGTTGAAAATCGGTCCATCCGTTCGGAAGTTAAGGCGATCTGAAGAATTCGAAAAAGTTCCAAGGGGGGCCCCTTTGATGTTTTTTTTTCGATTTCGGTTTTTTCGATTGGAGAAATGGATTTCTTTAAAAAAAAAAGAGCAGATTGATATGATCGAAGTTGAAAATCGGTCCATCCGTTCGGAAGTTAAGGCGATTTGAAGAATTCGAAAAAGTTCCAAGGGGGCCCCCTTTGATGCATTTTCATTTTCGATTTCGGTTTTTTTGATTGGAGAAATAGATTCTATGAAAAAAAAACAAGCAGATTGGTATGATCGAAGTTGAAAATCGGTCCATCCGTTCGGAAGTTAAGGCGATTTGAAGAATTCGAAAAAGTTCCAAGGGGGCCCCCTTTGATGCATTTTTTTCCCGATTTCAGTTTTTTCGATCGGAGAAATGGATTCTATGAGAAAAAAACAAGCAGATTTGTATGATCGAAGTTGAAAATCGGTCCATCCGTTCGGAAGTTAAGGCGATCTGAAGAATTCGAAAAAGTTCCGAGGGGACCCCCTTTGATGCAATTTTTTTCCGATTTCGGTTTTTTAGATTGATGAAATAGATTCTATGAAAAAAAAACAAGCAGATTTGTATGATCGAAGTTGAAAATCGGTCCATCCGATCGGAAGTTAAGGCGATCTGAAGAATTCGAAAAAGTTCCAAGGGGACCCCCTTTGATGCAATTTTTTTTTTGATTTCGGTTTTTTCAATTGGAGAAATGGATTCTATGAAAAAAAACAAGCAAATTGGTATGCGCGAAGTTGAAAATCGGTCCATCTGTTCGGAAGTTAAGGCGATCTGAAGAATTCGAAAAAGTTCCAAGGGGGCCCCCTTTGATGCATTTTTTTTTCCGATTTCGGTTTTTTCGATTGGAGAAATGGATTCTATGAGAAAAAAACAAGCAGATTTGTATGATCGATGTTGAAAATCGGTCCATCCGTTCGGAAGTTAAGGCGATCTGAAGAATTCGAAAAAGTTCCAAGGGGACCCCCTTTGATGCAATTTTTTTTTCCGATTTCGGTTTTTTAGATTGAAGAAATAGATTCTATGAAAAAAAAACAAGCATATTTGTATGATCGAAGTTGAAAATCGGTCCATCCGTTCGGAAGTTAAGGCGATCTGAAAAATTCGAAAAAGTTCCAGGGGGACCCCCTTTGATGCATTTTTTTTTTCGATTTCGGTTTTTTCAATTGGAGAAATGGATTCTATAAAAAAAACAAGCAAATTGGTATGCGCGAAGTTGAAAATCGGTCCATCCGTTCGGAAGTTAAGGCGATCTGAAGAATTCGAAAAAGTTTCGAGGGGGCCCCCTTTGATGCATTTTTTTTGAATTCGGTTTATTCGATTGGAGAAATGGATTCTATGAAAAAAAAACAAACAGATTGGTATGATCGAAGTTGAAAATCGGTCCATCCTTTCGGAAGTTAAGGCGATCTGAAGAATTCGAAATAGTTCCAAGCGGGCCCCCTTTGATGCATTTTTTTTTCCGATTTCGGTTTTTTGATTTGGAGAAATGAATTCTATGAAAAAAAAACAAGCAGATTGGTATAATCGAAGTTGAAAATCGGTCTATCCGTTCGGAAGTTAAGGCGATCCGAAGAATTCGAAAAAGTTCCAAGGGGGCTCCCTTTGATGCATTTTTTTTCATTTCGGTTTTTTCGATTGAAGAAATGGATTCTATGGAAAAAAAAACAAGCAAATTGGTATGCGCGAAGTTGGAAATCGGTCCATCCGTTCGAATGTTATGGCGATCTGAAGAATTCGAAAAAGTTCCAAGGGGGCCCCCTTTGATGCATTTTTTTTTCGATTTCGGTTTTTTCGATTGGAGAAATGGATTCTATGAAAAAAAACAAGCAAATTGGTATGCGCGAAGTTGAAAATCGGTCCATCCGTTCGAATGTTATGGCGATCTGAAGAATTCGAAAAAGTTCCAAGGGGACCCCCTTTGATGCATTTTTGTTTTCGATTTCGGTTTTTTCGATTGGAGAAATGGATTCTATGAATAAAAACAAGCAAATTGGTATGATCGAAGTTGAAAATCGGTCCATCCGTTCGGAAGTTAAGGCGATCTGAAGAATTCGAAAAAGTTCCAAGGGGGCCCCCTTTGATGCATTTTTTTTTTCGATTTCGGTTTTTTCGATTGGAGAAATGGATTTCTATAAAAAAAAACGAGCAGATTGGTATGATCGAAGTTGAAAATCGGTCCATCCGTTCGGAAGTTAAGGCGATTTGAAGAATTCAAAAAAGTTCCAAGGGGGCCCCCTTTGATGCATCTTTATTTCCGATTTCGGTTTTTTTGATTGGAGAAATAGATTCTATGAAAAAAAAAACAAGCAGATTGGTATGATCGAAGTTGAAAATCGGTCCATCCGTTCGGAAGTTAAGGCGATCTGAAGAATTCGAAAAAGTTCCAAGGGGGCCCCCTTTGATGCATTATTTTTCCGATTTCAGTTTTTTTGATTGGAGAAATGGATTCTATGAGAAAAAAACAAGCAGATTTGTATGATCGAAGTTGAAAATCGGTCCATCCGTTCGGAAGTTAAGGCGATCTGAAGAATTCGAAAAAGTTCCGAGGGGACCCCCTTTGATGCAATTTTTTTCCGATTTCGGTTTTTTAGATTGAAGAAATAGATTCTATGAAAAAAAAACAAGCAGATTTGTATGATCGAAGTTGAAAATCGGTCCATCCGATCGGAAGTTAAGGCGATCTGAAGAATTCGAAAATGTTCCAAGGGGACCCCCTTTGATGCAATTTTTTTTTCGATTTCGGTTTTTTCGATTGGAGAAATGGATTCTATAAAAAAAAACAAACAGATTGGTATGATCGAAGTTGAAAATCGGTCCATCCGTTCGGAAGTTAAGGCGATCTGAAGAATTCGAAAAAGTTCCAAGGGGGGCCCCTTTGATGTTTTTTTTTTATTTCGATTTTTTCGATTGGAGAAATGGATTTCTATAAAAAAAACGAGCAGATTGGTATGATCGAAGTTGAAAATCGGTCCATCCGTTCGGAAGTTAAGGCGATTTGAAGAATTCGAAAAAGTTCCAAGGGGGCCCCCTTTGATGCATTTTCATTTCCGATTTCGGTTTTTTTGATTGGAGAAATAGATTCTATGAAAAAAAAAACAAGCAGATTGGTATGATCGAAGTTGAAAATCGGTCCATCCGTTCGGAAATTAAGGCGATTTGAAGAATTCGAAAAGTTCCAAGGGGGCCCCCTTTGATGCATTTTTTTTCCGATTTCAGTTTTTTCGATTGGAGAAATGGATTCTATGAGAAAAAAACAAGCAGATTTGTATGATCGAAGTTGAAAATCGGTCCATCCGTTCGGAAGTTAAGGCGATCTGAAGAATTCGAAAAAGTTCCGAGGGGACCCCCTTTGATGCAATTTTTTTCCGATTTCGGTTTTTCAGATTGAAGAAATAGATTCTATGAAAAAAAAAACAAGCAGATTTGTATGATCGATGTTGAAAATCGGTCCATCCGATCGGAAGTTAAGGCGATCTGAAGAATTCGAAAAAGTTCCAAGGGGACCCCCTTTGATGCAATTTTTTTTTCGATTTCGGTTTTTTCAATTGGAGAAATGGATTCTATGAAAAAAACAAGCAAATTGGTATGCGCGAAGTTGAAAATCGGTCCATCCGTTCGGAAGTTAAGGCGATCTGAAGAATTCGAAAAAGTTCCAAGGGGGGCCCCTTTGATGTTTTTTTTTCGATTTCGGTTTTTTCGATTGGAGAAATGGATTTCTTTAAAAAAAAAGAGCAGATTGATATGATCGAAGTTGAAAATCGGTCCATCCGTTCGGAAGTTAAGGCGATTTGAAGAATTCGAAAAAGTTCCAAGGGGGCCCCCTTTGATGCATTTTCATTTTCGATTTCGGTTTTTTTGATTGGAGAAATAGATTCTATGAAAAAAAAACAAGCAGATTGGTATGATCGAAGTTGAAAATCGGTCCATCCGTTCGGAAGTTAAGGCGATTTGAAGAATTCGAAAAAGTTCCAAGGGGGCCCCCTTTGATGCATTTTTTTCCCGATTTCAGTTTTTTCGATCGGAGAAATGGATTCTATGAGAAAAAAACAAGCAGATTTGTATGATCGAAGTTGAAAATCGGTCCATCCGTTCGGAAGTTAAGGCGATCTGAAGAATTCGAAAAAGTTCCGAGGGGACCCCCTTTGATGCAATTTTTTTCCGATTTCGGTTTTTTAGATTGATGAAATAGATTCTATGAAAAAAAAACAAGCAGATTTGTATGATCGAAGTTGAAAATCGGTCCATCCGATCGGAAGTTAAGGCGATCTGAAGAATTCGAAAAAGTTCCAAGGGGACCCTCTTTGATGCAATTTTTTTTTCGATTTCGGTTTTTTCAATTGGAGAAATGGATTCTATGAAAAAAAACAAGCAAATTGGTATGCGCGAAGTTGAAAATCGGTCCATCCGTTCGGAAGTTAAGGCGATCTGAAGAATTCGAAAAAGTTCCAAGGGGGCCCCCTTTGATGCATTTTTTTTTCCGATTTCGGTTTTTTCGATTGGAGAAATGGATTCTATGAGAAAAAAACAAGCAGATTTGTATGATCGATGTTGAAAATCGGTCCATCCGTTCGGAAGTTAAGGCGATCTGAAGAATTCGAAAAAGTTCCAAGGGGACCCCCTTTGATGCAATTTTTTTTTCCGATTTCGGTTTTTTAGATTGAAGAAATAGATTCTATGAAAAAAAAACAAGCAGATTTGTATGATCGAAGTTGAAAATCGGTCCATCCGTTCGGAAGTTAAGGCGATCTGAAAAATTCGAAAAAGTTCCAGGGGGACCCCCTTTGATGCATTTTTTTTTTCGATTTCGGTTTTTTCAATTGGAGAAATGGATTCTATAAAAAAAACAAGCAAATTGGTATGCGCGAAGTTGAAAATCGGTCCATCCGTTCGGAAGTTAAGGCGATCTGAAGAATTCGAAAAAGTTTCGAGGGGGCCCCCTTTGATGCATTTTTTTTGAATTCGGTTTATTCGATTGGAGAAATGGATTCTATGAAAAAAAAACAAACAGATTGGTATGATCGAAGTTGAAAATCGGTCCATCCTTTCGGAAGTTAAGGCGATCTGAAGAATTCGAAATAGTTCCAAGCGGGCCCCCTTTGATGCATTTTTTTTTCCGATTTCGGTTTTTTGATTTGGAGAAATGAATTCTATGAAAAAAAACAAGCAGATTGGTATAATCGAAGTTGAAAATCGGTCTATCCGTTCGGAAGTTAAGGCGATCCGAAGAATTCGAAAAAGTTCCAAGGGGGCTCCCTTTGATGCATTTTTTTTCATTTCGGTTTTTTCGATTGAAGAAATGGATTCTATGGAAAAAAAAACAAGCAAATTGGTATGCGCGAAGTTGAAAATCGGTCCATCCGTTCGAATGTTATGGCGATCTGAAGAATTCGAAAAAGTTCCAAGGGGGCCCCCTTTGATGCATTTTTTTTTCGATTTCGGTTTTTTCGATTGGAGAAATGGATTCTATGAAAAAAAACAAGCAAATTGGTATGCGCGAAGTTGAAAATCGGTCCATCCGTTCGAATGTTATGGCGATCTGAAGAATTCGAAAAAGTTCCAAGGGGACCCCCTTTGATGCATTTTTGTTTTCGATTTCGGTTTTTTCGATTGGAGAAATGGATTCTATGAATAAAAACAAGCAAATTGGTATGATCGAAGTTGAAAATCGGTCCATCCGTTCGGAAGTTAAGGCGATCTGAAGAATTCGAAAAAGTTCCAAGGGGGCCCCCTTTGATGCATTTTTTTTTTCGATTTCGGTTTTTTCGATTGGAGAAATGGATTTCTATAAAAAAAAACGAGCAGATTGGTATGATCGAAGTTGAAAATCGGTCCATCCGTTCGGAAGTTAAGGCGATTTGAAGAATTCGAAAAAGTTCCAAGGGGGCCCCCTTTGATGCATCTTTATTTCCGATTTCGGTTTCTTAGATTGGAGAAATAGATTCTATGAAAAAAAAAACAAGCAGATTGGTATGATCGAAGTTGAAAATCGGTCCATCCGTTCGGAAGTTAAGGCGATCTGAAGAATTCGAAAAAGTTCCAAGGGGGCCCCCTTTGATGCATTATTTTTCCGATTTCAGTTTTTTTGATTGGAGAAATGGATTCTATGAGAAAAAAACAAGCAGATTTGTATGATCGAAGTTGAAAATCGGTCCATCTGTTCGGAAGTTAAGGCGATCTGAAGAATTCGAAAAAGTTCCGAGGGGACCCCCTTTGATGCAATTTTTTTCCGATTTCGGTTTTTTAGATTGAAGAAATAGATTCTATGAAAAAAAAACAAGCAGATTTGTATGATCGAAGTTGAAAATCGGTCCATCCGATCGGAAGTTAAGGCGATCTGAAGAATTCGAAAATGTTCCAAGGGGACCCCCTTTGATGCAATTTTTTTTTCGATTTCGGTTTTTTCGATTGGAGAAATGGATTCTATAAAAAAAAACAAACAGATTGGTATGATCGAAGTTGAAAATCGGTCCATCCGTTCGGAAGTTAAGGCGATCTGAAGAATTCGAAAAAGTTCCAAGGGGGGCCCCTTTGATGTTTTTTTTTTATTTCGATTTTTTCGATTGGAGAAATGGATTTCTATAAAAAAAACGAGCAGATTGGTATGATCGAAGTTGAAAATCGGTCCATCCGTTCGGAAGTTAAGGCGATTTGAAGAATTCGAAAAAGTTCCAAGGGGGCCCCCTTTGATGCATTTTCATTTCCGATTTCGGTTTTTTTGATTGGAGAAATAGATTCTATGAAAAAAAAAACAAGCAGATTGGTATGATCGAAGTTGAAAATCGGTCCATCCGTTCGGAAATTAAGGCGATTTGAAGAATTCGAAAAGTTCCAAGGGGGCCCCCTTTGATGCATTTTTTTTCCGATTTCAGTTTTTTCGATTGGAGAAATGGATTCTATGAGAAAAAAACAAGCAGATTTGTATGATCGAAGTTGAAAATCGGTCCATCCGTTCGGAAGTTAAGGCGATCTGAAGAATTCGAAAAAGTTCCGAGGGGACCCCCTTTGATGCAATTTTTTTCCGATTTCGGTTTTTCAGATTGAAGAAATAGATTCTATGAAAAAAAAAAACAAGCAGATTTGTATGATCGATGTTGAAAATCGGTCCATCCGATCGGAAGTTAAGGCGATCTGAAGAATTCGAAAAAGTTCCAAGGGGACCCCCTTTGATGCAATTTTTTTTTCGATTTCGGTTTTTTCAATTGGAGAAATGGATTCTATGAAAAAAACAAGCAAATTGGTATGCGCGAAGTTGAAAATCGGTCCATCCGTTCGGAAGTTAAGGCGATCTGAAGAATTCGAAAAAGTTCCAAGGGGGGCCCCTTTGATGTTTTTTTTTTGATTTCGGTTTTTTCGATTGGAGAAATGGATTTCTATAAAAAAAAACAAGCAAATTGGTATGCGCGAAGTTGAAAATCGGTCCATCCGTTCGAATGTTATGGCGATCTGAAGAATTCGAAAATGTTCCAAGGGGACCCCCTTTGATGCATTTTTGTTTTTGATTTCGGTTTTTTTGATTGGAGAAATGGATTCTATGAATAAAAACAAGCAAATTGGTATGATCGAAGATGAAAATCGGTCCATCCGTTCGGAAGTTAAGGCGATCTGAAGAATTCGAAAAAGTTCCAAGGGGGCCCCCTTTGATGCATTTTTTTTTTTTCGATTTCGGTTTTTTCGATTGGAGAAATGGATTTCTATGAAAAAAAACAAGCAGATTGGTATGATCGAAGTTGAAAATCGATCCATCCGTTCGGAAGTTAAGGCGATTTGAAGAATTCGACAAAATTCCAAGGGGGCCCCCTTTGATGCATTTTTTTTTCCGATTTTGGTTCTTTTGATTGAAGAAATAGATTCTATGAAAAAAAAACAAGCAGATTGGTATGATCGAAGTTGAAAATCGGTCCATCCGTTCGGAAGTTAAGGCGATCTGAAGAATTCGAAAAAGTTCCACGGGGGCCCCCTTTGATGCATTTTTTTTCCGATTTCGGTTTTTTCGATTGGAGAAATGGATTCTATGAGAAAAAACAAGCAGATTTGTATGATCGATGTTGAAAATCGGTCCATCCGTTCGGAAGTTAAGGCGATCTGAAGAATTCGAAAAAGTTCCAAGGGGACCCCCTTTGATGCAATTTTTTTTTCCGATTTCGGTTTTTTAGATTGAAGAAATAGATTCTATGGAAAAAAAACAAGCAGATTTGTATGATCGAAGTTGAAAATTGGTCCATCCGTTCGGAAGTTAAGGCGATCTGAAAAATTCGAAAAAGTTCTAGGGGGACCCCCTTTGATGCATTTTTTTTTCGATTTCGGTTTTTTCAATTGGAGAAATGGATTCTATAAAAAAAACAAGCAAATTGGTATGCGCGAAGTTGAAAATCGGTCCATCCGTTCGGAAGTTAGGGCGATCTGAAGAATTCGAAAAAGTTCCAAGGGGGCCCCCTTTGATGCATTTTTTTTTTAATTCGGTTCATTCGATTGGAGAAATGGATTCTATGGAAAAAAACAAACAGATTGGTATGATCGAAGTTGAAAATCGGTCCATCCGTTCGGAAGTTAAGGCGATCTGAAGAATTCGAAATAGTTCCAAGCGGGCCCCCTTTGATGCATTTTTTTTTCCGATTTCGGTTTTTTGATTTGGAGAAATGAATTCTATGAAAAAAAACAAGCAGATTGGTATAATCGAAGTTGAAAATCGGTCTATCCGTTCGGAAGTTAAGGCGATCCGAAGAATTCGAAAAAGTTCCAAGGGGGCTCCCTTTGATGCATTTTTTTTCATTTCGGTTTTTTCGATTGAAGAAATGGATTCTATGGAAAAAAACAAGCAAATTGGTATGCGCGAAGTTGAAAATCGGTCCATCCGTTCGAATGTTATGGCGATCTGAAGAATTCGAAAAAGTTCCAAGGGGGCCCCCTTTGATGCATTTTTTTTTTTCGATTTCGGTTTTTTCGATTGGAGAAATGGATTCTATGAAAAAAAACAAGCAAATTGGTATGCGCGAAGTTGAAAATCGGTCCATCCGTTCGAATGTTATGGCGATCTGAAGAATTCGAAAAAGTTCCAAGGGGACCCCCTTTGATGCATTTTTGTTTTCGATTTCGGTTTTTTCGATTGGAGAAATGGATTCTATGAATAAAAACAAGCAGATTGGTATAATCGAAGTTGAAAATCGGTCTATCCGTTCGGAAGTTAAGGCGATCCGAAGAATTCGAAAAAGTTCCAAGGGGTCTCCCTTTGATGCATTTTTTTTCATTTCAGTTTTTTCGATTGAAGAAATGGATTCTATGGAAAAAAAACAAGCAAATTGGTATGCGCTAAGTTGAAAATCGGTCCATCCGTTCGAATGTTATGGCGATCTGAAGAATTCGAAAAAGTTCCAAGGGGGCCCCCTTTGATGCATTTTTTTTTTCGATTTCGGTTTTTTCGATTGGAGAAATGGATTTCTATAAAAAAAAAACGAGCAGATTGGTATGATCGAAGTTGAAAATCGGTCCATCCGTTCGGAAGTTAAGGCGATTTGAAGAATTCGAAAAAGTTCCAAGGGGGCCCCCTTTGATGCATCTTTATTTCCGATTTCGGTTTTTTTGATTGGAGAAATAGATTCTATGAAAAAAAAAAAGCAGATTGGTATGATCGAAGTTGAAAATCGGTCCATCCGTTCGGAAGTTGAGGCGATCTGAAGAATTCGAAAAAGTTCCAAGGGGGCCCCCTTTGATGCATTTTTTTTTCGATTTCAGTTTTTTCGATTGGAGAAATGGATTCTATGAGAAAAAAACAAGCAGATTTGTATGATCGAAGTTGAAAATCGGTCCATCCGTTCGGAAGTTAAGGCGATCTGAAGAATTCGAAAAAGTTCCGAGGGGACCCCCTTTGATGCAATTTTTTTCCGATTTCGGTTTTTTAGATTGAAGAAATAGATTCTATGAAGAAAAACAAGCAGATTTGTATGATCGAAGTTGAAAATCGGTCCATCCGATCGGAAGTTAAGGCGATCTGAAGAATTCGAAAAAGTTCCAAGGGGACCCCTTTGATGCAATTTTTTTTTCGATTTCGGTTTTTTCGATTGAAGAAATGGATTCTATAAAAAAAACAAACAGATTGGTATGATCGAAGTTGAAAATCGGTCCATCCGTTCGGAAGTTAAGGCGATCTGAAGAATTCGAAAAAGTTCCAAGGGGGGCCCCTTTGATGTTTTTTTTTCGATTTCGGTTTTTTCGATTGGAGAAATGGATTTCTTTAAAAAAAAAGAGCAGATTGATATGATCGAAGTTGAAAATCGGTCCATCCGTTCGGAAGTTAAGGCGATTTGAAGAATTCGAAAAAGTTCCAAGGGGGCCCCCTTTGATGCATTTTCATTTTCGATTTCGGTTTTTTTGATTGGAGAAATAGATTCTATGAAAAAAAAACAAGCAGATTGGTATGATCGAAGTTGAAAATCGGTCCATCCGTTCGGAAGTTAAGGCGATTTGAAGAATTCGAAAAAGTTCCAAGGGGGCCCCCTTTGATGCATTTTTTTCCCGATTTCAGTTTTTTCGATCGGAGAAATGGATTCTATGAGAAAAAAACAAGCAGATTTGTATGATCGAAGTTGAAAATCGGTCCATCCGTTCGGAAGTTAAGGCGATCTGAAGAATTCGAAAAAGTTCCGAGGGGACCCCCTTTGATGCAATTTTTTTCCGATTTCGGTTTTTTAGATTGATGAAATAGATTCTATGAAAAAAAAACAAGCAGATTTGTATGATCGAAGTTGAAAATCGGTCCATCCGATCGGAAGTTAAGGCGATCTGAAGAATTCGAAAAAGTTCCAAGGGGACCCCCTTTGATGCAATTTTTTTTTCGATTTCGGTTTTTTCAATTGGAGAAATGGATTCTATGAAAAAAAACAAGCAAATTGGTATGCGCGAAGTTGAAAATCGGTCCATCCGTTCGGAAGTTAAGGCGATCTGAAGAATTCGAAAAAGTTTCAAGGGGGCCCCCTTTGATGCATTTTTTTTCCGATTTCGGTTTTTTTGATTGGAGAAATGGATTCTATGAGAAAAAAACAAGCAGATTTGTATGATCGATGTTGAAAATCGGTCCATCCGTTCGGAAGTTAAGGCGATCTGAAGAATTCGAAAAAGTTCCAAGGGGACCCCCTTTGATGCAATTTTTTTTTCCGATTTCGGTTTTTTAGATTGAAGAAATAGATTCTATGAAAAAAAAACAAGCAGATTTGTATGATCGAAGTTGAAAATCGGTCCATCCGTTCGGAAGTTAAGGCGATCTGAAAAATTCGAAAAAGTTCCAGGGGGACCCCCTTTGATGCATTTTTTTTTTCGATTTCGGTTTTTTCCATTGGAGAAATGGATTCTATAAAAAAAACAAGCAAATTGGTATGCGCGAAGTTGAAAATCGGTCCATCCGTTCGGAAGTTAAGGCGATCTGAAGAATTCGAAAAAGTTTCGAGGGGGCCCCCTTTGATGCATTTTTTTTGAATTCGGTTTATTCGATTGGAGAAATGGATTCTATGAAAAAAAAAACAAACAGATTGGTATGATCGAAGTTGAAAATCGGTCCATCCTTTCGGAAGTTAAGGCGATCTGAAGAATTCGAAATAGTTCCAAGCGGGCCCCCTTTGATGCATTTTTTTTTCCGATTTCGGTTTTTTGATTTGGAGAAATGAATTCTATGAAAAAAAACAAGCAGATTGGTATAATCGAAGTTGAAAATCGGTCTATCCGTTCGGAAGTTAAGGCGATCCGAAGAATTCGAAAAAGTTCCAAGGGGGCTCCCTTTGATGCATTTTTTTTCATTTCGGTTTTTTCGATTGAAGAAATGGATTCTATGGAAAAAAAAACAAGCAAATTGGTATGCGCGAAGTTGAAAATCGGTCCATCCGTTCGAATGTTATGGCGATCTGAAGAATTCGAAAAAGTTTCAAGGGGGCCCCCTTTGATGCATTTTTTTTTCGATTTCGGTTTTTTCGATTGGAGAAATGGATTCTATGAAAAAAAACAAGCAAATTGGTATGCGCGAAGTTGAAAATCGGTCCATCCGTTCGAATGTTATGGCGATCTGAAGAATTCGAAAAAGTTCCAAGGGGACCCCCTTTGATGCATTTTTGTTTTCGATTTCGGTTTTTTTGATTGGAGAAATGGATTCTATGAATAAAAACAAGCAAATTGGTATGATCGAAGTTGAAAATCGGTCCATCCGTTCGGAAGTTAAGGCGATCTGAAGAATTCGAAAAAGTTCCAAGGGGGCCCCCTTTGATGCATTTTTTTTTTCGATTTCGGTTTTTTCGATTGGAGAAATGGATTTCTATAAAAAAAAACGAGCAGATTGGTATGATCGAAGTTGAAAATCGGTCCATCCGTTCGGAAGTTAAGGCGATTTGAAGAATTCGAAAAAGTTCCAAGGGGGCCCCCTTTGATGCATCTTTATTTCCGATTTCGGTTTTTTTGATTGGAGAAATAGATTCTATGAAAAAAAAAACAAGCAGATTGGTATGATCGAAGTTGAAAATCGGTCCATCCGTTCGGAAGTTAAGGCGATCTGAAGAATTCGAAAAAGTTCCAAGGGGGCCCCCTTTGATGCATTATTTTTCCGATTTCAGTTTTTTTGATTGGAGAAATGGATTCTATGAGAAAAAAACAAGCAGATTTGTATGATCGAAGTTGAAAATCGGTCCATCCGTTCGGAAGTTAAGGCGATCTGAAGAATTCGAAAAAGTTCCGAGGGGACCCCCTTTGATGCAATTTTTTTCCGATTTCGGTTTTTTAGATTGAAGAAATAGATTCTATGAAAAAAAAACAAGCAGATTTGTATGATCGAAGTTGAAAATCGGTCCATCCGATCGGAAGTTAAGGCGATCTGAAGAATTCGAAAATGTTCCAAGGGGACCCCCTTTGATGCAATTTTTTTTTCGATTTCGGTTTTTTCGATTGGAGAAATGGATTCTATAAAAAAAAACAAACAGATTGGTATGATCGAAGTTGAAAATCGGTCCATCCGTTCGGAAGTTAAGGCGATCTGAAGAATTCGAAAAAGTTCCAAGGGGGGCCCCTTTGATGTTTTTTTTTTATTTCGATTTTTTCGATTGGAGAAATGGATTTCTATAAAAAAAAACGAGCAGATTGGTATGATCGAAGTTGAAAATCGGTCCATCCGTTCGGAAGTTAAGGCGATTTGAAGAATTCGAAAAAGTTCCAAGGGGGCCCCCTTTGATGCATTTTCATTTCCGATTTCGGTTTTTTTGATTGGAGAAATAGATTCTATGAAAAAAAAAACAAGCAGATTGGTATGATCGAAGTTGAAAATCGGTCCATCCGTTCGGAAATTAAGGCGATTTGAAGAATTCGAAAAGTTCCAAGGGGGCCCCCTTTGATGCATTTTTTTTCCGATTTCAGTTTTTTCGATTGGAGAAATGGATTCTATGAGAAAAAAACAAGCAGATTTGTATGATCGAAGTTGAAAATCGGTCCATCCGTTCGGAAGTTAAGGCGATCTGAAGAATTCGAAAAAGTTCCGAGGGGACCCCCTTTGATGCAATTTTTTTCCGATTTCGGTTTTTCAGATTGAAGAAATAGATTCTATGAAAAAAAAAACAAGCAGATTTGTATGATCGATGTTGAAAATCGGTCCATCCGATCGGAAGTTAAGGCGATCTGAAGAATTCGAAAAAGTTCCAAGGGGACCCCCTTTGATGCAATTTTTTTTTCGATTTCGGTTTTTTCAATTGGAGAAATGGATTCTATGAAAAAAACAAGCAAATTGGTATGCGCGAAGTTGAAAATCGGTCCATCCGTTCGGAAGTTAAGGCGATCTGAAGAATTCGAAAAAGTTCCAAGGGGGCCCCCTTTGATGCATTTTTTATCGAATTTGGTTTATTCGATTGGAGAACTGGATTCTATGAAAAAAAACAAACAGATTGGTATGATCGAAGTTGAAAATCGGTCCATCCGTTCGGAAGTTAAGGCGATCTGAAGAATTCGAAATAGTTCCAAGCGGGCCCCCTTTGATGCATTTTTTTTTCCGATTTCGGTTTTTCGAATTGGAGAAATGGATTCTATGAAAAAAAACAAGCAGATTGGTATGATCGAAGTTGAAAATCGGTCTATCCGTTCGGAAGTTGAGGCGATCCGAAGAATTCGAAAAAGTTCCAAGGGGGCTCCCTTTGATGCATTTTTTTTCATTTCGGTTTTTTCGATTGAAGAAATGGATTCTATGGAAAAAAACAAGCAAATTTGTATGCGCGAAATTGAAAATCGGTCCATCCGTTCGGAAGTTAAGGCGATCTGAAGAATTCGAAAAAGTTCTAAGGGGGCCCCCTGTGATGCATTTTTTTTCGATTTCGGTTTTTTCGATTGGAGAAATGGATTCTATGAAAAAAAACAAGCAAATTGGTATGCGCGAAGTTGAAAATCGGTCCATCCGTTCGGAAGTTAAGGCGATCTGAAGAATTCGAAAAAGTTCCAAGGGGACCTCCTTTGATGCAATTTTTTTTTCGATTTCGGTTTTTTCGATTGGAGAAATGGATTCTATGAAAAAAAAACAAGCAAATTGGTGTGCGCGAAGTTGAAAATCGGTCCATCCGTTCGGAAGTTAAGGCGATCTGAACAATTTGAAAAAGTTCCAAGGGGGCCCCCTTTGATGCATTTTTGTTTCGATTTCGGTTTTTTCGATTGGAGAAATGGATTCTATGAAAAAAAACAAGCAGATTGGTATGCGCGAAGTTGAAAATCGGTCCATCCGTTCGGAAGTTAAAGCGATCTGAAGAATTCGAAAAAGTTCCAAGGGGGCCCCCTTTGATGCAATTTTTTTTCCGATTTCGGTTTTTTCGATTGGAGAAATGGATTCTATGAAAAAAAAAAGCAGATTGGTATGCGCGAAATTGAAAATCGGTCCATCCGTTCGGAAGTTAAAGCGATCTGAAGAATTCGAAAAAGTTCCAAGGGGGCCCCTTTTGATGCATTTTTTTTTTTTCGATTTCGGTTTTTTTGATTGGAGAAATGGATTCTATGGAAAAAAACAAGCAGATTGGTATGCGCGAAATTGAAAATCGGTCCATCCGTTCGGAAGTTAAAGCGATCTGAAGAATTCGAAAAAGTTCCAAGGGGGCCCCCTTTGATGCATTTTTTTTTCGATTTCGGTTTTTTCGATTGGAGAAATGGATTCAATGAAGAAAAACAAGCAGATTGGTATGATCGAAGTTGAAAATCGGTCCATCCGTTCGGAAGTTTAGGCGATCTGAAGAATTCGAAAAAGTTCCAAGGGGGCCCCCTTGTTCTCCTTTTTTTTTCCGATTTCGGTTTTTTCGATTGGAGAAATTGATTCTATGAAAAAAAACAAGCAGATTGGTATGATCGAAGTTGAAAATCGGTCCATACGTTCGGAAGTTAAGGCGATCTGAAGAATTCGAAAAAGTTCCAAGGGGGCCCCCTTTGATGCATTTTTCTTTCGATTTCGGTTTTTTCGATTGGAGAAATGGATTCTATGAAAAAAAACACGCAGATTGGAATGATCGAAGTTGAAAATCGGTCCATCCGTTCGGAAGTTAAGGCGATCTGAAGAATTCGAAAAAGTTCCAAGGGGGCCCCCTTTGATGCATTTTTTTTTTTTTCGATTTATGTTTTTTCGATTGGATTGGATTTCGAAAAAAAAATGCATCAAAGGGGGCCCCCTTGGAACTTTTTCGAATTCTTCAGATCGCCTTAACTTCCGAACGGATGGACCGATTTTCGAAAAAAAATGCATCAAAGGGGACCCCCTAGGAACTTTTTCGAATTCTTCAGATCGCCTTAACTTCCGAACGGATTGACCGATTTTCAACTTCGATCATACCAATCTGCTTGTTTTTTTTTTCATAGAATCCATTTCTCCAATCGAAAAAACCGAAATCGAAAAAAAAATGCATCAAAGGTGGCCCCCTTTGAACTTTTTCGAATTCTTCAGATCGCCTTAACTTCCTAACGGATGGACCGATTTTCAACTTCGCGCACACCAATTTGCTCGTTTTTTTTATAGAATCCATTTCTCCAATCGAAAAAACCGAAATCGAAAAAAAATTGCATCAAAGGGGGCCCCCTTGGAATTTTTACGAATTCTTCAGATCGCCTTAACTTCCGAACGGATGGACCGATTTTCAACTTCGATCATACCAATCTGCTTGTTTTTTTTTCATAGAATCCATTCTTCCAATCAAAAAAACCGAAATCGAAAAAATAAAAGCATCAAAGGGGGCCCCCTTGGAACTTTTTCGAATTCTTCACATCGCCTTAACTTCCGAACGGATGGACCGATTTTCAACTTCGATCATACCAATCTGCTTGTTTTTTTCATAGAATCCATTTCTTTAATCGAAAAAACCGAAATCGAAAAAAAAATGGCATCAAAGGGGGCCCCTTTGGAACTTATTCGAATTCTTCAGATCGCCTTAACTTCCGAACGGATGGACCGATTTTCAACTTCGATCATACCAATCTGCTTTTTTTTTTTCATAGAATCCATTTCTCCAATCGAAAAATCCGAAATCGAAAAAAAAAATGCATCAAAGGGGGCCTCCTTGGAACTTTTTCGAATTCTTCAGATCGCCTTAACTTCCGAACGGATGAACCGATTTTCAACTTCGATCATACCAATCTGCTTGTTTTTTTCATAGAATCAATTTCTCTAATCGAAAAAACCGAAATCGAAAAAAAATGCATCAAAGGGGGCCCCCTTGGAACTTTATCGAATTCTTCAGATCGCCTTAACTTCCGAACGGATGGACCAATTTTCAACTTCGATCATACCAATCTGCTTGTTTTTTTTCATAGAATCCATTTCTTCAATCAAAATATTCGAAATCGAAAAAAAAAAAATGCATCAGAGGGGGCTCCCTTGGAACTTTTTCGAATTCTTCAGATCGCTTTAACTTCCGAACGGATGGACCGATTTTCAACTTCGATCATACCAATCTGCTTGTTTTTTTTTCATAGAATCCATTTCTCCAATCGAAAAAACCGAAATCGAAAAAAATTATTGCATCAAAGGGGGCATCCTTGGAACTTTTTCGAATTCTTCAGATCGCCTTAACTTCCGAACGGATGGACCGATTTCAACTTCGATCATACCAATCTGCTTGTTTTTTTTTCATAGAAACCATTTCTCCAATCGAAAAAATCGAAATAAAAAAAAATGCATCAAAGGGGGCCCCCTTGGAACTTTTTCGAATTCTTCAAATCGCCATAACATTCGAACGGATGGACCGATTTTCAACTTCGCGTATACCAATTTGCTTTTTTTTTTCATAGAATCCATTTCTCCAATCAAAAAAACCGAAATCGAATAAAAATTGCATCAAAAGGGGTCGCCTTGGAACTTTTTCGAATTCTTCAGATCGCCTTAACTTCCGAAAGGATGGACCAATTTTCAACTTCGATCATACCAAACTGCTTGTTTTTTTCATAGAATCCATTTCTCCAATCGAAAAAACCGAAATCGAAAGAAAAAAGCATCAAAGGGGGCCCCCTTGGAACTTTTTCGAATTCTTCAGATCGCTTTAACTTCCGAACGGATGGACCGATTTTCAATTTCGCGCATACCAATCTGCTTGTTTTTTTCATAGAATCCATTTCTATAATCGAAAAAACCGAAATCGAAAAAAAAAAATCATCTAAGGGGGCCCCCTCGGAACGTTTTCGAATTCTTCAGATCGCTTTAACTTCCGAACGGATGGACCGATTTTCAACTTCGATCATACCAATCTGCTTGTTTTCTTTCATAGAATCCATTTCTCCAATCAAAAAAACTGAAATCGAAAAAAAAAAATGCATCAAAGGGGGTCCCCTTGGAACTTTTTCGAATTCTTCAGATCGCCTTAACTTCCGAACGGATGGACCGATTTTCAACTTCGATCATACCAATCTGATTGATTTTTTTCATAGAATCCATTTCTCCAATCGGAAAAACCAAAATCGAAAAAAAAATGCATCAAAGGAGGCCCCCTTGGAACTTTTTCGAATTCTTCAGATCGCCATAACATTCGAACGAATGGACCGATTTTCAACTTTGCGCACACCAATTTGCTTGTTTTTTTTTCATAGAATCCATTTCCTCAATCGAAAAAACCGAAATCGAAAAAAAAACTGCATCAAAGGGGGTCCCCTTGGAACTTTTTCGAATTCTTCAGATCGCCATAACATTCGAACGGATGGACCGATTTCCAACTTCGCGAAAATTAGGAGATTGGAAAATCGAGGATCATTTTTGAAAAGCAAGTTGTTGGTGCAAGATACAAAAGAGAACTGATTTTATTTAATAAAGATTTTACAAAGGTTCAGTGTGCTTTGTCATACGAAAGGTGAGATCGGAAACTGCTGAATTTGCTGATGATGTTAACTCGTGTCGTTCTCACGGTGCGTTCTCAGGAGTAGTGACCGGGATGTGTAACCATAACTCCTCCCTGCCAAGATGAAAACATATCAATCGGTTATGTTTTCTCATATGTTGATATCTTCTTTCTTCTGGGATTCTTCTTTCTTGGGAAAAAGCTTCGACTTGATGATTCTCGTGTATATGAAATATAAAACTGCTAGAATAACCAGAATATATAAAATTATAGTCCATAAAGTTGTTCTCCGATGAAACGGTTCATTATTGATTCCTTCGATCAGCTCCTTCTGATTGTTTATATCGTTCCGGAGATTCATCAATTTGTGTACATTTATTAAAGACAAATCTAACGTTCCAGGCTCATACTTTATATCGGTAAAGTTCGAATCAATGTTCACTTCGGGTAATTGAATCTGTTCAAAGAATATTTTCGGATTATGGTATGTCCGAATAATACGTTTATTGATAGAAATCTCGCATGTTGGAGTTAGTTCCAATATGTATGTTCCATGCAATGGTATATTTTCTTGATGATTTTCACAATTTTTAACTGCTACAGTTTCTTGAGGGACGACTATTATCAATTTATCTGCCATGATCCTTGTAATTTGAGTATCGGTTAAGGATATTGGAATCTGATAGCAATTGTTGATTTCTTTAGAGAATTTGAGAAGTTGAACTTCGCATGGTGTGTTTTGAGAAGTTTGGATAACATTGTCTTGACTGCATAAGTATTGATTGGCCATGGTTTCTTCACAATTCTTCTCGAAATACATATAGTTGTGCTCATTAATGATGAGGAATTTGGATTTGGGTTTAATGATATTGAAGGAGTTGTTTTTTGATATAGGTAAAGGATATAAATGATAATATTGATAAATTTCTCGGTCTACTAGAGGGATTTTTATAATAAATATAATCTGATTTTATTTTGAATAACTTCTGATGTTCATTACGTTTTCAAATAAAAGTAAATTTTCTTTAGTGGCTTCGAAAGGTAATTTCGAGTATTGCAATAGTTTTGCGATTTTCTGAATTTCTTCAAGCAAATCTGAAGGTTTAATAATAGAGTTGTGTAGGGTATTAAGTTTCGCAAATGAAATTGATACTTTTATCTTATCTGAAACGTAAAGGATTGTTTGGAACATGGAAGTAATTTCTGATAAAATCGTTTGAATCGTGAACATGTGCTCGCCTCTTTGATGGGTGAAGTTGTTATGATCAATTAGTTCTGTAATTTGCTGAATTTTAGTTTTTAATACTACTTGATTGTGAGAGAGGTTATTTGATACTTCTATGAAATTGTTCATGGATGTGTTGAGATTGGACATTTGATGATCGAGAATGTATTTTATCTTGTTCTGATTATTTGTCAGTTGATTTATCTTTGAATCGTATTTTTCGGCGTCTTCTTGGTCTAAATTTCCAGTCATGCATTTTATCATTGATCCTTATCCGTCGATAATACCGCGTTTTTGTCTTTTGATTGTATTCAGTGGGTTCAATTGTTCAATTCGATTAATTATTTTATCTTCAAGAGTGTTTATGATATTATATGAGTTGAAAAATTCTGATTTATACGATTCGTTAATATTAAATGAATGTTTCAGTTTATCGAATCTTGATTTTAGAGTAACGAATTCATTGATTATTAATTTTAAATCGAAAATATGTATAAATGACCAATAATTTTTTGTTACTTGGGCACTGCCTACTCTGAAGGGGAGAATTCCTGGGTTGTTATCTACCTTGTGGAATGATGGTGTACTTAGGGTGTATCTTGAGAGGGTGCAGAAGTAGAGGTACCTGAAAAAGGTTTCTTTAAGTCTCTCAGATGAACCGTGATTATTTTGGAGGTTTTGTTACTCTTCACCTTGGCTTTATTATTATCTAATATTTCGAGTATTGTGTATGGACCAATAAATTTATTCTTGTTTTTCGTTCTTGCATTAGATTTTTTGTAAACAGTTTGATTGATTTTGAATTGTGTTTGATTCTCGCCATTTTTATTTCGTTTTTCTATCACTGTTTGTTTGTCTTTGTCTTGTTTCTCTTGTATTGTCTTGTACAGGGCGTCTAATTTGTCTTTATGGGATGTGATATAGTCAGAATAGAAATTTGTAGGAATTAAACCGAATGGATCTCTTGATGTGGTATGACCAAAGGTTAATTCGAATGGTGTAAATTTTGTTGCTGTATGCAAGGTGCTGTTATAGGCAATAATTGCATATGGCATTAACTCTATTACTGGTTTATTTGTATCTTTTTCTTTCAAAAGTCTCAGGTGTTCAATCAGAGTTGAGTGAAATTTCTCAACAGGTGAGTTCGACTCGTGATGATTAGGTGTTAATCTTAATTTTTTGGGTTTTCAGAAGTTCTGTGACAAAAGAGTTCTCAAATTCACTACCATTATCTGCTACAATAGTCTCTGGTACTCCGTACATAGAAAAATATTGAATTAATTTGTCGACAACTGATTTTAATGTTTTTGTACAAGAAAGAGCTTGTCCGAGTTTTGTGAATTTATCGAATATTGTTAAAAATGATTGAGATTCGCAGAAAAACATGTCAATATGAAGAATTTGGAATGGTTTCGATGGGGTCTCAGTATGAACAAGGGGTTCATAAGGGTTTTGTCGAGAATATTTGGCTTTTTGACAAATTTCACAATTATTTATGAAATCCGATACGTCATTTTTCATATTCTTCCAATAATAGTTTGCTTTAAGTCTATCGTGAGTTTCTGTGATTCCACGATGATTCGTTTTGCTTTCGTGTTGATGTTTTATCATCAGTAATTTTTCATCTTCATTTGAAACGTTGTTGACTAGTTTGGTACATTGGTATAATTTCAAGGCTTTGAAGTTTTGCATGTAGATCTTGGTAAAGAAAGGTAACAGTGTTTTGTTCTGCAAGTATATATAGTTGTTTCTATCAGGATTAAGATGGTACATAAGAACAGATTTAGTTTGGAGAACGTCATTAAGGGGAATTTTGATATGCTTAATTGTGTGTCCGTCAAATTTAGTTTCTTCGATTTCAAGATTAGGATGAGGATTTCTGTCTAAAATAATTTGGTTGGATTTATTATTTATGATCTCGTCCAAAATTGGTATTCCGTCATTTCGTGTTTCTTCAGCGTTCGTGTGTACAGTGTTATAAGAATTTTCTGGATTGTCATTCAAATCTTGTGTTGGATTGTTTTCGATAGGGTTTTCGGCACAATTTCGTAAAAATTCTACTATATCTTCATTTACTTCACCAGGATTATTAGCTATTGATTGAGTTTCGTTAACATTCAACTGGATTCTTGAAAGAGCATCGGCGATTACGTTCTGTTTGCCTTTTTTGTAAATGATCGTATAATCGTACTCTTCAAGTTTCAGTCTCCATCTGACAAGTTTGCTATTCGGTTCTTTCAAATTAAAAAGCCAGACTAAAGGTCTGTGGTCAGTATATATGGAGAATTTTTTTCCAAATAAGTATGGGCGGAAGTATTTACATGACCGAACAATTGATAACAGCTCTTTTTCGATAGTGCTATATTTCTGTTCAGTCTCGTTTAACGTCCTTGATGCATAGGCTATTGGTTTGTCATTTGGTATGGAACCTTCTGAAAGTACGGCGCCTAGGGCATAATTAGATGCATCGGTGGTAAGGATGAAAGGCTTAGAAAAATCTGGGTACTGAAGGATCGGTGAATTTATCAAGAGATTTTTTAGGTGTTCGAAGGATTCAATGAAGGAAGGGGAATGGACAATTTTTTCATATTTTTTCAAGCATTTAGTCAGGGGCTTAGAGATCTTTGCGAAGTCTTTGATAAAGCGGCGATAGTAACCGGCTAATCCTAAAAATGATTTGATTTCTTTAGCCGATTTGGGTATTGGGAAATTTTTGACTGCCAAAATTTTATCGCTATTGGGTTTTACTTCGTCAGGTGTTATTAGATGTCCGAGGTAAGCTACTTTATGTCGTAAAAATTCACATTTATCCAATTGTACTTTAAAATTAGAGTCTCTGAGTCGATGGAAAACTTTCTTCAGTCGGTCTAAATGTTCTTCTAACGATGTTGAATAAATAATTATGTCATCTAGATAAACGGAACATATTTCGTTCTGAAGTCCTCTTAAAATACTGTTCATAACTCGCTGGAATGAGGAGGGCGCGTTTTTCAAACCGAAGGGCATTCTTTTGAATTCATAATGTCCAACGTCAGTTGAAAAAGCCGTTTTCTGAATATCTTCTGGTTTCATTTCTATTTGGTGAAACCCGTTCGCTAAATCCAATGTAGTAAAATATTGGCTTCTACCAAGCTTATCTAATATATCAGATATATTAGGAAGTGGAAATTTGTCATCTATTGTCTTCTCGTTAAGTTTACGGTAATCAATGACTACACGCCATTTGCGTTTATTTGAAGCATCCAATTTTTTGGGGACAACCCAGATGGGGCTTGACCATGGTGAATTTGAATTTTGAATAATACCGGATTCTAACATTTTCGAAATTTGGGAATGTACTTCTTGCTTGTGGACATGTGGGTATCGATATGATTTCGTAAAAATAGGAGATTCATTTGATAGTTTAATTTCGTGTTTAATTTGGTTCGTGAACGTCAAAGGTACTTTTTCACAATAGAAAATATCTCTGAAATCGAAACAGAGTTTACGAATTGCTTTATATTCTTCTTCATTACAGTGATCGAGTCTGATATTTTTTAAATTCTCTTTCAAAAGATTATCATGCTGCTTATTTAATTCGTGAAAAGTTTCGTTATTGTTTTCAATGAAATTAGTTTCATTCGTGTGAATTTTTTCTACATCAAGTGGTTCAAAGAAAGTGAGTTCAATTGGATTTTCTGTTGGATTCGTCAAGATAGTTATAGCGAAATTATTTTCAGCATTAACTAATGCTTCTGGCATCTCGATTTTATTGAAATCAGTGTAATTCAGTATTCCTATGCCTTGAGATTGTTTCACCGGCAATTTTGCTATCATTTGAGTTCTTAGAGGAACAATTGTTATGTGCGGTTTTGTTTCGAGCCTCGTTTCTGAGAAATTAGTGATATTCTGTTTCAGAGAAATTTGATGTAAATTCTTGTTAGTGTAATGTATAGGAATGATCGTATTGTTTGTTTCTAAATGATATGTATTCAGATTGATGTTTGCATTTAGTTGAGTTAGTAGATCTAATCCGATGAGACCATCAAATTTTTGGGAAAAATCGAAGAGATAAAATTTATGATTTTCGGCTGAATTGAAAGTTGGTGGCAATGGAATATAAATGATTTCGTCATGTATAGAACTAGCATGTGCGGTACTCACTTGAAATAATTCATTCTGTATAAAATTTGAAAAATATTTACGAGCTACATTAGGATTGATGAAACTTCGTGTGCTACCTGTATCTACGAGAAATTTTGCATTGATTTCTGGTAATAAGATGTATGGTAGGTCTACAAGATAATTGTTCAAATAAATTGGCGGGTGCGCGAGCAAAGGGGTATATGTACAAAATACTATTCAATGGAAAATCGAGGATGAAAATTCGTGAATTTCGAACCATTTTATATATGTCATTCATTTACGTAACGTACTGAATATCATTTACATAATACAGAACACATACCGGTTTTTTATGCGTCTCATAAACTCTTTTCGTTACCTGTTTCTCAGAGAAAAAACTGACAACATATATCCTTATGCACAATTATTTATTTGAAAAAAAAAGACAATGAACCTCTATGCACAAACAGTAAAATGAAATCAACAATAATAATTATATATATATATATATAATATATAATATAATTCACACTTTCCATATCCAGAATAATTATTATTCTGGATATGGAAAGTGTGAACAATATATCATTCACTCAACATCAGATGAAGAACTGTTTTCTGAATCGGTGATTACGTTTCTGATATCTTCTTTGGTTGGGAGTGATTCATAGAATTCGTGAAATTCCCTACTGATGAAGGGTAATAGCTCCAAGAGATTCTGCTTTTTTTCTTTAGTTATATGGCAGTCAGATTCATAAGTCAGTGGTATTTTTTTTGTTGGGAGAACTGAGTTTGGCTTTCCCAAGAAATTTAGCTTCTTGAATGAATCATCATCAAAACTATATTTATATTCAATCAATCCTGATGTCTGTGAGTATCTCAACCAATTCACATCCTTCCAAACGACTTTCTCACCATCAACATTAACTTTTCGATGTTGAAGAACTGTCTTCAACAAAGAGGAAAATTCGTAGAAGTCTGTTCTCTTCATTTCAATAACCTCAAATGGATTATATTTACCACACATTCTCGCAAGTTGAAACCACTTATATACATTAACAGTTGAGACAGAAATGCGCAAAGGGGTACAAGTCTACTTATAACGAGCATTATGAGGCAATGAAAATGTGTGAACGAGTATACATGTACACATATATCTCTATGTATTAAAAACATGTTCCGAAGCAGAGAGTGTATGGGGATATAATGTCGCTTATCTCTCTGTTCACCCTCAAAGATGAACTGAGAGTATCGGAACATGTTAACATGTACCTGTCTTCCCTAGTTTTTATTTGAAACTTCCTGACATATATAGATATATACCTCTTCTCAATATAAAAATAGATGAGGTTGGAAATATTCCCTATTGCACAACTAGAAAAATGGAATTCACGTCGTCCATAGACTTGTATCACTTTGCACGTAGATAGTATATACTATATACTTGCCATCAGAGGTATTAACTCAGATTCCTCGATTTCGGACTTGTACCCCTTTACCCGCGCACCCGCCAATTATGTCGGGGGTTTGGAAGGTGTTGTTTTAGAAAAATCCTTTTCTAGTTCGGATTGAACTGGATTTTGAAATTGAATGTTATAAGGATTAGGTGATGGATCTTCAATTTGATATTGATCCACAGGCAATAAATAGTTTGATTGATCAAAGTTATCAAATTCTGAATGATATTGTTCATTAGGAGGTGCAAAATCATTGTAAGCATAATAATTAGGTTCATAATAATTGTTTGATGCATTTTCAAAATGTTCAGATGAAATTGTTACTTCTACTTGTTCGTTATTATCTTGCGATGGTAGTTCTTCAGATAAATAATTGAGATATGAGCTTCGTCTAGTTGTTCCAGAGTTGATGTCCATAGGTGTTGGTTTTGGTAGTTGTCTAAAGTTTTGAGATCTTGGGGCAAAAACGTTAGTTCTAGGAATATTGAAGTTATTCGGTTGGAATCTTTGTTGATTTTGGAAATTGGAGTTCATTCTGAAATTAGGAATTTGAGGTGATTGGTAATTTGGATTTTGATTTGATTGGTAAGTATTTCTGATAGGAAATGGTGGTCTATGAAAACTAGGATTTGTTGAGTAGTTCATCATAGGATATGAATTCATATAAGGATTTGAATATGATGGAGAATTTGACATTTGACTATTGAATTGGGGTTGGTTCATGAAGGGTAGAGAAAACAGGAAAAAGGAGAGCACACTTACGTTGTGATCAATGTTCCTATTCTCATGGTCTTAGGCTATTCTTATGCTAGGGTTCTGGCTTTGGCGATGTGTGTCCTCAGCTAGAGTTCTGGCTTCGGCGATGTGTGTCCTTAGCTAGATTTCTGGTTTCGGCGATGTCTGTCCTCACCAGGAGTTGAGCTTCTTTGTATGTACTTGCACTCGAAGAATCGGCATCCAAGCAAGATAGTGCGATACTACCTTCAAGATATGGTACCCGGTTTTCGATTTGCTTTTCGTTTGTCAAACTTTTGAGCTACTCAGTTCACCCAAACTGTCCCGAAATCCGTACAACCGTCCGAATTTTTCGAATGTGGTAATTAAAAGTTGAAACTTAAAAGGATTCTGCGATAGTTTCCTTTTCACCACATCCTACCGACTGCGCCAATTAGGAGATTGGAAAATCGAGGATCATTTTTAAAAAGCAAGTTGATGGTGCAAGATACAAAAGAGAACTGATTTTATTTAATAAAGATTTAACAAAGGTTCAGTGTGCTTTGTCATACGAAAGGTGAGATCGAAACTGCTGAATTTGCTGATGATGCTAACTCGTGTCGTTCTCACGGTGCGTTCTCAGGAGTAGTGACCGGGATGTGTAACCATAACTCGCATACCAATTTGCTTGTTTTTTTTTATAGAATCCATTTCTCCAATCGAAAAAACCGAAATCGAAAATAAAAATGCATCAAAGGGGGCCCCCTTGGTACTTTTTCGAATTCTTCAGATCGCTTTAACATTCGAACGGATGTACCGATTTTCAACTTCGATCATACCAATCTGCTTGTTTTTTTTTCATAGAATCCATTTCTCCAATCGAAAAAACCGAAATCGAAAAAAAAAATGCATCAAAGGGGGCCCCCTTGGAACTTTTTCGAATTCTTCATATCGCCTTAACTTCCGAACGGATGGACCGATTTTCAATTTCGCGCATACCAATTTGTTTGTTTTTTTTCATAGAATCCATTTCTCCAATCGAAAAAACCGAAATCGAAAAAAAAAAATGCATCATAGGGGGCTCCCTTGGAACTTTTTCGAATTCTTCAGATCGCCTTAACTTCCGAACGGATGGACCGATTTTCAACTTCGATCATACCAATCTGCTTGTTTTTTTTCATAGAATCCATTTCTCCAATCTAAAAAACCGAAATCTGAAAAAAATGCATCAAAGGGGGCCCCCTTGGAACTTTTTCGAATTCTTCAGATCGCCTTAACTTCCGAACGGATGGACCGATTTTCAACTTCGCCTGAGTTGTATTCGATGATATTGTGATGATGTTTATATAGCAATACTCACCAGGTAACTGTTCTTCCGTTTTACATACAAGCGAACGAATCGAGCAGAAGGTTGAATGTATAGATTGAACAAACATCGTATCTGGGTTGTATTCGATTATGTTCATATAGTTATACTCACCAGGTAACTGTTCTTCCGTTATACATACGAGCGACTGAATTGAATAGAAGGTTAAATGGATAGACTAAACAATAATCGTATCTGGGGTTGTATTCGATTATATCTTGATGATGTTTATATAGTTATACTCACCAGGAAACTGTTCTCCAGTTATACATAAGAGCGACTGAACTGAACAGAAGGTTGAATGGATAGACTGAACAATCATCGTATCTGGGTTGTATTTGATTATATCGTGATGATTATCATATAGTATGTCTAACCAGGTAACAGTTCTTCCGTTATACATACGAGCAACCGAATTGAACATAAGGTTGAATGGATAGAATGAACAATCATTGTATCTGGGTTGTCTCCGATTATATCGTTATGCTGTATAATTAGTTACACTTACCATGTAACGGTTCTTTCGTTACACATACGATCGTCTGAATCGAACATAAGGTTGGATGGTTAGACGGAACGATAATTGTAACTGAGTTGTATTCGATTATATCGTGATGACGTTCATATAGAAATACTCACCAGGTTACTGTTCTTTCGTTATACATACGAGCAACCGAATCGAACAGAAAGTTGAATGGATAATATCTGGGTTGTATTCGATTATGATGTTATGCTGTGTATATAGTTATACACATTAGGTGACGGTATTCCCGTTTTACATACGAACGACCGGAACGAACAGAAAGTTGAATGGATAGACTGAACATTCAATGTATCTGGGTGGTATTCGATTATATCGCCATACTGTATATATAGTGATACCTACCAGGTGACGATACTTCCGTTACACATACTAGCGACTGAATCGAACAGAAGGTTAAATGGTTGGACGAAACGATAATTGTATCTGAGTTGTATTCGATGATATCGTGATGATGTTTATATAGCAATACTCACCAGGTAACTGTTCTTCCGTTTTACATACAAGCGACCGAATCGAGCAGAAGGTTAAATGGATAGATTGAACAATCATCGTAAGTAGTGCACCTAGGCGGGTACCAGACCAAGATGGCCGCCATAAAGGGGAAATTCAAATTTTGCTGACGTCATCAGAGATGGCCGCCATGGGACAACTGTCATATGTCAACTGCCATATGTCAACTGTCATATGTCAACTGCCATATGTCAACTGTCATATGTCAACTGTCATATGTCAACTGTCATATGTCAACTGTCATATGTCAACTGTCATATGTCAACTGTCATATGTCAACTGCCATATGTCAACTGTCATATGTCAACTGTCATATGTCTACAGTTTAGTGTTCCATGCCGCTGTATCAACTGTCAAGTTTTTCATGCCGCTGTGTCATCTGTCAAGTTTTCCATAGACTACCCGACCAATCAGAAGCCGCCATACCCCCCCTAACCCCCTTAGGCCTCCACTGTACCCCCTTGGCCCCCCTCAGGTCTTCGCTGTACCCCCTGAGCTTCTTAGGTTTCTGCTATACCCCCTTGACCCCCATTAGGACTGCGCCCCCGTCATAGCCACACCCACTTTTTTGGCGCGAAATTCAAGTTATTTTAGAGGTTATGTATTCTGTAACGTTTCATTTTTTCTTATGCACATTTCTTAGCCCTCAGAGCCCCTATCAATATTCAGAACCAGTACTTACATGCAAAATAACGAACAAGACGAATTCTTAGTATATTTATTCCATAGTAAACACAATAAACGAAACTAAATTTCACTGCACTGGACACAGAATATCTTTACGGGAATCGCTCGGTTTCTAGGGGCTGGTGGCTCTGTTGTTTATAGAGGAGATCGTATCTGAAAACAAAAACAAAAATACGTTAAGGAGATAGTTCGATAAGCGTGTTGAAATATAAGTAAATATGTCAAATAGTTATAAGGTATGAAGATAAAAGATTGATACTCACTTTTGTTCTTGGATATCGTTGGTTGTTTTGTTTATGTTCCTATGTCATTATTCGGTTATTGTCATAGCAACAGCCGATTCTGTGTGCTCTACGTTCAGAGTGTCATTAAACTACTTCTTCTTTCATTTGATAGCCCATTGCTATGTCTAGGTGTATCGAATAATATATCGGTCTCTTTTCAATTCATGTATTGGTGAAGTGATGAGAAGCTATTTTCGGATTCGTGATTTCTTGATTTTTGAGACATGCAAACTCCCGGATTTTCTTGTCATTTGTCTCCGGATTTTTATGAGAAGGAGACAGAGGAAAAGGGGAGAGAGAAGAAAAAAACTGAGGTGTGAGCTTGCTATAGTGAGAAGTAATTGTGCAATAAAATTTTCAATGTGTTATCTTGGAAATTTTCACTTTATTGTGGATACATCAATACTTCTTCAACAAACAAAATCATCACATATCGTTTTGGGTCCTCTTGGAGTGACTATAGTGATGAAATTGTCCTCATTTTGAGGGATAGATGCAAACCACCATACCAACGTTGAACCTCCATTTTGAGATTCAATTCCCTTTCAAACCCTCAACCATCCAAAGAGGTAAAATGGGAATCTCCGGTGAGTCGAATCATGTTTATTGATAGCAGGAATTTATTTTAGGGTGCTTGTACCAGCTATAAGGGGCTGTTGGTGCTAATATTAGCTGTTTGGTTGCCGGTTCCAGTTCATGACGTAACATCTTTCCGGTAGCTGCTTTTATAGCTATTTTCATTTTTTTGTTGCTGCTTACCTGTTACTCCCTGCTTTGCCTGCTTCATCAGCCACTGCTATCTATCTTGCAAGCTTCCTCAAGCATGTTGGTGATGATATAACCGGATATGATCGATGAGCTGTGGATAGTATTGCCTGGACGACCAATTCAGATAAGCTGCATGTTTTTTTTTATTTTATTATGTTCTAACTTGTGGCTGGAGATTTCAGTGGATATCATATTATTTTTTTTGAACTTCACTTATTTATTTCGGCTTTCCGATTGTAAGCCTCTGTAAACTTAACGTGATCACGTTGAGGTAATCATTATCATAAGAGGAATAAAAATAGCGGAATTATTGAATAACTTTCGTTACACATATATCATTATGACATCGGAAATTAAGTAATATATATATATATTTTTTCTTGTGTAAACATCAGATTTGATTAAATCAATTTTGGGGAAAAGAAACATCGTTATCTTTTCATGTATTTCTTTGTTCTACCCCTCGAATTTTCAGGTCACATCTCAATATACCGTGCAGTTTATCAGTAGGTAATCGAGTAGGCTATGTTTTGATGAGTAAATATATAGTGGAATATCTATTTTGTCTCTGGAAAACGGAACCTCGACGAACTTGGGAGTTTTCCAACTTAAACTCGCGATTTGTAAGTTGGTGGCGCCCTTTTATTGTTTTTAGATACTGTGTGTTTGAGTTGAACCCCCCTATACCCGACCGAGCTTTGGGGCAGTTTTGCTCGTGCCTATTCCGCATCCGTTTTTCAGGCTATTTTCACGAAAGCACGTGGCAATTCTGCTTGCAACATGGGATAGGATATCGGCCCCTTGGCCCCCTTAGGCCTCCGCTGTACCCCCTTGGCCCCCCTCAGGTCTCCACTGTACCCCCTTGGCCCCCTTCAGGTCTTCGTTGTACCCCCTTAGCCATCTTAGGTTTTTGCTATACCCCCTTGACCTCCTCTTAGGACTGCGCCCCCTTAGCGCTACGCATCCGGAAACATCTCATGATGTCATATTTTATTTAAAAAAGTTCTTCTATCGGCGGGATTTGAACCCCAGAGAACGTAGCAACCTCGGCAAGCGGGGAGCAGGGAAACGAACAATGGCTTATTCATTCATTAAATATCAGTGTATTGATAGACATAATCGCATTCAAGGTCAGGTTCGCTGCATTCCATTGATGATTCAACATGATACAATATTTCGCGTGACGTTACAAAGATAAGAGACGACAAAGCGACTGACACTGTTGCCAGACGTTTGAAAAAATAAGGCATTGATGCCAGACGTTTGAAAATATCTGGAAATATACTATAATACACCTACAGCTTACACAAGTAGAATCCAAACCACCACGTGTGAATACCTTAAATTGATGGATAACGTTTCACGTATGACAGGGTGTGGCTGCCTGAAGTTAGGCGTCTGACATTTGACGTATGATGTTAACATTTCAAAATGGCCCCCGACATCTCAAGGTTACCAACTGTTTAGTAATTTTCGTGTTATGAAGTGAAGTAGTTAAACTATGGGGCCGCCACTACCAGAATAGGGCAAACCATGTGTTAGAGAGAGAAACGCATAGGCTAGTGTGTCAGAGAGAGATAGCTTGCAACGCTGTGACGTCACAACGTTGCCGCTTTCTCTCTCTGAACATGGAACAATTCGACATATGACATGGAACACTCCCCAATCGCCATCTTGTCAATTGGGAAGTGCTCCAAGTCACCGCTGATTCATCCAACAATTAAAAAAACCTTTGACGACGACGGGATTTGAACCCGAGACCATCGGACTATGAATCTGATACGTAACATCATCGCCACGACCACTACACAGTTTAATTAACGGTGGAAATCGAGGCGACGAGAGACCGCGCGTGACGTAATCGAGCTAGATCCGTTTCAGTGATATCTAAGCGGGGCGTTCGCTTGGTACATTGTTGCCGGACGTTTGAAATATTCCGAGTAACCGTCGCGTATACATAGTTGCCGAAAATATGTCATTTCAGATATGGATGGCGACGAGAGACCGCGCGCTCGCGCTGCGTGACGTAATCGAGCTAGATCCGTTTCAGTGATATCTAAGTGGTGCGTTCGCTTGGTACATTGTTGCCGGACGTTTGAAATATTCCGAGTAACCGTCGCGTATACATAGTTGCCGAAAATATGCCATTTCAGATATGGATATATTAGGGGGGCTGCGTTGGGGAGACGGGGGGACTCTAAGACGATAGGTTCTTCGTGTTTCCACTTGACTTATTCAAGTTGGAATATCTATAGGAAGATTAACATACATAATATCTGGAATTTAAAGGTTTTCGATGCAAGATGAGATAAAGGAGGAAGCATAGACGAAAAATTCATTAGTAACAATATGGACTCTGAAGAATACAGTTGTAGTCTCGAGGAATTCGGTAGATTGGTGCAAGCATTATCCAAGACTTATGAAGATAAAGAAAATGCTAGGAAAGTTTGGGATGAAGTTTTCACAAAACGCAATTTACCCAAAGCAAGATACCCTTTGCGACGCATCGAACCCTGCACAGCACAGGACAATTCAAATCAATCTTTGTTGTGAAGAGGGTGGGAGGAGGATTACCAAAAAACGATCATCAAATATAATCATTTAAACGGCAAACATCGCTGCTGATAGTACAATAATGGAGACCGTTCTAGCATTCCTGCATGGCGAGAAGAGCCTGCAAGACTTTTCCAAAGATGAATTGAAAGAATTTCCAATCAAATATTTGATACAACATGCTAGGTCATGGGAATTGTTGGATGTTTGGTATAAATTACCAAACGAATATCAATGTAATTTTGAGTTGAGGATTCGTTTACCATGTTTCATTCATTATAATAGACCAGATTCTCGAACCCAGGTAGATGGACCAGTCAGTTCACAGCACGATTGTCACGGTTGTAATTATTTTTTGAAATGTAGAGAACCCATACATTATTAATAAATAGTATATGAATATCGAGTTTGTTTTATTGCATCATATCCATCGTTATGAAGTTAATTTTCATCTACATTTGTTTGGAATATTTGCTGATAAGCACTAAAACTTCGTGCGATTGTGGTTAAGCATTTCCTGTTATCGCTCTGATAGCCTCGATAACTTCCTGCACATGTTTTTCCAACATTTCAGATAAGCATGTAAGCTTCCTGTTGAATAAACCACATTTCACCAATTAAATGCGTTTATGTGCTTCGATGTTTTTATCAACATGTTTTTTCCTGCACACGAGGCTGCTGAGGTCTGGGAACGAATCGAGCAGAAGGTTAAATGTATAGATTGAACAAACATCGTATCTGGGTTGTATTCGATTATGTTCATATAGTTATACTCACCAGGTAACTGTTCTTCCGTTATACATACGAGCGACTGAATTGAACAGAAGGTTAAATGGATAGACTAAACAATAATCGTATCTGGGGTTGTATTCGATTATATCTTGATGATGTTTATATAGTTATACTCACCAGGAAACTGTTCTCCAGTTATACATAAGAGCGACTCAACTGAACAGAAGGTTGAATGGATAGACTGAACAATCATCGTATCTGGGTTGTATTTGATTATATCGTGATGATTATCATATAGTATGTCTAACCAGGTAACAGTTCTTCCGTTATACATACGAGCAACCGAATTGAACATAAGGTTGAATGGATAGAATGAACAATCATTGTATCTGGGTTGTCTCCGATTATATCGTTATGCTGTATAATTAGTTACACTTACCATGTAACGGTTCTTTCGTTACACATACGATCGTCTGAATCGAACATAAGGTTGGATGGTTAGACGGAACGATAATTGTAACTGAGTTGTATTCGATTATATCGTGATGACGTTCATATAGGTTACTGTTCTTTCGTTATACATACGAGCAACCGAATCGAACAGAAAGTTGAATGGATAATATCTGGGTTGTATTCGATTATGATGTTATGCTGTGTATATAGTTATACACATTAGGTGACGGTATTCCCGTTTTACATACGAACGACCGGAACGAACAGAAAGTTGAATGGATAGACTGAACATTCAATGTATCTGGGTGGTATTCGATTATATCGCCATACTGTATATATAGTGATACCTACCAGGTGACGATACTTCCGTTACACATACTAGCGACTGAATCGAACAGAAGTTTAAATGGTTGGACGAAACGATAATTGTATCTGAGTTGTAACTGTTCTTCCGTTTTACATACAAGCGACCGAATCGAGCAGAAGGTTAAATGGATAGATTGAACAATCATCGTAAGTAGTGCACCTAGGCGGGTACCAGACCAAGATGGCCGCCATAAAGGGGAAATTCAAATTTTGCTGACGTCATCAGAGATGGCCGCCATGGGACAACTGTCATATGTCAACTGCCATATGTCAACTGTCATATGTCAACTGCCATATGTCAACTGTCATATGTCAACTGTCATATGTCAACTGTCATATGTCAACTGTCATATGTCAACTGTCATATGTCAACTGTCATATGTCAACTGCCATATGTCAACTGTCATATGTCAACTGTCATATGTCTACAGTTTAGTGTTCCATGCCGCTGTATCAACTGTCAAGTTTTTCATGCCGCTGTGTCATCTGTCAAGTTTTCCATAGACTACCCGACCAATCAGAAGCCGCCATACCCCCCCTAACCCCCTTAGGCCTCCACTGTACCCCCTTGGCCCCCCTCAGGTCTTCGCTGTACCCCCTGAGCTTCTTAGGTTTCTGCTATACCCCCTTGACCCCCATTAGGACTGCGCCCCCGTCATAGCCACACCCACTTTTTTGGCGCGAAATTCAAGTTATTTTAGAGGTTATGTATTCTGTAACGTTTCATTTTTTCTTATGCACATTTCTTAGCCCTCAGAGCCCCTATCAATATTCAGAACCAGTACTTACATGCAAAATAACGAACAAGACGAATTCTTAGTATATTTATTCCATAGTAAACACAATAAACGAAACTAAATTTCACTGCACTGGACACAGAATATCTTTACGGGAATCGCTCGGTTTCTAGGGGCTGGTGGCTCTGTTGTTTATAGAGGAGATCGTATCTGAAAACAAAAACAAAAATACGTTAAGGAGATAGTTCGATAAGCGTGTTGGAATATAAGTAAATATGTCAAATAGTTATAAGGTATGAAGATAAAAGATTGATACTCACTTTTGTTCTTGGATATCGTTGGTTGTTTTGTTTATGTTCCTATGTCATTGTTCGGTTATTGTCATAGCAACAGCCGATTCTGTGTGCTCTACGTTCAGAGTGTCATTAAACTACTTCTTCTTTCATTTGATAGCCCATTGCTATGTCTAGGTGTATCGAATAATATATCGGTCTCTTTTCAATTCATGTATTGGTGAAGTGATGAGAAGCTTCTTTCGGATTCGTGATTTCTTGATTTTTGAGACATGCAAACTCCCGGATTTTCTTGTCATTTGTCTCCGGATTTTTATGAGAAGGAGACAGAGGAAAAGGGGAGAGAGAAGAAAAAAACTGAGGTGTGAGCTTGCTATAGTGAGAAGTAATTGTGCAATAAAATTTTCAATGTGTTATCTTGGAAATTTTCACTTTATTGTGGATACATCAATACTTCTTCAACAAACAAAATCATCACATATCGTTTTGGGTCCTCTTGGAGTGACTATAGTGATGAAATTGTCCTCATTTTGAGGGATAGATGCAAACCACCATACCAACGTTGAACCTCCATTTTGAGATTCAATTCCCTTTCAAACCCTCAACCATCCAAAGAGGTAAAATGGGAATCTCCGGTGAGTCGAATCATGTTTATTGATAGCAGGAATTTATTTTAGGGTGCTTGTACCAGCTATAAGGGGCTGTTGGTGCTTATATTAGCTGTTTGGTTGCCGGTTCCAGTTCATGACGTAACATCTTTCCGGTAGCTGCTTTTATAGCTATTTTCATTTTTTTTTGTTGCTGCTTACCTGTTACTCCCTGCTTTGCCTGCTTCATCAGCCACTGCTATCTATCTTGCAAGCTTCCTCAAGCATGTTGGTGATGATATAACCGGATATGATCGATGAGCTGTGGATAGTATTGCCTGGACGACCAATTCAGATAAGCTGCATGTTTTTTTTTTTATTTTATTATGTTCTAACTTGTGGCTGGAGATTTCAGTGGATATCATATTATTTTTTTTGAACTTCACTTATTTATTTCGGCTTTCCGATTGTAAGCCTCTGTAAACTTAACGTGATCACGTTGAGGTAATCATTATCATAAGAGGAATAAAAATAGCGGAATTATTGAATAACTTTCGTTACACATATATCATTATGACATCGGAAATTAAGTAATATATATATTTTTTTTTTCTTGTGTAAACATCAGATTTGATTAAATCAATTTTGGGGAAAAGAAACATCGTTATCTTTTCATGTATTTCTTTGTTCTACCCCTCGAATTTCCAGGTCACATCTCAATATACCGTGCAGTTTATCAGTAGGTAATCGAGTAGGCTATGTTTTGATGAGTAAATATATAGTTGAATATCTATTTTGTCTCTGGAAAACGGAACCTCGACGAACTTGGGAGTTTTCCAACTTAAACTCGCGATTTGTAAGTTGGTGGCGCCCTTTTATTGTTTTTAGATACTGTGTGTTTGAGTTGAACCCCCCTATACCCGACCGAGCTTTGGGGCAGTTTTGCTCGTGCCTATTCCGCATCCGTTTTTCAGGCTATTTTCACGAAAGCACGTGGCAATTCTGCTTGCAACATGGGATAGGATATCGGCCCCTTGGCCCCCTTAGGCCTCCGCTGTACCCCCTTGGCCCCCCTCAGGTCTCCACTGTACCCCCTTGGCCCCCTTCAGGTCTTCGTTGTACCCCCTTAGCCATCTTAGGTTTTTGCTATACCCCCTTGACCTCCTCTTAGGACTGCGCCCCCTTAGCGCTACGCATCCGGAAACATCTCATGATGTCATATTTTATTTAAAAAAGTTCTTCTATCGGCGGGATTTGAACCCCAGAGAACGTAGCAACCTCGGCAAGCGGGGAGCAGGGAAACGAACAATGGCTTATTCATTCATTAAATATCAGTGTATTGATAGACATAATCGCATTCAAGGTCAGGTTCGCTGCATTCCATTGATGATTCAACATGATACAATATTTCGCGTGACGTTACAAAGATAAGAGACGACAAAGCGACTGACACTGTTGCCAGACGTTTGAAAAAATAAGGCATTGATGCCAGACGTTTGAAAATATCTGGAAATATACTATAATACACCTACAGCTTACACAAGTAGAATCCGAACCACCACGTGTGAATACCTTAAATTGATGGATAACGTTTCACGTATGACAGGGTGTGGCTGCCTGAAGTTAGGCGTCTGACATTTGACGTATGATGTTAACATTTCAAAATGGCCCCCGACATCTCAAGGTTACCAACTGTTTAGTAATTTTCGTGTTATGAAGTGAAGTAGTTAAACTATGGGGCCGCCACTACCAGAATAGGGCAAACCATGTGTTAGAGAGAGAAACGCATAGGCTAGTGTGTCAGAGAGAGATAGCTTGCAACGCTGTGACGTCACAACGTTGCCGCTTTCTCTCTCTGAACATGGAACAATTCGACATATGACATGGAACACTCCCCAATCGCCATCTTGTCAATTGGGAAGTGCTCCAAGTCACCGCTGATTCATCCAACAATTAAAAAAACCTTTGACGACGACGGGATTTGAACCCGAGACCATCGGACTATGAATCTGATACGTAACATCATCGCCACGACCACTACACAGTTTAATTAACGGTGGAAATCGAGGCGACGAGAGACCGCGCGTGACGTAATCGAGCTAGATCCGTTTCAGTGATATCTAAGCGGGGCGTTCGCTTGGTACATTGTTGCCGGACGTTTGAAATATTCCGAGTAACCGTCGCGTATACATAGTTGCCGAAAATATGCCATTTCAGATATGGATGGCGACGAGAGACCGCGCGCTCGCGCTGCGTGACGTAATCGAGCTAGATCCGTTTCAGTGATATCTAAGTGGTGCGTTCGCTTGGTACATTGTTGCCGGACGTTTGAAATATTCCGAGTAACCGTCGCGTATACATAGTTGCCGAAAATATGCCATTTTAGATATGGATATATTAGGGGGGCTGCGTTGGGGAGACGGGGGGACTCTAAGACGATAGGTTCTTCGTGTTTCCACTTGACTTATTCAAGTTGGAATATCTATAGGAAGATTAACATACATAATATCTGGAATTTAAAGGTTTTCGATGCAAGATGAGATAAAGGAGGAAGCATAGACGAAAAATTCATTAGTAACAATATGGACTCTGAAGAATACAGTTGTAGTCTCGAGGAATTCGGTAGATTGGTGCAAGCATTATCCAAGACTTATGGAGATAAAGAAAATGCTAGGAAAGTTTGGGATGAAGTTTTCACAAAACGCAATTTACCCAAAGCAAGATACCCTTTGCGACGCATCGAACCCTGCACAGCACAGGACAATTCAAATCAATCTTTGTTGTGAAGAGGGTGGGAGGAGGATTACCAAAAAACGATCATCAAATATAATCATTTAAACTGCAAACATCGCTGCTGATAGTACAATAATGGAGACCGTTCTAGCATTCCTGCATGGCGAGAAGAGCCTGCAAGACTTTTCCAAAGATGAATTGAAAGAATTTCCAATCAAATATTTGATACAACATGCTAGGTCATGGGAATTGTTGGATGTTTGATATAAATTACCAAAACGAATATCAATGTAATTTTGAGTTGAGGATTCGTTTACCATGTTTCATTCATTATAATAGACCAGATTCTCGAACCCAGGTAGATGGACCAGTCAGTTCACAGCACGATTGTCACGGTTGTAATTATTTTTTGAAATGTAGAGAACCCATACATTATTAATAAATAGTATATGAATATCGAGTTTGTTTTATTGCATCATATCCATCGCTATGAAGTTAATTTTCATCTACATTTGTTTGGAATATTTGCTGATAAGCACTAAAACTTCGTGCGATTGTGGTTAAGCATTTCCTGTTATCGCTCTGATAGCCTCGATAACTTCCTGCACATGTTTTTCCAACATTTCAGATAAGCATGTAAGCTTCCTGTTGAATAAACCACATTTCACCAATCAAATGCGTTTATGTGCTTCGATGTTTTTATCAACATGTTTTTTCCTGCACACGAGGCTGCTGAGGTCTGGGAAAATCAGTTATCAAGCACGTGGTTTGTTTCTGATTATAAAAGTGATTCGCACACCGGCAGCAGACACTTGTACTCCAGCTCTCTTCGAAGACACGCAGCAGCAACAACCACCACAAACCTTCATATCTGTGCCTGTTTGTGTGCTCCAAATAGCAATAATAGTAAGTACTCTTTTCTATCAAAGTGTCCATTTATATTCTCGATTCTATTTTGTATAATAATTTATTCACTCAATATTCAGCATATTATAATCCTTTTGAATTTCTTTTTGTTGAGTTTTTCAATAATTTGCTCCTGAATTTCTACATACAATTCAAAGATTTTTTTTTTCGCAAAGAAGAAAAAAACTTATGATGCTTTTTCATCTCCTTCTCCCCCAGATGGATCTAACTCAGCTAAACCAAGCTTCTTTGGTGGAGAGGAAGCCAGTGATCAAACTGAACGACTTGGGCATCAATCAAGCCCACAAAATAACATCAGCAAAGGTGATCAAGGAAAGATTTGGGGATAATATCCTCATCGAGCTTGCTGACCACATCACATTCCTGCCGCAGAGGGTAACCGAGGCGTACGAGCCGCATGTTGGGCAGTTCATCCCCGGAAAGTATTCGCTGATATACCGAGGAGCCGTTGACGTAGGAAAGGCACATCCAGCGGCATCGTTCGAGATTATTGACAATTAAAAAGTAAGTTGTTTTTACATTTTTTGCGTGTTATTCTTTGAAAGAGATGGATATCGCCAAGAAATCAGATAATTTAGTCACTGTTATCAGAAAATTAAGGAAAATTTTATTTGACAAATTCACGAGTAGAGATGAAAGAATTTGGCTCAATCGTTTGAGAACATATATAAGATTATGTAATAGGGAAATTCGAAAAAATTATGCATCCATTGGGGTATTGAAGAAGCTTCAAACGAACGTGGGACATTTCAAACATTTCAGAAATTTAATTCAGAATAGACATCGAGGCTCAGGGATTGGGGTATGGGAACCTAAATTGAAAAATAGAGTGCAATGGAAAGATGTTGCAACTGCTTTTGCAAGTAGGGTCAGGACGGGAATTATTATAAATTTAACTCATAAGGACTTGGAACAATTTTTGGTTGATTTGTTTTTGCTTTTCAAAATTAAAATAAAAAAATTATTAAAGGAATTTCCAATCATGAAAATAAATGCAAATTTTTGTGGGGAATTTGTAAAGAAATCAGATGATGGAGAAATATTTGACTTGAAATACTTCAACACCAAGAATGCTATTGTTGACGTATCGACTAATCTAAAACAATGGTTTTCTGATAATGTTTGTGACAAAATTTCGAATAAATTGAGTGAATTTCAAGAACGTGACTCTGGTTGGGCTTTACGAAAAATAATTTCAATGGAAATAAATATAAACAAATTTCGAATAGGAAATGGGTCATCCTATATAAAATTGCCACAAGATATCCTCAAGAAACAGGCATGCCTAAATATAAAAAATACAGACTCGGCCTGTTTTTATTGGTCAATCGTGAGTGCATTGTATCCAGCAAAAACACATCGGGAACGTACTTCCGCATACCCATATTATACAACAGTTCTGAAAACAGAAGATCTAGATACGCCTATGCCTTTAAATAAAATTCCAAAATTCGAAAAATTAAACAACATTTCTGTGAACGTTTACATATTAGAGTTGAATGTAGTCAAGGAAAAATCATTCTACACTGTGACACCGGCCAAGCTAACGAAAAATAAACTTGAAAAACATGTGAATTTACTCCTCATTCAAAATGAATATTTCCCAAAAATTAATGATTATGATGCTCTTCCAAGCAACAATGGTGATGATGATGATTGTGATATCAAATATCATAATTGTCTAATTCAAGATTTATCTCGTTTGATAGGAAGACAAGTTAACAAGAATAAATGCAAAAAATGCATTTGTGATAGATGTCTAAATTATTTTGTGTACGAACAAAAATTCAAAGATCATGAGGCACTTTGTTCTCAAATAAATCATTGCAAAATTTCTTTTCCAAAATATGATCATATAAAATTTAAAAATTCCACATACAAACAAACAGCCCAATTTATTATTTATGCTGACTTTGAATGTAAATTGGAGCACATTGATGATAGAGTTTCATCCAAAACAGCCAAATACCAGAAACATGCAGCCTACAGTGCAGGGTTTTATCTGAAGTGTGATCATGATGATTCACTGTCTTTTTTTGATAGCTACAGAGGTGAAGATTGTATGGATTGGTTCGCAAATGCAATGTAGAAAATAGCTGAATTCGTTCAATCAAAAATCAAAACAATTGTGCCGATGATTGAAAAAAATCCTGACAAGTGTGAAGCTAAAATTTGTCATATTTGTGAGAAGGTATTCAGAGACAATGATATCATTGTACGTGACCACAATCACTTCACGGGGTTGTTTCGTGGATTTGCACACCAAGCCTGCAATTTGAATTTTCGAAAATTGTTTGTAGTGCCAATCGTCTTCCACAATCTCACTGGGTATGACAGCCATTTTATGATTAGAGAACTGAGCAAAAAGGGCAGCATGAGCATACTGCCAATCAACAAGGAGAAATACATCTCTTTTACTCTACATGACGAAAACACAGACATCAAATTTCGATTTATTGACTCTTTTCGGTTTATGGGCACATCCTTGGATAAATTATCTTCTACTATGGATCGAAAAGACTTGAACATAATTAAAAGGGAGTTTAATCACTTGGATGACGAAGCATTCGGTCTTCTCACCAAGAAGGGTGTTTTTCCATACGATTACATTGATTGTTTGGAAAAATTAAACGAGACTAAATTACCATCTAGAGAATCTTTTTACAATAAATTAAATGACGAACACATTTCAGACGAACAGTATGCTCATGCTCAAATCGTATGGAAAGCATTTGAAATTTCTGATTTAGGGAAATATTCAGACATTTATTTAAAAACTGATGTATTGTTGTTGGCTGACGTGTTTGAGAATTTTCGAAAAAAATGTTTGGCATCCCATGGGCTGGATCCAGCATGGTATTATACCATGCCTGGACATACCTGGGATGCTATGCTAAAGTACACCAAATGTGAACTGGAATTATCGAGTGACGTTGACAAAATCATGTTCATTGAAAAAGCCATACGGGGTGGAATCTCTGTTTGCAGTAGTCGGTACTCGAAGGCCAACAACAAATATATGCCTGATTTCGATCCAAAAGACCCATCAAAATATCTCATGTATTTAGATGTTAATAATTCGTATGGATGGGCAATGTCGGAATGTTTACCCTATGGATGGTTTTCATGGATGGAAAACGTTGAAAATTTTGATGTTATGTCTATTGCAGACGATGCCCCTGAGGGGTATATACTGCAAGTAGACTTGGAATATCCTCGTGAGCTACACAACCACCATAAAGACTTTCCATTCGCTGCGGAACATCGCATACCGCCCGGCTCAAAATTACCCAAACTGATGACGACACTTTACGACAAAAAAGACTACATTCTACACTATAGAAATTTGAAACAATGTTTGGCCAACGGACGAAAATACACAAAATTTTGAAATTCAAACAATCAACGTGGCTAAAGTCCTACATAGATTTAAATACCCAATTGAGGACTCTGGCTACGAGTGACTTTGAAAAGAATTTGTATAAACTAATGAACAACGCTGTTTTCGGCAAAACCATGGAAAATATACGTAATTATAGATTGGTGAAACTCGTGAGATCGTGGGAGGGACGCTACGGAGCGAAAAATTTGATAAGTAGTCCACAATTTCACAGCCGAACAATTTTCGATGAGAACTTGATGGCTATTGAATTGAAGAAAGTTGAAATCATCTTCAATAAACCTCTGTATGTGGGAATGGCAATTTTGGATTTATCAATAATATGCATGTACAACTTCCACTATGATTTTATGCTTCCAAAAATGACTATTGGAAACTGTAAATTGCTATACATGGATACCGATAGTTTTATATATGAACTAAAGTGTAATGATGTATATGAGGAAGTGATAAAGACTGATATTTCCAAATTCGATACGTCAGAATATGCATTAGATAATAAATATGGAATTCCTCAAGCCAATAAAAAAGTCTTAGGCTTGATGAAAGATGAGGCCAATGGAAAAATCGTGACTCATTTTATAGGGCTACGTTCAAAAATGTATACTTATAAAGTTCAGGGAGGTAAGGTTGTTAAAAAATCCAAGGTAGTCAAAAATAATGTCGTTAAATATAAAATTGGTTTCGATGACTATCTAAATTGTTTGAGAGAATTCAAGCAAAAAACAGCATCCCAACGCTGCATTCGTTCATATGCTCACAACGTTTTCAGCATTGAACAAGCGAAAATTGTCCTTAGTCCTTATGATGATAAACGCTATTTAATACCAGATTGTTTTGATACACTACCTTGGGGACATTTTGAGGCAAAAGAGTAATGATTGTACTTGCAAAAGCAGATGTAAAATCTTTTTTCTCTTTTTTTCAGAGATCATGTCATCATCATCAACATCGTCTCTTTTACGACTTGAAGATCAAAGCATCAAAGTAATTTGTGAAAATGTCGAAAATATAACATCTTTCATGAATTATTCAATCTCGCACCAATTGCTACCCATTTCGTTAGTCAAGGTAATAATAAAAAAATATGGCAAGTTCCGATGGAATTATATTATTAATGATGTTCAAAATGACCAGCTCAGCAGGTTAGTTTCATTGGAAAACAAAAATGTTGTACACCAGATAACTATGAGCCGACATATGAGAAACGCAATTTTATTCTGCTCTGATTGGACTCAAGAATATGTAGAGGAATCCCATTATTGTGTTTGGGCTAATTTCTACAAAATAAAGCAATTCAATTTGATTTTATGTCACAGCTGCTTGAAAACTTTGATGAATGTATTGAAAATGCATAATATTGAAATGAATTTGCATATCATTCGAGACCATTTTCATCTATTTTATAGAACAAAAGACTTATGCATATTGTATCGGGATAGAAATTTGTGGTGTCAGAATAGTTTCGGAGAGCTTTTATTTAGACTCAAACAACGATATGAATGTGACATGGATTTACATGTAAATTCACATCACAGCGTGGATCCAAATGGCTATCCCTATTTTAATCGATTCATTGATTCAGGTGACGAAGATTCAGACATTGATTATTAATTATTATTTCCTTGACGATATCCATCTCCCTCTCTTATCAATAACATTCAAAAATAAAGAAACGACTTTTTTTAATTCTAAATAATCTCCTCTATGTCATGTACCACCTACGCTGCTGCTGAATTATTGTTCCATTTATGTATGGTATGATAGGTGTGATGAAAAAACATATTATTTTCAAAGTATTTTATTCAAATCAGATATTATTCGATCTTTACAATAATAAAGATATTCTAAAAGTGCATTACTTGACATACTACTAGCAGCATTACAAAATCCATATATAATTTCTTCCACACTCAATACAGTTTGTTTGTTTCTAATCCAATCTGCTGCAGTATCTAAAAGATTACTATAGTATATACAAAAGTCCAATTCATTCAACATATTAACTCGATGCGATAAAAGTTGTACTTCAACACTCAGAATATCGACGACATCTTCTTCCATCAAATCAAATTGCACATGATGTTTGGTCACTGTTAGCACCTTGATGCCATCCCAAACAGCTCGGGTTACGATGGCATAGTCCCCGCAGGCGCTCACCACAGGATCGTATTCGTCGATGAAGCCAGGCAGAGGTTGGTGGAAAAAATCTTGTTGAAGATCTCGCAGCAATTCAATGAAGGTTGCCCATTCGTAAGTAGCGAACGAAATCTTTTTTGGATAATGGGGTTTCTTCAGAACGATGGCAGGGCTGAATTGTCTAGCTGGACTCAACCCACACTGAATCTCGTAGGTGGAAAGCGGGAACGAAGTATTGAGCAGGTAATGTGTTTCAGCTTGCGCAGCCTTCTCAAACACTTCCAAACATCTATCGACTTCAGCAAAGTAGTCTGGCGGTGATGAAGAACTATCATCTTCGAAATCCATTTCACAGGATGAAGGATAACCAGAGTCTTCACTCATAATAATAATTGTAAACTGATGCGAATGATGTGCTGCTCAAAGCTTTTTATATTCCCACTCTCTATCCAGCTGGATGATAAGCTAATTCCAATGCGATGTGTGTGTGCGAAAGGCCCCCCCGATTTGCTTGATTTGTGCTAGTTTTGCATTATAATCTATTATCAGCATCAATCCAACTGTTGTGTGTCTTATCGAGCCCCAACCATTTAACAAACACCTTCTTGCCTTTTCGTCGTAATATTTTCTCTACCAAGTAAACATCAGGATTTGCAGTTTTTTGAAGTTCCTCCGAATAAAAGGCTCCTTTGATTGGCGCTCCTTGCATATCTTCCAAGAGATAGGTGGTAGGATTCGTTATTCGAACTTGCGCAATCCTGAATAATTCCGTAGTCCAATTGGGAGTATAATTTTTGGCAAAGACATGTTTGGCCTTACTGATACGCACCAAATCACCAATTTTAAATTTTCGAAATCCCGCTATTTTAATGTGATTGTATGTAGATTTGAGAATTTCTTGTTCATTGGCTTTAGTAACGTCACACGGTTTAAATTTTGTAGTACTATGTTTTTGATTGTTATAATTTTTGGTAATCTCAGGTAAAACGTCAATCCAGCGATATGATCCACTCAAGCTGAAATATTTGTTTCTCCTTCAGAGTGCGAATAACACGTTCAGCCATTGCTGCCTTCTTCACTGAATACGTATTGTAATGATTGATTGAAAATTTTTTCATTAGACTTTGGAATTTTTCATTGAAGAATTCGGTGCCTTGATCAGTTTGCAAATTTTTCGGACAACGGTTCGTGTGCTGCGTCAGAATATCGGTGAATGCTCGAGCAATGTCGATGCCAGTCTTGGATTTCAGTGGTCGTGTCCATAGGAATTTGGAAAAACAATCAATCACGACCATTATCAGTTTGAAATTCTTATTTTTCGATGCATATGGGCGCATCTCAGCTAGATCCATTTGCCATAAATCATCTAATCCTTTAATGATGGTGCGACGACGAGGAAATTTTTTTCTCACAGGTTTATGCAGCTCATTGACGAGTTGAACTTTTTCCTTGGAGTATGAAGACGACGACAACATGTTTTTTATTGCTCACTATAGCACAGAGTGATTTGAAAAATGGAAGTATAACGGTTATATGGGTTTTGATGAAGATGATGACGACGGCTGTACAACAGTATATACATTTTTAGCCAACTCAGTTTTGAGTTTGTTAATATCGGCAGCATGTTGTATCTCCTTATTCTTGCTTTTTTGTTGTTCAGTCTTTAAAATATCAATGCTTTTTTCGAGCGACTCTATCAAATCTTTGATGGCCTTTGAATCTGAATTGATTTTCTTCTCTAGTCTAGGCACCAAATCATTGTCCAATCGGTTTGATTGCTGTACGATTTTTTGCATCATCATCGACAGTTGTACCAAGTTTCCATTGAGCGTCATATGTTTGTTTGTCAAATCATTGATCGAATTTCCAAAATTTGCCATTATGTTTCTAAAGTCATCAATAGTTTTTTGAGTTTTTTTCCCATAATTATCGAATGCAATCTTGAAATCCACTTGTATTTGTGAAAGACCGAGTTCAACGTATTCCCTGTTTGCTGCATCTGCAGCATCAGTGGGTGCTTTCACATTACACAATTTCAAATGCCCAATGTCAATGTCTCCGGAGGGAGTATAAGAAAATCCTGATCTTACTATCGTTGTTGAATGACCACCACCACCGCCACCGCCCCTGCCACAACCGAACTTGTCGAGACTCATTATGAAAATGATATCCTAATGCATGTACACATATTTGTATACTCGGCGTAAAAAAAAAACCCGACGCACGTTTCACGCACGCTTCACGCACGTTTAACGCACGTTTGACGTACGTTTGACGTACGTTTGACGTACGTTTGACGCACGTTTGACGCACGTTTGACGCACGCTTCACGCTTCATTCCAATCGGTTTGATTGCTGTACGATTTTTTGCATCATCATCGACAGTTGTACCAAGTTTCCATTGAGCGTCATATGTTTGTTTGTCAAATCATTGATCGAATTTCCAAAATTTGCCATTATGTTCCTAAAGTCATCAATAGTTTTTTAAATTTTTTTTCCATAATTATCGAATGCAATCTTGAAATCCACTTGTATTTGTGAAAGACCGAGTTCAACGTATTCCCTGTTTGCTGCATCTGCAGCATCAGTGGGTGCTTTCACATTACACAATTTCAAATGCCCAATGTCAATGTCTCCGGAGGGAGTATAAGAAAATCCTGATCTTACTATCGTTGTTGAATGACCACCACCACCGCCACCGCCCCTGCCACAACCGAACTTGTCGAGACTCATTATGAAAATGATATCCTAATGCATGTACACATATTTGTATACTCGGCGTAAGAAAAAAAAACGCGACGCACGTTTCACGCACGCTTCACGCACGTTTAACGCACGTTTGACGCACGTTTGACGCACGCTTCACGCTTCAGATATTATGCTGGCCTCCTTCAGTTCATTTATGATGGCTACAATTTCATTGTCGTTTGATGTATTTCCAGCCTGCTGTGAGGCGATGAGTAATTTCAAGCGGTCAACCAACTCATTTGGATCATCCCAATACATGTATTCGATTGGGGTGGTGTTATAGGTCATCATGTTCAAACCGCGACCACCGGTCGTCTTGGATCTAAACATTGGTCGAATAATTTCCTTGTATTTATATTTACTCGAACCCTTCATATTTCCAAGAGCATTCTGATGAGCCTTGGAGAGCGTGAGTAATTTCTTGTATTGAACTCGGTCATCTTCAGCATAGGCCGGATCATTGTAGAATAGCAATTGATAGAGTCCTGGAGTGCCGCGAAAGCGATAGCCTCCAACAAGTATATCTCCAGTCCTTTGATGGAAATTCAGTTCACTCTTGTTTAGGAACCATTTCGATGTTTTTGAATCGTACACAGGACCATAAACTTTATCGATATTCTCATCACCTGTCCAGTATTGTGTTAGATATTTTTGTGCCATCGGAGGATATTGATCAATGTAATCATTCAAGGCAGCAGATAAAATATTTTGAGGGTCAGTGAAAACGTCATCATTCTCATCAGAATCATCATCATCATCTTTGTCAGCAGCAGCAGCAGCAGCAGAATAAGTTTCAGCTACGTCCACGAGAGGTAAGAAATTGGTTTCATCCAAATCAGGTTTTTCCTTCTTTGTTTCCTGTTCATCAATGTCCTTTTTAATTTTCTTTCTTGGTAGAAATGATCCATCAAGTTTTTCTCGAATTCCTTTGGACGTAGTGGCAATATCTTTGAGAGGTGTTGTCAGAGGTTGAAATATTTTCTGAAGTGCAGCATCATCTTCAGACTTGGAAAAGAAATTTTGCAATGATTTATTTGAGAACAAAGTGCCTCATGATCTTTGAATTTTTGTTCGCACACAAAATAATTTAGACATCTATCACAAATGAATTTTTTGCATTTATTCTTGTTAACTTATCTTCCTATCAAACGAAATAAATCTTGAATGAGACAATAATGATATATGATATCACAATCATCATCATCACCATTGTTGCTTGGAAGAGCATCATAATCATTAATTTTTGGGAAATATTCATTTTGAATGAGGAGTGAATTCACATGTTTTTCAAGTTTATTTTTCGTTAGCTTGGCCGGTGTCACAGTGTAGAATGATTTTTCCTTGACTACATTCAACTCTAATATGTAAACGTTCACAGAAATGTTGTTTAATTTTTCGAATTTTGGATTTTTATTTAAAGGCATAGGCGTATCTAGATCTTCTGTTTTCAGAACTGTTGTATAATATGGGTATGCGGAAGTACGTTCCCGATGTGTTTTTGCTAGATACAATGCACTCACGATTGACCAATAAAAACAGGCCGAGTCTATATTTTTAATATTTAGACATGCCTGTTTCTTGAGGATATCTTGTGGCAATTTTATATAGGATGACCCATTTCCTATTTGAAATTTTTTTATATCTATTTCCATTGAAATTATTTTTCGTAAAGCCCAACCAGAGTCACGTTCTTGAAATTCACTCAATTTATTCGAAATTTTGTCACAAACATTATCAGAAAACCATTGTTTTAGATTAGTCGATACGTCAACAATAGCATTCTTGGTGTTGAAGTATTTCAAGTCAAATATTTCTCCATCATATGATTTCTTTACAAATTCCCCACAAAAATTTGCATTTATTTTCATGATTGGAAATTCCTTTAATAATTTTTTGATTTTAATTTTGAAAAGCAAAAACGAATCAACCAAAAATTGTTCCAAGTCCTTATGAGTTAAATTTATAATAATTCCCGTCCTGACCCTACTTGCAAAAGCAGTTGCAACATCTTTCCATTGCACTCTATTTTTCAATTTAGGTTCCCATACCCCAATCCCTGAGCCTCGATGTCTATTCTGAATTAAATTTCTGAAATGTTTGAAATGTCCCACGTTCGTTTGAAGCTTCTTCAATACCCCAATGGATGCATAATTTTTTCGAATTTCCCTATTACATAATCTTATATATGTTCTCAAACGATTGAGCCAAATTCTTTCATCTCTACTCGTGAATTTGTCAAATAAAATTTTGCTTAATTTTCTGATAACAGTGACTAAATTATCTGATTTCTTGGCGATATCCATCTCTTTCAAAAAATAACACGCAAAAAATGTAAAAACGACTTACTTTTTTAATTCTCAATAATCTTGAACGATGCCGCTGGATGTGCCTTTCCTACGTCAACGGCTCCTCGGTATATCAGCGAATACTTTCCGGGGATGAACTGCCCAACATGCGGCTCGTACGCCTCGGTTACCCTCTGCGGCAGGAATGTGATGTGGTCAGCAAGCTCGATGAGGATATTATCCCCAAATCTTCCCTTGATCACCTTTGCTGATGTTATTTTGTGGGCTTGATTGATGCCCAAGTCGTTCAGTTTGATCACTGGCTTCCTCTCCACCAAAGAAGCTTGGTTTAGCTGAGTTAGATCCATCTGGGGGGAGAAGGAGATGAAAAAGCATCATAAGTTTTTTTCTTGTTTGCGAAAAAAAAATCTTTGAATTTTATGTAGAAATTCAGGAGCAAATTATTGAAAAACTCAACAAAAAGAAATTCAAAAGGATTATAATATGCTGAATATTGAGTAAATAAATTATTATACGAAATAGAATCGAGAATATAAATGGACACTTTGATAGAAAAGAGTACTTACTATTATTGTTATTTGGAGCACACAAACAGGCACAGATATGAAGGTTTGTGGTGGTTGTTGCTGCTGCGTGTCTTCGAAGAGAGCTGGAGTACAAGTGTCTGCTGCCGGTGTGCGAATCACTTTTATAATCAGAAACGAACCACGTGCTTGATAACTGATTGTCCCAGACCTCAGCAGCCTCGTGTGCAGGAAAAAACATGTTGATAAAAACATCGAAGCACATAAACGCATTTAATTGGTGAAATGTGGTTTATTCAACAGGAAGCTTACATGCTTATCTGAAATGTTGGAAAAACATGTGCAGGAAGTTATCGAGGCTATCAGAGCGATAACAGGAAATGCTTAACCATAATCGCACGAAGTTTTAGTGCTTATCAGCAAATATTCCAAACAAATGTAGATGAAAATTAACTTCATAACGATGGATATGATGCAATAAAACAAACTCGATATTCATATACTATTTATTAATAATGTATGGGTTCTCTACATTTCAAAAAATAATTACAACCGTGACAATCGTGCTGTGAACTGACTGGTCCATCTACCTGGGTTCGAGAATCTGGTCTATTATAATGAATGAAACATGGTAAACGAATCCTCAACTCAAAATTACATTGATATTCGTTTGGTAATTTATACCAAACATCCAACAATTCCCATGGCCTAGCATGTTGTATCAAATATTTGATTGGAAATTCTTTCAATTCATCTTTGGAAAAGTCTTGCAGGCTCTTCTCGCCATGCAGGAATGCTAGAACGGTCTCCATTATTGTACTATCAGCAGCGATGTTTGCCGTTTAAATGATTATATTTGATGATCGTTTTTTGGTAATCCTCCTCCCACCCTCTTCACAACAAAGATTGATTTGAATTGTCCTGTGCTGTGCAGGGTTCGATGCGTCGCAAAGGGTATCTTGCTTGGGGTAAATTGCGTTTTGTGAAAACTTCATCCCAAACTTTCCTAGCATTTTCTTTATCTTCATAAGTCTTGGATAATGCTTGCACCAATCTACCGAATTCCTCGAGACTACAACTGTATTCTTCAGAGTCCATATTGTTACTAATGAATTTTTTGTCTATGCTTCCTCCTTTATCTCATCTTGCATCGAAAACCTTTAAATTCCAGATATTATGTATGTTAATCTTCCTATAGATATTCCAACTTGAATAAGTCAAGTGGAAACACGAAGAACCTATCGTCTTAGAGTCCCCCCGTCTCCCCAACGCAGCCCCCCTAATATATCCATATCTGAAATGGCATATTTTCGGCAACTATGTATACGCGACGGTTACTCGGAATATATCAAACGTCCGGCAACAATGTACCAAGCGAACGCACCACTTAGATATCACTGAAACGGATCTAGCTCGATTACGTCACGCAGCGCGAGCGCGCGGTCTCTCGTCGCCATCCATATCTGAAATGACATATTTTCGGCAACTATGTATACGCGACGGTTACTCGGAATATTTCAAACGTCCGGCAACAATGTACCAAGCGAACGCCCCGCTTAGATATCACTGAAACGGATCTAGCTCGATTACGTCACGCGCGGTCTCTCGTCGCCTCGATTTCCACCGTTAATTAAACTGTGTAGTGGTCGTGGCGATGATGTTACGTATCGGATTCATAGTCCGATGGTCTCGGGTTCAAATCCCGTCGTCGTCAAAGGTTTTTTTAATTGTTGGATGAATCAGCGGTGACTTGGAGCACTTCCCAATTGACAAGATGGCGATTGGGGAGTGTTCCATGTCATATGTCAAATTGTTCCATGTTCAGAGAGAGAAAGCGGCAACGTTGTGACGTCACAGCGTTGCAAGCTATCTCTCTCTGACACACTAGTCTATGCGTTTCTCTCTCTAACACATGGTTTGCCCTATTCTGGTAGTGGCGGCCCCATAGTTTAACTACTAAGTGAATATACCTACATCTTACACAGGTAGAATCCGAACCACAGCATTTATATCGACGTGGCAGAATCCATGAACTCGTTAATATAAAGATGTCAATAACAAAATGATTCATTTTCTCTACGAATTATCAAAAAATATTCACTTCCGGTTTATTAAAAAGCGACATATAGATAAACTAATGTTTTATTCGTGATCCCTATGACGTGTAGATTCCAAAAACAACAATTTCCGTTTTCACTTCCAGTTTCCATTTTTCCACTTAACATAGTGATGTGGGTACTCTGAGAGGAGGATTTTTCACTGACATTCCAAATATATCATCTCACCTATGTACAAAGTCTCAAGGTTCAAGAGATAATTATCAAAATAGATCGAAATAATGAAATAAGCAATGGAATCAATACACAATCTTTCTGAGTGTTGCTTTCCTGGCCGATCCAGCTTCTCGACAAATTATCACAAAATATCCACTTCCGGTTCATTAAAAAGCTATATAGAGAAAAACTAATAGAATATTCGTGACCCCCATGACGTGTAGATTCCAATAACATCAACTTCCCGTTTCACTTCCGGTTTCCATTTTTCTACTCAACATAGTCATGTGGGTACTCTGAGAGAAGGATTTTTCACGGACATTCTAAATATATCATTTTACCTATGTACAAAGTCTCAAGGTTAAAGAGATATCAATCAAAATTTATCGAAATAATGAAAAAAAATTATGTAAACAATTCACAATCTCTTCGTGTAATGATTTTCAGGTCGATCCAGCTTTTCGACGGATTATCAAAAAATATTCACTTCCGGTTTGTTAAAAAGCGACATAGGTAAAAACTAATGTTTTATTCGTGATCCCTATTACGTGTAGACTTCAAAAACATCAACTTCCTGTTTCACTTCCGGTTTCTATTTTGTCAGTAAACAGGGTCATGTGGGTACTCATCGAAAAGGATATTCCACGTACATTTCGAATATAATAACTTACCTATATGCAAAGTTCCAAGGTTTGCGAGATATCAATTAAAATTGATTGAAATAATGAAAGAATCAATCTCTTCGAGTTTTTCTTTTTTAGCCGATCCAGCTTCTCGACGAATTATCACGATATATTCACTTCCGGTTCATTAAAAAGCGATATAGAGAAAAACTAATGGTATATTCGAGACCCCCATGACGTGTAGACTTCAAAAACATCAACTTCCTGTTTCACTCAAGGTTTCCATTTTGTCAGTAATCAGGGTCATGTGAATACTCATCGAAAAGGATATTCCACGTACATTTCGAATATAATAACTTACTTATATGCAAAGTCCCAAGGTTTGCGAGATATCAATCAAAATTGATTGAAATAATGAAAGAAGCAATTAAATCAACACAATCTCGTCGAGATTTTCTTTTCTAGCCGATCCAGCTTCTCGAGGAATTATCACGATATATTCACTTCCGGTTCATTAAAAAGCGATATAGAGAAAAACTAATGGTATATTCGAGACCCCCATGACGTGTAGACTCCAAAAACAACAATTTTTCCGGTTTCACTTCTGGTTTCCATTTTGTCAGTAAACAGGGTCATGTGGGTACTCATTGAAAAGGACATTTCACGTACATTCCGAATATATTAACTTACCTATATACAAAGTCCCAAGGTTTGCGAGATATCAATCAAAATTCATCGACATATCAAAAAAACAATAAAAACTTTTCACCATCTCTTTGAGTACTGCTTTTCTAACCGATCTATCTCCTTGATGAATTATCGAAATATATCCTCTTCCAATTCGTAGAAAATAGAGATATAGGGAAAAAAATGAGATGTTAGTGATCTCCATAACGTTCAGACATCAAAACAACAACTTCCGGTTTCACTTCCGGTTACAATTTTTTCAGTAAACAGAGCCATGTGGGTACTCTGAGAGAAGTATTTCTCACGGACATCCCGAATATATCAACTTACCTATATGAAAAAACTCAAGGTTTGCGAGATATCGACGAAAATTGGTGAAATAATCAAAACAACACTGTTACACGCAAAAAAGTGCTATGAAGAGTCGATTTGAGTCCACAGTTAACTCATGTTTCTATCTTATTAATCAATATTCTAGTAGGAGACATAATTTTTGTACAACTCATATCAGGGAATGCCATTTACACCATTATGAAAACCTAGTAGGTGAAATGATAAATAGTAAATCGATAATCAATTTTGGAGTAATCGATAACAAATGGAATATGATCGTAACTCTCGCGGTGAATGTTTCAAGGTCATAGAGTTAATAAAATTTAAAAAAAAAGCTCTGATCAAGGTATTTTTATGAATTCCAAGGCTATATAACTATTAAGATAATATTATATTGGAACCAGGTACTTCAATCATTGATCTTCTCAAAATATATGTCTCGAAACAGAAATAATTCTCTTGATTCAGGATTGCACTTTCAGCATCGGCAACACATGGAATATTATCGGAAATATCGAGGTGGATATTTCAAGGACTAATAATTTTCGAAATTACAAAAACGGAGCTCTGATCAAGGTATGGTTATAAATTCCAAAGCTGTATAACTATTTAGATCACATTATATTGAAGCCCGATACTCCAATCATTATTCACCTTGAAAAATATGTCAAGAAACAAATATACTTTTCTATATTTGGGATCGCACTTTCAGCAAAGAGAATATGTGTCAACGTCTGCAGAAATCAATGCTTTCATTCACAATATTTTCGATAGCTCTAACGATGGAACAAACAGGCTGATAAAATACAGAGATGTAAAAACTATCTAGTATGGAAGAAATATACTGGGTGTATGAGAAATTACACTCAATATTTTCAATAGGTGTACGGTTCGAAATATACAAATGTTCTGACTGGTACAGGATGTATCAAGAATTAATGATGACGTTTGACGTTTGATAGGTATAATTCGATAGTTGATGCTCAACGACTGGAACTTGAGAGTCTTGGTCACGTGAGGGTGATATTATGATCAGTGACGAAAATAATTTGATATTGATGAATTATTGAAAATGTGTTCCTATATTTTGCGACATAGGGGAAAACGAATAATACATTTATGATCCCCATGATGAAAGATGCTCACATTCTTGGTTTTACTTCCGGTGTCATCATTTTTCCAGTGAACGGGGTTATATGGGTACTCCAGAAGAATGATTTTTCACGGACATTTCGAAAATTCAACTTGCATATATTTTGAGTCTAAAGGCTTGCGGGATATGAACCAAAACTGATATTAATTGATAAACATTCAAAACGATGACAAAGATTCATCAGACAAAGTTATAAAATTATCGAATACGATGATTCGCATGATAAATTTTCACACCTTCATTAAACGAGTAGAAAACATCGAAATTCATCACGCATACATCACCAATGCTTCGCATATGCGTCTTAAATACGTATAAAATTTTTGAATACGATGATTCGCATGATAAATTTTCACGCCTTCATTAAACGAGTAGAAAACATCAGAATGCATCGCGCATACATCACCCATGCGTCACATATGCGTCTAACATACGTCATGCAAACGTCACACATTCTTCGAAAATTTATCAAACAGCGTGTTAAAAACATAACAACGATTAATAACGAACTGACATCGCAAATCCAAAATGGTAGCTGTTAAAGTTTAGCATCTGGCATCTGACATTCGGTGTCCGACATTTGACGCTTGGCGTACTAAGATTTCTGTTGTTCACCAACTCAGAATTGTAGATACAAAAATAAACATAGGGCAATCATTGAAGAACATCAAAAACGTTGAAAAACATGACGCATGTGTCGTGCATACGTTGCGCATACGTCATACATACGTCGTGCAAACGTAGCGCCTACATCGGATATCCATAATACAACGTGTTCAAAACCTCGAAATGATAGAAAGCATGACAAGATATACATCACGCATTCATTATATAACGTTGAAAATTTTGAAAAAAACTCCATGCATGCGTCGTACGTACACCACGCAGACGTCGTGCCGTCGTCGGAAATCTACCAAACAACGTATAAGAACTTCAAAAACAATAAATAGCATGACGAAACGTCAGGCATGCGTCATATATATACTGCATCGACGTCGTGTCCTTGTCGAAAATCAATCAAACAACGTGTGAAAATGTTCAAAACGGTTTATAAATTTAATAAACATCACTCATTCATTGAAGAACGTCAAAAACTTTAAAAAAACATTACGCATGCGTCGTACAGTAGTCAAAAATGCGTCATAAAGTGAGCAAACATCGCGTCCTCTTCGAAAATCGACCTACAACGTGTGAAAACCTTGAAAATTATTAATAGCATTACAAGACGCATCCCAATCATTGAAAAAAAATCCACTACATGACGTATCCTATACCACCAATATCAAGATTGAGACCTAACCTAACCTCACCTCACCGAACGTTTCAGGATCGGCCTAACCTAACCTGACCTAACGTTTCATGACCTAATCTAAACTAACCTCTGAGGTTGAGACCTAACCTAACCTGAAAAACCGTCCCAGGACCTAACCCAACTTTACATCTCACGTACGTTTCAGACTTCACGTACGCCGCCAGACGTCGAATGTCAGACGCCGATCGTCAACTATAAAAAATTGGATGTTATACGTCAAACGTTAACTATCAGATGTCAGACGCCAAACTCCAGCAGCCCTAGTAAGCCTCTGTCATACTTCAAATATTATCCATCAATTTGGGGTCCATCAGTTTGGGGTTTTCACATGTGGTGGTTCGGATTACACTTGGCGATGATTATGTCATGCTTATCTTCTGTATTTCATTAAATGAATCGACAATAGAAGACATCTTTGTTAAATTCGCAGGTGGTCGATGATGATATCATAAATCACGACCATAATTCAAAGATTGCTATGATGTTGACGTTATCTCCCTGAATCAGCATGTTTATTACATCTCATATTCGATATGAAACTTCGCATTCCTTAGGACATCATGTGGAGATAAGCAACGCATTCATGAAATACCTTTGTTTTTCAGCTATTATACTTGAATCAGCATTATTCTCATATTTGATATGTCAAGATTCATCACGCAATAATAATTTCAAATCTATTGTTCTCGAATGTGGAGGAAAAGTATAGATAGATACATGAAATTGATCTCAGTCTGACAGTATTTTCACTAAGTCTATCATGTCAACATCAAGTCGAGATAGTGGTTATGTGAGTGTGTCAGAAGACGAGTTTGATTCAAATATCACCGAATCATCTTTCAATAGTGAGGAATATCATCGAGAATTAGATGGAGTATTGAAGATGTACGAAAATGCAGCCCGAGTCGAGAAACATTGCCTACTCTACACATTATTCCAGTTGAGAGCCTTCCAGGTAGGAGTGGGTTTGAGTCCAGCGAGGAAATTCAACTCATCTATAATTGTATCACAACCATACAAACCAAATAAACAATCTTTTTGTACAACGGAATGGAAAACTTTCACTGATTTACTGAAACAAGCATTGGACAATTTTTTTTACGAGAAGTTACCAACCCACCAAGATGAATATGAGCCAGTTACGTTTCCATATGGAGATTTCTGCAAAGTATCACAATTGGTGTTTGATGGTATCAAATGTCTACTCGTCAAAAAACATGATGTCGAGTTCCTTATCGATGTCGAGGATGCTACGCAGATCCTTCAAGTCTATCGAAGTGTAGTGGGCCATCGGGTGGTTTTACTGAAAAACATTAACTTCTGTATATTTTATAATAATATTTTGAATTCTGTATTCTCTGTAGCTCTGTATTCATTCTGTGAAATATCAAATGATTTTAGTTTAGTGAGTAATGCACTCAGGGAATATTTGTTCCTCCATAAAATGAATGAACTGAGATATTTGAATAATGCGTGAGAAATAAATATAAGAATCTATGATTCTTCGTTTTTATTTTTCCTCTAGGAATTATTATGTATTACTTTTACCAAATTTGAAAGATGAAAGTGGATTATTCTTCTATTTTTTATAAAATGATAATTGTTACCACCAGATCCATTCGATGAATTTGCGAATTTCTTGAAAACTTGAAAAGAAAAGTGTGACCTAACAAAAGATCCTCTTCCACATTCATGAAGCTTACTCGATCGAAAACCTAAGTCTAACGTCTTACGCACGTCTCAGACGTCGCGTATGATGTCAGGTTCTACGTCATGTATGACGTTAGGTTTGGTATTATTCCATTTACTACCATTCCTGAATTCATCATTATATTGATATTGAGGCTTTTCAACTAAGTGTATGGCTAATATAATGTTGTTGAATTGCAGTGACATTTCAATGGTGGGTCATAATTTTGACGGTATTAGAAGGTTTTGTAACTGTACCCATATAAAGATCGAATTTTATAACCTAAAATGACGATAATGGATTATGATTATGCTATTTCGATAATTCCAAATGATATTTGATAAATTAGATACACGGAAGAGAGAGAGAGGAGATTTGCTGTGGAGTTTGATGAAAGAGTATGGAAAGGACACGAGGTTGCTACCTGAAATCACATTCCCGACACTAAATGGTGATAATAAAATATGGTGTAGTCGAATTGCAGTGACATTTTCGACAATGGGTGCAGAATCCATAATCAAAATGGTCCCTCAATCAGTATCAGTAGAGTTGTTTATTTTATCGTCTACTATGAGATTTGTAATTTTTTATAGTTTTCATCATAAAAGAGTTCTATCGGACAATTGAAACTTGATTCCATATGAATAGTTATCCATTGTTTCTGATGTTCCTCCAAATTCACCAGTAGCCGTCCAATATTCACTATTTTGTGTTTCATCAATGCCTATGACTATTTACTGCAGTTTCTCATTTCATCATCGGATAATATCTTCGGAATCTTGATATTGGTGGTATTGAATACGTCATGTAGTGGATTTTTTTCAATGATTGGGATGCGTCTTGTAATGCTAATAATAATTTTCAAGGTTTTCACACGTTGTAGGTCGATTTTCGAAGAGGACGCGATGTTTGCTCGATTTATGACGCATTTTTGACTACTGTACGACGCATGCGTAATGTTTTTTCAAAGTTTCAGACGTTCTTCAATGAATGAGTGATGTTTATTAAATTTATAAACCGTTTTGAACATTTTCACACGTTGTTTGATTGATTTTTGATAAGGACACGACGTCGATGCAGTATATATATGACGCATGCCTGACGTTTCGTCATGCTTTTTATTGTTTTTGAAGTTCTTATACGTTGTTTGGTAGATTTCCGACGACGGCACGACGTCTGCGTGGTGTACGTACGACGCATGCATGGAGTTTTTTTCAAAATTTTCAACGTTATATAATGAATGCGTGATGTATATCTTTTCATGCTTTCTATCATTTCTAGGTTTTGAACACGTTGTATTATGGATTTTCGATGTAGGCGCTACGTTCACACGACGTATGTATGACGTATGCGCAAAGTATGCACGACACATGCGTCATGTTTTTTAACGTTTTTGATGTTCGTCAATGATTGCTCTATGTTTATTTTTGTATCTACAACTCTAAGTTGGTGAACAACAGAAATCTTAGTACGCCAAGCGTCAAATGTCGGACACCGAATGTCAGATGCCAGATGCTAAACTACCATATTGGATTTGCGATGTCAGTACGTTATTAATCGTTGTTATGTTTTTCACACGCTTTTTGATAGATTTTCGAAGAATGTGTGACGTTTGCATGACGTATGTTAGACGCATATGTGACGCATGGGTGATGTATGCGCGATGAATTTTGATGTTTTCTACTCGTTTAATGAAGGCGTGAGAATTTATCATGCGAATCATCGTATTCAAAAATTTTATACGTATTTTAGACGCATATGCGACGCATTGGTGATGTATGCGTGATGAATTTCGATGTTTTCTACTCGTTTAATGAAGGTGTGAAAATTTATCATGCGAATCATCGTATTCAAAAATTTTATAACTTTGTCTGATGAATCTTCGACGGATACATGACGTAAGCATGATATATGATAGACGTTTTATATTTGCGCGACATATGTGCGTTGTATTCGTAAGGTTTGTCATCGTTTTGAATGTTTATCAATTAATATCAGTTTTGGTTCATATCCCGCAAGCCTTTAGACTCAAAATATATGCAAGTTGAATTTTCGAAATGTCCGTGAAAAATCATTCTTCTGGAGTACCCATATAACCCCGTTAACTGGAAAAATGATGTCACCGGAAGTAAAACCAAGAATGTGAGCTTCTTTCATCATGGGGATCATAAATGTATTATTTGTTTTCCCCTATACGCATTTTCACGAAAATATAGGAACACATTTTCAATAATTCATCAATATTTAATTCTTTTCGTCACTAATCATAATATCACCCTCACGTGACAAAGACTCTCAAGTTCCAGTCGTTGAGCATCAACTATCAAATTATACCTATCAAACGTAAATCGTCATCATTGATTCTTGATACATCCTGTACCAGTCAGAACATTTGTATATTTCGAACCGTGAACCTATTGAAAATATTGAGTGTAATTTCTCATACACCCAGTATATTTCTTCCATACTAGATAGTTTTTACATCCCTGTATTTTATCAGCCTGTTGGTTCCATCGTTAGAGCTATCGAAAATATTGTGAATGAAAGCATTGATTTCTGCAGACGTTGACACATATTATCTTTGCTGAATGTGCGATTCCAAATATAGAAAAGTATATTTGTTTCTTGACATATTTTTCAAGGTGAATAATGATTGGAGTATCTGGCTTCAATATAATGTGATCTAAATAGTTATACAGCTTTGGAATTAATAACCATACCTTGATCAGAGCTCCGTTCTTGTAATTTGGAAAATTCTTAGTCCTTGAAATATTCACCTCGATATTTCCGATAATATTCCATGTGTTGCCAATGCTGAAAGTGCAATCCTGAATCAAGAAAATTATTTCTGTTTCGAGACATATATTTTGAGAAGATCAATAATTGAAGTACCTGGTTCCAATATAATATTATCTCAATAGTTATATAGCCTTGGAATTCATAAACATACCTTGATCAGAGTTTTTTTTTGAAATTTTATTAACTTTATGACCTTGAAACATTCACCGCGAGAGTTACGATCATATTCCATTTGTTATCGATTACTCCAAAATTGATTATCGATTTCCTATTTATCATTTCACCTACTAGGTTTTCATAATGGTGTAAATGGCATTCTCTGATATGAGTTGTACAAAAATTATGTCTCCTACTAGAATATTGATTAATAAGATAGGAACATGAGTTAACCGTGGACTCAAATCGACTCTTCATAGCACTTTCTTGCGTGTAACAGTGTTGTTTCGATTATTTCACCAATTCTCGTTGATATCTCGCAAACCTTGAGTTTTTTTATATAGGTAAGTTGATATATTCGGGATGTCCGTGAGAAATCCTTCTCTCAGAGTACCTACATGGCTCTGTTTACTGAAAAAATTGTAACCGGAAGTGAAACCGGAAGTTGTTGTTTTGATGTCCGAACGTTATGGAGATCACTAACATCTGATTTTTTCCCCTATCTCTATATTCTACGAATTGGATATATTTCGATAATTCATCAAGGAGATAGATCGGTTAGAAAAGCAGTACTCAGAGAGATGGTGAACAGTTTTTATTGTTTTTTCAATATTTCGATGAATTTTGATTGATATCTCGCAAACCTTGGGACTTTGTATATAGGTCAGTTAATATATTCGGAATGTACGTGAAATATCCTTTTCAATGAGTATCCACATGACCCTGTTTACTGACAAAATGGAAACCGGAAGTGAAACAGGAAGTTGATGTTTTTGAAGTCTACACGTCATAGGGGTCTCGAATATACCATTAGTTTTTCTCTATATCGCTTTTTAATGAACCGGAAGTGAATATATCGTGATAATTCCTCGAGAAGCTGGATCGGCTAGAAAAGAAAATCTCGACGAGATTGTGTTGATTTAATTGCTTCTTTCATTATTTCAATCAATTTTGATTGATATCTCGCAAACCTTGGGACTTTGCATATAGGTAAGTTATTATATTCGGAATGTACGTGAAATATCCTTTTCGATGAGTACCCACATGACCCTGTTTACTGACAAAATGACAACCTTGAGTGAAACAGGAAGTTGATGTTTTTGAAGTCTACACGTCATGGGGGTCTCGAATATACCATTAGTTTTTCTCTATATCGCTTTTTAATGAACCGGAAGTGAATATATCGTGATAATTCGTCGAGAAGCTGGATCGGCTAGAAAAGAAAAACTCGAAGAGATTGTGTTGATTTTCATTATTTCAATCAATTTTGATTGATATCTCGCAAACCTTGGGACTTTGCATATAGGTAAGTTATTATATTCGAAATGTACGTGGAATATCCTTTTCGATGAGTACCCACATGACCCTGTTTACTGACAAAATGGAAACCGGAAGTGAAACAGGAAGTTGATGTTTTTGAATTCTACACGTAATAGGGATCACGAATAAAACATTAGTTTTTCCCTATGTCGCTTTTTAACAAACCGGAAGTGAATAGTTTTTGATAATCCGTCGAAAAGCTGGATCGACCAGAAAATCATTACACGAAGAGATTGTGAATTGTTTACATAAATTTTTTTCATTATTTCGATAAATTTTGATTGATATCTCTTTAACCTTGAGACTTTGTACATAGGTAAAATGATATATTTAGAATGTCCGTGAAAAATCCTTCTCTCAGAGTACCCACATGACTATGTTGAGTAGAAAAATGGAAACCGGAAGTGAAACCGGAAGTTGATGTTATTGGAATCTACACGTCATGGGGGTCACGAATATTCCATTAGTTTTTCGCTATATAGCTTTTTAATGAACCGGAAGTGGATATTTTGTGATAATTTGTCGAGAAGCTGGATCGGCCAGGAAAGCAACACTCAGAAAGATTGCGTATTGATTCCATTGCTTATTTCATTATTTCGATCTATTTTGATAATTATCTCTTGAACCTTGAGACTTTGTACATATGTGAGATGATATATTTGGAATGTCAGTGAAAAATCCTCCTCTCAGAGTACCCACATTACTATGTATTGTGGAAAAATGGAAACTGGAAGTGAAAACAGAAATTGTTGTTTTTGGAATCTACACGTCATAGGGATCACGAATAAAACATTAGTTTATCTATATGTCGCTTTTTAATAAACCGGAAGTGAATATTTTTTGATAATTCGTAGAGAAAATGAATCATTTTGTTATTGACATCTTTATATTAACGAGTTCATGGATTCTGCCACGTCGATATAAATGCTGTGGTTCGGATTCTACCTGTGTGAGATGTAGGTATATTCACTTTATAACACGAAAATTACTAAACAGTTGGTAACCTTGAGATGTCGGGGGACATTTTGAAATGTTAACGTCATACGTCAAATGTCAGACGCCTAACTTCAGGCAGCCACACCCTGTCATACGTCAAACGTTATCCATCAATTTAAGGTATTCACACGTGGTGGTTCGGATTCTACTTGTGTAAGCTGTAGGTGCATTATAGTATATTTCCAGATATTTTCAAACGTCTGGCATCAATGCCTTTTTTTTTCAAACGTCTGGCAACAGTGTCAGTCGCTTTGTCGTCTCTTATCTTTATAACGTCACGCGAAATATTGTATCATGTTGAATCATCAATGGAATGCAGCGAACCTGACCTGGAATGCGATTATGTCTATCAATACACTGATATTTAATGAATGAATGAGCCATTGTTCGTTTCCCTGCTCCCCGCTTTCCGAGGTTGCTGCGTTCTCTTATCTTTGGGACGGATCTGCTCGACTTCGTCACGCTGTGCGATAACGTTGCATCGAAATTGACTGCAATTAAATTATATAGTGGTCATAGCTCTGTGGAAACGCATCGGACTCGTAATCTGGTGGTCTGGGGTTCAAATCCCGCCGATAGAAGAACTTTTTTAAATAAAATATGACGTCATTAGATGTTTCCGGATGCGTAGCGCTAAGGGGGCGCAGTCCTAAGGGGAGGTCAAGGGGGTATAGCAAAAACCTAAGATGGCTAAGGGGGTACAACGAAGACCTGAGGGGGGCCAAGGGGGTACAGTGGAGACCTGAGGGGGGCCAAGGGGGTACAGCGGAGGCCTAAGGGGGTCAAGGGGCCGATATCTTATCCCATGTTGCAAGCAGGATACATAACCTCAAGAATAACTTGAATTTTGCACCAAAAAAGTGGGTGGGGCTATGACGGGGGCGCAGTCCTAATGGGGGTCAAGGGGGTATAGCAAAAACCTAAGAAGCTAAGGGGGTACAGCGAAGACCTGAGGGGGGCCAAGGAAGTACAGTGGAGGCCTAAGGGGGTTAGGCGGGGGGTATGGAGGCTTCTGATTGGTCGGGTAGTCTATGGAAAACTTGACAGATGACACAGCGGCATGGAACACTTGACAGTTGATACAGCGGCATGGAACACTAAACTGTAGACATATAACAGTTGACATATGACAGTTGACATATGGCAGTTGACATATGACAGTTGTCCCATGGCGGCCATCTCTGATGACGTCAGCAAAATTTGAATCTCCCGCCTTTATGGCGGCCATCTTGGTCTGGTACCCGCCTAGGTGCACTACTATCGTATCTGGGTTGTATTCGATTATGTTTATATAGTGATACTCATCAGGTAACTTTTCTTCCGTTATACATACGAGCGACTGAATTGAACAGAAGGTTGAATGGATAGACTGAACAATTATCGTATCTGGTGTTGTATTCGATTATATCGTGATGATGTTTATATAGTTATACTCACCAGGTACCTTTTCTTCCGTTATACATACGAGCAACCGAATCGAACATAAGGTTGAATGGATAGATTGAACAATCATCGTATCTGGGTTGTATTCGATTATGTTCATATAGTTATACTCACCAGGTAACTGATCTTCCGTTATACATACGAGCGACTGAATTGAACAGAAAGTTGAATGGATAGACCTAACAATGATCGTATCTGGGGTTGTATTCGATTATATCGTGATGATGTTTATATAGTTATACTCACCAGGTAACTGTTCTCCAGTTATACATAAGAGCGACTGAACTGAACAGAAGGTTGAATGGATAGACTGAACAATCATCGTATCTGGGTTGTATCCGATTATTTCGTGATGATTATTATATATTATGTCTAACCAGGTAACATACATACGAGCAACCGAATCGAACAGAAGGTTGAATGGATAGTATCTGGGTTGTATTCGATTATGATGTTATGCTGTGTATATAGTTATACACACTAGGTGACGGTATTCCCGTTTTACATACGAGCGACCGAAACGAACAGAAAGTTGAATGGATAGACTGAACAATCAATGTATCTGGATGGTATCCGATTATATCGCAATACTGTATATATAGTGATACTTACCAGGTGACGGTACTTCCGTTACACATACTAGCGACTGAATCGAACAGAAGGTTAAATGGTTAGACGAAACGATAATTGTATCTGAGTTGTATTCGATGATATCTTAATGATGTTTATATAGCAATACCCACCAGGTAACTGTCCTTCCGTTTTACATACAAGCGACCGAATCGAGCAGAAGGTTGAATGGATAGATTGAACAATCATCGTATCTGAGTTGTATTCGATTATGTTTATATAGTTATACTCACCAGGTATCTGTTCTTCCGTTATACATACGAGCAACCGAATCGAACATAAGGTTGAATGGATAGATTGAACGATCATCGTATCTGGGTTGTATTCGATTATGTTTATATAGTTATACTCACCAGGTAACTGTTCTTCCGTTATACATACGAGCAACTGAATTGAACAGATAGTTGGATGGATAGACTAAACAATGATCGTATCGTTTATATAGTTATACTCACCAGGTAACTGTTCTTCCGTTATACATACAAGCGACTGAATTGAACAGAAGGTTAAATGGTTAGACGAAACGATAATTGTATCTGAGTTGTATTCGATGATATCGTGATGATGTTTATATAGCAATACTCACCAGGTAACTGTTCTTCCGTTTTACATACAAGCGACCGAATCGAGCAGAAGGTTAAATGGATAGATTGAACAATCATCGTATCGTTTATATAGTTATACTCACCAGGTAACTGTTCTTCCGTTATACATACGAGCGACTGAATTGAACAGAAGGTTGAATGGATACACTGAACAATCATCGTATCTGGGTTGTATTCGATTATGTCGTGATGATTATCATATAGTATGTCTATCCAGGTAACAGTTCTTCCGTTATACATACGAGCAACCGAATCGAACATAAGGTTGAATGGATAGACACATATTCTCTTTGCTGAATGTGCGATTCCAAATATAGAAAAGTATATTTGTTTCTTGACATATTTTTCAAGGTGAATAATGATTGGAGTATCTGGCTTCAATATAATGTGATCTAAATAGTTATACAGCTTTGGAATTTATAACCATACCTTGATCAGAGCTCCGTTTTTGTAATTTGGAAAATTCTTAGTCGTTGAAATATTCACCTCGATATTTCCGATAATATTCCATGTGTTGCCAATGCTGAAAGTGCAATCCTGAATCAAGAAAATTATTTCTGTTTCGAGACATATATTTTGAGAAGATCAATAATTGAAGTACCTGGTTCCAATATAATATTATCTCAATAGTTATATAGCCTTGGAATTCATAAACATACCTTGATCAGAGTTTTTTTTTTGAAATTTTATTAACTTTATGACCTTGAAACATTCACCGCGAGAGTTACGATCATATTCCATTTGTTATCGATTACTCCAAAATCGATTATCGATTTCCTATTTATCATTTTACCTACTAGGTTTTCATAATGGTGTAAATGGCATTCTCTGATATGAGTTGTACAAAAATTATGTCTCCTACTAGAATATTGATTAATAAGATAGGAACATGAGTTAATCGTGGACTCAAATCGACTCTTCATAGCACTTTCTTGCGTGTAACAGTGTTGTTTCGATTATTTCACCAATTCTCGTTGATATCTCGCAAACCTTGAGTTTTTTTATATAGGTAAGTTGATATATTCGGGATGTCCGTGAGAAATCCTTCTCTCAGAGTACCTACATGACTCTGTTTACTAAAAAAATGGTAACCGGAAGTGAAACCGGAAGTTGTTGTTTTGATGTCCGAACGTTATGGAGATCACTAACATCTCATTTTTTTCCCTATCTCTATTTTCTACGAATTGGAAGAGGATATATTTCGATAATTCATCAAGGAGATAGATCGGTTAGAAAAGCAGTACTCAGAGAGATGGTGAACAGATTTTATTGTTTTTTTAATATTTCGATGAATTTTGATTGATATCTCGCAAACCTTGGGACTTTGTATATAGGTAAGTTAATATATTCGAAATGTACGTGAAATATCCTTTTCAATGAGTATCCACATGACCCTGTTTACTGACAAAATGGAAACCGGATGTGAAACCGGAAGTTGTTGTTTTTGGAGTCTACACGTCATAGGGGTCTCGAATATACCATTAGTTTTCCTCTATATCGCTTTTTAATGAACCGGAAGTGAATATATCGTGATAATTCGTCGAGAAGCTGGATCGGCTAGAAAAGAAAAACTCGAAGAGATTGTGTTGATTTAATTGCTTCTTTCATTATTTCAATCAATTTTGATTGATATCTCGCGAACCTTGGGACTTTGCATATAGGTGAGTTATTATATTCGAAATGTACGTGAAATATCCTTTTCGATGAGTACCCACATGACCCTGTTTACTGACAAAATGGAAACCGGAAGTGAAACAGGAAGTTGTTGTTTTGATGTCCGAACGTTATGGAGATCACTAACATCTCATTTTTTCCCCTATCTCTATATTCTACGAATTGGATATATTTCGATAATTCATCAAGGAGATAGATCGGTTAGTAAAGCAGTACTCAGAGAGATGGTGAACAGTTTTTATTGTTTTTTCAATATTTCGATGATTTTTGATTGATATCTCGCAAACCTTGGGACTTTGTATATAGGTAAGTTAATATATTCGGAATGTACGTGAAATATCCTTTTCAATGAGTATCCACATGACCCTGTTTACTGACAAAATGGAAACCGGAAGTGAAACAGGAAGTTGATGTTTTTGAAGTCTACACGTCATAGGGGTCTCGAATATACCATTAGTTTTCCTCTATATCGCTTTTTAATGAACCGGAAGTGAATATATCGTGATTATTCGTCGAGAAGCTGGATCGGCTAGAAAAGAAAAACTCGAAGAGATTGTGTTGATTTAATTGCTTCTTTAATTATTTCAATCAATTTTGATTGATATCTCGCAAACCTTGGGACTTTGCATATAGGTAAGTTATTATATTCGAAATGTACGTGAAATATCCTTTTCGATGAGTACCCACATGACCCTGTTTACTGACAAAATGGAAACCTTGAGTGAAACAGGAAGTTGATGTTTTTGAAGTCTACACGTCATGGGGGTCTCGAATATACCATTAGTTTTTCTCTATATCGCTTTTTAATGAACCGGAAGTGAATATATCGTGATAATTCGTCGAGAAGCTGGATCGGCTAGAAAAGAATAACTCGAAGAGATTGTGTTGATTTTCATTATTTCAATCAATTTTGATTGATATCTCGCAAACCTTGGGACTTTGCATATAGGTAAGTTATTATATTCGAAATGTACGTGGAATATCCTTTTCGATGAGTACCCACATGACCCTGTTTACTGACAAAATGGAAACCGGAAGTGAAACAGGAAGTTGATGTTTTTGAATTCTACACGTAATAGGGATCACGAATAAAACATTAGTTTTTCCCTATGTCGCTTTTTAACAAACCGGAAGTGAATAGTTTTTGATAATCCGTCGAAAAGCTGGATCGACCAGAAAATCATTACACGAAGAGATTGTGAATTGTTTACATAAATTTTTTTCATTATTTCGATAAATTTTGATTGATATCTCTTTAACCTTGAGACTTTGTACATAGGTAAAATGATATATTTAGAATGTCCGTGAAAAATCCTTCTCTCAGAGTACCCACATGACTATGTTGAGTAGAAAAATGGAAACCGGAAGTGAAACCGGAAGTTGATGTTATTGGAATCTACACGTCATGGGGGTCACGAATATTCCATTAGTTTTTCGCTATATAGCTTTTTAATGAACCGGAAGTGGATATTTTGTGATAATTTGTCGAGAAGCTGGATCGGCCAGGAAAGCAACACTCAGAAAGATTGCGTATTGATTCCATTGCTTATTTCATTATTTCGATCTATTTTGATAATTATCTCTTGAGCCTTGAGACTTTGTACATATGTGAGATGATATATTTGGAATGTCAGTGAAAAATCCTCCTCTCAGAGTACCCACATTACTATGTATTGTGGAAAAATGGAAACTGGAAGTGAAAACAGAAATTGTTGTTTTTGGAATCTACACGTCATAGGGATCACGAATAAAACATTAGTTTATCTATATGTCGCTTTTTAATAAACCGGAAGTGAATATTTTTTGATAATTCGTAGAGAAAATGAATCATTTTGTTATTGACATCTTTATATTAACGAGTTCATGGATTCTGCCACGTCGATATAAATGCTGTGGTTCGGATTCTACCTGTGTGAGATGTAGGTATATTCACTTTATAACACGAAAATTACTAAACAGTTGGTAACCTTGAGATGTCGGGGGACATTTTGAAATGTTAACGTCATACGTCAAATGTCAGACGCCTAACTTCAGGCAGCCACACCCTGTCATACGTCAAACGTTATCCATCAATTTAAGGTATTCACACGTGGTGGTTCGGATTCTACTTGTGTAAGCTGTAGGTGCATTATAGTATATTTCCAGATATTTTCAAACGTCTGGCATCAATGCCTTATTTTTTCAAACGTCTGGCAACAGTGTCAGTCGCTTTGTCGTCTCTTATCTTTATAACGTCACGCGAAATATTGTATCATGTTGAATCATCAATGGAATGCAGCGAACCTGACCTGGAATGCGATTATGTCTATCAATACACTGATATTTAATGAATGAATGAGCCATTGTTCGTTTCCCTGCTCCCCGCTTTCCGAGGTTGCTGCGTTCTCTTATCTTTGGGACGGATCTGCTCGACTTCGTCACGCTGTGCGATAACGTTGCATCGACATTGACTGCAATTAAATTATATAGTGGTCATAGCTCTGTGGAAACGCATCGGACTCGTAATCTGGTGGTCTGGGGTTCAAATCCCGCCGATAGAAGAACTTTTTTAAATAAAATATGACGCCATTAGATGTTTCCGGATGCGTAGCGCTAAGGGGGCGCAGTCCTAAGGGGAGGTCAAGGGGGTATAGCAAAAACCTAAGATGGCTAAGGGGGTACAACGAAGACCTGAGGGGGGCCAAGGGGGTACAGTGGAGACCTGAGGGGGGCCAAGGGGGTACAGCGGAGGCCTAAGGGGGTCAAGGGGCCGATATCTTATCCCATGTTGCAAGCAGGATACATAACCTCAAGAATAACTTGAATTTTGCACCAAAAAAGTGGGTGGGGCTATGACGGGGGCGCAGTCCTAATAGGGGTCAAGGGGGTATAGCAAAAACCTAAGAAGCTAAGGGGGTACAGCGAAGACTTGAGGGGGGCCAAGGAAGTACAGTGGAGGCCTAAGGGGGTTAGGCGGGGGGTATGGAGGCTTCTGATTGGTCGGGTAGTCTATGGAAAACTTGACAGATGACACAGCGGCATGGAACACTTGACAGTTGATACAGCGGCATGGAACACTAAACTGTAGACATATAACAGTTGACATATGACAGTTGACATATGGCAGTTGACATATGACAGTTGTCCCATGGCAACCATCTCTGATGACGTCAGCAAAATTTGAATCTCCCGCCTTTATGGCGGCCATCTTGGTCTGGTACCCGCCTAGGTGCACTACTATCGTATCTGGGTTGTATTCGATTATGTTTATATAGTGATACTCATCAGGTAACTTTTCTTCCGTTATACATACGAGCGACTGAATTGAACAGAAGGTTGAATGGATAGACTAAACAATTATCGTATCTGGTGTTGTATTCGATTATATCGTGATGATGTTTATATAGTTATACTCACCAGGTACCTGTTCTTCCGTTATACATACGAGCAACCGAATCGAACATAAGGTTGAATGGATAGATTGAACAATCATCGTATCTGGGTTGTATTCGAGTATGTTCATATAGTTATACTCACCAGGTAACTGTTCTTCCGTTATACATACGAGCGACTGAATTGAACAGAAAGTTGAATGGATAGACCTAACAATGATCGTATCTGGGGTTGTATTCGATTATATCGTGATGATGTTTATATAGTTATACTCACCAGGTAACTGTTCTCCAGTTATACATAAGAGCAACTGAACTGAACAGAAGGTTGAATGGATAGACTGAAAAATCATCGTATCTGGGTTGTATCCGATTATTTCGTGATGATTATTATATATTATGTCTAACCAGGTAACATACATACGAGCAACCGAATCGAACAGAAGGTTGAATGGATAGTATCTGGGTTGTATTCGATTATGATGTTATGCTGTGTATATAGTTATACACACTAGGTGACGGTATTCCCGTTTTACATACGAGCGACCGAAACGAACAGAAAGTTGAATGGATAGACTGAACAATCAATGTATCTGGATGGTATCCGATTATATCGCAATACTGTATATATAGTGAAACTTACCAGGTGACGGTACTTCCGTTACACATACTAGCGACTGAATCGAACAGAAGGTTAAATGGTTAGACGAAACGATAATTGTATCTGAGTTGTATTCGATGATATCTTAATGATGTTTATATAGCAATACCCACCAGGTAACTGTCCTTCCGTTTTACATACAAGCGACCGAATCGAGCAGAAGGTTGAATGGATAGATTGAACAATCATCGTATCTGAGTTGTATTCGATTATGTTTATATAGTTATACTCACCAGGTATCTGTTCTTCCGTTATACATACGAGCAACCGAATCGAACATAAGGTTGAATGGATAGATTGAACGATCATCGTATCTGGGTTGTATTCGATTATGTTTATATAGTTATACTCACCAGGTAACTGTTCTTCCGTTATACATACGAGCAACTGAATTGAACAGATAGTTGGATGGATAGACTAAACAATGATCGTATCGTTTATATGGTTATACTCACCAGGTAACTGTTCTTCCGTTATACATACAAGCGACTGAATTGAACAGAAGGTTAAATGGTTAGACGAAACGATAATTGTATCTGAGTTGTATTCGATGATATCGTGATGATGTTTATATAGCAATACTCACCAGGTAACTGTTCTTCCGTTTTACATACAAGCGACCGAATCGAGCAGAAGGTTAAATGGATAGATTGAACAATCATCGTATCGTTTATATAGTTATACTCACCAGGTAACTGTTCTTCCGTTATACATACGAGCGACTGAATTGAACAGAAGGTTGAATGGATACACTGAACAATCATCGTATCTGGGTTGTATTCGATTATGTCGTGATGATTATCATATAGTATGTCTATCCAGGTAACAGTTCTTCCGTTATACATACGAGCAACCGAATCGAACATAAGGTTGAATGGATAGATAGAACAATCATTGTATCTGGGTTGTATCCGAATATATCGTTATGCTGTATATTTAGTTAAGCCTACCATGTAACAGTTCTTTCGTTACACATACGAGCGTCTGAATCGAACATAAGGTTGGATGGTTAGACGGAACGACGATTGTAACTGAGTTGTTATCGATTATATCGTGGTGATGTTTATATAGTAATACTCACCAGGTGACTGTTCTTGCGTTATACATACGAGCGACCGATTCGAACAGAAGGTTGGATGGATAGACGGAATGATCATTGTATCTTAGTTGTATTCGATTATATCGTGATGACGTTCATATAGAAATACTCACCAGGTTACTGTTTGTTCAGACTATCCATTCAACTTTCTGTTCGTTTCGGTCGCTCGTATGTAAAACGGGAATACCGTCACCTAGTGTGTATAACTATATACACAGCATAACATCATAATCGAATACAACCCAGATACAATCCTTTCAACCTTCTGTTCGATTCGGTTGCTCGTAAGTATAACGAAAGAATAGTTATACTCACCAGGTAACTGTTTCGTTATACTTAAGAGCAACCGAATCGAACAAAAGGTTGAATGGATAGTATCTGGGTTGTATTCGATTATGATGTTATGCTGTGTATATAGTTATACACACTAGGTGACGGTATTCCCGTTTTACATACGAGCGACCGAAACGAACAGAAAGTTGAATGGATAGTCTGAACAATCAATGTATCTGGGTGGTATCCGATTATATCGCAATACTGTATATATAGTGATACTTACCAGGTGACGGTACTTCCGTTACACATACTAGCGACTGAATCGAACAGAAGGTTAAATGGTTAGACGAAACGATAATTGTATCTGTGTTGTATTCGATGATATCGTGATGATGTTTATCTCATACTCATCAGGTAACTGTTCTTTCGTTTTACATACAAGCGACCGAATCGAGCAGAAGGTTAAATGGATAGACTGAACAATCATCGTATCTGGGTTGTATTCGATTATGTCGTGATGATTATCATATAGTATGTCTATCCAGGTAACAGTTCTTCCGTTATACATACGAGCAACCGAATCGAACATAAGGTTGAATGGATAGATAGAACAATCATTGTATCTGGGTTGTATCCGAATATATCGTTATGCTGTATATTTAGTTAAGCCTACCATGTAACAGTTCTTTCGTTACACATACGAGCGTCTGAATCGAACATAAGGTTGGATGGTTAGACGGAACGACGATTGTAACTGAGTTGTTATCGATTATATCGTGGTGATGTTTATATAGTAATACTCACCAGGTGACTGTTCTTGCGTTATACATACGAGCGACCGATTCGAACAGAAGGTTGGATGGATAGACGGAATGATCATTGTATCTTAGTTGTATTCGATTATATCGTGATGACGTTCATATAGAAATACTCACCAGGTTACTGTTTGTTCAGACTATCCATTCAACTTTCTGTTCGTTTCGGTCGCTCGTATGTAAAACGGGAATACCGTCACCTAGTGTGTATAACTATATACACAGCATAACATCATAATCGAATACAACCCAGATACAATCCTTTCAACCTTCTGTTCGATTCGGTTGCTCGTAAGTATAACGAAAGAATAGTTATACTCACCAGGTAACTGTTTCGTTATACTTACGAGCAACCGAATCGAACAAAAGGTTGAATGGATAGTATCTGGGTTGTATTCGATTATGATGTTATGCTGTGTATATAGTTATACACACTAGGTGACGGTATTCCCGTTTTACATACGAGCGACCGAAACGAACAGAAAGTTGAATGGATAGTCTGAACAATCAATGTATCTGGGTGGTATCCGATTATATCGCAATACTGTATATATAGTGATACTTACCAGGTGACGGTACTTCCGTTACACATACTAGCGACTGAATCGAACAGAAGGTTAAATGGTTAGACGAAACGATAATTGTATCTGTGTTGTATTCGATGATATCGTGATGATGTTTATATAGCAATACTCATCAGGTAACTGTTCTTTCGTTTTACATTCAAGCGACCGAATCGAGCAGAAGGTTAAATGGATAGACTGAACAATCATCGTATCTGGGTTGTATTCGATTATGTCGTGATGATTATCATATAGTATGTCTATCCAGGTAACAGTTCTTCCGTTATACATACGAGCAACCGAATCGAACATAAGGTTGAATGGATAGATAGAACAATCATTGTATCTGGGTTGTATCCGAATATATCGTTATGCTGTATATTTAGTTAAGCCTACCATGTAACAGTTCTTTCGTTACACATACGAGCGTCTGAATCGAACATAAGGTTGGATGGTTAGACGGAACGACGATTGTAACTGAGTTGTTATCGATTATATCGTGGTGATGTTTATATAGTAATACTCACCAGGTGACTGTTCTTGCGTTATACATACGAGCGACCGATTCGAACAGAAGGTTGGATGGATAGACGGAATGATCATTGTATCTTAGTTGTATTCGATTATATCGTGATGACGTTCATATAGAAATACTCACCAGGTTACTGTTTGTTCAGACTATCCATTCAACTTTCTGTTCGTTTCGGTCGCTCGTATGTAAAACGGGAATACCGTCACCTAGTGTGTATAACTATATACACAGCATAACATCATAATCGAATACAACCCAGATACAATCCTTTCAACCTTCTGTTCGATTCGGTTGCTCGTAAGTATAACGAAAGAATAGTTATACTCACCAGGTAACTGTTTCGTTATACTTACGAGCAACCGAATCGAACAAAAGGTTGAATGGATAGTATCTGGGTTGTATTCGATTATGATGTTATGCTGTGTATATAGTTATACACACTAGGTGACGGTATTCTCGTTTTACATACGAGCGACCGAAACGAACAGAAAGTTGAATGGATAGTCTGAACAATCAATGTATCTGGGTGGTATCCGATTATATCGCAATACTGTATGTATAGTGATACTTACCAGGTGACGGTACTTCCGTTACACATACTAGCGACTGAATCGAACAGAAGGTTAAATGGTTAGACGAAACGATAATTGTATCTGTGTTGTATTCGATGATATCGTGATGATGTTTATATAGCAATACTCGGAGTTCGAGCTGATCGTTGTTCGGTTTCGGACGTGTTTCGCTCTCGCTACAGATTTATTCAAATACATTCAAATCTATCAGTGAAAATTCATATATAATCAATTCAAAGTTGAACATTGTCACACAAGTAGAATTTTGTGATGGATATTTGAGAAAAAGTGTCTGTGTGTATCAAATATCTACTGAAAAACTGCAAAATACACCAAATCAATTTCGAATCTACATCACAGTGCAGCAGCAAAAAGCGGCCGCTGTTTTTGTGCGATAATTTCAGTAAGCTACTTTTTTGAATACCATCTGTTTTGTCCGATTGATTGGAATTTCCTTAAGGTCATTGAACCATATACAATGACAGACAACTCAGAAACTGCAGAAACCGCAGAAACTACGCAAATAGGACTTCAACTTCGAATAATAATGACGCAATTAAACAAACTCGCTGATAATGTCACTGATATCCGCAATATTCTGATAGCACAGGATCAAAAGCTTGAAGCCTGTATCAACAGGGTAGCTTCACTGGAGGCTGACACTCAAGGGCTATATAACAAAATGCGTGAAATTGAGTGCACAGTACAAACCGAGGTACAAACTTTTCACCACGAGGATATATTTACGGAGGTCAAAATGCGCCTCGAACGAGAAAATAATATAATAATATTCGGGATGGAGGAATGTCTAGAAACCGAGTCGATGGTGAGAAACCTCATAAAAGATATCGCATCACCCCAGATTCCAAAAATAAATAGTATTACTAGGCTTGGTAAGCCTGACACAAGCAAATCACGACCTATAAAAGTGGAACTTCAAGATAAATTTGATGTTTTGAACCTACTGAAAAACAAACAAAAAATGAAGCCCGATAAGTATGCACACCTCAAGATGAAAAGAGATATGACACCCAAACAACAAAAAGAGCTTGCGGATATCTATACTGAGCTCAATAAACGAAAAGCAGAGGGCGAGGAAAATATATATGTGAAATTTGTAAAGAACAAACCCCAAATTGTCCAGTCGAAGATAAATAATAAAGTTCGAGGCAAGAGAAACCGTGATGAAGATACATCTCCCAAACTAAATGCACCCAAGATCAACCGATTCAACGAATCTTCAAAAAACTTGAAAAAATAATTTTTTGGAACGTCCAGGGATTCCGCAACCTTTCTAGTTTCTTAGAAGAAGTGCCCTGTGAATTTGATATTTTATGTTTATGTGAAACGTGGATGAGTGAACCATCTATACCAAATTCTATGGCTTCCGACTACAACATCTATTCATCGCCCGCTGTAAGGGAGAAATCAAGAGGGAGGGCAAGTGGAGGCCTGGCTATTATTGTAAGGAAGATATATTCTGTTAAACTCTTAGACATTTCTCCTTGGTGGCTGGTCTGTCTGCTCAAACAAAAGCAATTTGATCTTATAATTTGTGTAACTTACTTCAGGCCCTCGAATGATATTGATGAACTTCTCGAAATGTTTCAAATATCTCTAAGATGCATTTGTGAAAAATATTGTAACTGTACGATCATATTGCTAGGTGATTTTAATTGTAGAATTGGCGAAATATCAACCATACCCGAACAAATACTGGAAAATACGGTTCTATTCCCTAACATGATGAGTTTAGACAAAACATTGAACACAAGGGGTCGGAACTCATTGACTTCATGCTTTGCAACAATTTCGCGCTCATTAACGGTTCTATCAATTCAGATAGACCAGCAAATTATACGTTCTCCAATTCCTTGGGACAAAGCGTCATTGATTTATGCTTCTGTAACTACGAAAAATTAGAGGTAATCAGTAGCCTGGAGGTTATGATCTGCACATGTTTTTCGGACCATTTTCCAATATGTCTTACGCTGAACTCAAGGAATATAGTCATCAATGCAGATTGTACACATTCTCAGAAACATCCGTCCACTAAACTAGCTTGGAACGATAATTTAGCAATTGAATATAAAAAACAAATCAAAAATTCACCCAATGTAATATATACTCATGATAGCAATCAAGCTTATATAAACCTCGTCGAAACTATTTGGAATACTGCTAAGAATGTAAATCTATTGAGGCACAACAAGTTTCCATCGAAAACTTTCAAAAATAAACCATGGTTTGACTTAGAATGCAACTTTGCTAAAAAACGTACCAAAGAATGTCTGGTTTTATGCAGAAAAAATGGTTTCGACGAGCCGTACAAAACAAATTATATATCAACAAAGAAAGAATATAAGACTATTACAAAACGTAAGAAACATGATTATGAAAAACTCATTATTTCAAAGCTCAGCAACACAAGAAACCAAGGGGAATTTTGGAAGACTTTAAATAAATTTAGGCATGTTCAAAGCGATTGCTGCATCACAATTGAAAGATGGGAAGATTTTTACGATACTATAGCCATTCCAAAACTTTCGATTTGTGCAAACTTTTTCGATGCGCGACATTTCTTTTTAGACTCGACAATTTCTCTTTTGGAGATAAACAATTGTTTACAAAGGTGCAAAAATGGCAAATCCCCAGGTCGCGACGGAATTACTTACGAATTTTTAAAAAATCTTCCTCAAAACTGGCTGCTTTACCTATGCGCTTTGTATAATAGATTATTAGAAACTGAGATTATCCCTATAGGCTGGCACGAGACGGTAATGACGATGTTACACAAAAAAGGTGCGAAAGACAACCCAGAAAATTACAGCGGAATTGCTCTAATTAATACCCCCGCTAAACTATTCACCCTCATTTTAATGAATAGACTGTCACATTGGTGCGAATCTAACGAAATCTTACCCGAATGTCAATCTGGGTTCAGAGCAGGAAGAGGCTGTATCGATAATGCTTTTATATTGAATTCTGTGCTGCAAATTCATCTGAGACTGAAGGGCAGAAAAATATATTGTGCTTTCGTAGATTTCAAGCGGGCCTTTGATTCAGTATGCCATAGCCTCCTCTGGTTCAAACTTTACAACCTAGGAATTAGCTCAAAACTCATCCGCATTATTAAAAACATGTACGATAAAGCAACAATGTGCGTCAAAGTGAATAATGAATACAGTAAACAATACGATATCGCAGAAGGGGTTCTCCAAGGTGAGTCTCTAAGCCCATTACTTTTCTCACTTTTTATTTCTGACATCAATGAGTTCTTCGTATCCCAAGGTGCAACAGGTGTTAACATAGATGGTAAGCATAATGCGATGTTACTATTATATGCAGATGACCTAATCATCCTGAGTGACTCACAATCTGACCTATCAAAAAAACTCAAGATCCTAGAATTATATTCAGCCTAAAACAAATTAACAGTTAATATCCAAAAAACTAAGATCATGATTTTTGCCAGAGGCGGTTACAATAAGTCATATCAAACGAAATTTTATTATAGCGGGGAGCCACTCGAAGTGGTAAAAAAAATTTCCTATTTAGGAATTGAATATTCGTCATCTGCACTTTTTCTAGAAATGTCCAAATCCACATCAGTGAAAGCTAATCAAGCTATTGGTTCAGTTATGAATTTAATGAGTCACTCAAAGATGAACAGCTGGGAATCGCGCATAAAATTATACGACTCTATTGTACTTTCCTCTTTATCTTACGGTATAGGCCTTTGGGGATTACGGTACGAACACATAATTGAACGCACCCAGGTTGGTTTTTTTAAAAGATTACTATGCTTAGCGAAAACCACCCCCGACTACGTAATACGTCTTGAAGCCTCCGTCAGTAAAATAAGTTTTACAATTTTAAAATCAGCCATTTCTTGGATCAATCATATGAAAACTTTAGATAGCTCCAGATTACCAAAAATATGTTTTCAAAGACTCATCGCTCTAGATAACGTTGACCCTAAATATAACTGGTGTCTGCAAGTTAAAGAGTACTTTGCAATGGCAGGGCAAGTAGATAAATGGCAAGATTTTTTGAACTTTACCTCTAAACAATTGACCGAATCCATATTAACCGCTTTCAAAGACAAACTTTTGAGTGAGGACTTGCGCAGATTAAGTTTATCCACATATCCCTTGATTTACCAAAAACTCTCCCTACGAGTGAATACACAGAACTATTTAACTGCTTCACTTCCAATACATATTGTAAAGATTTTAGCACAGCTCAGGACATGCAACAATAAATCTTTGAAGTTTACATTCAGTGGTTCGATTCATTTTATAAACACTGAAGAACTTTGCACGATATGTAATATGAAAAGAAACGAGTCATTAGTTCATATACTATTCGAGTGTCCTATATACGAAGGTATACGGGCCTCAAATATCTTTTTAGATATAAGAAACCTGAACGATTTAATATACGTTTTGAATTATGGTCCGCTTATCTCTCTGAAACATCTGGTTTTCGCGATAATGAACATGCTTAAATTAAGATCATTTATAATCAACGAATAATACTAAAAGTCTCTGATAGTTGCTTAATATATGTTTTGCTGTGCCTACTAGATTTGGTTTGTATTTCCTATATTTAATTTGATTTTTTTTCCTCTTCTCAATTTTACATTTGTTATATCTATGTATTTTCTATCACTTGAAAAAACTGTTTTTTGCGCTGTGCGTGTGATGAATCACCATGTAACACTACTGTGAAATTTGCTCAAGCTCAAACCCTTGTAATAAGAATTGTAATTCTTTTATATACAATAAAGTATCTATCTATCTATCTATCATCTATCTATCTATAGCAATACTCATCAGGTAACTGTTCTTTCGTTTTACATACAAGCGACCGAATCGAGCAGAAGGTTAAATGGATAGATTGAACAATCATCGTATCTGGGTTGTATTCGGTATATAGTTATACTCACCAGGTAACTGTTCTTCCGTTATACATACGAGCGACTGAATTGAACAGAAGGTTGAATGGATAGACCAAACAATAATCGTATCTGGGGTTGTATTCGATTGAATCGTGATGATGTTTATATAGTTATACTCACCAGGTAACTGTTCTCCAGTTATACATAAGAGCTACTGAATTGAACAGAAGGTTGAATGGATTGACTGAACAATCATCGTATCTGTGTTGTATTCGATTATATCGTGATGATTATCATATAGTATGTTTAACCAGGTCACAGTTCTTCCGTTATACATTCGAGCAACCAAATCGAACATAAGGTTGAATGGATAGACTGAACAATCAATGTATCTGGGTGGTATCCGATTATATCGCAATACTGTATATATAATGATACTTACCAGGTGACGGTACTTCCATTACACATACTAGCGACTGAATCGAACAGAAGGTTAAATGGTTAGACGAAACGATAATTGTATCTGAGTTGTATTCGATGATATCGTGATGACGTTTATATAGAAATACTCACCAGGTCACTGTTCTTTCGTTATACATACGAGCAACCGAATCGAACAGAAGGTTGAATGGAAAGTATCTGGGTTGTATTCGATTATGATGTTATGCTGTGTATATAGTTATACACATTAGGTGACGGTATTCCCGCTTCACATACGAGCGACCGAAAGGAACATAAGGTTGAATGGATAGACTGAACAATCAATGTATCTGGGTGGTATCCGATTATATCGCAATACTGTATATAAAGTGATACTAACCAGGTGACGGTACTTCCGTTACACATACTAGCGACTGAATCGAACAGAAGGTAAAATTGTTAGACTAAACGATAATTGTATCTGAGTTGTATTCGATGATATCGTGATGATGTTTATAGCAATACTCACCAGGTAACTGTTCTTCCGTTTTACATACAAGCGACCGAATCGAGCAGAAGGTTTAATAGATAGATTGAACAATCTTCGTATCTGGGATGTATTTGATTATGATGTTATGCTGTGTATATAGATATACACACTAGGTGACGGTATTCCCGTTTTACATACAAACGACCGAATCGAGCAGAAGTTCAAATGGATATATTGAACAATCATCGTATCTGAGTTGTATTCGATTATGTTTATATAGTTATACTCACCAGGTAACTGTTCTTTCGTTATACATACGAGCGGCTGAAATGAACAGAAGGTTGAATGGATAGACTAAACAATAATCGTACCTGGAGTTGTATTCGATTATATCGTGATGATTATCATATAGTATGTCTAACCAGGTATCAGTTCTTCCGTTATACATACGAGCAACCAAATCGAACATAAGGTTGGATGGATAGATTGAACAATCATTGTATCTGGGTTGTCCCCGATTATATCGTTATGCTGTATACTTAGTTACACCTACCATAAAACGGTTATTTTGTTACACAAACGAGCGTCTGAATCGAACATAAGGTTGGATGGTTAGACGGTACGATAATTGTAACTGAGTTGTATTCGATTATATCGTGGTGATTATTATATATTATGTCTAACCAGGTAACTGTTCTTCCGTTATACAGATGAGCAACCGAATCGAACATAGGGTTGAATGGATAGATTGAACAATCATTGTATATGACGTTCATATAGAAATACTCACCAGGTTACTGTTCTTTCGTTATACATACGAGCGGCTGAAATGAACAGAAGGTTGAATGGATAGACTAAACAATAATCGTATCTGGAGTTGTATTCGATTATATCGTGATGATTATCATATAGTATGTCTAACCAGGTATCAGTTCTTCCGTTATACATACGAGCAACCAAATCGAACATAAGGTAGGATGGATAGATTGAACAATCATTGTATCTGGGTTGTCCCCGATTATATCGTTATGCTGTATACTTAGTTACACCTACCATAAAACGGTTATTTCGTTACACAAACGAGCGTCTGAATCGAACATAAGGTTGGATGGTTAGACGGTACGATAATTATAACTGAGTTGTATTCGATTATATCGTGGTGATTATTATATATTATGTCTAACCAGGTTACTGTTCTTCCGTTATACAGATGAGCAACCGAATCGAACATAAGGTTGAATGGATAGATTGAACAATCATTGTATATGACCTTCATATAGAAATACTCACCAGGTTACTGTTCTTTCGTTATACATACGAGCAACCGAATCGAACAGAAGGTTGAATGGATATTATCTGGGTTGTATTCGATTATGATGTTATGCAGTGTATATAGTTATACACATTAGGTGACGGTATTCCCGTTTTACATACGAGCGACCGGAACGAACAGACAGATTAATGGATAGACTGAACAATCAATGTATCTGGGTGGTATCCGATTATATCGCAATACTGTATATATAGTGATACTTACCAGGTGACGGTACTTCCGTTACACATACTAGCGACTGAATCGAACAGAAGGTGAAATGGTTATACGAAACTATAATTGTATCTGAGTTGTATTCGATGATATCGTGATGATGTTTATATAGCAATACTCACCAGGTAACTGTTCTACCGTTTTACATACAAGCGACCGAATCGAACATAAGGTTGAATGGATAGATTGAACAATCATTGTATCTGGGTTGTCTCCGATTATATCGTTATGCTGTATATTTAGTTACACCTACCATGTGACGGTTCTTCCGTTACACATACGAGGGTCTGAATCGAACATGAGGTTGGATGGTTAGACGGAACGATAATGGTAACTGAGTTGTATTCGATTATATCGTGGTGATTTTTTATATATTATGTCTAACCAGGTAACTGATCTTCCGTTATACATACGAGCAACCGAATCGAACATAAGGTTGAATTGATAGATTGAACAATCATTGTATCTGGGTTGTCTCCGACTATATCGTAATGCTGTATATTTAGTTACACCTTGCGTTCTTGCGTTATACATACGAGCGACCCAATCGAACAGAAGGTTGGATGGATAGACGGAATGATCATTGTATCTGAGTTGTATTCGATTATATCGTGATGACGTTCATATAGAAATACTCACCAGGTTACTGTTCTTTCGTTATTCATACGAGCAACCGAATCGAACAGAAGGTTGAATGGATAGTATCTGGGTTGTATTCAATCATGATGTTATGCAGTGTATATAGTTATAAACTATAGGTGACGGTATTCCCGTTTTACATACGAGCGACCGGAACGAACAGAGAAATGAATGGATAGACTAAACAATCAATGTATCTGGATGGTATCCGATTATATCGCAATACTGTATATATAGTGATACTTACCAGGTGACGGTACATCCGTTACACATACTAGCGACTGAATCGAACAGAAGGTTAAATGGTTAGACGAAACGATAATTGTATCTGAGTTGTATTCGATGATATCGTGATGATGTTTATATAGCAATACTCACCAGGTAACTGTTCTTCCGTTTTACATACAAGCGACTGAATCGAGCAGAAGGTTAAATGGATAGATTGAACAATCATCGTATCTGGGTTGTATTCGTATATGTTTATATAGTAATACTCACCAGGTAACTGTTCTTCCGTTATACATACGAGCGTCTGAATTGAACAGAAGGATGATGTTTATATAGTTATACTCACCAGGTAACTGTCCTTTCGTTTTACATACAAGCGACCGAATCGAGCAGAAGGTTAAATGGATAGATTGAACAATCATCGTATCTGAGTTGTATTCGATTATGTTTATATAGTTATACTCACCAGGTACCTGTTCTTCCGTTATACATACGAACAACCGAATCGAACATAAGGTTGAATGGATAGATTGAACAATCATCGTATCTGGGTTGTATTCGATTATGTTTATATAGTTATACTCACCAGGTAACTGTTTTTCCGTTATACATACGAGCGACTGAATCGAATAGAAGGTTGAATGGATAGTATCTGGGTTGTATTCGATTATGATGTTATGCTGTGTATATAGTTATACACACTAGGTGACGGTATTCCCGTTTTACATACGAGCGACCGAAACGAACAGAAAGTTGAATGGATAGACTGAACAATCAATGTATCTGGGTGGTATCCGATTATATCGCAATACTGTATATATAGTGATACTTACCAGGTGACGGTACTTCCTTTACACATACTAGCGACTGAATCGAACAGAAGTTTGAATGGTTTGACGAAACGATAATTGTATCTGAGTTGTATTCGATGATATCGTGATGATGTTTATATAGCAATACTCACCAGGTAACTGTCCTTCCGTTTTACATACAAGCGATCGAATCGAGCAGAAGGTTAAATTGTTAGATTGAACAATCATAGTATCTGAGTTGTATTCGATTATGTTTATATAGTTATACTCACCAGGTACCTGTTCTTCCGTTATACATACGAGCAACCGAATCGAACATAAGGTTGAATGGATAGATTGAACAATCATCGTATCTGGGTTGTATTCAATTATGTTTATATAGTTATACACACCAGGTAACTGTTCTCCAGTTATACATAAAAGCGACTGAACTGAACAGAAGATTGAATGGATAGACTGAACAATCATCGTATCTGGGTTGTATTCGATTACTTCGTGATGATTATTCTATATTATGTCTAACCAGGGGACTGTTCTTCCGTTATACATACGAGCAACCAAATCGAACATAAGGTTGAATGGATAGATTGAACAATCATTGTATCTGAATTGTCTCCGATTATATCGTTTTGCTGTATATTTAGTTACACCTACCATGTAACGGTTCTTTCGTTACACATACGGGCGTCTGAATCGAACATAAGGTTGGCTGGTTAGACGAAACGATAATTGTAACTGAGTTGTATTCGATTATATCGTGGTGATGTTTGAATGGTAATACTCACCAGGTGACTGTTCTTGCGTTATACGTACGAGCGACCCAATCGAACAGAAGGTTGGATGGATAGACGGAATGATCATTGTATCTGAGTTGTATTCGATTATATCGTGATGAAGTTCATATAGAAATACTCACCAGGTTACTGTTCTTTCGTTATACATACGAGCAACCGAATCGAACAGAAGGTTGAATGGATAGTATCTGGGTTGTATTCGATTATGATGTTATGCTGTGTATATAGATATACACACTAGGTGACGATATTCCCGTTTTACATACGAGCGACCGAAACGAACAGAAAGTTGAATGGATAGACTGAACAATCAATGTATCTGGTTGGTATCCGATTATATCGCAATACTGTATATATAGTGATACTTAGCAGGTGACGGTACTTCCGTTACACATACTAGCGACTGAATCGAACAAAAGGTTAAATGGTTAGACGAAACGATAATTGTATCTGAGTTGTATTCGATGATATGGTGATGATGTTTATATAGCAATACTCACCAGGTAACTGTTCTTCCGTTTTACATACGAGCGGCCGAATCGAGTAGAAGGTTAAATGGATAGATTGAAAATTCATCGTATCTGGGTTGTATTCGATAATGTTTATATAGTTATACTCACCAGGTAACTGTTCGTCCGTTATACATACGAGCGACTGAATTGAACAGAAGGTTGAATGGATAGACTGAACAATCATCGTATCTGGGTTGTATTCGATTATATCGTGATGATTATTATATAGTATGTCTAACCAGGTAACAGTTCTTCCGTTATACAAACGAGCAACCGAATCGAACATAAGGTTGAATGGATAGATTGAACAATCATTGTATCTCTGTTGTATCCGAATATATCGTTATGCTGTATATTCAGTTTAGCCTACCATGTAACGGTTCTTGCGTTACACATACGAGCGACTGAATCGTAGAGAAGGGTGAATGGATAAACTGAACAATCATCGTATCTGGGTTGTATTCGATTATTTCGTGATGATTATTATATATTATGTCTAACCAGGTAACTGTTCTTCCGTTGAACATACGAGCAACCGAATCGAACATAAGGTTGGATGGATAGATTAAACAATCATTGTATCTGGGTTGTCTCCGATTATATCGTTATTCTGTATATTTAGTTACACCTACCACTCTTAACGGTTCTTTCGTTACACATACGAGCGTCTGAATCGAACATAAGGTTGGATGGATAGACGGAATGATCATTGTATCTGAGTTGTATTCGATTATATCGTGATGACGTTCATATGGAAATACTCACCAGGTTACTGTTCTCTCGTTATACTTACGAGCAACCAAATCGAACAGATGGTTGAATGGATAGTATCTGGGTTGTATTCGATTATGATGTTATGCTGTGTTTATAGTTATACACACTAGGTGACGGTATTCCTGTTTCACATACGAGCGACCGAAACGAACAGAAAGTTGAATGGATAGACTGAACAATCAATGTATCTGGGTGGTATCCGATTATATCGCAATATTGTATATATAGTGATACTTACCAGGTGACGGTACTTCCGTTTTACATACTAGCGACTGAATCGAACAGAAGGTTAAATGGTTAGACGAAACGATAATTGTATCTGAGTTGTATTCGATGATATCGTTATGATGTTTATAGCAATACTCACCATGTAACTGTTCTTCCGTTTTACATACAAGCGACCGCATCGAGCAGAAGGTTTAATAGATAGATTGAACAATCATCGTATCTGGGTTGTATTCGATTATGTTTATATAGTTATACTCACCAGGTAACTGTTCTACCGATATACATACGAGCGACTGAATTGAACAGAAGGTTGAATGGATAGACTAAACAATAATCGTATCTGGGGTTGTATTCGATTATATCTTGATGATGTATATATAGTTATACTCACCAGGAAACTGTTCTCCAGTTACACATAAGGGCGACTGAACTGAACAGGAGGTTAAATGGATAGACTGAACAATCATCGTATCTGGGTTGTATTTGATTATATCGTGATGATTATCATATAGTATGTCTAACCAGGTATCAGTTCATCCGTTATACATACGAGCAACCAAATCGAACATAAGGTTGAATGGATATATTGAACAATCATCGTATCTGGGTTGTCTCCGATTATATCGTTATGCTGTATATTTAGTTACACCTACCATGTAACGGTTCTTTCGTTACACATACGAGAGTCTGAATCGAACATAAGGTTGGATGGTTAGACGAAACGATATTTGTAACTGAATTGTATTCGATTATATCGTGGTGATGTTTATATAGTAATACTCACCAGGTGACTGTTCTTGCGTTATACATACGAGCGACCCAATCGAACAGAAGGTTGGATGGATAGACGGAATGATCATTGTATCTTAGTTGTATTCGATCATATCGTGATGACGTTCATATAGAAATACTCACCAGGATACTGTTCTTTCGTTATACATACGAGCAACCGAATCGAACAGAAGGTTGAATGGATAGTATATGGGATGTATTCGATTATGATTTTATGCTGTGTATATAGTTATACACATTAGGTGACGGTATTCCCGTTTTACATACGAGTGACCGAAACGAACAGGAAGTTGAATGGATAGACTGAACAATCAATGTATCTGGGTGGTATGCGATTATATCGCAATACTGTATATATAGTGATACTTACCAGGTGACGATACTTCCGTTACACATACTAGCGACTAAATCGAACAGAATGTTGAATGGTTAGACGAAACGATAATTGTATCAGAGTTGTATTCGATGATATCGTCGTGATGTTTGTAACTGTCCTTCTGTTTTACATACAAGCGACCGAATCGAGCAGGAGGTTAAATGGATAGATAGAACAATCATCGTATCTGAGTTGTATTCGATTATGTTTATATAGTTATACTCATCAGGTACCTGTTCTTCCGTTATACATACGAGCAACCGAATCGAACATAAGGTTGAATGGATAGATTGAACAATCATCGTATCTGAGTTGTATTCGATTATGTTTATATAGTTATACTCACCAGGTAACTGTTCTTCCGTTATACATACGAGCGACTGAATTGAACAGAAGGTTGAATGGATAGACTAAACAATGATCGTATCTGGGGTTGTATTCGATTATATCGTGATGATGTTTATATAGTTATACTCACCAGGTAACTATTCCCCAGTTATACATAAACGAACAGAAAGTTGAATGGATAGACTGAACAATCAATGTATCTGGGTGGTATCCGATTATATCGCAATATTGTATATATAGTGATACTTAACAGGTGACGGTACTTCCGTTTTACATACTAGCGACTGAATCGAACAGAAGGTTAAATGGTTAGACGAAACGATGATTGTATCTGAGTTGTATTCGATGATATCGTTATGATGTTTATAGCAATACTCACCATGTAACTGTTCTCCCGTTTTACATACAAGCGACCGCATCGAGCAGAAGGTTTAATAGATAGATTGAACAATCATCGTATCTGGGTTGTATTCGATTATGTTTATATAGTTATACTCACCAGGTAACTGTTCTACCGATATACATACGAGCGACTGAATTGAACATTAGGTTGAATGGATAGACTAAACAATAATTCGATTATATCTTGATGATGTATATATAGTTATACTCACCAGGAAACTGTTCTCCAGTTACACATAAGAGCGACTGAACTGAACAGGAGGTTGAATGGATAAACTGAACAATCATCGTATCTGGGTTGTATTCGATTATTTCGTGATGATTATTATATATTATGTCTAACCAGGTAACTGTTCTTCCGTTGAACATACGAGCAACCGAATCGAACATAAGGTTGGATGGATAGATTGAACAATCTATATCTGTCTCCGATTATATCGTTATTCTGTATATTTAGTTACACCTACCACTCTTAACGGTTCTTTCGTTACACATACGAGCGTCTGAATCGAACATAAGGTTGGATGGTTAGACGAAACGATAATTGTAACTGAGTTGTATTCGATTATATCGTGGTGATGTTTATATAGTAATATTCACCAGGTGACTGTTCTTGCGTTATACATACGAGCGACCCAATCGAACAGAAGGTTGGATGAATAGACAGAATGATAATTGTATCTGAGTTGTATTCGATTATATCGTGATGACGTTCATATAGAAATACTCACCAGGTAACTGTTCTTTCGTTATACATACGAGCAACCGAATCGAACAGGAGGTTGAATGGATAGTATCTGGGTTGTATTCGATTATGATGTTATGCTGTGTATATAGTTATACACACTAGGTGACGGTATTCCCGTTTTACATACGAGCGACCGAAACGAACAGAAAGTTGAATGGATAGACTGAACAATCAATGTATCTGGGTGGTATCCGATTATATCGCAATACCGTATATATAGTGATACTTACCAGGTAACTGTTCTTCCGTTTTACATACAAGCGAATGAATCGAGCAGAAGGTTAAATGGATAGATTGAACAATCATCGTATCTGGGTTGTATTCGATTATGTTTATATAGTTATACTCACCAGGTAACTGTTCTTCCGTTATACATACAAGCGACTGAATTGAACAGAAGGTGAATGGATAGACTAAACAATAATCGTATCTGGGGTTGTATTCGATTATATCGTGATGATGTTCATATAGTTATACTCACCAGTTAACTGTTCCCCAGTTATACATAAGAGCGACTGAACTGAACAGGAGGTTGAATGGATAGACTGAACAATCATCGTATCTGGGTTGTATTCGATTATATCGTGATGATTATCATATAGTATGTCTAACCAGGTAACAGTTCTTTCGTTATACATACGAGCAACCAAATCGAACATAAGGTTGAATGGATAGATTGAACAATCATTGAATCTGGGTTGTCTCCGATTATATCGTTATGCTGTATATTTAGTTACACCTACCATGTAACGGTTCTTCCGTTACACATACGAGCGTCGGAATCGAACATAAGGTTGGATGGATAGACGGAATGATCATTGTATCTGAGTTGTATTCGATTATATCGTGATGACGTTCATATAGAAATACTTACCAGGTTACTGTTCTCTCGTTATACTTACGAGCAACCAAATCGAACAGATGGTTGAATGGATAGTATCTGGGTTGTATTCGATTATGATGTTATGCTGTGTTTATAGTTATACACACTAGGTGACGGTATTCCCGTTTCACATACGAGCGACCGAAACGAACAGAAAGTTGAATGGATAGACTGAACAATCAATGTATCTGGGTGGTATGCGATTATATCGCAATACTGTATATATAGTGATACTTACCAGGTGACGATACTTCCGTTACACATACTAGCGACTAAATCGAACAGAATGTTGAATGGTTAGACGAAACGATAATTGTATCAGAGTTGTATTCGATGATATCGTGGTGATGTTTGTAACTGTCCTTCTGTTTTACATACAAGCGACCGAATCGAGCAGGAGGTTAAATGGATAGATAGAACAATCATCGTATCTGAGTTGTATTCGATTATGTTTATATAGTTATACTCATCAGGTACCTGTTCTTCCGTTATACATACGAGCAACCGAATCGAACATAAGGTTGAATGGATAGATTGAACAATCATCGTATCTGAGTTGTATTCGATTATGTTTATATAGTTATACTCACCAGGTAACTGTTCTTCCGTTATACATACGAGCGACTGAATTGAACAGAAGGTTGAATGGATAGACTAAACAATGATCGTATCTGGGGTTGTATTCGATTATATCGTGATGATGTTTATATAGTTATACTCACCAGGTAACTATTCTCCAGTTATACATAAACGAACAGAAAATTGAATGGATAGACTGAACAATCAATGTATCTGGGTGGTATCCGATTATATCGCAATATTGTATATATAGTGATACTTAACAGGTGACGGTACTTCCGTTTTACATACTAGCGACTGAATCGAACAGAAGGTTAAATGGTTAGACGAAACGATAATTGTATCTGAGTTGTATTCGATGATATCGTTATGATGTTTATAGCAATACTCACCATGTAACTGTTCTTCCGTTTTACATACAAGCGACCGCATCGAGCAGAAGGTTTAATAGATAGATTGAACAAACATCGTATCTGGGTTGTATTCGATTATGTTTATATAGTTATACTCACCAGGTAACTGTTCTACCGATATACATACGAGCGACTGAATTGAACAGAAGGTTGAATGGATAGACTAAACAATAATTCGATTATATCTTGATGATGTATATATAGTTATACTCACCAGGAAACTGTTCTCCAGTTACACATAAGAGCGACTGAACTGAACAGGAGGTTGAATGGATAAACTGAACAATCATCGTATCTGGGTTGTATTCGATTATTTCGTGATGATTATTATATATTATGTCTAACCAGGTAACTGTTCTTCCGTTGAACATACGAGCAACCGAATCGAACATAAGGTTGGATGGATAGATTGAACAATCATTGTATCTGGGTTGTCTCCGATTATATCGTTATTCTGTATATTTAGTTACACCTACCACTCTTAACGGTTCTTTCGTTACACATACGAGCGTCTGAATCGAACATAAGGTTGGATGGTTAGACGAAACGATAATTGTAACTGAGTTGTATTCGATTATATCGTGGTGATGTTTATATAGTAATATTCACCAGGTGACTGTTCTTGCGTTATACATACGAGCGACCCAATCGAACAGAAGGTTGGATGAATAGACAGAATGATAATTGTATCTGAGTTGTATTCGATTATATCGTGATGACGTTCATATAGAAATACTCACCAGGTAACTGTTCTTTCGTTGTACATACGAGCAACCGAATCGAACAGGAGGTTGAATGGATAGTATCTGGGTTGTATTCGATTATGATGTTATGCTGTGTATATAGTTATACACGCTAGGTGACGGTATTCCCGTTTTACATACGAGCGACCGAAACGAACAGAAAGTTGAATGGATAGACTGAACAATCAATGTATCTGGGTGGTATCCGATTATATCGCAATACCGTATATATAGTGATACTTACCAGGTAACTGTTCTTCCGTTTTACATACAAGCGAATGAATCGAGCAGAAGGTTAAATGGATAGATTGAACAATCATCGTATCTGGGTTGTATTCGATTATGTTTATATAGTTATACTCACCAGGTAACTGTTCTTCCGTTATACATACAAGCGACTGAATTGAACAGAAGGTGAATGGATAGACTAAACAATAATCGTATCTGGGGTTGTATTCGATTATATCGTGATGATGTTCATATAGTTATACTCACCAGTTAACTGTTCCCCAGTTATACATAAGAGCGACTGAACTGAACAGGAGGTTGAATGGATAGACTGAACAATCATCGTATCTGGGTTGTATTCGATTATATCGTGATGATTATCATATAGTATGTCTAACCAGGTAACAGTTCTTTCGTTATACATACGAGCAACCAAATCGAACATAAGGTTGAATGGATAGATTGAACAATCATTGAATCTGGGTTGTCTCCGATTATATCGTTATGCTGTATATTTAGTTACACCTACCATGTAACGGTTCTTCCGTTACACATACGAGCGTCGGAATCGAATATAAGGTTGGATGGATAGACGGAATGATCATTGTATCTGAGTTGTATTCGAATATATCGTGATGACGTTCATATAGAAATACTCACCAGGTTACTGTTCTCTCGTTATACTTACGAGCAACCAAATCGAACAGATGGTTGAATGGATAGTATCTGGGTTGTATTCGATTATGATGTTATGCTGTGTTTATAGTTATACACACTAGGTGACGGTATTCCCGTTTCACATACGAGCGACCGAAACGAACAGAAAGTTGAATGGATAGACTGAACAATCAATGTATCTGGGTGGTATCCGATTATATCGCAATATTGTATATATAGTGATACTTACCAGGTGACGGTACTTCCGTTTTACATACTAGCGACTGAATCGAACAGAAGGTTAAATGGTTAGACGAAACGATAATTGTATCTGAGCTGTATTCGATGATATCGTTATGATGTTTATAGCAATACTCACCATGTAACTGTTCTTCCGTTTTACATACAAGCGACCGCATCGAGCAGAAGGATTAATAGATAGATTGAACAATCATCTTATCTGGGTTGTATTCGATTATGTTTATATAGTTATACTCACCAGGTAACTGTTCTACCGATATACATACGAGCGACTGAATTGAACAGAAGGTTGAATGGATAGACTAAACAATAATCGTATCTGGGGTTGTACTCGATTATATCTTGATGATGTATATATAGTTATACTCACCAGGAAACTGTTCTCCAGTTACACATAAGAGCGACTGAACTGAACAGGAGGTTGAATGGATAGACTGAACAATCATCGTATCTGGGTTGTATTTGATTATATCGTGATGATTATCATATAGTATGTCTAACCAGGTATCAGTTCTTCCGTTATACATACGAGCAACCAAATCGAACATAAGGTTGAATGGATATATTGAACAATCATCGTATCTGGGTTGTCTCCGATTATATCGTTATGCTGTATATTTAGTTACACCTACCATGTAACGGTTCTTTCGTTACACATACGAGAGTCTGAATCGAACATAAGGTTGGATGGTTAGACGAAACGATAATTGTAACTGAATTGTATTCGATTATATCGTGGTGATGTTTATATAGTAATACTCACCAGGTGACTGTTCTTGCGTTATACATACGAGCGACCCAATCGAACAGAAGGTTGGATGGATAGACGGAATGATCATTGTATCTTAGTTGTATTCGATCATATCGTGATGACGTTCATATAGAAATACTCACCAGGTTACTGTTCTTTCGTTATACATACGAGCAACCGAATCGAACAGAAGGTTGAATGGATAGTATATGGGATGTATTCGATTATGATTTTATGCTGTGTATATAGTTATACACATTAGGTGACGGTATTCCCGTTTTACATACGAGTGACCAAAACGAACAGGAAGTTGAATGGATAGACTGAACAATCAATGTATCTGGGTGGTATGCGATTATATCGCAATACTGTATATATAGTGATACTTACCAGGTGACGATACTTCCGTTACACATACTAGCGACTAAATCGAACAGAATGTTGAATGAATAGACGAAACGATAATTGTATCAGAGTTGTATTCGATGATATCGTGGTGATGTTTGTAACTGTCCTTCTGTTTTACATACAAGCGACCGAATCGAGCAGGAGGTTGAATGGATAGATAGAACAATCATCGTATCTGAGTTGTATTCGATTATGTTTATATAGTTATACTCATCAGGTACCTGTTCTTCCGTTATACATACGAGCAACCGAATCGAACATAAGGTTGAATGGATAGATTGAACAATCATCGTATCTGAGTTGTATTCGATTATGTTTATATAGTTATACTCACCAGGTAACTGTTCTTCCGTTATACATACGAGCGACTGAATTGAACAGAAGGTTGAATGGATAGACTAAACAATGATCGTATCTTGGGTTGTATTCGATTATATCGTGATGATGTTTATATAGTTATACTCACCAGGTAACTATTCTCCAGTTATACATAAGAGCGACTGAACTGAACAGAAAGTTGAATGGATAGACTGAACAATCATCGTATCTGGGTTGTATTCGATTATTTCGTGATGATTATTATATATTATGTCTAACCAGGTAACTGTTCTTCCGTTATACATACGAGCAACCAAATCGAACATAAGGTTGAATGGATAGATTGAACAATCATTGTATCTGGGTTGTATCCGAATATATCTTAATGATGTATATTTAGTTTAGCCTACCATGTACCGGTTCTTTCGTTACACATACGAGCAACTGAATCGTAGAGAAGGGTGAATGGATAAACTGAACAATCATCGTATCTGGGTTGTATTCGATTATTTCGTGATGATTATTACATATTATGTCTAACCAGGTAACTGTTCTTCCGTTATACATACGAGCAACCGAATCGAACATAAGGTTGAATGGATAGATTGAACAATCATTGTATCTGGGTTGTCTCCGATTATATCGTTATGCTGTATATTCAGTTCCACCTACCATGTAACGGTTCTTTCGTTACACATACGAGCGTCTGAATCGAACATTAGGTTGGATGGTTAGACGGAACGATAATTGTAACTGAGTTGAATTCGATTATATCGTGGTGATGTTTATATAGTAATACTCACCAGGTGACTGTTCTTGCGTTATACATACGAGCGACCCAATCGAACATAAGGTTGGATGGATAGACGGAATGATCATTGTATCTGAGTTGTATTCGATTATATCGTGATGACGTTCATATAGAAATACTCACCAGGTTACTGTTCTTTCGTTATACATACGAGCAACCGAATCGAACAGAAGGTTGAATGGATATTATCTGGGTTGTATTCGATTATGATGTTATGCTGTCTATATAGCTATACACACTAGGTGACGGTATTCCCGTTTTACATACGAGCGACCGAAACGAACAGAAAGTTGAATGGCTAGACTGAACAATCAATGTATCTGGGTGGTATCCGATTATATCGCAATACTGTATATATAATGATACTTACCAGGTGACGGTACTTCCGTTACACATACTAGCGACTGAATCGAACAGAAGGTTAAATGGTTAGACGAAACGATAATTGTATCTGAGTTGTATTCGATGATATCGTGATGATGTTCATATAGCAATACTTACCAGGTAACTGTTCTTCCGTTTTACATACAAGCGACCGAATCGAGCAGAAGGTTAAATGGATAGATTTGACAATCATCGTATCTGAGTTGTGTTCGATTATGTTTATATAGTTTTACTCACCAGGTACCTGTTCTTCCGTTATACATACCAGCGACTGAATTGAACAAAAGGTTGAATGGATAGACGGAATGATCATTGTATCTTAGTTGTATTCGATTATATCGTGATGACGTTCATATAGAAATACCCACAAGGTTACTGTTCTTTCGTTATACATACGAGCAACCGAATAGAACAGAAGGTTGAATGGATAGATTGAACAATCATTGTATCTGGGTTGTATACAAATATATCGTTATGATGTATATTTAGTTTAGCCTACCATGTAACGGTTCTCTCGTTACACATACGAGAGTCTGAATCATAGAGAAGGGTGAATGGATAAACTGAACAATCATCGTATCTGGGTTGTATTCGATTATTTCGATATGATTATTACATATTATGTCTAACCAGGTAACTGTTCTTCCGTTATACATACGAGCAACCGAATCGAACATAAGGTTGAATGGATAGATTGAACAATCATTGTATCTGGGTTGTCTCCGATTAAATCGTTATGCTGTATATTAAGTTACACCTACCATGTAACGGTTCTTGTGTTACACATACGAGCGTCTGAATCGAACATAAGGTTGGATGGTTAGACGAAACGATAATTGTAACTGAGTTGTATTCGATTATATCGTGTTGATGTTTATATAATAATACTCACCAGGTGACTGTTCTTGCGTTATACATACGAGCGACCCAATCGAACAGAAGGTTGGATGGATAGACGGAATGATCATTGTATCTGAGTTGTATTCGATTATATCGTGATGACGTTCATATAGAAATACTCACCAGGTTACTGTTATCTCGTTATACATATGAGCAACCGAATCGAACAGAAGGTTGAATGGATAGTATCTGGGTTGTATTCGATTATGATGTTATGCGTGTATATAGTTATACATACTAGGTGACGGTATTCCCGTTTCACATACGAGCGACCGAAACGAACAGAAAGTCGAATGGATAGACTGAACAATCAATGTATCTGGGTGGTATTCGATTATATCGCAATACTGTATATATAGTGATACTTACCAGGTGACGGTACTTCCGTTACATATACTAGCGACTGAATCGAACAGAAGGTTAAATGGTTAGCCGAAACGATAATTGTATCTATTCGATGATATCGTGATGATGTTTATAGCAATACTCACCAGGTAACTGTTCTTCCGTTTTACATACAAGCGACCAAATCGAGCAGAAGGTTGAATAGATAGATTGAACAATCATCGTATCTGGGTTGTATTCGATTATGTTTATATAGTTATACTCTTCAGGTAACTGTTCTTCCGTTATACATACGAGCGACTGAATTGAACAAAAGGTTGAATGGATAGACTAAACAATAATCGTATCTGGGGTTGTATTCGATTATATCTTGATGATGTTTATATAGTTATACTCACCAGAAAACTGTTCTCCAGTTATACATAAGAGCGACTGAACTGAACAGAAGGTTGAATGGATAGACTAAACAATCATCGTATCTGGGTTGTATTTGATAATATCGTGATGATTATCATATAGTAAGTCTAACCAGGTAACAGTTCTTCCGTTTTACATACGAGCAACCGAATCGAACATAAGGTTGAATGGATAGATCGAACAATCATCGTATCTGGGTTGTATTCGATTATTTCGTGATGATTATTACATATTATGTCTAACCAGGTAACTGTTCTTCCGTTATACATACGAGCAACCGAATCGAACATAAGGTTGAATGGATAGATTGAACAATCATTGTATCTGGGTTGTCTCCGATTATATCGTTATGCTGTATATTCAGTTCCACCTACCATGTAACGGTTCTTTCGTTACACATACGAGCGTCTGAATCGAACATTAGGTTGGATGGTTAGACGGAACGATAATTGTAACTGAGTTGAATTCGATTATATCGTGGTGATGTTTATATAGTAATACTCACCAGGTGACTGTTCTTGCGTTATACATACGAGCGACCCAATCGAACATAAGGTTGGATGGATAGACGGAATGATCATTGTATCTGAGTTGTATTCGATTATATCGTGATGACGTTCATATAGAAATACTCACCAGGTTACTGTTCTTTCGTTATACATACGAGCAACCGAATCGAACAGAAGGTTGAATGGATATTATCTGGGTTGTATTCGATTATGATGTTATGCTGTCTATATAGCTATACACACTAGGTGACGGTATTCCCGTTTTACATACGAGCGACCGAAACGAACAGAAAGTTGAATGGCTAGACTGAACAATCAATGTATCTGGGTGGTATCCGATTATATCGCAATACTGTATATATAATGATACTTACCAGGTGACGGTACTTCCGTTACACATACTAGCGACTGAATCGAACAGAAGGTTAAATGGTTAGACGAAACGATAATTGTATCTGAGTTGTATTCGATGATATCGTGATGATGTTCATATAGCAATACTTACCAGGTAACTGTTCTTCCGTTTTACATACAAGCGACCGAATCGAGCAGAAGGTTAAATGGATAGATTTGACAATCATCGTATCTGAGTTGTGTTCGATTATGTTTATATAGTTTTACTCACCAGGTACCTGTTCTTCCGTTATACATACCAGCGACTGAATTGAACAAAAGGTTGAATGGATAGACGGAATGATCATTGTATCTTAGTTGTATTCGATTATATCGTGATGACGTTCATATAGAAATACCCACAAGGTTACTGTTCTTTCGTTATACATACGAGCAACCGAATCGAACAGAAGGTTGAATGGATAGATTGAACAATCATTGTATCTGGGTTGTATACAAATATATCGTTATGATGTATATTTAGTTTAGCCTACCATGTAACGGTTCTCTCGTTACACATACGAGAGTCTGAATCATAGAGAAGGGTGAATGGATAAACTGAACAATCATCGTATCTGGGTTGTATTCGATTATTTCGTGATGATTATTACATATTATGTCTAACCAGGTAACTGTTCTTCCGTTATACATACGAGCAACCGAATCGAACATAAGGTTGAATGGATAGATTGAACAATCATTGTATCTGGGTTGTCTCCGATTAAATCGTTATGCTGTATATTAAGTTACACCTACCATGTAACGGTTCTTGTGTTACACATACGAGCGTCTGAATCGAACATAAGGTTGGATGGTTAGACGAAACGATAATTGTAACTGAGTTGTATTCGATTATATCGTGTTGATGTTTATATAATAATACTCAACAGGTGACTGTTCTTGCGTTATACATACGAGCGACTTAATCGAACAGAAGGTTGGATGGATAGACGGAATGATCATTGTATCTGAGTTGTATTCGATTATATCGTGATGACGTTCATATAGAAATACTCACCAGGTTACTGTTTTCTCGTTATACATATGAGCAACCGAATCGAACAGAAGGTTGAATGGATAGTATCTGGGTTGTATTCGATTATGATGTTATGCGTGTATATAGTTATACATACTAGGTGACGGTATTCCCGTTTCACATACGAGCGACCGAAACGAACAGAAAGTCGAATGGATAGACTGAACAATCAATGTATCTGGGTGGTATTCGATTATATCGCAATACTGTATATATAGTGATACTTACCAGGTGACGGTACTTCCGTTACATATACTAGCGACTGAATCGAACAGAAGGTTAAATGGTTAGCCGAAACGATAATTGTATCTATTCGATGATATCGTGATGATGTTTATAGCAATACTCACCAGGTAACTGTTCTTCCGTTTTACATACAAGCGACCAAATCGAGCAGAAGGTTGAATAGATAGATTGAACAATCATCGTATCTGGGTTGTATTCGATTATGTTTATATAGTTATACTCTTCAGGTAACTGTTCTTCCGTTATACATACGAGCGACTGAATTGAACAAAAGGTTGAATGGATAGACTAAACAATAATCGTATCTGGGGTTGTATTCGATTATATCTTGATGATGTTTATATAGTTATACTCACCAGAAAACTGTTCTCCAGTTATACATAAGAGCGACTGAACTGAACAGAAGGTTGAATGGATAGACTAAACAATCATCGTATCTGGGTTGTATTTGATAATATCGTGATGATTATCATATAGTAAGTCTAACCAGGTAACAGTTCTTCCGTTTTACATACGAGCAACCGAATCGAACATAAGGTTGAATGGATAGATCGAACAATCATTGTATCTGGGTTGTATCCGAATATATCGTTATGCTGTATATTCAGTTTAGCCTACCATGTAACGGATCTTTCGTTACACATACGAGCGACTGAATCGTAGAGAAGGGTGAATGGATAGACTGAACAATCATTGTATGTGGGTTGTATTCGATTATTTCGTGATGATTATTACATATTATGTCTAACAAGGTAACTGTTCTTCCGTTATACATACGAGCAACCGAATCGAACATAAGGTTGAATGGATAGATTGAACAATCATTGTATCTGGGTTGTCTCCGATTATATCGTAATGCTGTATATTCAGTAACACCTACCATGTAACGGTTCTTTCTTTACACATACGAGCGTCTGAATCGAACATAAGGTTGGATGGTTAGACGGAACGATAATTGTACCTGAGTTGTATCCGATTATATCGTGGTGATGTTTATATAGTAATACTCACCAGGTGACTGTTCTTGCGTTATACAAACGAGCGACCCAATCGAACAGAAGGTTGGATGGATAGACGGAATGATCATTGTATCTGAGTTGAATTCGATTATGTCGTGATGACGTTCATATAGAAATAGTCACCAGGTTACTGTTCTTTCGTTACACATACGTGCAACCGAATCGAACAGAAGGTTGAATGGATAGTGTCTGGGTTGTATTCGATTATGATGTTATGCTGTGTATATAGTTATACACACTAGGTGACGGTATTCCCGTTTCACATACGAGCGACCGAAACGAACAGAAAGTTGAATGGATAGACTGAACAATCAATGTATTTGGGTGGTATCCGATTATATCGCAATACTGTATATATAGTGATACTTACCAGGTAACTGTTCTTCCGTTTTACATACAAGCGAATGAATCGAGCAGAAGGTTAAATGGATAGATTGAACAATCATCGTATCTGGGTTGTATTCGATTATGTTTATATAGTTATACTCACCAGGTAACTGTTCTTCCGTTATACATACAAGCGACTGAATTGAACAAAAGGTGAATGGATAGACTAAACAATAATCGTATCTGGGGTTGTATTCGATTATATCGTGATGATGTTTATATAGTTATACTCACCAGTTAACTGTTCCCCAGTTAAACATAAGAGCGACTGAACTGAACAGAAGGTTGAATGGATAGACTGAACAATCATCGTATCTGGGTTGTATTCGATTATATCGTGATGATTATCATATAGTATGTCTAACCAGGTAACAGTTCTTCCGTTATACATACGAGCAACCAAATCGAAAATAAGGTTGAATGGATAGATTGAACAATCATTGTATCTGGGTTGTCTCCGATTATATCGTTATGCTGTATATTTAGTTACACCTACCATGTAACGGTTCTTCCGTTACACATACGAGCGTCGGAATCGAACATAAGGTTGGATGGATAGACGGAATGATCATTGTATCTGAGTTGTATTCGATTATATCGTGATGACGTTCGTATAGAAATACTCACCAGGTTACTGTTCTCTCGTTATACTTACGAGCAACCGAATCGAACAGATGGTTGAATGGATAGTATCTGGGTTGTATTCGATTATGATGTTATGCTGTGTTTATAGTTATACACACTAGGTGACGGTATTCCCGTTTCACATACGAGCGACCGAAACGAACAGAAAGTTGAATGGATAGACTGAACAATCAATGTATCTGGGTGGTATCCGATTATATCGCAATATTGTATATATAGTGATACTTACCAGGTGACGGTACTTCCGTTTTACATACTAGCGACTGAATCGAACAGAAGGTTAAATGGTTAGACGAAACGATAATTGTATCTGAGTTGTATTCGATGATATCGTTATGATGTTTATAGCAATACTCACCAGGTAACTGTTCTTCCGTTTTACATACAAGCGACCGCATCGAGCAGAAGGTTTAATAGATAGATTGAAAAATCATCGTATCTGGGTTGTATTCGATTATGTTTATATAGTTATACTCACCAGGTAACTGTTCTACCGATATAAATACGAGCGACTGAATTGAACAGAAGGTTGAATGGATAGACTAAACAATAATCGTATCTGGGGTTGTATTCGATTATATCTTGATGATGTATATATAGTTATACTCACCAGGAAACTGTTCTCCAGTTACACATAAGAGCGACTGAACTGAACAGGACGTTGAATGGATAGACTGAACAATCATCATAACTGGGTTGTATTTGATTATATCGTGATGATTATCATATAGTATGTCTAACCAGGTAATAGTTCTTCCGTTATACATACGAGCAACCAAATCGAACATAAGGTTGAATGGATATTTTGAACAATCATTGTATCTGAATTGTCTCCGATTATATCGTTATGCTGTATATTTAGTTACACCTACCATGTAACGGTTCTTTCGTTACACATACGAGCGTCTGATCGAACATAAGGTTGGATGGTTAGACAGGACGATAATTGTAACTGAGTTGTATTGGATTATATCGTGGTGATGTTTATATAGTAATACTCACCAGGTGACTCTTCTTGCGTTATACATACGAGCGACCCAATCGAACAGATCGGTCGCTTCTATGTAAAACGGAAGAACAGTTACCTGGTGAGTATTGCTATATAAACATCATCACGATATCATCGAATACAACTCAGATACAATTATTGCTTCGTCTAACCATTCAACCTTCTGTTCGATTCATTCGATAGTATGTGTAACGGAAGTACCGTCACCTGGTAAGTATCACTATATATACAGTATTGCGATATAATCGGATACCACCCAGATACATTGATTGTTCAGTCTATCCATTCAACTTTCTGTTCGTTTCGGTCGCTCGTATGTAAAACGGGAATACCGTCACCTAGTGTGTATAACTATATACACAGCATATCATCATAATCGACTACAACCCAGATACTATTCATTCAACCTTCTGTTCGATTCGGTTGCTCGTATGTATAACGAAAGAACAGTAACCTGGTGAGTATTTCTATATGAACGTCATCACGATATAATTGAATACAACCCAGATACAATGATTGTTCAATCTATACATTCAACCTTATGTTCGATTCGGTTGCTCGTATGTATAACGGAAAAACTGTTACCTGGTTAGACATACTATATTATAATCATCACGATATAATCAAATACAACCCAGATACGATGATTGTTCAGTCTATCTATTCAACCTTCTGTTCAGTTCAGTCGCTTTTATGTATAACTGGAGAACAGTTACCTGGTGTGTATAACTATATAAACACAATGGAATACAACCCATATACGATGATTGTTCAATCTATCCATTCAACCTTCTGTTCAATTCAGTCGCTCGTATGTATAACGGAAGGACAGTTACCTGGTGAGTATAACTATATAAACATAATCGAATACAACCCAGATACGATGATTGTTCAATCTATCCATTTAACCTTCTGCTCGATTCGGTCGCTTGTATGTGAAACGGAAGAACAGTTACCTGGTGAGTATTGCTATATAAATATCATCACCATATCATCGAATACAACTCAGATACAATTATCGTTTCGTCAAACCATTTAACCTTCTGTTCGATTCAGTCGCTAGTATGTGTAACGGAAGAACCGTCACCTGGTAAGTATCACTATATATACAGAATTGCGATATAATCGGATACCACCCAGATACATTGATTGTTAAGTTTATCCATTCAATTTTCTGTTCGTTTCGGTCGCTCGTATGTAAAACGGGAATACCGTCACCTAATGTGTATAACTATATACACAGCATAACATCATAATCGAATACAACCCAGATACTATCCATTCAACCTTCTGTTCGATTCGGTTGCTCGTATGTATAACGAAAGAACAGTAACCTGGTGAGTATTTCTATATGAACGTCATCACGATATAATCGAATACAACTCAGATACAATGATCATTCCGTCTATCCATCCAACCTTCTGTTCGATTGGGTCGCTCGTATGTATAACGCAAGAACAGTCACCTGGTGAGTATTACTATATAAACATCACCACGATATAATCGAATACAACTCAGTTACGTTAATCATTGTATCTGAATTGTCTCCGATTATATCGTTATGCTGTATATTTAGTTACACCTACCATGTAACGGTTCATTCGTTACACAAACGAGCGTCTGAATCGAACATAAGGTTGGATGGTTAGACGGAACGATAATTGTAACTGAGTTGTATTCGATTATATCGTGGTGATGTTTATATAGTAATACTCACTAGGTGACTGTTCTTGCGTTATACGTACGAGCGACCCAATCGAACAGAAGGTTGGATGGATAGACGGAATGATCATTGTATCTGAGTTGTATTCGATTATATCGTGATGAAGTTCATATAGAAATACTCACCAGGTTACTGTTCTTTCGTTATACATACGAGCAACCGAATCGAAAAGAAGGTTGAATTGATAGTATCTGGGTTGTATTCGATTATGATGTTATGCTGTGTATATAGTTATACACACTAGGTGATGGTATGCCCGTTTTACATACGAGCGACCGAAACGAACAGAAAGTTGAAAGGATAGACTGAACAATCAATGTATCTGGTTGGTATCCGATTATATCGCAATACTGTATATATAGTGATACTTACCAGGTGACGGTACTTCCGTTACACATACTAGCGACTGAATCGAACAGAAGGTTAAATGGTAAGACGAAACGATAATTGTATCTGAGTTGTATTCGATGATATGGTGATGATGTTTATATAGCAATACTCACCAGGTAACTGTTCTTGCGTTATACATACGAGCGACCCAATCGAACAGAAGGTTGGATGGATAGACGGAATGATAATTGTATCTGAGTTGTATTCGATTATATCGTGATGACGTTCATATAGAAATACTCACCAGGTTACTGTTCTTTCGTTATACATACGAGCAACCGAATCGAACAGGAGGTTGAATGGATAGTATCTGGGTTGTATTCGAATATGATGTTACGCTGTGTATATAGTTATACACACTTGGTGACGGTATTCCTGTTTTACATACGAGCGACCGAAACGAACAGAAAGTTGAATGGATAGACTGAACAATCAATGTATCTGGGTGGTATCCGATAATATCGCAATACTGTATATATAGTGATACTTACCAGGTTAAGGTACTTCCGTTACACATACTAGCGACTGAATAGAACAGAAGGTTGAATGGTTAGACGAAACGATAATTGTACCTGAGTTTTATTCGATGATATCGTGATGATGTTTATATAGCAATACTCACCAGGTAACTGTTCTTCCGTTTTACATACAAGCGACCGAATCGAGAAGGAGGTTAAATGGATAGATTGAACAATCATCGTATCTGGGTTGTATTCGATTATGTTTATTTAGTTATACTCACCAGGTAACTTTTCTTCCGTTATACATACGAGCGACTGAATTGAACAGAAGGTTGAATGGATAGACTGAACAATCATCGTATCTGGGTTGTATTCGATTATATCGTGATGATTATCATATAGTATGTCTAACCAGGTAACAGTTCTTCCGTTATACATACGAGCAACCAAATCGAACATAAGGTTGAATGGATAGATTGAACAATCATTGTATCTGGGTTGTATCTGAATATATCGTTATGCTGTATATTCAGTTTAGCATACCATGTAACGGTTCTTTCGTTACACATACGAGCGTCTGAATCGAACATAAGGTTGGATTGTTAGACGGAACGATAATTGTAACTGAGTTGTATTCGATGATATCGTGTTGATGTTTATAGCAATACTCACCAGGTAACTGTTCTTCCGTTTTACATACAAGCGACCGAATCGAGCAGAAGGTTAAATAGATAGATTGAACAATCATCGTATCTGGGTTGTATTCGATTATGTTTATATAGTTATACTCACCAGGTAACTGTTCTTCCGTTATACATACGAGCGACTGAATTGAACAGAAGGTTGAATGGATAGACTAAACAATAATCGTACCTGGGGTTGTATTCGATTATATCTTGATGATGTTCATATAGTTATACTCACCAGGAAACTGTTCTCCAGTTATACATAAGAGCGACTGAACTGAACAGAAGGTTGAATGGATAGGCTGAACAATCATCGTATCTGGGTTGTATTTGATTATATCGTGATGATTATCATATAGTATGTCTAACCAGGTAACAGTTCTTCCGTTATACATACGAGCAACCGAATCGAACATAAGGTTGAATGGATAGATTGAACAATCATCGTATCTGGGTTGTATCCGAATATATCGTTATGATGTATATTTAGTTTAGCCTACCATGTGACGGTTCTTTCGTTACACATACGAGCGACTGAATCGTAGAGAAGGGTGAATGGATAGACTGAACAATCATCGTATCTGGGTTGTATTCGATTATTACGTGATGATTAAAACATATAATGTCTAACCAGGTAACTGTTCTTCCGTTATACATACGAGCAACCGAATCGAACATAAGGTTGAATGGATAGATTGAACAATCATTGTATCTGGGTTGTCTCCGATTATATCGTTATGCTGTATATTTAGTTACACCTACCATGTAACGGTTCTTTCGTTACACATACGAGCGTCTGAATCGAACATAAGGTTGGATGGTTAGACGGAACGATAATTGTAACTGAGTTGTATTCGATTATATCGTGGTGATGTTTATATAGTAATACTCACCAGGTGACTGTTCTTGCGTTATACATACGAGCGACCCAATCGAACAGAAGGTTGGATGGATAGACGGAATGATCATTGTATCTGAGTTGTATTCGATTATATCGTGATGACGTTCATATAGAAATACTCACCAGGAAACTGTTCTCCAGTTATACATAAGAGCGACTGAACTGAACAGAAGGTTGAATGGATAGACTGAACAATCATCGTATCTGGGTTGTATTTGATTATATCGTGATGATTATCATATAGTATGTCTAACCAGGTAACAGTTCTTCCGTTATACATACGAGCAACCGAATCGAACATAAGGTTGAATGGATAGATTGAACAATCATCGTATCTGGGTTGTATCCGAATATATCGTTATGATGTATATTTAGTTTAGCCTACCATGTGACGGTTCTTTCGTTACACATACGAGCGACTGAATCGTAGAGAAGGGTGAATGGATAGACTGAACAATCATCGTATCTGGGTTATATTCGATTATTTCGTGATGATTATTACATATTATCGAACAGAAGGTTGAATGGATAGTATCTGAGTTGTATTCGATTATGATGTTATGCTGTGTATATAGTTATACACACTAGGTGACGGTATTCCCGTTTTACATACGAGCGACCGAAACGAACAGAAAATTGAATGGATAGACTGAACAATCAATGTATCTGGGTGGTATACGATTATATCGCAATACTGTATATATAGTGATACTTACCAGGTGACGGTCCTTCCGTTACACATACTAGCGACTGACTCGAACAGAAGGTTAAATGGTTAGACGAAACGATAATTGTATCTGAGTTGTATTCGATGATATCGTGATAATGTTTATATAGCAATACTCACCAGGTAACTGTTCTTCCGTTTTACATACAAGCGACTGAATCGAGCAGAAGGTTAAATGGATAGATTGAACAATCATCGTATCTGGGTTGTATTCGATTATGTTTATATAGTTATACTCACCAGGTAACTGTTCTTCCGTTATACATACGAGCGACTGAATTGAACAGAAGGTTGAATGGATAGACTAAACAATAATCGTATCTGGGGTTGTATTCGATTATATCGTGATGATGTTTATATAGTTATACTCACCAGTTAACTGTATCCCAGTTATACATAAGAGCGACTAAACTGAACAGAAGGTTGAATGGATAGACTGAACAATCAATGTATCTGGGTTTTCTCCGATTATATCGTTATGCTGTATATTTATTTACACCAACCATGTAACGGTTCTTTCGTTACACATACGAGCGTCTGAATTGAACAGAAGGTTGAATGGATAGACCAAACAATAATCGTATCTGGGGTTGTATTCGATTATATCTTGATGATGTATATATAGTTATACTCACCAGGAAACTGTTCTCCAGTTACACATAAGAGCGACTGAACTGAACAGGAGGTTGAATGGATAGACTGAACAATCATTGTATCTGGGTTGTCTCCGATTATATCGTTATGCTGTATATTTAATTTTCACCAACCATGTATCGGTTCTTTCGTTACACATACGAGCGTCTGAATTGAACAGAAGGTTGAATGGATAGACCAAACAATAATCGTATCTGGGGTTGTATTCAATTATATCGTGATGATGTTTATATAGTTATACTCACCAGGTAACAGTTCTTCCGTTACACATACGAGCAACCGAATCGAACATAAGGTTGAATGGATAGATTGAACAATCATTGTATCTGGGTTGTCTCCGATTATATCGTTATGCTGTATATTTAGTTACACCTACCATGTAACGGTTCTTTCGTTACTCATACGAGCGTCTGAATCGAACATAAGATTGGATGATTAGACGGAAAGATAATTGTAACTGGGTTGTATTCGATAATATCATGGTGATGTTTATATAGTAATAATCACCAGGTGACTGTTCTTGCGTTATACATACGAGCGACCCAATCGAACAGAAGGTTGGATGGATAGACGGAATGATCATTGTATCTGAGTTGTATTCGATTATATCGTGATGACGTTCATATAGAAATACTCACCAGGTTACTGTTCTTTCGTTATACATACGAGCAACCGAATCGAACAGAAGGTTGAATGGATAGTATCTGGGTTGTATTCGATTATGATGTTATGCTGTGTATATAGTTATACACATTAGGTGACGGTATTCCCGTTTTACATACGAGCGACCGAAACGAACAGAAAATTGAATGGATAAACTTAACAATCAATGTATCTGGGTGGTATCCGATTATATCGCAATTCTGTATATATAGTGATACTTACCAGGTGACGGTTCTTCCGTTACACATACTAGCGACTGAATCGAACAGAAGGTTAAATGGTTTGACGAAACGATAATTGTATCTGAGTTGTATTCGATGATATGGTGATGATATTTATATAGCAATACTCACCAGGTAACTGTTCTTCCGTTTCACATACAAGCGACCGAATCGAGCAGAAGGTTAAATGGATAGATTGAACAATCATCGTATCTGGGTTGTATTCGATTATGTTTATATAGTTATACTCACCAGGTAACTGTCCTTCCGTTATACATACGAGCGACTGAATTGAACAGAAGGTTGAATGGATAGATTGAACAATCATCGTATCTGGGTTGTATTCCATTGTGTTTATATAGTTATACACACCAGGTAACTGTTCTCCAGTTATACATAAAAGCGACTGAACTGAACAGAAGGTTGAATGGATAGATTGAACAATCATCGTATCTGGGTTGTATTCGCTTACTTCGTGTTGATTATTATATATTATGTCTAACCAGGTGACTGTTCTTCCGTTATGCATACGAGCAACCAAATCGAACATAAGGTTGAATGGATAGATTGAACTATCATTGTATCTGAATTGTCTCCGATTATATCGTTATGCTGTATATTTAGTTACACCTACCATGTAACGGTTCTTTCGTTACACAAACGAGCGTCTGAATCGAACATAAGGTTGGATGGTTAGACGGAACGATAATTGTAACTGAGTTGTATTCGATTATATCGTGGTGATGTTTATATAGTAATACTCACTAGGTGACTGTTCTTGCGTTATACGTACGAGCGACCCAATCGAACAGAAGGTTGGATGGATAGACGGAATGATCATTGTATCTGAGTTGTATTCGATTATATCGTGATGAAGTTCATATAGAAATACTCACCAGGTTACTGTTCTTTCGTTATACATACGAGCAACCGAATCGAAAAGAAGGTTGAATAGATAGTATCTGGGTTGTATTCGATTATGATGTTATGCTGTGTATATAGTTATACACACTAGGTGATGGTATTCCCGTTTTACATACGAGCGACCGAAACGAACAGAAAGTTGAAAGGATAGACTGTACAATCAATGTATCTGGTTGGTATCCGATTATATCGCAATACTGTATATATAGTGATACTTACCAGGTGACGGTACTTCCGTTACACATACTAGCGACTGAATCGAACAGAAGGTTAAATGGTAAGACGAAACGATAATTGTATCTGAGTTGTATTCGATGATATGGTGATGATGTTTATATAGCAATACTCACCAGGTAACTGTTCTTGCGTTATACATACGAGCGACCCAATCGAACAGAAGGTTGGATGGATAGACGGAATGATAATTGTATCTGAGTTGTATTCGATTATATCGTGATGACGTTCATATAGAAATACTCACCAGGTTACTGTTCTTTCGTTATACATACGAGCAACCGAATCGAACAGGAGGTTGAATGGATAGTATCTGGGTTGTATTCGAATATGATGTTATGCTGTGTATATAGTTATACACACTTGGTGACGGTATTCCTGTTTTACATACGAGCGACCGAAACGAACAGAAAGTTGAATGGATAGACTGAACAATCAATGTATCTGGGTGGTATCCGATAATATCGCAATACTGTATATATAGTGATACTTACCAGGTGAAGGTACTTCCGTTACACATACTAGCGACTGAATCGAACAGAAGGTTGAATGGTTAGACGAAACGATAATTGTACCTGAGTTTTATTCGATGATATCGTGATGATGTTTATATAGCAATACTCACCAGGTAACTGTTCTTCCGTTTTACATACAAGCGACCGAATCGAGAAGGAGGTTTAATGGATAGATTGAACAATCATCGTATCTGGGTTGTATTCGATTATGTTTATTTAGTTATACTCACCAGGTAACTTTTCTTCCGTTATACATACGAGCGACTGAATTGAACAGAAGGTTGAATGGATAGACTGAACAATCATCGTATCTGGGTTGTATTCGATTATATCGTGATGATTATCATATAGTATGTCTAACCAGGTAACAGTTCTTCCGTTATACATACGAGCAACCAAATCGAACATAAGGTTGAATGGATAGATTGAACAATCATTGTATCTGGGTTGTATCTGAATATATCGTTATGCTGTATATTTAGTTTAGCATACCATGTAACGGTTCTTTCGTTACACATACGAGCGTCTGAATCGAACATAAGGTTGGATTGTTAGACGGAACGATAATTGTAACTGAGTTGTATTCGATGATATCGTGTTGATGTTTATAGCAATACTCACCAGGTAACTGTTCTTCCGTTTTACATACAAGCGACCGAATCGAGCAGAAGGTTAAATAGATAGATTGAACAATCATCGTATCTGGGTTGTATTCGATTATGTTTATATAGTTATACTCACCAGGTAACTGTTCTTCCGTTATACATACGAGCGACTGAATTGAACAGAAGGTTGAATGGATAGACTAAACAATAATCGTACCTGGGGTTGTATTCGATTATATCTTGATGATGTTCATATAGTTATACTCACCAGGAAACTGTTCTCCAGTTATACATAAGAGCGACTGAACTGAACAGAAGGTTGAATGGATAGACTGAACAATCATCGTATCTGGGTTGTATTTGATTATATCGTGATGATTATCATATAGTATGTCTAACCAGGTAACAGTTCTTCCGTTATACATACGAGCAACCGAATCGAACATAAGGTTGAATGGATAGATTGAACAATCATCGTATCTGGGTTGTATCCGAATATATCGTTATGATGTATATTTAGTTTAGCCTACCATGTGACGGTTCTCTCGTTACACATACGAGCGACTGAATCGTAGAGAAGGGTGAATGGATAGACTGAACAATCATCGTATCTGGGTTATATTCGATTATTTCGTGATGATTATTACATATTATCGAACAGAAGGTTGAATGGATAGTATCTGAGTTGTATTCGATTATGATGTTATGCTGTGTATATAGTTATACACACTAGGTGACGGTATTCCCGTTTTACATACGAGCGACCGAAACCAACAGAAAATTGAATGGATAGACTGAACAATCAATGTATCTGGTTGGTATCCGATTATATCGCAATACTGTATATATAGTGATACTTACCAGGTGACGGTCCTTCCGTTACACATGCTAGCGACTGATTCGAACAGAAGGTTAAATGGTTAGTTGAAACGATAATTGTATCTGAGTTGTATTCGATGATATCGTGATAATGTTTATATAGCAATACTCACCAGGTAACTGTTCTTCCGTTTTACATACAAGCGACTGAATCGAGCAGAAGGTTAAATGGATAGATTGAACAATCATCGTATCTGGGTTGTATTCGATTATGTTTATATAGTTATACTCACCAGGTAACTGTTCTTCCGTTATACATACGAGCGACTGAATTGAACAGAAGGTTGAATGGATAGACTAAACAATATTCGTATCTGGGGTTGTATTCGATTATATCGTGATGATGTTTATATAGTTATACTCACCAGTTAACTGTATCCCAGTTATACATAAGAGCGACTAAACTGAACAGAAGGTTGAATGGATAGACTGAACAATCAATGTATCTGGGTTTTCTCCGATTATATCGTTATGCTGTATATTTATTTACACCAACCATGTAACGGTTCTCTCGTTACACATACGAGCGTCTGAATTGAACAGAAGGTTGAATGGATAGACCAAACAATAATCGTATCTGGGGTTGTATTCGATTATATCTTGATGATGTATATATAGTTATACTCACCAGGAAACTGTTCTCCAGTTACACATAAGAGCGACTAAACTGAACAGGAGGTTGAATGGATAGACTGAACAATCATTGTATCTGGGTTGTCTCCGATTATATCGTTATGCTGTATATTTAATTTTCACCAACCATGTATTGGTTCTTTCGTTACACATACGAGCGTCTGAATTGAACAGAAGGTTGAATGGATAGACCAAACAATAATCGTATCTGGAGTTGTATTCAATTATATCGTGATGATGTTTATATAGTTATACTCACCAGGTAACTGTTCTCCAGTTATACATAAGAGCGACTGAACTGAACAGAAGGTTGAATGGATATACTGAACAATCATTGTATCTGGGTTGTATTCGATTATATCGTGATGATTATCATATAGTATGTCTAACCAGGTAACAGTTCTTCCGTTACACATACGAGAAACCGAATCGAACATAAGGTTGAATGGATAGATTGAACAATCATTGTATCTGGGTTGTCTCCGATTATATCGTTATGCTGTATATTTAGTTACACCTACCATGTAACGGTTCTTTCGTTACTCATACGAGCGTCTGAATCGAACATAAGATTGGATGATTAGACGGAAAGATAATTGTAACTGGGTTGTATTCGATAATATCATGGTGATGTTTATATAGTAATACTCACCAGGTGACTGTTCTTGCGTTATACATACGAGCGACCCAATCGAACAGAAGGTTGGATGGATAGACGGAATGATCATTGTATCTGAGTTGTATTCGATTATATCGTGATGACGTTCATATAGAAATACTCACCAGGTTACTGTTCTTTCGTTATACATACGAGCAACCGAATCGAACAGAAGGTTGAATGGATAGTATCTGGGTTGTATTCGATTATGATGTTATGCTGTGTATATAGTTATACACATTGGGTGACGGTATTCATGTTTTACATACGAGCGACCGAAACGAACAGAAAGTTGAATAGATAGACTGAACAATCAATGTATCTGGGTGGTATCCGATTATATCGCAATACTGTATATAAAGTGATACTTACCAGGTGACGGTACTTCCGTTACACATACTAGCGACTAAATCGAACAGAAGGTTAAATGGTTAGACGAAACGATAATTGTATCTGAGTTGTATTCGATAATATCGTGATGATGTTTATATAGCAATACTCACCAGGTAACTATTCTTCCGTTTTACATACAAGCGAACGAATCGAGCAGAAGGTTAAATTTAGTATAGATTGAACAATCATCGTATCTGGGTTGTATTCGATTATGTTTATATAGTTATACTCACCAGGTAACTGTTCTTCCGTTATACAATTGAGCGACTGAATTGAACAGAAGGTTGAATGGATAGACTGAACAATCATCGTATCTGGGTTGTATTTGATTATATCGTGATGATTATCATATAGTATGTCAAACCAGGTAACAGTTCTTCCGTTATACATACGAGCAACCGAATCGAACATAAGGTTTAATAGATAGATTGAACAATCATTGTATCTGGGTTGTCTCCGAATATATCGTTATGCTGTATATTCAGTTACACCTACCATGTAACGGTTCTTTCGTTACACATACGAGCGTATGAATCGAACATAAGGTTGGATGGTTAGGCGGAACGATAATTGTAACTGAGTTGTATTCGATTATATCGTGGTTATGTTTATATAGTAATACTAACCAGGTGACTGTTCTTCCGTTATACATACGAGCGACCCAATCGAACATGAGGTTGGATGGATAGACGGAATGATCATCGTATCTGAGTTGTATTCGATTATATCGTGATGACGTTCATATAGAAATGCTCACCAGGTTACTGTTCTTTCGTTATACATACGAGCAACCGAATCGAACAGAAGGTTGAATGGATAGTATCTGGGTTGTATTCGATTATGATGTTATGCTGTGTATATAGTTATACACATTAGGTGACGGTATTCATGTTTTACATACGAGCGACCGAAACGAACAGAAAGTTGAATAGATAGACTGAACAATCAATGTATCTGGGTTGTCTCCGATTATATCGTTATGCTATATATTCAGTTACACCTACCATGTAACGGTTCTTTCGTTACACATACTAGCGACTGAATCGAACAGATGGTTAAATGGTAAGACGAAACGATAAATGTATCTGAGTTGTATTCGATGATATCGTGATGATGTTTATATAGCAATACTCACCAGGTAACTGTTCTTCCGTTTTACATACAAGCGACTGAATCGAGCAGAAGGTTAAATGGATAGATTGAACAATCATCGTCTCTGGGTTGTATTCGATTATGTTTATATAGTTATACTCACCAGGTAAATGTTCTTCCGTTATACATACGAGCGACTGAATTGAACAGAATGTTGAATGGATAGACTAAACAATCGTATCTGGGGTTGTATTCGATTACATCGTGATGATGTTCATATAGTTATACTCACCAGGTAACTGTTCTCCAGTTATACATAAGAGCGACTGAACTGAACAGAAGGTTGAATGGATAGACTGAACAATCATCGTATCTGGGTTGTTTTCGATTATATCGTGATGATTATCATAAAGTATGTCTAACCAGGTAACAGTTCTTCTGATGATTATCATAAAGTATGTCTAACCAGGTAACAGTTCTTCCGTTATACATACGAGCAACTGAATCGAACATAAGGTTGAATGGATAGATCGAACAATCATTGTATCTGGGTTGTATCCAAATATATCGTTATGCTGTATATTTAGTTTAGCCTACTATGTAACGGTTCTTTCGTTACACATACGAGCGACTGAATCGTAGAGAAGGGTGAATGGATAGACTGAACAATCATCGTATTTGGGTTGTATTCGATTATTTCGTGATGATCATTATATATTATGTTTAACCAGGTAACTGTTCTTCCGTTATACATACGAGCAACCGAATCGAACATAAGGTTGAATGGATAGATTGAACAATCATTGTATCTGGGTTGTCCCCGATTATATCGTTATGCTGTATATTTAGTTACACCTACCATGTAACGGTTCTTTCGTTACACATACGAGCGTCTGAATCGAACATAAGGTTGGATGGTTAGACGAAACGATAATTGTAACTGAGTTGTATTCGATTATATCGTGGTGATGTTTATAAAGTAATACTCACCAGGTGACTGTTCTTGCGTTATACATACGAGCGACCCAATCGAACAGAAGGTTGGATGGATAGACGGAATGATCATTGTATCTGAGTTGTATTCGATTATATCGTGATGACGTTCATATAGAAATACTCACCAGGTTACTGTTCTTTCGTTATACATACGAAAAACCGAATCGAACAGAAGGTTGAATGAACAGTATCTGGGTTGTATTCGATTATGATGTTATGCTGTGTATATAGTTATACACACTAGGTGACGGTATTCCCGTTTTACATACGAGCGACCGAAACGAACAGAAAGTTGAATGGATAGGCGAAACGATAAATGTATCTGAGTTGTATTCGATGATATCGTGATGATGTTTATATAGCAATACTCACCAGGTAACTGTTCTTCCGTTTTACATACAAGCGACCGAATCGAGCAGAAGGTTAAATGGATAGATTGAACAATCATCGTCTCTGGGTTGTATTCGATTATGTTTATATAGTTATACTCACCAGGTAACTGTTCTTCCGTTATACATACGAGCGACTGAATTGAACAGAAGGTTGAATGGATAGACTAAACAATAATCGTATCTGGGGTTGTATTCGATTACATCGTGATGATGTTCATATGGTTATACTCACCAGGTAACTGTTCTCCAGTTATACATAAGAGCGACTGAACTGAACAGAAGGTTGAATGGATAGACTGAACAATCATCGTATCTGGGTTGTATTCGATTATATCGTGATGGTGCTGAATGCAGTAGTACCTTTTCAAGAATGGATAGTTTACGGAGGCATGAAAAGGGTTCTTGTAAGGTAACTGCTGGTGCATCTGCTCAACCTGCCAAGCGTGCTAGGATGGATTCGCCGGGCCCATCGACCTCAACAAATCACCCAATTGATAGTTCTCTAGATGCTGACGAAGGATGTGCGATTAAACCTGATAGAGGAGTGATTCGAAAATGTGGAAAATGCGATGAGAAGTTCACACGAATGGATAACCTGCGAAGGCATCAGAAACGTTCGTGTCAGGCGGGTGCTGGACCGTCGGATACTATGATGGATTGTATTGCAGGCAATAAATCAATCCCGACCGATATGATGAATGCCCATAGGAGATCTATGGAGCATAGAAATAATTCTACCATTCATCATTCGGTCAATATCCGACGGATAAATAGCTCTTTGAAATGCCGAATAGCTAGCTACAGAGTCGAGTGTGGAAGTCAAGAAGCACCCGACTTCAATGCATTCTTCCTGGACTCCAAGCCAGATATCATTTCACTCTTGGAAGGTGCGTTGGCAGAGCATAATTCGGTTAAAGTCAATATGGAGGCAGTTGGCAGGTATTACTTGCAAACGCAGGAAATTCATGACAACAAGTCCTTTGGCACACCGAATCATATTGCCAATGCCAGCAGCGATTTGATTGAAATAATAGAGGGTTTGATGGACATCTTAATCAACCGCGCAACCGAGTTCGAGGAACGTGATTCTGGTAAGTTGTTTTTTTTTTCATTACTCGAATTGTTAGCATAACAAGGCATTATTTCAAAGTTCATTCAAACATTTGTCCGAGCTCTGCAGATTTGATGTCAATCCAATTTTAAAAATGACTTCAATTCATGGTTTAATTCACGCATTTACTTTTTTTGTTTCAGGTTGGGCCCTAGAGAAAGTATTATTTTTAGAAATCAACATCAACAAGTATAGTCCACTGCGAGGTTCTTCATTCATGGAATTACCAGACTTCATCAAGAGAAAAAATGCCGTGGTTAATGTTCGTAATGAGGATCAACACTGCTTCGCCTGGGCCATTATGGCTGCACTGTATCCGGTCACAATTCGAGCCGATGAAGTGTCCTCCTACCCGCATTTTTCCACAGTCTTGGAAGTGGCAGGTATGGATTTCCCAGTCAAATTACGAGATATTTCAAAATTCGAGGACATGAATAATTGTTCAATCAATGTTTATGGGCTAGATACTATTTACGAAGATCGCAAGATGAAGTACGAAATAGTAGGTCCGCTGTATTTTTCCCAGAAAAAATATGGTAGACATATTAATTTGTTACTCATCACTGACGACGATTCTGGCAATAGCCATTATTGTTGGATAAAGGATCTATCGAGATTAGTATCTAGCCAAATATCTAAGAACCATCTCAAAAAATATTTATGTAACGGTTGTTTGACATACTTCAATGAGGAGAGCAAACTAGTCAGTCACAGATTACATGATTGCAACCATCTATATACAACACCGTCTACAAAGCCGAAAATTGATAAATTTGGTAAAGAGGTACCAGAAAATATATTGAAATTTGAAAATTTCGAAAGACAGATGAGGGTTCCATTTACCGTTTATGCCGATTTCGAATCAATTTCAAAACCAATCCCAACAAGTGAAACTAATCCCGAGCATTCATTTACAAACAAGACTTTCAAACACGAGCCGTATTCCTTCGCATATCTCATCAAGTGTTCATTTGATGATTCCAAATCGAAATTTGTATTATATCGTGGTGAAGACGCCTCTCAAAAGTTTGTCACCAAATTGGTCGATGATTGCAGGGATATTTATAATTCATTTTTGAAACGCGTTGTCCCGATGAAAAAATTATCCGCTCAAGAGGAAGTGGAATTTGCTACTGCGACTGAATGTGGTATCTGTGGTAAACCTTTCGATAGCAGTGATGTCAAAGTACGAGACCACTGCCACTTAACGGGTGATGAAAGATTTGGGGCAGCGCATTCAGTCTGTAATTTAAATTATAAGATCCCTTATTTCATCCCAATCATATTCCATAACATGAGTAACTATGACTGTCACCTCTTCATCAAACAATTATTTTCTGAAGACAATGATGGCGAGAGAGTTGACGTTATTCCTCAGACCAAAGAGAAATATATTTCCTTCACCAAACGTATTCTAGTCGACAAATATACGAATAAGCGGGGTGGAGAGAGTTCCGTTTTTCTGAAATTGCGATTCATCGACAGTTTCAGATTTATGGCCACCTCTTTGGACAATTTGGGAAAAACGTTAACCCCCGCACAACTCGCCAATACAAAAAGACATTTTTCAGACCCCAAAAAATTTGAATTGGTGACGCAAAAAGGCGTTTTCCCCTATAGTTTCGTGAGTTCATTGGAAAAATTGGATTACACTGCCTTACCAACAAAAGAGGACTTTTACAATGACTTGCGAAGTGAACATATTTCCGATGAAGAGTATATGCGTGCGGAACGTGTTTGGAATGTGTTTGAATGTAAAACTCTCGGAGATTATTCCGATATTTATTTAAAATCCGATGTTTTGTTGTTGTGTGACATTTTCGAAAACTTTCGCAATATTTGTTTGAAAGCATATGGTCTAGATCCTGCCCAATATTACACCGCCCCAGGGCTATCCTGGGATGCAATGTTGAAATATACCAGGGTTGAATTAGAGTTGTTGACAGACATCGACATGATTCACATCTTCAAGAACGGTATTCGCGGCGGGATAAGTCAATGCAGTGAAAGGAAACATGTAGCCAACAACAAATTTCTTCCAAATTTCAACCCTTCAGAACCCTCATCTTTCATTATATACTTGGATGCAACAAATCTGTATGGGCATAGTATGTCGCAACCGTTACCCACATCAGGTTTCTCTTGGTTATCACCACAGGAAATTGAATCATTAGATTATATGTCTGTTCCCGATGATGGTGATTTAGGGTTTGTCCTCGAGGTCGATGTCAGCTACCCTGAAGAACTTCATGACGCGCATTCAGATTACCCCTTTTTAGTAGAATCGATCATACCACCAGGCTCCAAATCTAAGATTCCTAAACTCATTCCAAATTTGAATGGTAAGAAAAAGTATGTTGTCCACTACAGGAGCCTAAAACAGGCCGTCAACAATGGTTTGTTAGTAACTCGAATCCATAGGGTGTTGAAATTCAATCAGTCACGATGGTTGAAGAAATACATTGATCTGAATACGATCATGCGTAATAATAGTAAAAATAAATTTGAAGGCAATCAGATTAAAACGATGACCAACTCAATATATGGAAAAACTATGGAGAATGTGGACAAGAGGCGCGATATCAAACTAGTCACACGATGGGAGAGTAAGGGTAGAAGTATGGGGGCTTCAGCTTTGATATCGCGTCCTAATTTCGAGAACTGCTCCATATTCACCGAGAACTTTCTCGCTATCCAAATGGGTAGAGTGAAAGTTAATTACAATAAACCATTGTATTTAGGTTTCTGCATATTAGACATGTCCAAAACGGTCATGTACGACTTTTACTATCAATTTATCAAGTCTAATTTCGGCGATAAAGCATCCCTCCTATACACAGACACTGATTCTTTGATATTGAAAGTCGAAACTGATAATTTCTATAATTTCATGAAGGAGAATATAGAAAGGTTTGACACGTCTAATTATAAGTGTGACAACAGCTTTGACATGCCAGTTACAAGGTCAATTCTGGGAAATATGAAAGATGAATTCCCTAATGACCCCATAATGAGCTTTTATGGCACAGGAGCGAAAGCTTACTATGTCCAGTCAGTAGGTACTGAACTGAAGAAATCCAAGGGAGTTGCTCAATCAGTCGTTAAACAGCAATTGACCTTGGACGACTATAGGAATATAGTGGAGCGTGGTGGGTTAATTTTCAGAAAAATGTTATGCTTCCGTAGTTATATGCATGATATGTTTACGGAAATGAAAAACAAGGTAGCTCTCTCACACCACGATGACAAGCGATTTATAATTCCCAATACCACTAAAACATTGCCATGGGGTCATGGTGATATTGAGTTTTATAAAATTGACCCTGAAGAAGAAATGAGGCGGCAGCAGAGATTAGATTTACTAATAAGATTATTGGAAGATCAGAATCAGAATTATCCAAGACCAAATACTCCAAACCCAAATTTTCAAAGACCAATAAATTCAAATATTTCACAAAAGTCGAATTTTCAAAGACCAAATTTTCAACCAAATATTTCAAGACAAACTCAACCGCAAAGTTTTCAACAAAATAGACCATCAGTTATAAGATCAAATCCGAATTTTCATAATAGACCCATAATGCAAAATCCAAATTATAGAATGCAGCCACAACAAAGAGCACATCATTTTAATTCGAATTCAGACGAATACTATGATGAATACTACGATGTAAATCAAGATTATAATACTGTTAATAATCAAGACAATAATTCAGGTTATTATACAGCTAATAACCAAGAAGAACAATTCAATTATGAACAATATTTCCCAAATCAAGACAGATACAGAGATTATGAAAATTATGATGTTTACGATGATCAACAATATCGAGTACAAGTAAATTATCAATTTGACGATCAAAGTAATCACTATGAACAAAATCAACCAGTTCAAATTCCACCTAAATTTGACAATGAACAGGATTTTCAGAAAACTTCTATACAAGGAGATTCCCCTTACCAAGACCCAATTTCGAATATACAAACACAAGTCCAGTCCCTAAACCTTCAGAAACAACAAGAATCCCCAGATCAAAAATTTATTTAGACAGCCAACTATTCACTGTCAGCTCAAAAAATCTATATTACATCTTAGATGCAACAAAACGATATAAAATTTTAATAGACACGGGAGCAGGTATATCAATTTTCAAACCAAACATATGTAAAAATTATCACCAAAGACAAACAGAAAATGTATCAGTCCAAGGAATAACTTCAGAACAAATACCAATCAATGAATCAGTTTTTATACCCTTTTGTGACGAAGACAAACATAAAGTAATCTCAGGAAGAAGTCCATGGCATCTCAAAGTGGAGTGGTAGATATCAAAGTAGGAAGAAAGCTCCAAGTCATCTCCACAACATTTATTAGTACAAGGTTATAGGGAACATGTTTCGAGTACATATGTACTCATCATCAGCCCGAATAAAAAATGTTTGCTACAAGAGAAAATGGGGTAAAGATTATGGTCTTTATAAGAAGTGTAACTAGTACTCACTTGAAGATGAAACATTACATGACTAATAAGAAAATTATTGTAAGAAAAATTTTAAATTGGGCCCAGTACCCACAAATTAGGGATATCAAGACGGTAACATGGTGAAAATGGATATTTGCAAAGTCAACAAGTACATCGTCAATATCATCGACCACGACATTTTTGCACTACAAAATGGCTGAGATGGAACCGGAAATATGGTTATTGAATATGACAATGACATTACAATGACTTATGTGACAAGTGATCGACATAAAGCATGAAACAACAATAAGTTCAATCAAGTGATTAAGATGATAGATATTGACATAAAATACAATGGCATATGACATAAAGCACTTTTCCCTGGAAATCAATCAAAAAATTGCACTGGTATAACAAAAATGGAAAATGAAGAAAATAGGAGACAATGATCAGAAAAAATTTACACTTCAGAATTTGAGCTGATTAAAAAATTTTTGACAATCAAAATGTGTTTGTTCATTAAGTGAAATGATATTATTGTTTTTGATGGAAGAATTAATCTCATAAATTTCAAAAAGATTCAACAAGGGGCCTTTGTTGCAGACATGTAAAATATCTAGATTCTTATTGATATCAAATTGGTGTGTAGAGTTTAATATATGGTTAGCAAGAGAACTATTGGTATTAAAAATTTCTCTTGGAATGTTTTTGTATTTTTCAATTAATTTAACATGTTCATTTATTCTAGTGATGAATTTTCTACCAGTTTGGCCTATATATTGTGCATTACAGTTAGGGGAGGAACAAGAAATTTTATAAACACCAGATTTCTGAAGTAACGGTAGTTTATCCTTGGTATTAATAAGATTGGATGTATTGTTAAGCGTTTTGAAAGAAATATTGATATCATCAGAAAATCTATGAAACATATTTTTCAGGCGATATGATACGGAACCTAAGAAGGGTATACAGGAAAAGTGAGATTTAGGTGAATTAATTGGAAGAAGGCTCTGAATTAATAATTTGTTCGAATATCTATTGTAAATTTTGTTAATAAAACTCTGAGGAAAACCATTATTGTTAGCAATCTGTCTAATAACATCAAGTTCATTATTAAAATCCAAAGGAGACATAGGAATCGAAAATAGCCTATGAATCATAGAATTGAAAGCTGCTGTTTTGTGTGAATAAGGGTGACATGAGTTATAAGGAATTACAGTATCCGTGTGAGTAGGTTTTCTATAAATTGAAAAACTGAATCTATTATCATTTGTTTTTATAAGGAGATCTAAAAAGGGAAGGCAATTATTGTTGGATAATTCCATAGTAAAATTGATACATGGATGTAAAGTATTCAGATAATCTAACAATAAATTCACCTCACTCAGAGGACCAACAAAAAGTACTAAACAATCATCAACATATCGATACCAAAAGAGAATTTTATGGAAAAATTGAAATTGATTTAATTTGGATTCAAGGTTTTTTAGAAAAATTTCAGCTAACAAAGGTGAAAGATTGCTGCCCATGGCCAAGCCTGATATTTGGGAATAGAAAGTATCATTGAATTTAAAGAAATTCTGTTTGAGAACTATATCCAACAGACTGCATAAATTTAAAGTATGGTAGGAATGTATATTGGATTCAAAAAGATGATTTCGAACTAGATAGATACAATCTTCTGGAGGGACACTAGGGAAAAGGTTTACTACATCAAAAGAGAGTAAAATTGCATTTGGAGGGATATTGAAATTTTTGATTTTTACTGTAAGGTCAAAAGAATTTTTAATTGAACGAGGGTTATGGAAGTCAGTGAGATCTCTTATTATATGATTGAGCCATGATGCTAATTTGGAAGCAGGAGAATTACAATATGACACAACTGGCCTGATGGGAACATCTTTTTTGTGAATCTTGGGAAGACCATATAAAAGGGGGGTAGACGGATTCATAGGTATTAATTTAAATTTGGAAGAACCGAAAAATTCAATAGTATCAATACAGATATTAATATTGGATTTTAGATGATTGAAAAATTTACTAGTGGGGTCAAAATTTAAGGTAGAAAAACTATCAGTATCTAAAAAGGTAATAACTTTTGAAATATAATCAGCCTGGTTTAAAACAACAATGCAATTACCCTTGTCAGCTTTAGTAATAACTATATTTTTGGTAGAAAAAGATTTATAAAATTTTTTTGGAAACTGTAACTTCAGAAAAACTGGGATGTTGGTTATGGGGTAGAAAAAAATAGTTGTTAAGCGTTCTAGATATTTCACTTCTTAGGAGGTCCCTGTTAGGAAACTGATTATTTTCAATAATGCGTTCAGATTCAATAGCCAATTCTCTATAATTTTGAATATTATTAAACTTATCAACATTGTAGTTAAGACCTTGGTTCAAAAATGATAATTATTTTTCAGTGGGTTTATAAGCAGAAAGATTGAGAACTCTGGGGTGAAATTTATGATTACTGTAATGTGTACTTGATGAGTAGGTCTCTGAGAAAGACTGAGTTGAGTATAAAAAATCAAGTTTTTTCCTGAGTGTAAAGTATTTTATCTTACCTTTGTCTTCCACAAAATCTAAAATGGAATGATATAAGGCATCAATTTCAATATTATGTAAAGAATTGGTCAAACTAGAGAAAAGCCAATGCAATTTTTGATTGATCTCCAAGAGTTTGCAATACTGAAATTTAATTTCTTGTTTGATCCAGATTTTTTGTGCATAGCTGATGGCTTTCCTAGAAGAGTAGCTTCTTATCTTGGATTTGAGGGAAACATAACCAGGAACCAGGTTCTGGCGAAGACACTCGTTGTTGAACCATATATCTAAGCAGGTAGTTTTTCTCTGTAGCAAAAGTTTCTTGAAGATTTGGACCCAGGTTGCTCGACTAGCATTGTGTAATCTCAGGAAGAAGTCCATGGCATCTCAAAGTGGAGTGGTAGATATCAAAGTAGGAAGAAAGCTCCAAGTCATCTCCACAACATTTATTAGTACAAGGTTATAGGGAACATGTTTCGAGTACATATGTACTCATCATCAGCCCGAATAAAAAATGTTTGCTACAAGAGAAAATGGGGTAAAGATTATGGTCTTTATAAGAAGTGTAACTAGTACTCACTTGAAGATGAAAAATTACATGACTAATAAGAAAATTATTGTAAGAAAAATTTTAAATTGGGCCCTGTACCCACAAATTAGGGATATCAAGACGGTAACATGGTGAAAATGGATATTTGCAAAGTCAACAAGTACATCGTCAATATCATCGACCACGACATTTTTGCACTACAAAATGGCTGAGATGGAACCGGAAATATGGTTATTGAATATGACAATGACATTACAATGACTTATGTGACAAGTGATCGACATAAAGCATGAAACAAAATGAGACCTACTCATCAAGTACACATTACAGTAATCATAAATTTCACCCCAGAGTTCTCAATCTTTCTGCTTATAAACCCACTGAAAAAGAATTATCATTTTTGAACCAAGGTCTTAACTACAATGTTGATAAGTTTAAAATATAAGATAAGATAAGTTCAAAATTATAGAGAATTGGCTATTGAATCTGAACGCATTATTGAAAATAATCAGTTTCCTAACAGGGACCTCCTAAGAAGTGAAATATCTAGAACGCTTAACAACTATTTTTTTTCTACCCCATAACCAACATCCCAGTTTTTCTGAAGTTACAGTTTCCAAAAAATTTTATAAATCTTTTTCTACCAAAAATATAGTTATTACTAAAGCTGACAAGGGTAATTGCATTGTTGTTTTAAACCAGGCTGATTATATTTCAAAAGTTATTACCTTTTTAGATACTGATAGTTTTTCTACCTTAAATTTTGACCCCACTAGTAAATTTTTCAATCATCTTAAATCCAATATTAATATCTGTATTGATACTATTGAATTTTTCGGTTCTTCCAAATTTAAATTAATACCTATGAATCCGTCTACCCCCCTTTTATATGGTCTTCCCAAGATTCACAAAAAAGATGTTCCCATCAGGCCAGTTGTGTCATATTGTAATTCTCCTGCTTCCAAATTAGCATCATGGCTCAATCATATAATAAGAGATCTCACTGACTTCCATAACCCTCGTTCAATTAAAAATTCTTTTGACCTTACAGTAAAAATCAAAAATTTCAATATCCCTCCAAATGCAATTTTACTCTCTTTTGATGTAGTAAACCTTTTCCCTAGTGTCCCTCCAGAAGATTGTATCTATCTAGTTCGAAATCATCTTTTTGAATCCAATATACATTCCTACCATACTTTAAATTTATGCAGTCTGTTGGATGTAGTTCTCAAACAGAATTTCTTTAAATTCAATGATACTTTCTATTCCCAAATATCAGGCTTGGCCATGGGCAGCAATCTTTCACCTTTGTTAGCTGAGATTTTTCTAAAAAACCTTGAATCCAAATTAAATCAATTTCAATTTTTCCATAAAATTCTCTTTTGGTATCGATATGTTGATGATTGTTTAGTACTTTTTGATGGTCCTCTGAGTGAGGTGAATTTATTGTTAGATTATCTGAATACTTTACATCCATGTATCAATTTTACTATGGAATTATCCAATAATAATTGCCTTCCCTTTTTAGATCTCCTTATAAAAACAAATGATAATAGATTCAGTTTTTCAATTTATAGAAAACCTACTCACACGGATACTGTAATTCCTTATAACTCATGTCACCCTTATTCACACAAAACAGCAGCTTTCAATTCTATGATTCATAGGCTATTTTCGATTCCTATGTCTCCTTTGGATTGTAATAATGAACTTGATGTTATTAGACAGATTGCTAACAATAATGGTTTTCCTCAGAGTTTTATTAACAAAATTTACAATAGATATTCGAACAAATTATTAATTCAGAGCCTTCTTCCAATTAATTCACCTAAATCTCACTTTTCCTGTATACCCTTCTTAGGTTCCGTATCATATCGCCTGAAAAATATTTTTCATAGATTTTCTGATGATATCAATATTTCTTTCAAAACGCTTAACAATACATCCAATCTTATTAATACCAAGGATAAACTACCGTTACTTCAGAAATCTGGTGTTTATAAAATTTCTTGTTCCTCCCCTAACTGTAATGCACAATATATAGGCCAAACTGGTAGAAAATTCATCACTAGAATAAATGAACATGTTAAATTAATTGAAAAATACAAAAACTTTCCAAGAGAAATTTTTAATACCAATAGTTCCATTGCTAACCATATATTAAACTCTACACACCAATTTGATATCAATAAGAATCTAGATATTTTACATGTCTGCAACAAAGGCCCCTTGTTGAATCTTTTTGAAATTTATGAGATCAATTCTTCCATCAAAAACAATAATATCATTTCACTTAATGAACAAACACATTTTGATTGTCAAAAATTTTTTAATCAGCTCAAATTCTGAAGTGTAAATTTTTTCTGATCATTGTCTCCTATTTTCTTCATTTTCCATTTTTGTTATACCAGTGCAATTTTTTGATTGATTTCCAGAGAAAAGTGCTTTATGTCATATGCCATTGTATTTTATGTCAATATCTATCATCTTAATCACTTGATTGAACTTATTGTTGTTTCATGCTTTATGTCGATCACTTGTCACATAAGTCATTGTAATGTCATTGTCATATTCAATAACCATATTTCCGGTTCCATCTCAGCCATTTTGTAGTGCAAAAATGTCGTGGTCGATGATATTGACGATGTACTTGTTGACTTTGCAAATATCCATTTTCACCATGTTACCGTCTTGATATCCCTAATTTGTGGGTACAGGGCCCAATTTAAAATTTTTCTTACAATAATTTTCTTATTAGTCATGTAATTTTTCATCTTCAAGTGAGTACTAGTTACACTTCTTATAAAGACCATAATCTTCACCCCATTTTCTCTTGTAGCAAACATTTTTTATTCGGGCTGATGATGAGTACATATGTACTCGAAACATGTTCCCTATAACCTTGTACTAATAAATGTTGTGGAGATGACTTGGAGCTTTCTTCCTACTTTGACAAACATAAAGTCTACATTGCAAACATTGACATGGAATTCGATGGATTATTAGGATCAGATTTTTTAGAACATTATGATTGTGTAATTGATCTAAAAAACAAACAACTAATTACCAACTTCAAAACTGTTCCACTATTCAAGGTAACTGATCAGGAAACAAAATAAATCGAAGATAAAAATCAAATCATTCCAAATAATTCACCAATAAAAAATAAATTACCAATTCAGAATATAATTTCGATTGAACCTCGTACAGAAAAAGTTTTCAAATTGAAATGTGATTTATTCAACACAGAAGCTATACTGTTAGCTCAAGAAATTGAAAAAGTACGTCTACCATATGCATTAGTGAAAACTAATGAAAAAGGAGAATTTTTAACAACAATACTCAATGTAAATGCGATAGAAAAAACAATTAATATTTCAGATCTTAAATTAGAACCGATTCATAACTATACATTAAATGACTTTGAAACAGAAGATCAAATGTTATTCGACAGAAATTTAGAAATCAGAAAAAATTTCAGAACGGAACATCTAAATGATGAAGAAAAAGAATTATTGACAGATTTATGTTTAGAATTTTCAGATATTTTCTATCTTGAAGGAGACAAATTATCATTCACCAATGAAATTAAACACTCAATTGATACTGGAAATGCAAAACCAATTTATACAAAATCATATAGGTATCCCCAAATTCACAAAGAAGAAGTAAAAAAACAAATTTCCAATATGTTAGACCAGGAAATAATCAAACCTTCAATTTCTCCATGGTCATCACCAGTATGGGTTGTTCCGAAAAAATTAGACGCATCCGGAAAACAAAAATGGAGAGTAGTAATTGATTATAGAAAATTAAATGAAGTTACTGTTAACGACAAATATCCATTACCAAATATTTCGGACCTCCTAGATCAATTAGGAAAATGTCAATATTTCACTACCATTGACTTAGCCTCAGGATTTCACCAAATTGAAGTAGATCCTAAAGATACACAAAAAACTGCTTTTACTGTTGAAAATGGACATTACGAATATCTTAGAATGCCATTTGGACTCAAGAATTCCCCCTCCACTTTCCAAAGAGTCATTGACAATGTCTTATTAGGTATCCAAATACATGGATGACATAATTGTATACTCCGCTACAATTGACGAACATATTTCTCGTATTAAAGAAGTATTTAGTAGATTAAGGAAATCAAATTTCAAAATTCAACCAGATAAATGTGAATTTTTAAGGAAAGAAGTCGCTTATCTCGGACATGTAATCACAGAGAATGGTGTAAAACCAAATCCAGATAAAATTCAAGCAATTATTAATTTTCCTGAACCCAAAACACAAAAAGATATCAAATCATTTTTAGGACTAGCAGGATATTATCGCAGATTTATTCCTAATTTTTCAAAAACATCAAAACCTCTTACTAAACTTTTACAGAAAGATATCAAATTTTTCTTTGACTCAGATTGTAAAAAAGCATTCGAAGAACTCAAACAAAGTTTAACCTCATCCCCAATTTTAATATATCCTAATTTCACTGAAACCTTTCTCCTAACTACAGACGCAAGTACATTTGCTATTGGCGCTGTTCTTTCAAAAGGACCTATTGGAAAAGATTTACCTATAGCATATGCATCACGAACACTTTGTCCAGCTGAATCAAGATATTCAACTATTGAAAGAGAGCTTTTAGCTATAGTGTGGTCAGTTAAACACTTCAGACCCTACCTATACGGAAGACATTTCATTTTACTAACAGATCATAGACCATTAACATGGTTATTTTCAATTGAAGACCCAGGCTCAAGATTAGCTAGATGGAGACTAAAACTCGAAGAATATGACTATGAGATTCGATATAAACCAGGAAGAACTATAAAAAATGCAGATGCTCTTTCTCGAATAAAAATAAATCATTTGAAAGACATTATTGACTTCCAAAAGAAATCTAAATTTTCCTATCCTATTTTATCCTCAAATCAAGAAGATAATGACTCAGATTCAGAACGAACTGTAAGTGCACCACCTTCAGAAATGGGAGACATTGACGTTGAATTAAACCCAGAAGAAACTGATCAAATCGTACAAGCAGCAAAAGAATATCACAGATATAACCATCTCTATAAGACGAAATCATTGATAGACTATTCGAAAATAGAATTTTCCAATGACCAAATTTTAAGCAAAGAGAATAAACATATTTTGATTTTCATGCAACCTACCAAATTAACGGATTTAAATGAAAAAATTATAGACGATCTTTTTGAAATAAATTCAGAATTCGACAGATTGAAAATCAATATTGTATTAAGTCACTCAGTAAAAAATCGAAAATACTACATTGTTCCTATACCCAATGACCCTGAATTAGCAAATCATTATTTATTTTTGACAATGTTCCGAAACCAAGATCAACTCGAATCTAATCTAACATACTGTATAGAAAATAGTTCTGAATTACAAACTCTAGAGATATTGAGTTATATTTTTGCAGAGAAACAAATTAAATTCAAAGTTTGTCAAGATTTAGTTCAGACCCCCAATGAAGACGAAAGACCAATCATTCTCGATCAATATCATTCCGGTAAAAGTAATCTACACAGAGGAATCAATGAAACTATTCGAAGAATCAGAATGAAATATAATTGGCCAAATTTATCTAAAGATGTAGAAAAATTCATAAAACAATGTCAAATATGTCAAAAGGTCAAAGTATGCAGACAAAACTTGAAAAATCCCATGGTAATTACAGAAACCCCAAAGACTCCTTTCGAGAGAATAAACATTGACATCGTAGAAGTATCTACACAGAAAGAAAGAAATTAAGCTTTAACAGTGCGAGATGAATTAACAAAATTCACTCAAGCGTACCCAATACCTGACAAATCAGCCCAATCTGTTGTAAACACAATGTTAATATATTTCCAACACTATGGAACCCCTTTGCGAATTCACGCAGACAGCGGAAAAGAATTTGACAACACCCTAATGAAAGATCTTTGTACATTGTATGATATCAAATTATCATATTCCAGTGTAGGACATTCCCAATCAAACGGATCAGTAGACAGATTTCATGCTACTCTATTAGAAATTATAAGAGCTCACATGATTGAAAATCCACGAGAACATCCTTTTAACATATTGCCATACGCAATAATCTCTTATAATACAGCGAAAAACAAAACCCACGGATTTACACCCTATGAATTAGTCTTCGGACATACTTCAGGAAGACCCCCTGAAAGATTATATAATCAAGAACAATTAATTACTAAATATGTTAGAGACTTAAATAATCGTATATCACATTATTATAATATAGCACGAGCAAAAACTGACGCAAAGAAATTAAAATCAAAGATACGTTTCGATGAAAATATTACAAAAACTCACGAATATAACGTTGGAGATAAAGTCTATATAAAGGAATCGCAAATCAAAAGCAAACTAGAAAATAAATTCAATGGACCATCTGAAGTTAAGGAAATTTTCAAAAATTCAGCAATACTTTATAATCCAAATACAAATCAATACACTAAAGTAAATTTCGATAGAATGAAACCATTTCATGAAAATTAATTTATTTTCAGGTTCATATTGATGCTGACTTCAGTCATCGCCCAGTATAAGATAATTCCTATAAATAACACCGTTGGAATTTACTATCATGAAGAAACGTATATCAGCATATCCCATTCAAAGTGGACATTACTAGTGAACAAAGATATCACTGTATTACGAGAAGCATTCGATAACAACGAGAAAATTCTCGATTCAATAATAATGATGCTTGATAATGGCGCGAAATCATTTCATTCGGAAGTTAAAACACATGTTAGTCTCTTGTTACAAACATCAAGATTGATTAAAGAAAAATTCTCAGAAATATTATTAGATACGAAAAGATATAAAAGAGGAATCTTAAATGGCATTGGTTCCATATTTAAAACGATCACAGGAAATCTAGACGCCAGTGACGGAGAATATTATTCTGATTGCATAAATAAATTAAATAATGATGAACACCAACTGGAAAATCTATTGAAAAATCAAATTTCAGTCACAAGTTCTGTTATAAAAAACTTTAATTCAACTATACAAAAAATCCAAATCGATGAAAAGACATTCAATGATGATATAGAAGCAATACGAAATTCAATAATGGAAGTTTACGACGAAGTAACAATATTAAATTCCAAAATAAAACTGTATGAAATTTGCGAAAAACTTATGGAAAGCTATATTTTCATTCAAGAAAATCTCAATGATATTTTGAATGCAATTACGTTTTCACGGCTCAATATTATTCATTCATCAATAATAACGCCAAATCATTTGATGACATCCCTTCAACAGATATCGCAAAATCTACATAAAAACGTTTTGCCAATACCAGCTCAAATTTCATTTGTTGCCCAATATTTAGAAATTATCGATTTAGAAGCATTTCAAATTAATGATAACATTGTATTTGTTTTAAAAATACCACTAACCGAACCTCAATTATACACTCTTTTTCGTTCATATCCTATACCAATATATGATAACAGAACAGGTCTTCATCACATACTTTCTATGAATCATAAATATATCGCGAAAGACGATGATTCTTTAATGTACATCACAATCGAAGATCCTTCAAAATGCAAACCAATATCGTTCAGAATACGATTATGCAATGACGTATTTTCATATCCGATTGATACCACTTCAGAATGCGAAATAAGACTTTTGAAAAACATTGCAAAAATTCCAGAAAATTGTCAAAGCATTCCAATATTCGGACAAGGATATAATATTCAAATCTTAGAAGAAAATGTATGGCTAATAACTGTTGCAGAACCATTGCACATAACTATTACCTGTCCAGGTAGAAATTCTAAAACCGAAATAATTTATAGAAACTCCAAATTAAAAATGCAATTGAACTGTAATGCATTTGTGGGAGTCACAAAAATACAGGCTTCATCGAGAGAAACGTTGAATGTTTCATATAATACACACCCTGTATTATTACCATACGATTGTTGTGCAGATATTCCAAATCAATTTCATCCACCAGGATTGAAACCATTGAAAATCAATAATATCAATGCAGACGACCTAGAAATAGCCAAACATAAATTGGACCAATATTCTAGAGATCTTGATGATTTAATTAATGAACCTTTTGTTTCAAAACACATTTCATGGTTCACCTATGCCACAATCACCGTTATAATTGGACTCATTGTACTCTACCTGTACTGCAAGTGCCGCCGAAGAAGAAGACGTCAAACAGCCATTCTACCAAGAGATTATCCGCCATATCCACCTCAAGGACCAACGAAGCCACTTCGAAGATTCACCCAGTACTTACCAAAAATCCTCAAGAAAAGGCCAAGTATCCACGAAGAAGCAGAAGAAGAAATAGAACTTCGAGACGATTAAAAGTTGTCGCCATAGCATCAACTTTTTCTATTGATGGGGAGCTGTTATATCAAGATAGAACAAGAAGCCATTGTCAACCTAGAAGGTCATCTTCAGCGGATGTTTACCAAGGAGTCACCTTTAGAAGAAGCATCCCATTATGTCGCAGTATCTACGCAGTAGAAGCTACGTCGCCATATGTGATGGTAAACAAGACTCAGCAGCTTCCAGAAGATTCCATGAACCATCAGCATATTTTCATGTATAAATATTAGAATTGTAAACAAGTTAGGCAGTCACTGAGAGTCACTGAGCAGTTACTGAAAGTCATTGAATAGCTATTGAAGTTTTTATATTTTATTTTGTCAGTGCTCAATAAAGTTGGTGGTAGTTACCACCATAATAAATAATAATTTTTAAAAACCCAAGTTAGAAACTTGAGATATAACATATATATCAATTTTTGTTTTGTATTATGCCATATACGATATGTGTTTCCTAATTATTTGATTGATTGTCAGTAAAAACCAAGGATGATTGAAAATCATCGTATCTTGGAGAAATTCGAAAAGAGAACCTAGACATGAAAATATGCATCTATTATTCATTGTTTCGGGATACAAAAGAGTGGATGATGTCAATCGGACATTGATCGCTTGATTCCTCAAATATCTGAAAATATCTATAGAATGAATGAGTATTTGCTGATTGAAAACACATCTCATTTTGGTAATTTCTGATAATTCAACCCCAATTCGTTTTGTTGATATATTCCATCATATTTAATGGGATATAGAGAAAATAACTTATGCAAATCTAACTCCACCTTACGAATATTTCATTGAACACTCTATGCAGCGATAATCAATCAAAATAGCATAACTGTTACGTTTTTGATGGTGAAGGTCAATGAGATAGAAGAGAGAAAACGAACAGAAAAATAATACATAAATGATATCATATGTGTGTCAGATTTTATGGATCGAACGAAAAAGTGTGTATCATATCATTATATAATTGTGATGAGTGGAATGAAATTCGATGCAGGTATTTATCGTATTATTATCCATATAATAATCATATGTAGCTTGAATTAGGTTATTGATGGTAATGGAATTGATGATCTCCACGGTGAATTTCCAAATCATTCGATGAAGAGCTCTCCATTATAAAATATAATCGTTTGAATATGCCGACAAATATATTGACTTTCCTCCCTGCTCGCAGTGGCGAAGGTTCATCGATCTGTGTGAACTTCTGTGTTGAACTATCTGAATACGATTATTCGATGAATTCCAAATGACTAATATACAGTTGTTAAATCATATGATTCAATAGACAGGTGTTTTATATGAGTATACCTTATCGCAGGTTTGACATTTTGTAAGTGGTATCAGTAGAGATATAAGTGATTTTTATATGACATACATCCAAATAGCAATATTAATAAGTAAGACATGATTCTTCAATGTGGTTAAGAATATTCTTCTTTTTTCGTGTCTATGGATTCAACTGTCTTGAACTCGCGCATAATATTTCATTTGATAGGCTGTATATGAAGTATAGTCTTGAACTCGCGTATTTACATCAGGTTCCTACGTTCCGATATTTGTATCAATCCCGTTTGATTATTTATCCCGCATAAGATGGTTCTTTTCATGAGTATAGGGCGAAATAGTATTTTATTAGGTATTTCTTTATGATTTTCCACTGATCTTACCAATGAACCATTTTTTTTAACTCATACTTGGCATAATGTTCAATGAGCAGATTATCAACTCCTCTGTTTCATCGATAGATAGATAGATAGATACCATCTTCAATCTTGCTCAATAGTTTATATCTATTTTAAAAAAAGTATTATCAACAACATATTGTGGATGTTGAAGGATGGACGATGTTTATCTTATACCCGAGTAGAATGTGCGAAGAATCATTTGATATTACCACCGAAGAGAATTAGGAGCTTGATATGAAATTTCATTGGAGTAAAACTGAGTCACAAAATCCCAAATATTCGATTCGAAGTTGTTGGTGACCAACGGCTCGACATGTTTGTCCCTATCAGAGGAAACTGTTTGAGAGATGACACACCAGGATTACATTATAGGATATCACTTGAAGGTTTTGAAGCGAGCTGAATTTTCATTTCATTAAAATAGATTCATAGATACTGCTGCAAATTTGAGATATTATCAAATTGAATGATCCATAGAAATTATTTCAGAATGCCTCCATGTGATATGGTGAAAAATATTCAAAACATGGGGATATCGAATTTTTACCTGAAAACCGGTTCCTGGAAGCACGTTCGCACATGTACACCTTTGACCCCAACTAAGGTAGTTATCTACCCGCGCCTGGTGCCAGTCGATATCCGTTGAATGTGGGTGTACACCTGCTGATATATGGATTCGAACTCGGATTTCGTGTAAAAGTTCCGATATATGATATTATTTTAAAGCAATAATAATTTTGACTCATATGTTTGACGATCACATTTTTTCCTCAACTCGAAGTTTTTCAAACTCAAAGTCAATTCATATCATATCATATAATTCCATGTTTGTTTTTTCTATAGACAGTCATTTTATACCTAAATTCGACGCCATATTTTTAATTTTTTTATTCATCTAGACAATCATCTTATTTTATATCTCCAATGCCATATTATTTTTTCTATTGGTATGCATTCCAATTCATATCTCGACGCCATGTTTGTCTTTCTCTAGGCTGCATCACACTTATTTCTCGATACCACATTTTTTCTGTCACCTTTTTTGCATAATACAATCATAAACGCTCGCCATCTGTTTCTTTTTCTCTTATACGGCCATTCTTATCATTTCATTCGACGCCATGTTTTCTTCGACACATGCTGAATGAGATTTTGTGCTTTCATACTGAGATATAACGCAGAAAGAACCACCTCCTTGATCAATATTTCATCATTTCATAATCTATCTGTATCGAAAAGATAGCAGATTTCTAGAGATTCAACTGTCTATCACTTTCCTTCGTTTCATCGCTTACTCATCACATATTATTTCCATCGGTTGTGTATCTGAATTTTTTTCTCGACCCACCTTGTATATCATTCTCTCATAACTCTTATGGATGCCTAGCACTGTATCCCAATGGCGATCTGCTTGATCAATCCATTTTATTTATGCATCGTTTTCCTTATTGGATCCAGTCCATATATGTATCATTTCGATTCATCCTGTATATTATTTTTTTTCGCATGCGAGGATATCGCCTTATACGACAATAAAATCTATCTGCACTAGCGATTCTATGTTTTTCTCTGATCTCTCCTGTATAGACATTCTTTCGATCCATCCTGTATATTATTTTTACGATAGCTCAAACGTAGAATAACCCCATATATAACCTCTGAGAGAGCGAATTGCTTCATTCATTATATACATTTTTTTTTTCAGTAGAGAGCCATTTTAATCCAAAAATTCGACGCCATATTGATTTTTTCTTTCTAGAAGACCATCTCATTTCATATCTTCAATGGCATGTTCGATTTTCTCTATAGGTGACTCACCCAATTTATATTTCCATCAACGCCATATTTGTTTTCTCTAGGCGGTCATCTTGATTATTTTGATCGATGGCATGTTTTCGGCCCATCCTGTTCTAATACACGCTGATTTACCACTAAGCGCAGAGATAGCCGTCTGCTTGACCCATTTTTCCCTCATCGATTCTATTTATGCGTATTTACGTCATTTTTCAATACACCCTGCACATCATTTTCAATACACCCAGTATATAATTCTTTCGATACATTCTGTGTATCAATTTTTTATATATTCCGTATATAATTTTTCGATAAATCAAACGCTGAAATCACTCTGCACTTCTGGACGCCAAATGGTTTCAATGTTTTCTGGTCCATCCTGTATTTATTTTTTGTTTTCTCCCAACAACTGAAAAAGTCCTTACTATTGAAAGGTATATCACGAAAACGCGTTGGCACATCGAATAGTTTAATTCATATATAATGGAATTTGTGAGGTTACCTGCTGTGATGGTCAACGATAAAGCCCGCGGTGAGGATTTTATTACCTGGGACATCTGCGGCCGAACCTCTCGACTTTTCATTATTATGATAGGAATGGTTCTGAACAAAGATTTCATCAGGGTGATATTTTTTCGACTGTATTCTTCTAGGCATTAGATGTCGTAGTTTATCGTTCATTGTTACTTCACACTACTCCATAACTTGAGAATTTAATAGATGTGATGAATTATATTCTACCTACGCGAGAACGTGAAATTGGCAATTTTAGGTCGATGCATTATTCGGCTCGAAGGCTATACCTCCGGTCGTTCACTCCTCAGATGCTAGATCCTCAGCTCCTCGGCTCCTGCACCTCCGCCACCTCCGCCACCTCCGCCACCGCCACCTCCGCCACGTCCGCCACGTCCGCCACCTCCGCCACCTCCACCGCCACCTCCGTCTCCACTTCTCTATACCTTCTTCTAACTTCTCTTCGATTGTACAAGATGTTATCGTATAATATCCAACACTAACTATAGCCTTGATGGAAATTCCCTGGTGCGATTCGCTGAATCGAAGGTGTCATATTTGATCAAAAAGTGAGGTTTTCCTATTATTCTTACCATATCATTTCAATTTCAATGGAAAAGTTAGGTTTCCTGCTACGTAACTGTAAAGACTTCAAGTCATTTGATTCTCTGAAAAGCCTATATCTTTCGTTCGTCAGTTAGTTAGACAAATATATCAATGCTATTGAAAGAATAAGAAGAAGAAATTCTTGGAGTTTTCTCAATTCCAAAGGCATGGTATTCATTCCGCAAGAGGCTATAACTACGATCTAGTTGCTATAACTCTGTTATCAACATCAAACTATAAGGAAAACATTGACTATGCCAACTCATTATTGATATATTTTGTTAAAAGTTTTTTAATTCTATATGGCAAACAACATGTTTCACACAACGTCCACAACTTATTGCACATTTGTCAAGATGTTTCAAATTTCGGGAATTTGGATGATTTTAGAGAAATTTATGCAGACTTTCAAGAAACTCATAAGGAACACTGACAAACCTTTGCAACAAATTATATCTAGACTTGATGAGAGATCACAATTATTGAATAAAACCTGTAACATTAAAAATGTTGCAACTGAATATCCACAAATCGAAAATTTCAGTGGTCCACTAATTCCAAGATTGAAATCAGTTAGGCAGTTCAAAAATATTACTTATAAGGACTTTTTACTGACTAATTCTGAACCTGATAACTGTTGTTGTCTTGGAAATAATAGTATTGTTATAATTGAAAATATCATAACTTCTGACTCACACGTGAGTATTCTGGCTAAAGAAATCTTGAATTTAGTAGATTTCTTTACATCACCCTGTGAATCTTCAGACTTGGGAATCTATTTACAATCAAGTATCTCTCTGAGTTCACTCAAATTATGGAACATCAGTGAAGTTAAACACAAATGTATGAAATTGCCCTTTGAAGGCAAGAGTGTGATCATACCATTAGTGCATTCATATTAATTTTGAATTACACAAATGAACCTTCACAAATCAACTTTCAAATATTAAGAGTTCAATATCATTCAAACTATTGAGACATTAGTAAATTTTCACTATAAAATATCATTCATCTGATATATACTCAATCATAAATTGTAAAAATAATCGAATGGAAAAGAGTATGTGCAAAATTCAACCTCATTCGCGTTATCTTGAAAGGTTCTGAAATGATGCCAATTTATGTTCATCATTTACATTTATTCAAGAGGAAGGTTTAAAATCATGTGAAGATTTATCATTTTTCTTATTATTGATAACGTGATGAATATTATGTTTCTTGTATGTTGAACTTTTTTATTTTATTCCTTATTTCATCTTATTCGCTGTATAAACCCACTGTTACTCTCTAGGTTTCTTATTTGTAATTGACAAATTAATGTGCATATCAATCAATAGATGATGTGGTCCAATGGTTATATATTTCAAGTATTTCTGTAGATATTACACTTTCATACAATATTAAATAATCAATGCCAATACAAGTATTTGTAATTATTTAATTGTTAGGTTTTCTCTTTTGTGTTATTTATCTTGTATGCAATATCAGATTTTCTCTCAAAATATCTTTGACCAGTTGTGGAAATGTGTTCTCTAGTTTAGTTACTTTATATATATTTCAATAATGTGATGAAATTGATTGACTGATAAAAACTCATTGTAGAAAGATTACCACAATAACTCCATAAAAACCATCATTTCGAGGTTAGACATATATATTCATATCATGTTTGAATGTTTGTGGAGAGTTTGAATGTTTTTGAAGGCTATCCAAACCTTCAATTAATAGTTATCCTGGAAAGCACTATCAATAAAATATGGACCAAACCTGGACAATTGTAAAATTTTTTGAAGAAAACACCGTAGAAGCAGTTTCTTCGAATTGGTTGGTGGGAAACATGTGTTACTGGCCACCATATTCAAAGGATAAACTAATAAATTCCATAAAAAACTATGATGAACCCAATACCTGTTGGCCTAGCCATAAAATATCCCTATTTACAAATGGAACTTTCAGTAAGTTATTGAATGAATTTCATATATGTTTTCATGTGAATATTTGATGACGAATTAATTTTTGCAGAGAGTTACTTGGAAGCTAGAAACAAAACAAGAGTCGAAGAGTACTGCAGTGATCTGAATGACGAAGATCCCAAATTGAGGAAATTTAGAAAAAAGGTAACTGGACTATCTTCCGACGAGAACAGTGATGAAGAACATATTGGCAAGTTGCCTCCTCTCCTAACGAAACCAAAATCTAAAGGTGCATCAAAACCATCACTTCCAACTCAAAATCCAGGTGAATTATTTTTTATTACCTTCAATTGCAAATCCATATGGTTTATTACACTAATTTTGAATTTTCATTTACATTTGATGACAATCCATCTTACTCTTTGAATAATTTCCGGAATTGTGAATATTATAGGATGTACCTATTTTGAAATGAACTACTCCTACTACTACTATTACAACTATAATAGATCTATCGAAATTTACTTCTATATTAGGGGTTGGAATTGAAATGAAATGAATATGACTGAAGTTATATTATTCATTGAATTGACAAAATAATTCCCTATAAAATGCAGACTCTACTATAGTGGAACTACCAATTAATATGTCAGAATCAGTTGAACATGAATATTTTTCTATAATAAAATCTGAATCTGATTATGTCATTCTTTAAAGAGTCTTGTCTTCCAGCTCCACTGGAAGTCATAGGTGAAACATCCACCAATAAAGAGAACTGCAATTGCCGCCCTGTACATAGAGGGACAGATGTGATAGGAAGTAAATAGAATTTAATTCATCATCTAAATCCCATCATGTATATCTTATGATTTATGATATTCCAGTAAAACCCTCGATTTTGGTCTAGCCTATAATTTTATAATACCTTATTATTGATTTCAGATGAACACTTGCAAAAAATTAAAAAACAATATCATTTCATGTGCAACATTTTGAAATACATAAATACAGGACTGGATAATATCAATATGCCTCAAAATGATGGAAATAAAACAGATTCACTATTCATAAAATTTTTATTCTTGCCACTGAATAACACCGAGAATCTGATGACTATCGAAGAATATTTGGGATATCCAAATAATTTGAAAGCGGCATTGAGTAAACTTTTGGATGATTAACTATAATCATTTTTTAATGTCGTTTTTCTAGAGTACGGAATTATCTAAAATGGGTGGCAACAACATTTATGAGTTTGTAAAGAGGTGTATGTCACAATTATTCACCAACTGCTTCGCCTCAACCTACAGCTTCCATGAAAGGAAAAATAAGAAAAAGTTTATTGTATTGAAATCAGATCTAGTAATTGGTAAGTGGAATTTCAGTTCAGGTTCACCCCATCATTCTTCAGATTTGTATTTAAGTTTTGTATTCTAGTTTAAATACTCGATTATCAATCACATATAACCATAGATCTTATATGCTTACACTAGATTCGGTATCCAGGTTATTTGTTTTGTAGGTCCGGGGGGGTTAAAAATACTGAGCCATTGATTGGTCGTTTTAGTTTTTGACCATACATATGTGTTGTACTACATGAAAATAGTACTTAGTTTCTTGCAGACTCCTCTTATACCAAACAATTACTACATGATGCCGGATCTAGCATAAGCATATAAAAGATATGCGCATATATAACTGTCATATTCTGTACAGGTCTACAGGTTCAAGTATCTCTCGTTCTAGCTCATTGTTGAACCTATTATAGTCCGCGGTTTCAGTTTCAAATCTGTGTATCACTGTGATGGAAATAACTATGATATAATGCTTTCAGGTGCCGCAGAGATATTCGGAGGTGAAATAACTACAAAAAAATATAGAGGACTGTATTATGAAATGGTTACGGAGGGCTCATGAAAGAAAACATTAATTTTCAATGATGAATTTATTCTTTTTTTTCTGTTCTCTGTCGGATTTTTATGTTTTATGTTCTTAGTGTTCAAATGACAGAATGTCGATTTATTTTTATCATTTATTTTTGAGATTTTATTGTTTTATGTTCTTAGTGTTCAAATGACAGGATGTCGATTTATTTTTATTATTTTTGAGCAAATGTTGATTTTTATTATTCATTTTATCATTGTTCGATTAAAAAATGTTAAGTCAAAACTATTTATATTTTCCTTTGAACCCATTCATGCAAAAGAAGGATCTTTCATTGCTCTCGAGGAATCACAGAAAACATTGAAATATTCGTGACAAAAAATGTAGGCAATAACCGATATATATGTATATTTGAATATTCAAATATTAATATATTAACGTTGACGTATAGGTACTTTATTAAATTTGGAGTAGTGTCAAAATTTATCATTTTGCCTATTATCTTTGATGTTTTGAACACTCTGTTGAACAAATCTAAACTTCAATGACATCTATCTCGAACACGCTTGAAATCGCATAAAAATAATCATCTAATTATATCAGCTGCAGATATATACATAACTTTCATCTGAATATCAAATTTTTTTCTGGGGTAAAAATTTTGAGGCGGTTCAGATTGTATGTGATCTAGGTTTGTTGTCCATCTTCATGAGTTGTCCAATGGATGTTCACAAGAATACATCCATTGTAAGCTCACAAGTATACGTTAATTGGCCATCTTTGCAAGTCCATTGACATTCTACGTGAGTACGTCCATCGTACGTTCACAATGATACGTTCATTTACCATCTCTGTGGGTACGCACATTGGACGTTCCTAAGTATACATACATTGGCAGTCTTTGTCTGTACGTCCATTGTACTTTCATAGTAACATCCATTTGCAGTCGTTGTCTGTCTGTCCATCGGCAGTCTTCGTGAGTACGTCCAGTGGACAATCACAAATATATCCTAGTCCATTGATCGTTCACATGTGTACGTCCAATGGATAGCCTCAAAAGTACAACCATCGTACGTCGTGACATCGAGGCATCCAGCGGACGTCCATCGGATGTTCAACATCCAATTCAGGACGTCCAATGGGAGTCTTGAACATCCTTAACCTACGTACATTGTACATGTGCTGTGTGGGATAGATGAATAGTTATAATTCAAAAGCTATTGAATCGTTACTCTTGCTAACATATATCAAAATACTAATTTATCTTGTTAACAGAATAAGGTTTCATTCACGGGCTTCAATGAATGATATACACACAATGAAATACAGCAATCAATAAATCACTGGCGAACATTATAATATCCTTAGATGAGACAAGAAATGACATGGGGGAAAGAAAGAGAGGAAAAAAAAATTGGTATTCAATATTCATTTCGATTCGATTTGAAGAAATTTATCGTGAATTCAAATGATAAGTGTAGGTCATCATCAATATGTTCAATATAGAATTTATGGAAAAGTAAAACATCTATTCGAATATTTATGTTCATATCAAAACTCTATCTTCTGAATTCTATTCTTAGCAAAGTTAAAAAAACAAATATTCCAATCAAAAATATATTTAGTATCGGAGAGGAAATTTAACAAAGGAAGAGCAAGGCGCCTCCACCACAATGTAACGAGCTGGTTCTCACACCTAACACTCGCAACTAAAACCTACTTGCTTTAAAGAGTTTTGCTTTATAAAGTAGAAACAATTCTATACCCAATAATATACCTTTATTCTGTAACTGAATATACAAGTATTTTATTCGAAACGAATCGACGAAAGTTTAAAACATATAATTATCTATAGGTACTCACGTAAGGGCCGGCTTTCTGTTGAGAGGTCGGGAGTCCCATTCAAGATTCAAAAAACTCGCGTGCATTTTCTTATCACCTGAAGCACTTGATTCAACGTCGGAACTACAAATGCCTGATTTTTCTCATTCACCTTTTTCATTTCAATTTCTGATATTCAGCAGAAAAGTTTGTTAACCTGGTATTGGAAAAATTAGCGGTTTTTGTTCGTCAGCGACTCTCAGAATTATGTTTATTGAAATTGAAATCCGGACTATGATTTCCTTTGAGAATTGCAAGTTTTGAATAAATAACATCCTGTTAATTCAATATTTCCATGAACGTGATCTGAGTTGAAATTTCTATACTATATTCTGATGCAAATAGATAATTTTTGAACATTGAAATCCATTCTTGACAGTATCAAATAGATGTTTATCTGAAAATAAAAACAATTACCAAGTTCTTATTCCACTAGATTGTCAAAGTACACAAATAACCTATTTAATATGCGAACAATAGCCAGGATGATTGTAGATCAATGCAGAGGACAGAATTATATCGGTATAACTAAACATGAGGATTATTAAGACATACCTACTTAATCAGAAATATGTAAAACAGATGGAAAGTGATTATCAGCAAAAGTGAAACTGAAACTACTACCGCATAGTACTATGTGGGGAAGTGTATAGGGTGTCTCACTATGATGTAGAATTATTTCTGAAAAGTTAAAAAATACATCTTAACAAAAACCTGTCCTGATGTTGAAGTCCTCTTCATAAGTCCCAATCACCCCTATCCAAGGTCTATTGTTGGCCGGGTAAGAAGATGGGCAGCATAGGTCCTTGCCGCCAAATCCACCCTGAAAATGGGCTGTTGGTATGCCCGCTACCGATTCCAGAAGATGAGCTCCCTTGATGAGCTGCTCAACCATCAAGGTGTCCTAGGGTTGTCTGTTCCAGCCAGGAACCGGTTGTGGTTAATGAGGCTCTTTCCAGGAGTCCTGGCAAGGGAAGAGTGTCCAAGGTGTCCTTGATGGGATCAGGACAGAAGTACTGCTGGTGAGGCTGGTAGTGACTCTACCAATAGCCTAACACCTCAACAAGTTGGACTCCTCCAAACACCTTGGTAGAAATATAGGTTCTAACACAAAAAAAAACAAAATTCGCAGGCAACAATACAAAGTTATTTGCATTGCTGAGAATTGCCACTCACCTTCCATGAAGGGTAAGTTTCCTAGTTTCCTATAAAACAAAATGGGGCCATGCTGCAGAGCTTCTCAGGAAATTTGACAGTCTCTCGGTGGCAGGACAAATCGACCAAATGGTCCAACAACGTAGCCACGTTCGACGAAGTAAATTTAAATCTCACAGATCCCCCGTCAGGGTGCTGACATCAAGTCAAAGAAGAATTACTTGCCGACACATGTGAACTCCATCATGCCCACCGGGAAAAAGCCTCGAGTCGAGGAAGAAGCCGGAAATCTGTCATCCCCTCACATCTTACGACTCCCTGCAACTCCAGGATAACAACTTCGTCTAACTTAATGTCCCAGTCGAAATTGTCTATTCCTATTGGTCAGGAAACGAAACGGGCAGGTTGCACTACGTGGCAGGACACGGCAGGACAGATGTTGTGACGTCAAAACAGCATAGAACAAAAGACCACTATGAATGTTGCTGACGAAATTTTGACATTTCGCGCAGCAAGAATTGTTAACCTATTTCTTTAACCTCCTCCATGAAAATTAATGTATTTATCCTGAGAATAATCATGCAATGCTGGAAAACACCACAGGTAAGTCATAATGTTTTCCTATTTGAACATCACATTCAATGATCAATAATACCTTCTGACTCGTAACAGGACTTACTTACAGTATTGTCTGTTTCAGAACTTTTTTACATTGGATCAGCACAACTCGAGGTTAAAATCATCTCATCCTACAGGTGTACTGATTACCAGAAGATACTGTAGTTCTGAAAATCATAGTGGTACTTATTAATCAGAAAGCTTTATGATCAATAAATGTTGAAGTAAGGTTCGTTATTTGATAAACTGATCATATGTCCTGTAAGTATGTTTCCTATATTGACTTTATTAATAAACCGGAAAAACAAAATATTTATTGTAGCAATTTTGAATGCTACAATTTCAAAAGATCTTCTTGTGTATTATTACAAAATTCATCAATTTTTAGTTCTGTTGACGGTGTTGTTGTAAAAGTATGATTACAATCATTCTGTTGATGGCGCAACAATTTAGAGCTCATCAGAGAAATATAACAAACATCCATCACAGAAATATTTCTAATGACCTCTCGAAGATATTTGACTTGATACCAATCTAGACAAGTTCTTTATCCAGCAACAGTGACTATTAGCAGAATCATCTGTCATCAATAGTAGTTAACATGTTTACTCATTCTCTTTTTAGCATAATGAAGTAGGCGAACCACTTGACACTCAACCCGCTGATTTTCAAAGACGCTTTCTAAACCATAAACATTTATGGAACAGTCGTTGAGGGCCTCAAATTTAGATATACTTGCTACCTTGACAGGAAACTCTATACTTACCAGGTTCAGGACTGTTGAAAAATGCGGATACGAAGACATTTCACACGGCTTGTTGTATGCTGTATATAGTGCAGATGTCACAGCCCATGCGAAACAGCATTCGTCCTGAATTATCACATTTACCACCACCGTCTTGTTCTCGATGAATCTGGGGAGTTTCAGGTAGGAACATCCTCGCAGCGGGCTATATTCATTGATGTTTATCTCTAGAAATAATATCTTCTCGAGAGCCCACCCTGTAACAATAGAAAAATATTGAGGTGATAATATTCTTCAATGAGTTCGCATAAATAGCTAAAATGTTACAATTAAACTCACCAGAATCACGTTCTTCGAATTCCGTTGAAAGATTCACAATCATTTCCTTGAATGTATCTATGCAAGCTTTCAGATGAAGGGAAGAATCGATGATATGATTGGGTGTAATGAAAGATTTATTATCACGAATATCCTTAGATTCGATTACATATATCTCCCAAACATTTTTCCATGTTCACTTTGATGGTGTGGTGAATCGAGACCATATTGTTCAATAATGATATGATAGTCGCTCTATTCTCATCAAAAAATATATTATAATCTAATACTCCAGTTCTACATTCCGCTCTGTAACTGATGATGCGGCATCTGAATGCGCTCTCAATCACGGATACGCCATTTCCTTGATTAATACAAGCATTCGTACGATGCTCCAATGTTCTCTTCTGCGCCGCCATTCTGTCTGCAGGAACTGTTGTATCACATACAGTGAATGTTTGCACATTTCCAATCGCTGATGTTGATGGTGCACCGAGTTAAATACCTTGAATAATGGATCGACTTTTTAAAAAAGGTTTATTTATCAACAAATACAGGACGACTGTCTCTGGCAAGTGTTACAGATAGAATGAATTCAAAAATGTGTATATGATGTGTTCTGCGAGATTCACGAGATGAGAGCTTTCCTGGAATACAGCTTAGTCTGCAAAGATGCATCAGCATCTTCTGTGGGAACGGCAGATCCATGGGAAAGTTTGCTACATAACTGCCGACATCATTTAATCGTGACTTCTTCGCCGCAGATGGACCAACACTCCCTATACACGACAATTTCTGATGGCGCCGCAGGTTATCACTTCGTGTAAAGGATTGGGCACAAGCACTGCAGAACAACATTTCGATTAAGCGAATGCAAAGTACACTTTCGAGAATAGAAAAGGAGTGTGACAATCGAGAGCAATGGGATAACTGCGGTCTAACGAACACGCCTTTCAATTTATAGGGGAGAGAAGTAGAACTCTGCAAGGTTATCCCCTCCCTACTGAGTGACCTCGAGTTTAGGATTTCGAGCGAGCCATCAAGGTCACATACTCTCTGAGTCAAAGGAACTCTTCCATATCTTCCCAAGGTCGCGGAAAGAGAGCATATATCATCGATCGCCGAGGTCGTCTCTCGAAAGAGTGCACGTATACTCCCAAGGCCTCTCCACCCGATGTCACTGTATTCCCCCAAGGTCATCTGAACGCAAAATTACTCCCAATTGAAGGCTTCCTTCCAAGGACACCTTCCAAGGACACCTTTCGAGGCCACTCCTCCCCAAGATCACCAGTGGCGTACCGCAAGAATAATATGTGATGCGACCTTGGGGGGTGGCATTGGGAGGTGGCCTTGGGAGGGACGACCTTGGGGGGAGACCTGGAATTGGCTTTAACCTTCTACTCGCATGTACATCAAAAACTTATTGATATTAGTAGTATAGCTAAGCCGCCACCAGCCCACTTTGACCTCAAGTAACCCCGTGGATGGCATGTCCATCAGCAGTGACCATACAGTAGGGGGGTCTAGTGAAGGTCACGAAGACATCTTCAATCTGAAGACATCTTCAATCTGAAGACATCTTCGATCTGAAGACATCTTGCAGACCACACCCTCAACTGACACTACCCTCTTAGGCCTTTTACGCTGTACCCCCCTTTGGACCCTTAGCGCTGCGCAATCCGAAGACATCTTGTGACGTCATATTCCATTTAAAAAAAAGCCAGTACAATCAGGATTAGAACCCGCACCAATACGGTGCAAAGTTTCAAGACCAAACGCTTCGTCCACGCGGCCACTGCGGGACATATCAATTAACATTTCTAAAAATAAACCGATGCGGTTATTTGTGCTTTGTGGAACGTAGCAACCTCGGCAAGCGGGGAGCAGGGGAAACGAACAATGGCTTATTTATTCATTATACATCAGTGTATGAATAGAGATAATCGCATTCAAGGTCAGGTTCGCTGCATTCCAATGATGACTCAACATATCACGCCATGATGCAACAGCGTGATGTATTCGAGCAGATCCATGGAGCAGGGAAAGGAACAATGGCTTATTCATTCAATAAACATCAGTGTATTAATAGACATAATTGCATTCAAGGTCAGGTTCGCTGCATTCCATTGATGATTCAACATGATACAATATTTCGCGTAACGTTACAAAGATAAGAGACGACAAAGCGACTGCCACTGTTGCCAGACGTTTGAAAATATAATGCATTGATGCCAGACGTTTGAAAATATCGGAAGATATCCCATTACGTACCTACCAAAGAAGAATCCGAACCACCACGTGGATACTTGATGGATAACGGGGTGTGGCTGCCCGAAGTTAGGCGTCTGACATCTAATGTTTGGCAGCCAAATGTCAAATGTCAAATGTCAAATGTCAAATGTCGAATGTCAAATGTCAAATGTCAAATGTCAAATGTCAAATGTCAAATGTCAAATGTCAAATGTCAAATGTCAAATGTCAAATGTCAAATGTCAAATGTCAAATGTCAAATGTCAAATGTCAAATGTCAAATGTCAAATGTCAAATGTCAAATGTCAAATGTCAAATGTCAAATGTCAAATGTCAAATGTCAAATGTCAAATGTCAAATGTCAAATGTCAAATGTCAAATGTCAAATGTCAAATGTCAAATGTCAAATGTCAAATGTCAAATGTCAAATGTCAAATGTCAAATGTCAAATGTCAAATGTCAAATGTCAAATGTCAAATGTCAAATGTCAAATGTCAAATGTCAAATGTCAAATGTCAAATGTCAAATGTCAAATGTCAAATGTCAAATGTCAAATGTCAAATGTCAAATGTCAAATGTCAAATGTCAAATGTCAAATGTCAAATGTCAAATGTCAAATGTCAAATGTCAAATGTCAAATGTCAAATGTCAAATGTCAAATGTCAAATGTCAAATGTCAAATGTCAAATGTCAAATGTCAAATGTCAAATGTCAAATGTCAAATGTCAAATGTCAAATGTCAAATGTCAAATGTCAAATGTCAAATGTCAAATGTCAAATGTCAAATGTCAAATGTCAAATGTCAAATGTCAAATGTCAAATGTCAAATGTCAAATGTCAAATGTCAAATGTCCAATGTCAAATGTCAAATGTCAAATGTCAAATGTCAAATGTCAAATGTCAAATGTCAAATGTCAAATGTCAAATGTCAAATGTCAAATGTCAAATGTCAAATGTCAAATGTCAAATGTCAAATGTCAAATGTCAAATGTCAAATGTCAAATGTCAAATGTCAAATGTCAAATGTCAAATGTCAAGTGGCCGCTATTTCTTGGTCACACCCTAACAATGATGCTACGGACGTTTCAATTAGAAGTAATAAAAAGCGTTGTAATAATAATCCAAATTGCACAAGATGATGCAATCTCTACATTTCGTCGATATATCAACAATGAATGGAGCCTTTCATTACTTTGCAGGTGGTTAATGATGATATCATATATCAAGACCATAATTATTCATGGATAGCAATGATGATGTCATGCTTACATCAGCCTTTTATTCAATATATTGATGAACAAAGAGATCATTGATAAGTTTGCACGTGGCCGACAATGATATCATGAATCATGTTTTCTTATCGACATGAATTCCTGGAACAATTAGCAGACCAAACATTTCTCACATTTCACTGAGTCTGCATGTAAAGAATTCTTTAAAATCGAAATAGAGAAAAACTAATGTTTTATTCGTAATCCCCATGACGTGTAGATTCCAAAAACAACAATTTCCGTTTTCACTTCCGGTTTCCATTTTTCCACTTAACATAGTCATGTGGGTACTCTGAGAGAAAGATTTTTCACGGACATTCTAAATATATCATTTTACCTATGTACAAAGTCTCAAGGTCAAAGAGATATCAATCAAAATTGATCGAAATAATGAAAAAAATCTATGTAAACAATTCACAATCTCTTCGTGTAATGATTTTCTGGTCGTACCAGCTTTTCGACAAATTATCAAAAAATATTCACTTCCGGTTCATCAAAAATCGATAGAGAAAAACTAATGTTTAATTCGTAATCCCTATGACGTGTAGACTTCAAAAACATCAACTTCCGGTTTCACTTCCGGTTTCCATTTTTCTACTTGACATAGTCATATGGGTACTCTGAGAGAAGGATTTTTCACGGACATTCTGAATATATCATTTTACCTATGTACAAAGTCTCAAGGTTAAAGAGATATCAATCAAAATTAATCGGAATAATAAAAAAAATCTATGCAAACAATTCACAATCTCTTCGTGTAATGATTTTCTGGTCGATCCAGCTTCTCGATGAATTATCACGAAATATTCACTTTCCGTTCATTAAAAAACGATATAGAGAAACACTAATGGTATATTCGTGATCCCCATGACGTTTAGATTCCAAAAACATCAACTTCCGGTTTCACTTCTGGTTTCCATTTTGTCAGTAAACAGGTTCATGTGGGTACTCATTGATAAGGATATTTCACGTACATTCCGAATATATTAACTTACCTATATACAAAGTCCAAAGGTTTGCGAGATATCAATCAAAATGTATCGAAATAATGAAAAAAACAAATAAAACTGCAAATCATCTCTTTAATTACCACTTTTCTAACTGATTCATCTTCTTGATGAATTATCGAAATATATCCTCTTCCAGTTCGTAAAGTAGCGAGATAAAGGGAAAATAATGAGATGTTCGTGATCCTCATAACGTTCGGACATCTAAACAACAACTTCCGGTTTCACTTCCGGTTACAATTTTTTCAGTAAACAGAGCCATGTAGGTACTTTGAGAAAATAATTTCTCACGGACATCCCGAATATATCAACTTACCTATATACAAGGTTTTCGAGATATCAACGGAAATTGGTGAAATAATCTAAACAACACTGTTATACGCGAGAAAGTGCTATGAAGAGTCGATTTGAGTCCACGGTTAACTCATGTTTCCATCGTTTCAATCAATATGCTAGTAGTAGACTATAATTTTTGTACAACTCATATCAAAAAACGCCATTCACACCATTCTGAAACCCTTCTAGGTAAAATGATAAGAAGAAAATCGATAATAAATTTTGAGGTAATCAATAACACATGGAATATAATCGGAAATCTCAAGGTGAATGTTTTAAGGTCATAGAGTTATCAAAATCTCCAAAAAATAACTCTGATCAAGGTATGTTTATATATTCAAAGGCTATATAACTATTGAGATCACATTATATTGGAACCAGATACTTCAATCATTAATCTTCTCAAAAAATATGTCTCGAAACAGATATAATTTTTTATATTCAGGACTGCACTTCCAGCATCGACAACACATGGAACATAATCGGAAATCTCGAGGTGTATGTTTCAAGGTCAAAGAATTATTGACATCTCAAAAACGGAGCTCTGATCAAGGTATAGTTATAAATTCCAAGACTGTATAACTATTCAGATCAAATTATATTGAAGCCAGATACTTCAATCATTAATCACCTCAAAAAATATGTCTCGATACAAATATACTTTTCTATAATTAGGATTGCTCTTTCAGCAGAGAGAATATGTGTTAACGTCTGCAGAAATCAATGTTTTCATACACAATATTTTCGATAGCTCCAACAATGGAACCAACAGAATGATAAAATACAGGGATGTAAAAACTATCTATTCTGGAAGAAATATACTGGGTGTATAAGAAATGATACTTAGTGTTTTAAATAGGTGTACCGTTCGAAAAAATACAAATATACTGACTGGTACAGATACGTTTGAAAGGTAGAATTTGATAGTTGATGCTCAACGACTGGAACTTGAGAGCCTTGGTCACGTGAGGATGGTTATAGTTATATTATGATCAGTGACGAAATGAATTTTATATTGATGAATTATTGAAAAAGTATTCTAATATAGGAGAAAATAAATCATACATTTATGATCCTCATGATGAAAAGAGCACAAACTTTTGGTTTTACTTCCGGTGTCACCATTTTTCCAGCGAACAATGTTATATGGGTAATTCAGAAGAATGATTTTTCACGGACATTCCAAAAAGTCAACTTGCATATATTCTGAGTCTTAAGGCTTGCGGGATATAAACAAATTGTTATTTATTGATAAACATTCGATAACAATGACAAACGTAACGAATACAGCACACATATGTCTCGCAAATACAAAACACGCGCAGACGTCGCATTCTTATCAAAAAAGTGTCGAAAACGAATAATGGCACGACGAAAAGTCACGCATGCGTCTAACATACATCATACTGACGTCGTGTATCCGTCGAACATCTATCAAACAACGCCATCTAAAAACTTTGAATACGATGATTTCCATAAGAATACGTCACGCATTCATCAAAAACAAGTAGAAAACATCAAAATTCATCACTTAAAAGTCACGCATACAACACAAATGCGTCGAATATTCGTCGTACAAACGTCACACCTCGTCGAAAATCTATCAAACAACGTGTGAAAACCCCATAAAAACGTACTGACATCGCAAATAAAGAATGGTAGCTGTTGAAGATTTGCATCGGGCATCTGACATTTGGTGTCCCAACATTTGACGTACTAAGATTTCCGTAGTTCACCAACATAACGTTGTAGATATAAATATAATTAAAATTCAACCTTTCGTTCAGTCAAAAGTTAAAAAAAAAATTGAAGCGATGATGAGAATTTCAAAACATAGGACAATCATTGAAGAACGTCGAAAACGTTGAAAAAAAACATGCCGCATACGTCGTGCATACGTAGCGCATACGTCATAAATACGTCGTTAAAATGTCGCGCCTACGTCGAAAATCCATGATACAACGTGTAAAAACCTTGAAATGATAAGAAGCATGATAAGACAGCATTCATCGAATAACATTGAATATTTAAAAAAAAAACTTCACGCATTCGTCGTACACACATTGTACATACACCGCGCAGACGTCGTGCCTTCATCAAAAATCTATCAAAGAACGTATAAGAATTTAAAACCAATTGATAGCATGACGAAACGTCAGGCTTGAGTCATACATACATTGCATCGACGTCGTGTCCTTGTCGAAAATCAATCAAACAACGTGTGAAAACGTTCAAAACGATTAATGAATCTGATAAACGTCACTCATCCATTGAAAAAACATCACGTATGCGTCGTACATTCGTCGAAAATGCGACGTACATACCGATGTAAACATCGCATAAGCCTTCTGAAGTACGACTTTCAGATGCAATTATTAAAATTGACAAAAATTTATACAACATTCATACAATTTCACACCTTAATCAAACTTAGAAATCAAACATAAATAAATTCAAAAATCAATAAATGAAAAATTCAGTATGTTCAGATTATTTAAATGAGAAATATCATATGACAGATTTATCATTACAATCGAACCACTAAGATCAAGCTCACGTGGAGATATCTCAATTCGACTGATAAAATTCAACGTGTGATATATCAATGAGAGTAACGTACTAGGTGTGACATTTCAACGACTGGGGCATACTGTAGGAGTGATATACCCCCGAACGATATTTGATGGGTGACATATCAACGTTAAAATGAATTTCATGTAGTACTTCAACGGATTTTTTTATGAAGATTATAAATATCGACTACACGAAAATTGTAGGGATGTCATTGAAAAATTCAACGACAGACGACAAAGCGTAGTAGAAGCAAGAAAGGCGAGTAATTGACAGATTCGACGATAGGGTCGATAGGAGTGAGTGAGTCATAGACGAATGACTCGGTGTTGAAACCAGATTATTATGATACAGGGTGATACAAAATTCTCAATGAATCATGACATGGAATATTCACTTCCGGATGGCGGAAGATCTACGTGTATTTGTATGAAGAGGACGTAAACAAAATTTCCACATACACATATGGGTGTGGTATCTGACCGAATAGCTATGTTTAAAACTTCAAAAATACCATACACTTAGTTGAAAAGCCTCGATATCAATATAATGATGGATTCAGGAATGGTAGTAAATGGAATAACATCAAACCTAACGTCATACATGACGTAGAACCTGACATCATACGCGACGTCTGAGACGTGCGTAAGACGTTAGACTCAGGTTTTCGATCGAGTAAGCTTCATGAATGTGGAAGAGGATCGTTTGCTAGGTCACACTTTTTTTTCAAGTTTTCAAGAAATTCGCAAATTCATTAAATGGATCTGGTGGTAACAATAATCATTTTATAAAAACTAAAAAAATAATCCGATTTCATCTTTATAATTTGGTAAATGTTATACATAATAATTCCTAGAGGAAAAATAAAAACGAAGAATTATAGATTTTTATATATATTTCTCACACATTATTCAAATCTCTCAATACATTCATTTTATGAAGGAACAAATATTCCCTGAGTGCATTACTTACTAAACTGTCATTTGATATTTCACAAACTGAATACAGAGTTTCAAAATAATCAATATAACCAGCATCTTTATTGAAAATCGATTTAATCAAATTCAAAATATTATTATAAAATGTACAGAAGTTCATGTTTTCCAGTAAAACCACCCGATGGCCCACTAAACTTCGATGAACTTGAAGGATCTGCGTAGCATCCTCGACATCGATAAGGAACTCGACATCATGTTTTTTGACGAGTAGACATTTGATCCCATCAAACACCAATTGTGATACTTTGCAGAAATCTCCACATGGAAACGTTACTGGCTCATATTCATCTTGGTGGGTTGATAACTTCTCGTAGAAAAAATTGTCCAATGCTCGTTTCAGTAAATCAGTGAAAGTTTTCCATTCCGTTGTACAAAAAGATTGTTTATTTGGTTTGTATGGTTGTGATAAAATTATAGATGGATTGAATTTTCTTGCTGGACTCAAACCCACCCCTACCTGGAAGGCTCTCAACTGGAATAATGTGTAGAGTAGGTAATGTTCCTCGGCTCGGGCTGCATTTTCGTACATCTCCAACACTTCATCTAATTCTTGATGATATTCCGCACTATTGAAAGATGATTCGGTGAAATTTGAATCAATATCGTCTTCTGACACACTCACATAACCACTATCTCGACTTGATGTTGACATGATAGACTAAGTAAAAATACTTTCAGACTGAGATCAATTTCATGTATCTATTTATAGTCCCCCTCCACATTCGAGAACAATAGAGTTGAAATCATTATTGCGAGATGAATCTTGACATATCAAATATGAGAATAATGCTGATTCAAGTAGAATAGCAGAAAAACAGAGGTATTTCATGAATGCGTTGCTTATCTCCCCACATGATGCCCTGAGGAATGCAAAGTTGCATATCGAATATGAGATGTGATAAACATGATGATTCAGGGAGATAACATCAACATCATCCCAATCTTTGAATTATGGTCGTGATTCATGATATCATCATCTACCACCTGCGAACTAATCAAAGATCTCTTCTATATTGTCGATTCATCTGATGAAATACAGAGAATAAGCATGACATTATCATCGCCAAATGAAATCCGAACCACCACATGTGAAAACCCCAAATTGATGGATAATATATGACGTATGACAGAGGCGTACTAGGGCTGCTGGAGTTTGGCGTCTGACGTCTGACAGTTAACGTTTGACGATACGTCATGCATACGAAGTCTTTTTTCAATAGAAAATCTATCAATCAACGCACAAAAACTTCAAAAACAATGGAAAACATGACGAAACGTCAAGCATGCGTCATACATACATCGCGCAGACATCGTGTATTTCTTAAAAATCTATCAAACAATATATTGAAACTATAAAAACGAGTACTAGCATGACTAGATATAATGCATTCATCAAATAACATCGAAAACGATGAAAAACATCACGCAAACGTCATGCAACTTATGTCAACTGTCAAGTATAGCTCGACCAATCATCCGTCATATCCCAAACCACTCTTTTTTTGGCGGGAAATTAAAGTTATTTTTATGATATCACCCCTTAGCCCCCCAGGTCACCGCTGTGCCCCCTTTATGCGTAACACGGTAGACTCTGAGTTTAGGTGGGGCTTCGTGACGTCAGATTCAGAGGTTAGGTTAGGTTGGGTCTCGAGACGTTAGACTCAGAGGTTATGTTAGGGCCCCGTGACGTTCGATTCTAACGTTAGGTTAGGTTGGATCTCGAGACGTTAGGTCGTTAGGTTAGGTTAGGTCGGAGACCTAACCTATCTTCTGAGGCTAACGTCTCGATATCCAACCTAACCTAAAGTTAGAATCGAACATCACGGGGCCCTAACATAACCTCTGAGTCTAACGTCTCGAGACCCAACCTAACCTTACCTCTGAATCTGACGTCACGAAGCCCCACCTAAACTCAGAGTCTACCGTGTTACGCATAAAGGGGGCACAGCGGTGACCTGGGGGGCTAAGGGGTGATATCATAAAAATAACTTTAATTTCCCGCCAAAAAAAGAGTGGTTTGGGATATGACGGATGATTGGTCGAGCTATACTTGACAGTTGACATAAGTTGCATGACGTTTGCGTGATGTTTTTCATCGTTTTCGATGTTATTTGATGAATGCATTATATCTAGTCATGCTAGTACTCGTTTTTATAGTTTCAATATATTGTTTGATAGATTTTTAAGAAATACACGATGTCTGCGCGATGTATGTATGACGCATGCTTGACGTTTCGTCATGTTTTCCATTGTTTTTGAAGTTTTTGTGCGTTGATTGATAGATTTTCTATTGAAAAAAGACTTCGTATGCATGACGTATCGTCAAACGTTAACTGTCAGACGTCAGACGCCAAACTCCAGCAGCCCTAGTACGCCTCTGTCATACGTCATATATTATCCATCAATTTGGGGTTTTCACATGTGGTGGTTCGGATTTCATTTGGCGATGATAATGTCATGCTTATTCTCTGTATTTCATCAGATGAATCGACAATATAGAAGAGATCTTTGATTAGTTCGCAGGTGGTAGATGATGATATCATGAATCACGACCATAATTCAAAGATTGGGATGATGTTGATGTTATCTCCCTGAATCATCATGTTTATCACATCTCATATTCGATATGCAACTTTGCATTCCTCAGGGCATCATGTGGGGAGATAAGCAACGCATTCATGAAATACCTCTGTTTTTCTGCTATTCTACTTGAATCAGCATTATTCTCATATTTGATATGTCAAGATTCATCTCGCAATAATGATTTCAACTCTATTGTTCTCGAATGTGGAGGGGGACTATAAATAGATACATGAAATTGATCTCAGTCTAAAAGTATTTTTACTTAGTCTATCATGTCAACATCAAGTCGAGATAGTGGTTATGTGAGTGTGTCAGAAGACGATATTGATTCAAATTTCACCGAATCATCTTTCAATAGTGCGGAATATCATCAAGAATTAGATGAAGTGTTGGAGATGTACGAAAATGCAGCCCGAGCCGAGGAACATTACCTACTCTACACATTATTCCAGTTGAGAGCCTTCCAGGTAGGGGTGGGTTTGAGTCCAGCAAGAAAATTCAATCCATCTATAATTTTATCACAACCATACAAACCAAATAAACAATCTTTTTGTACAACGGAATGGAAAACTTTCACTGATTTACTGAAACGAGCATTGGACAATTTTTTCTACGAGAAGTTATCAAACCCACCAAGATGAATATGAGCCAGTAACGTTTCCATGTGGAGATTTCTGCAAAGTATCACAATTGGTGTTTGATGGGATCAAATGTCTACTCGTCAAAAAACATGATGTCGAGTTCCTTATCGATGTCGAGGATGCTACGCAGATCCTTCAAGTTCATCGAAGTTTAGTGGGCCATCGGGTGGTTTTACTGGAAAACATGAACTTCTGTACATTTTATAATAATATTTTGAATTTGATTAAATCGATTTTCAATAAAGATGCTGGTTATATTGATTATTTTGAAACTCTGTATTCAGTTTGTGAAATATCAAATGACAGTTTAGTAAGTAATGCACTCAGGGAATATTTGTTCCTTCATAAAATGAATGTATTGAGAGATTTGAATAATGTGTGAGAAATATATATAAAAATCTATAATTCTTCGTTTTTATTTTTCCTCTAGGAATTATTATGTATAACATTTACCAAATTATAAAGATGAAATCGGATTATTTTTTTAGTTTTTATAAAATGATTATTGTTACCACCAGATCCATTTAATGAATTTGCGAATTTCTTGAAAACTTGAAAAAAAAGTGTGACCTAGCAAACGATCCTCTTCCACATTCATGAAGCTTACTCGATCGAAAACCTGAGTCTAACGTCTTACGCACGTCTCAGACGTCGCGTATGATGTCAGGTTCTACGTCATGTATGACGTTAGGTTTGATGTTATTCCATTTACTACCATTCCTGAATCCATCATTATATTGATATCGAGGCTTTTCAACTAAGTGTATGGTATTTTTGAAGTTTTAAACATAGCTATTCGGTCAGATACCACACCCATATGTGTATGTGGAAATTTTGTTTACGTCCTCTTCATACAAATACACGTAGATCTTCCGCCATCCGGAAGTGAATATTCCATGTCATGATTCATTGAGAATTTTGTATCACCCTGTATCATAATAATCTGGTTTCAACACCGAGTCATTCGTCTATGACTCACTCACTCCTATCGACCCTATCGTCGAATCTGTCAATTACTCGCCTTTCTTGCTTCTACTACGCTTTGTCGTCTGTCGTTGAATTTTTCAATGACATCCCTACAATTTTCGTGTAGTCGATATTTATAATCTTCATAAAAAAATCCGTTGAAGTACTACATGAAATTCATTTTAACGTTGATATGTCACCCATCAAATATCGTTCGGGGGTATATCACTCCTACAGTATGCCCCAGTCGTTGAAATGTCACACCTAGTACGTTACTCTCATTGATATATCACACGTTGAATTTTATCAGTCGAATTGAGATATCTCCACGTGAGCTTGATCTTAGTGGTTCGATTGTAATGATAAATCTGTCATATGATATTTCTCATTTAAATAATCTGAACATACTGAATTTTTCAATTATTGATTTTTGAATTTATTTATGTTTGATTTCTAAGTTTGATTAAGGTGTGAAATTGTATGAATGTTGTATAAATTTTTGTCAATTTTAATAATTGCATCTGAAAGTCGTACTTCAGAAGGCTTATGCGATGTTTACATCGGTATGTACGTCGCATTTTCGACGAATGTACGACGCATACGTGATGTTTTTTCAATGGATGAGTGACGTTTATCAGATTCATTAATCGTTTTGAACGTTTTCACACGTTGTTTGATTGATTTTCGACAAGGACACGACGTCGATGCAATGTATGTATGACTCAAGCCTGACGTTTCGTCATGCTATCAATTGGTTTTAAATTCTTATACGTTCTTTGATAGATTTTTGATGAAGGCACGACGTCTGCGCGGTGTATGTACAATGTGTGTACGACGAATGCGTGAAGTTTTTTTTTTAAATATTCAATGTTATTCGATGAATGCTGTATTATCATGCTTCTTATCATTTCAAGGTTTTTACACGTTGTATCATGGATTTTCGACGTAGGCGCGACGTTTTAACGACGTATTTATGACGTATGCGCTACGTATGCACGACGTATGCGGCATGTTTTTTTTCAACGTTTTCGACGTTCTTCAATGATTGTCCTATGTTTTGAAATTCTCATCATCGCTTCAATTTTTTTTTCAACTTTTGACTGAACGAAAGGTTGAATTTTAATTATATTTATATCTACAACGTTATGTTGGTGAACTACGGAAATCTTAGTACGTCAAATGTTGGGACACCAAATGTCAGATGCCCGATGCAAATCTTCAACAGCTACCATTCTTTATTTGCGATGTCAGTACGTTTTTATGGGGTTTTCACACGTTGTTTGATAGATTTTCGACGAGGTGTGACGTTTGTACGACGAATACTCGACGCATTTGTGTTGTATGCGTGACTTTTAAGTGATGAATTTTGATGTTTTCTACTTGTTTTTGATGAATGCGTGACGTATTCTTATGGAAATCATCGTATTCAAAGTTTTTAGATGGCGTTGTTTGATAGATGTTCGACGGATACACGACGTCAGTATGATGTATGTTAGACGCATGCGTGACTTTTCGTCGTGCCATTATTCGTTTTCGACACTTTTTTGATAAGAATGCGACGTCTGCACGTGTTTTGTATTTGCGAGACATATGTGTGCTGTATTCGTTACGTTTGTCATTGTTATCGAATGTTTATCAATAAATAACAATTTGTTTATATCCCGCAAGCCTTAAGACTCAGAATATATGCAAGTTGACTTTTTGAAATGTCCGTGAAAAATCATTCTTCTGAATTACCCATATAACATTGTTCGCTGGAAAAATGGTGACACCGGAAGTAAAACCAAAAGTTTGTGCTCTTTTCATCATGAGGATCATAAATGTATGATTTATTTTCTCCTATATTAGAATACTTTTTCAATAATTCATCAATATAAAATTCATTTCGTCACTGATCATAATATAACTATAACCATCCTCACGTGACCAAGGCTCTCAAGTTCCAGTCGTTGAGCATCAACTATCAAATTCTACCTTTCAAACGTATCTGTACCAGTCAGTATATTTGTATTTTTTCGAACGGTACACCTATTTAAAACACTAAGTATCATTTCTTATACACCCAGTATATTTCTTCCAGAATAGATAGTTTTTACATCCCTGTATTTTATCATTCTGTTGGTTCCATTGTTGGAGCTATCGAAAATATTGTGTATGAAAACATTGATTTCTGCAGACGTTAACACATATTCTCTCTGCTGAAAGAGCAATCCTAATTATAGAAAAGTATATTTGTATCGAGACATATTTTTTGAGGTGATTAATGATTGAAGTATCTGGCTTCAATATAATTTGATCTGAATAGTTATACAGTCTTGGAATTTATAACTATACCTTGATCAGAGCTCCGTTTTTGAGATGTCAATAATTCTTTGACCTTGAAACATACACCTCGAGATTTCCGATTATGTTCCATGTGTTGTCGATGCTGGAAGTGCAGTCCTGAATATAAAAAATTATATCTGTTTCGAGACATATTTTTTGAGAAGATTAATGATTGAAGTATCTGGTTCCAATATAATGTGATCTCAATAGTTATATAGCCTTTGAATATATAAACATACCTTGATCAGAGTTATTTTTTGGAGATTTTGATAACTCTATGACCTTAAAACATTCACCTTGAGATTTCCGATTATATTCCATGTGTTATTGATTACCTCAAAATTTATTATCGATTTTCTTCTTATCATTTTACCTAGAAGGGTTTCAGAATGGTGTGAATGGCGTTTTTTGATATGAGTTGTACAAAAATTATAGTCTACTACTAGCATATTGATTGAAACGATGGAAACATGAGTTAACCGTGGACTAAAATCGACTCTTCATAGCACTTTCTCGCGTATAACAGTGTTGTTTAGATTATTTCACCAATTTCCGTTGATATCTCGAAAACCTTGTATATAGGTAAGTTGATATATTCGGGATGTCCGTGAGAAATTATTTTCTCAAAGTACCTACATGGCTCTGTTTACTGAAAAAATTGTAACCGGAAGTGAAACCGGAAGTTGTTGTTTAGATGTCCGAACGTTATGAGGATCACGAACATCTCATTATTTTCCCTTTATCTCGCTACTTTACGAACTGGAAGAGGATATATTTCGATAATTCATCAAGAAGATGAATCAGTTAGAAAAGTGGTAATTAAAGAGATGATTTGCAGTTTTATTTGTTTTTTTCATTATTTCGATACATTTTGATTGATATCTCGCAAACCTTTGGACTTTGTATATAGGTAAGTTAATATATTCGGAATGTACGTGAAATATCCTTTTCAATGAGTACCCACATGAACCTGTTTACTGACAAAATGGAAACCGGAAGTGAAACCGGAAGTTGATGTTTTTGGAATCTAAACGTCATGGGGATCACGAATATACCATTAGTGTTTCTCTATATCGTTTTTTAATGAACGGAAAGTGAATATTTCGTGATAATTCATCGAGAAGCTGGATCGACCAGAAAATCATTACACGAAGAGATTGTGAATTGTTTGCATAGATTTTTTTTATTATTCCGATTAATTTTGATTGATATCTCTTTAACCTTGAGACTTTGAACATAGGTAAAATGATATATTCAGAATGTCCGTGAAAAATCCTTCTCTCAGAGTACCCATATGACTATGTCAAGTAGAAAAATGGAAACCGGAAGTGAAACCGGAAGTTGATGTTTTTGAAGTCTACACGTCATAGGGATTACGAATTAAACATTAGTTTTTCTCTATCGATTTTTGATGAACCGGAAGTGAATATTTTTTGATAATTTGTCGAAAAGCTGGTACGACCAGAAAATCATTACACGAAGAGATTGTGAATTGTTTACATAGATTTTTTTCATTATTTCGATCAATTTTGATTGATATCTCTTTGACCTTGAGACTTTGTACATAGGTAAAATGATATATTTAGAATGTCCGTGAAAAATCTTTCTCTCAGAGTACCCACATGACTATGTTAAGTGGAAAAATGGAAACCGGAAGTGAAAACGGAAATTGTTGTTTTTGGAATCTACACGTCATGGGGATTACGAATAAAACATTAGTTTTTCTCTATTTCGATTTTAAAGAATTCTTTACATGCAGACTCAGTGAAATGTGAGAAATGTTTGGTCTGCTAATTGTTCCAGGAATTCATGTCGATAAGAAAACATGATTCATGATATCATTGTCGGCCACGTGCAAACTTATCAATGATCTCTTTGTTCATCAATATATTGAATAAAAGGCTTATGTAAGCATGACATCATCATTGCTATCCATGAATAATTATGGTCTTGATATATGATATCATCATTAACCACCTGCAAAGTAATGAAAGGCTCCATTCATTGTTGATATATCGACGAAATGTAGAGATTGCATCATCTTGTGCAATTTGGATTATTATTACAACGCTTTTTATTACTTCTAATTGAAACGTCCGTAGCATCATTGTTAGGGTGTGACCAAGAAATAGCGGCCACTTGACATTTGACATTTGACATTTGACATTTGACATTTGACATTTGACATTTGACATTTGACATTTGACATTTGACATTTGACATTTGACATTTGACATTTGACATTTGACATTTGACATTTGACATTTGACATTTGACATTTGACATTTGACATTTGACATTTGACATTTGACATTTGACATTTGACATTTGACATTTGACATTTGACATTTGACATTTGACATTTGACATTTGACATTTGACATTTGACATTTGACATTTGACATTTGACATTTGACATTTGACATTTGACATTTGACATTTGACATTTGACATTTGACATTTGACATTTGACATTTGACATTTGACATTTGACATTTGACATTTGACATTTGACATTTGACATTTGACATTTGACATTTGACATTTGACATTTGACATTTGACATTTGACATTTGACATTTGACATTTGACATTTGACATTTGACATTTGACATTTGACATTTGACATTTGACATTTGACATTTGACATTTGACATTTGACATTTGACATTTGACATTTGACATTTGACATTTGACATTTGACATTTGACATTTGACATTTGACATTTGACATTTGACATTTGACATTTGACATTTGACATTTGACATTTGACATTTGACATTTGACATTTGACATTTGACATTTGACATTTGACATTTGACATTTGACATTTGACATTTGACATTTGACATTTGACATTTGACATTTGACATTTGACATTTGACATTTGACATTTGACATTTGACATTTGACATTTGACATTTGACATTTGACATTTGACATTTGACATTTGACATTTGACATTTGGCTGCCAAACATTAGATGTCAGACGCCTAACTTCGGGCAGCCACACCCCGTTATCCATCAAGTATCCACGTGGTGGTTCGGATTCTACTTTGGTAGGTACGTAATGGGATATCTTCCGATATTTTCAAACGTCTGGCATCAATGCATTATATTTTCAAACGTCTGGCAACAGTGGCAGTCGCTTTGTCGTCTCTTATCTTTGTAACGTTACGCGAAATATTGTATCATGTTGAATCATCAATGGAATGCAGCGAACCTGACCTTGAATGCAATTATGTCTATTAATACACTGATGTTTATTGAATGAATAAGCCATTGTTCCTTTCCCTGCTCCATGGATCTGCTCGAATACATCACGCTGTTGCATCATGGCGTGATATGTTGAGTCATCATTGGAATGCAGCGAACCTGACCTTGAATGCGATTATCTCTATTCATACACTGATGTATAATGAATAAATAAGCCATTGTTCGTTTCCCCTGCTCCCCGCTTGCCGAGGTTGCTACGTTCCACAAAGCACAAATAACCGCATCGGTTTATTTTTAGAAATGTTAATTGATATGTCCCGCAGTGGCCGCGTGGACGAAGCGTTTGGTCTTGAAACTTTGCACCGTATTGGTGCGGGTTCTAATCCTGATTGTACTGGCTTTTTTTTAAATGGAATATGACGTCACAAGATGTCTTCGGATTGCGCAGCGCTAAGGGTCCAAAGGGGGGTACAGCGTAAAAGGCCTAAGAGGGTAGTGTCAGTTGAGGGTGTGGTCTGCAAGATGTCTTCAGATCGAAGATGTCTTCAGATTGAAGATGTCTTCAGATTGAAGATGTCTTCAGATTGAAGATGTCTTCGTGACCTTCACTAGACCCCCCTACTGTATGGTCACTGCTGATGGACATGCCATCCACGGGGTTACTTGAGGTCAAAGTGGGCTGGTGGCGGCTTAGCTATACTACTGATATTCTCCCAGAAAACTTTACTGCTCTCCGAAATTTTCACTATCCTAGAGAATAAAATGTTGCTCAAACGATTGAATCCTGCTACTATTTCTAGATTCGAACTGGAACATGGTACGAAACCCGATAAAATGCCTTCATATAAAAACTCTATGACATTTGTAGGTTAACAATGCCAAGCTTACGAGTCAATATGACTATCCTCTATTCGTATTAAACCGAACTTCACTCAATTTCCAAGCTCAAGTCGTAATAATTCGAAAGGTTGTCATAAAATCCCTGCATTCGTTGCAAATACAAGTACATGGGCCAATAATACGCGATCATGTTCTATATGCAAATATATGAACATGCTGTTTATAAATGTCCCATATACTTAGATAAAACACCCCGAGACCACTTTTATTCAGTTAAACAAAATTGTTGGTGTTCAAATTGCCTAAGTCACACCCATTCTTTCAGAAATTGCTCTTCAACAATTTCTTGCTATGTTCACCACTCAAAATCACATCATTCTACCCTCCATTTCGACAAGCCTGAAGATTCTCAGCTCTTTCATGAGGCATATAGTAATCAACATCAGTTAGTTGAGAATGATAACATCGTTCCAACGTAAAAGGTACGGAAATTCCTAAGTCTGGTCCGTCTCCGCTCAGTGCTAATATTTGTCGAAAACAAAACGTTTCACTTTCGACCATACAACTACATGTTCTAGATTATCGCGGGAATTTTCAAAAGGTACGAGCACTCGTCGACAGTGGGTCACAGGCCAATTTCATTTCGCAACGATGCTGTCAACGCTTAGGCCCATAGATCTCATTGCTCATGCTAGATCCGGTATCCAGGTTACCTGTTTCGTAGGTCCGGAGGGAGGGGTTGAAAGTACTAGACATAAAAATTACTTCAGGATGCCGGATCTAGCGTAAGCAGAAAGATTTATGCTTGGGCCTAACACCGTGTAAATATTCATTATGTGAGTAGATGTTTTTCGCCGATTCTAGACCTCCTCCCAAGGTCACACACCCCCACGTGGCCTTGGGGGTCAATGACCTTGGGGGGGTCAATGACCTTGGGAGGAGTGACGTTGGGAGGAGTGACCTTGGTGTGAATGACCTTGGGATGAGTGACCTTGAGAGGAGTGACCTTGGGGTGAATGACCTTGATGCGATCTTGGGAGGAGTGACCTCGAGTTGGCGACCTTGAGAGGAGGGTGCTCTTGGGAGTTGGTGTGGCCTTGAGAAGAGCGCGTCCTTGAGGAGGGCTTTCTTTTTCTGTGAGCATGACCTTGTGTTTCCACACCTCTGAAATGGGAGAGGGTGCGACCTTGAACATTGCTGCTGCATGCGCATGCGCCATTCTCCCGCGAGAGTTCAAGATCGCGTTGGTGAGAGTGGGGGAGGCGGTACTTCTATAAATTCAAGGGTGTGCAGAGCAGAGCACAGTTTCTTGGGAATCACATATTAATCAGCATTTGTTGTTTGTTCGTGAGTGATAAAAGCGTTTTTTTATACATCATCATCATCATGTTGACCTGCAGTGCTTGTTTCCAAACCTTTACGCGTAGTGATAATTTACGCCGCCATCAAAGAATTTCATGTGTTGGTGATTTGGATGATTTGGGTGAACCTAGTGCAAAAAGGGCTCGATTGGATATTTCGAATCCGCCAGCGCCATCGGCATCTAGAAGTATGCAAAGATGTGTGCCCTGCGCTAAAGATGTTCCATCAGATAGGATGGGTGCTCATAAGAGAACCTTGGAGCATCGCTCTAATGCGTGCATGCACTACAGAGATGGCATATATGCGATCGAGAGCGCGTTCAAATGCCGCATTATTAGCTATAGGTTAGAGTGTAGAACGAACATTTTGGATTACAATGCGTTCTTCAATGAGAATAGAGCTACAATTATATCTCTATTGGATAATATGCTTCGGATTCATCACTCGATTAAAGTGAACATGGAAGTTTTTGGCAGATATGTCATTGAAACCCGAGATGTGAGAGATGTGAAATCTTTCATGGCTCCGAATCGCATAATTGCTTCATCGCCAGATTTGGAAGATACCGTTGACGCATTTCGGGATTGTCTTTCGAATCTAGCTATCGAATTCGAGGAAAGTGATTCTGGTGAGTTGTTTGAAAAAATCAGATGTCGACTATGTTTGCTTATTTCTTTTTTTACTTTGATATAACAGGTTGGGCTTTAGGAGAGATTTTGTTCCTAGAAATAAATATTAATAAATATAGTCCATTAGGAGGCGGATCTTACATAAAGCTGCCCACCTATATTATATTATATATAGAAAGCGGTGGTAAACATTATAAATCAGGATGAGCATTGTTTCGCCTGGGCAGTCACATCAGCTTTGTATCCTGCGAGGATAAGGAATACCGAAACATCTTCCTACCCACACTTTTCTACAGTTTTGAATCTGGTTGGTATAGAGTTTCCTATGAAAGTAAGTGATATTCCAAAGTTTGAAAATCAAAATGATTGCTTCATTAATGTTTATGGGTTAGAGAGTATATTCGAGGATCAAAAAATGAAATAAAGGGTCATTGGGCCGCTTCATTATGCTAAGAATAGGTTGGCTAGGCATGTAAACTCACTATATATCTCAGACGATTCCGGTAAGGGGCATTATTGTTGGATAAAAAATTTATCGCGATTAGTGTCAAGCCAATTAAATGCCAGAGGGCATAGGAATTTCTTTTGCGATGGGTGTCTGATATGTTTCTCCGATGAGTCGAAGTTGCTACGTCATAAATTGAATGATTGCAATCATACATACACTACGGTTCCATCTCCAGAAATCAAGATTGATAAATTCGGAAATAGCGCTCCCGGGAATATTTTAAAATTCCAAAGTTTTGAGAAACAGATGAAAGTACCATTCGTTATTTATGCGGATTTTGAATCTGTTCTGAAACCCATCCAGACTTGTGAACCAGATCCTACGGGGTCGTATACTAATAGAACATTCGCTCACGAGCCGCATTCATTTGCATATCTCATCAAATGCTCCTACGATGATTCCCTCACTAAATTTGTTTCATTCCGAGGAAAAGGTGTAGCAAAAAAGTTTGTCTCCAGTTTAGTCGATAATATTAAGGCTATATATAATATGCATTTGAAACGTGTTGTTCCTATGACTAAATTGAGTGCTGCAGAAAAGCTTGATTTCGCTACCGCTACAATTTGCAACATTTGTGATAAGCCACTTGATTCCACAGATGTTAAAGTTAGAGACCATTGTCACCTGACTGGTAAAAAGAGAGATGGCGCTGCACATTCTAAATGTAATTTGAATTTCAAGCTACCTAACTTCATCCCCATCTTTTTCCATAATATGAGCGGGTATGATAGCCACCTCTTCATCAAACAATTGTTCGAGTATGAAGAGAGGGTGGATTGTATCGCTCAAACTAAGGAAAAGTATGTTTCATTCACGAAACATGTTTTTGTTGATGAGTACTTGGGAAAAGATGGGAAAAATCATAAAATGTTCATGAAGTTGCGCTTTTTAGATAGCTATAAATTTCTTTCTGATCCGCTGCATTCTCTAGCTGAAAATCTGACTGCGGAACAGTGTGTTGAGACAGCGAGAGCATTTCAAGAGCGCGAACAATTTAAGCTAATGACGCGAAAAGGCGTATTTCCGTATAGTTTTATTACATCTATCGATAAATTGGAGCATAAAGGTTCACCTTCTCAAAATGACTTTTTGATAACTTATCGAATGAACACATTTCGAATGAGGATTATCGTAGAGCTGAGCGTATTTGGAAGATATTCAAATGTAAAACGCTTGGAGATTATTCAGACATATATCTGAAATCGGATGTTTTGTTATTATGCGATGTTTTTGAAAATTTTCGGAAGGTTAGTTTGAAGACATACAAGTTGGACCCGTGTCAATATTATACCGCCCCTGGTCTATCATGGGATGCTATGTTGCGCTACACAAAAGTGGAATTGGAACTCTTAACTGACATCGACATGGTGAATTTCTTTAAGAAGGGAATAAGAGGCGGTGTTAGCCAGTGTAGTATGAGAAGCCATGTAGCTAATAATAAATTCCTCCCAAATTTTAACCCTGATGATCCATCATCGTTTATAATGTATTTGGATGCGACCAACTTGTATGGGCATAGTATGTCGCAACCACTACCTACGTCTGGTTTCACATGGTTAACTGATGTTGAAATCTCAAATTTGGATATCTCGAATGTTTTAGATGATGATCCGTGCGGGTATGTTCTCGAAGTAGATATTCACTACCCTGAAAATTTACATGATGCGCACTCGGATTTACCTTTTCTTGTGGAATCCATCAGCCCGCCAGGTTCAAAATCCGCTCATAAGAAACTGAATCCGAATTTATCGAATAAGTTAAATTATATAATCCATTATCGAAATTTGAAACAGGCGATTAGAAATGGTTTAATCTTGACGCGAATACATAGAGTTCTTAAATTCAATCAATCTCGCTGGTTGAAGAAATATGTAGACCTCAATACTGAGATGCGCAATAAAAGTACGAACAAAGCCGATAATGGTTTATTTAAAAAGATGGTCAACTGTGTGTACGGTAAAACTATGGAAAATGTCGATAGAAGGACCGATATCAAACTTGTGACCCATTGGGAGAGTATCAAGAAGCGGAAGGGTGCTAATGCATTGACGGCCCTTCCCAATTATAAGACATGCACGATATTTCATGAAAATTTCGTTGCAATTCTCATGGGTAGGTTTAGCGTGCATTATGATAAACCGCTCTATGTGGGCTTCAGTATATTAGATGTGTCGAAAATTGTAATCTATGATTTCTTATATGATTGTATCAAGAAAAATTTTCCTGATACTGATTCCCTCATCTTGAAAATTGATAGCGAAAATTTCTATGATTTTATGAAAGAGAACATAGAATATTTCGATACATCTAATTATCCTGTAAATAATAACTTCAACATGCCTCGCACAGAATCGATCGTCGGCAAAATGAAAGATGAGTTCCCAAACAATCCCTTAATTAGTTTTTATGGTACTGGCGCCAAAGCTTATTGCGTCAAATCAACGACTAGCGAGGTGAAAAAAGCGAAAGGCGTTTTCAGGGCTGATATAAGAAACGAACTATCTCTAGATAGTTATAAAGATATCGTTGAGAAAGGCGGTTTGATATTTCGCAAGATGAATTCTTCTCGTAGCTATAAGCATGACATCTTCACGGAGATGAGAAACAAAGTTGCTCTTTCACATCACGATGATAAGCGGTTTATTATTCCCAATACTGTCAGAACTCTTCCTTGGGGTCATAATGATATCGATTTTTATCGATTTAGTCCAGAGCAAAATTCAATTTGGCTACATCAGGCAATAAGCGACTTGTCGCAGAATGATCAGGGGGAGGATAATGAACGGTCCAAAAGATTAGACTCGCTAATTGAAATGTTGATGGAGCAATTAGAACCTCAGCAGTGAGCTCTATACCGGGAGAGGGGGTAGGGGAAGGGGAGGATTGTCTGCTACAAGCCCTATAAGGAGTATAAGATATTTCCATTCCTCCGAGTTGGTGACTAGCTGCGATATTGGCAACAGCAGTTGAGATGACTACCGAGGTCAGCGAGACGCTTGCGAATCTTTCAATTCAGGAGCATGATAAAGAAAGGGGGAAAGCTGTGAGTATATTTTTCATTCGATAATATTCTCGATTTTGGGAATAATTTCCATATTATAAATGTATATTTTCTTGTTGCAGCCTTCCAAAAACGCTGTTGGGCAGCAAGGCGTAGAAACTTTCACGGATGAAGGATACGATGATGCCGAATGCAGCGAGAAAGCACTTAACCGAAATAAATTTATGAATGTCCCTCGGTCATTCTTATGTACATTATGTAATCGAACACTTCACGAAACAGTTGTGACAGGTGTTGCTCCTATTTGTTGCAATGTACGCAGCAAAGTTTATATTTACCATTTTTGAAGTTATGTATAATCGAAAACTTCATGGAACAATTGCGGTAGGTGTTGCTCCTATTTGTTGCAATATATGTAGTAAAGTTTATATTTACCATTTTTGAAGTAATAATATTTTCCTATACTCGAAACATTTATTGTGATATTATTGCGCAGTAGGCTATAATCCCCCCACCCCTCACCCATTCTCGATGTTCTTCACCGCAAAGGTGTGTTAGAGTCAGTTGTACGAAAGGCGGCCACTATGAAACTACTCGCTGTTGACATGCAAGGTTTCGTGCTTGGTGATAATAAGAAAGAAATATCTATCACAGATAATAAGAAAGAAATATCTATCACAGATGGAGAGAAAACTAATCATTACATATTGAAACCACCTAAGCCCTATAACAGTTTAACTCGGAGTGAAAAGAAGCAAGTAACCTATGTGGAACGAAACATCCACGGTATAAGATACTCGAGTGGGCTCATCGACTATGATCAACTGATGGGTGAGGTGCTTGAGCCTATTGCGAGCGCTAGTATAGTTTATGTGAAGGGGCATCAAAAGTTTGAGATTTTACAACAGTATGTAGAACAATTGGCCTATAAGCCATACATTGTGAATATTGAAAAATATCAGCATGATATGTGGCTTCAAAATCCTGTACCAGTATTCGAAAAAGAAGCTGCTCTATGTATGAATCATACGCTATCTGCAAGGGTTAATTGTAGCTTGAGGCAATCGCATGCAGTATGGAGTTGGGTCTCTCAACATCTGAAATGGTGATGAAATATTTATATTCCAACATATTGTACTTATGATGTAAATAAATATATATATATATATATATATATATATATTGTCATTCGAGATCATTTTACCTTACACCTTCCGCGCCAATTTCCTTATGGGCGAAGTAGAGAATGTCTGACGCGACAGTTGGTATGACCGGTGACATCCGGTATGGGAGATGGCGGTTGGTAAATTATAGTTGGTGCGGTAGATGGCGCTTCACTTCTGTCAAAAGTCACACATCCCAAATACAACCAACTACGGGTACAGAACACTTCCTAATTGACAGTTGGTATGATTGGTGATAACTGACGTGACAGGTGACAATTGGCAGGGCAGCTGTCACGGCGGCCATCTAAGGCGGAAAGAGCATTGAAAAGCGGAAGAGGTAGCAATTTTAACCATAGCGATTTCAACTCCTGAGTCGAGCAGTAGTCATTGAATTGTTATAGAACCATCTACAAGTGAGCATTCAATTATGTCTGGACAATATCAAAACATGTTCATGAGGCAAATGGTGGCTGCCATACGGGAGAGGCAGCGCACCAACCCGGTGGAGATCGACGAAATGATGCAGAGGCACTTGGACGAGCGGCGGGCCGACGAAGCAATGGAGGAGATAATGGCTGTGGAGATTCCAGAACTCGACCCTGGATCAGACTCTGATGAAACCATCATTTTAGCTCTCGTTATCACAAGAAGGGAGCTACGCAGGAAGAAGAAATCGAGAGTGCCGCCTTATACGGCTACAAGGTTGAAGCCGAAAGTAAAGTGAATAACAATGTATCGTTTTTATATTATATATTTTAATAAATTCTTTTCATAATACAAATTGTTTGTCATGATTTGAATACACCATTAATAAGTAAGAAGTGGTCCTCGAGTGTCTACAGTTTCAATTTCTCTCGTAGATGCCTGACTGTTCTCAAAAAAGAAGTGAAAATCCCATATTTATGTGAATCACAGTCGCACACGCAATAACAATAATGCATACATTTCCTGCATGCAAGCCCATCTACGACATCGTCGTATTCAAATAGGTAGAAACATTTTCTGCGGCAGCAATAACGCCTTGAAGTAATCGGGCATTGATACTCCAACGCTCGAACCATGTTAGACGGAGTTTAAATGATGTCTGAGAAGAAGGGCGAATATTAGAAACCAAAGTGGTGGGCGTTAACAAGAAGCGGGCTAGTGTAATGAGGTCCGAGCGTAACGACCAATGGGAGAAGCCAAAGGGCTGGGCCTCAACAAGTGGGTGGGTCTCAAATTGGCTACGCCCCCCCCCGAGGAAGCTCCGCCCCCAAAACTCCGCCCCCCCAAAACTCCGCCCCCCCTTGGAGCACCACCCCTAAGATCTGTGTCAAAGTGGGATTCGATCAGCACCCCCTCCCCCATGAAATCCAAAATCCTTGCCGAGGTATCAAAAATTTGTGTCAAGGTGGAATTCGATCAGCACCCCCCCCCCCGGGGGAGCACCATAGTTTTCTCAGTTATATTATTTGAACCTTAAATGTTTTTTCAACTTGTGAAAATATTGTATTTAATACTGGGCGATATAATTTTTGGAACTCTTGTATCAAAATAAAATCGATAATTTAGTTTTTTTTCATTTATTCATTGTACACTCTTACATAAATATATATATACACCCTCAAATTTCAAATATACAAAATAAAATCTTATGAACTCTAAATATATACAAAATAAAAACTTATAAATAGAAAAATAAATAATCAAATATATACACTAATTCAATAGTCTCCTTCAATATCACCCCTATAATACCTAAATGTTGGAGCCGGCACCTTCAAATCCCTAGCCCTTCTTCGAAGTCTCTCTTCGAGGGGTAGGCACCAACACTTGTCCAAATGTTCGGAGGGCCCCCTATAAAAGTGGCCCACCACCTCGCAAAAGAATTTCTTGCTGAAATTGCAGCCTCTGCAAATCCCTTGCCAGCAATCATTCCGATATTGCCGGCAGCTTCTACATCTATGGAAGTGCAGCCTTCTACCCATGCTGCATTCCCGACATGTTGGGCGGCAGATTCCAAAGTTGGAATTCCTCACCTTTTTGCAACACCTATCGCATCGGGCTCCGGAACTTGGTGACTGCGCTGGTACAGGAGATAGGGGCCCCGTTCTTGCCGTATTCGCCAACGAGCAACGCTGGCACATTCCCGTGCTGGGATTAAGGTCTCCTGGCACGAAGGCGTCCCCGCAATTGTGGCAGCATATCGCCCCATTCGCGATAAGCGGTCTCACTGCAATAATTGGCTTGTTATCCCAGGCACTCGGATACATATTGACTGAAGAATAATTGAGGAGTTCTTCTCAAACTAGTGGTCGACTCAGGAGTTGAAACCGCTATGACCTCCGCTTTTCAATACTCTTTCCGACTAAGATGGCCGCCGTGACAGTCGCCCTGTCAATTGTCATCTGCCAGCTATCACCCGATATCAGTAGCGTCACTTGCCATCAGTAGCGCCACTTGCCATCAGTAGCGCCACCTGCTATTAAGGCTAATGACCTTGAAACAGGGGCGCCATCTATCACAATCACTATCATTTACAATACCAAACTATCGCGAAGTGTTCCGTGCCCGTAGTTGATCGTTGAGGTGTTTCGTGTCAGCTGTCATCCGCCATCAGTAGCGCCATCGCCATCTGTCACCCGCCATCAGTCACTCCCACTCTCAGCTAGGAGGGAGGAAAGAGTACAAAAGTGAAGCGCCCACTCGAATTTATCATTCTGCTGCCTGCCTTCCTCTTCGACTGGACCTGCCTACTAGACGCCGCTAGATCAATTGTGAGTATTACCTTTTGACTGTGTATAGTGAATTTGTATATATCCCCATATTTTTGTACTTATGATTTTGTATTATATTCTTAGTGGTGAATCTATGACTTGTAGATTTCTCTAGTTGTGATAACATCAGATCATTTCTGTTTCTTTGACTCTGAATATTTTTCTCATTTCATTAATATCGAATCATTTTCAAAGTGGAAGAAGTTGGGACTTGAACATTTTTTTCTCATTGTGATAATATTAGATTATTTCTATTTGCCCGACTCTGAATGTTTGTTCCACATTGCTCCAATTTCGAATTATTTTTCAAAGCGGAAAACTCTTACTCTTGTTTTTTTTTGCATTATACTAATATTGAACCTTTTTCCAAGTGATAGAATCTGCAAACCGTTTCCATCTTCAACTCATTCTGCTGCCCGCCTTCCTCTTCGACTAGACCTGCCTACTAGTCGCCGCTAGATCAATTGTGAGTATTACCTTTTGGTTGTGTATAGTGAATTTGTATATATCTCTAAATTTTTGTACTTGTGATTTTGTGTTATATTCTGAGTGGTGAATGTAGGACTTGTAAATTTTCCTCATTGTGATAACATTAGATTATTTCTATTTCTTTGACTCTGAATATTTTTCTCATTGCATTGATATCGAATCATTTTCAAAGTGATAGAAGCTGGGACTTTAACATTTTTTCATTGTGATAATATTATATTATTTCTATTTGCCCGACTCTGAATGTTTTTCCTCACTGCTCCAATGTCGAATTATTTTTCCGAAGTGAAAAACTCTTACTCTTGTTTTTTTTTTTGCATTATACTAATATTGAATCTTTTTCCAAGTGATAGAATCTTCGAGTGTTTTCTTCTTCAACTCATTCTGTTGACTGCCTTCCTGTTGGACTACTCAGACTAGACGCTCCTAGACCAACTGTGAGTATTACCTTTGAAGTGTGTATAGTGAATTTGTATACATCTTCATATTTTTGTACTTGTGATATCGAATTATATTCTAAGTGGTGAATGTAGGACTTGTAAATTTTTCTCATTGTGATAACATTAGATTATTTCTATTTCTTCTCCAACTCTGAATGTTTTTCCTCATTGCTTCAATGTCGAATTATTTTTCCGAAGTGGAAAACTCTTACTCTTGTTTTTTTTCACTATACTAATACTGAATCTTTTTCCAAGTGATAGAATCTTCAAGTGTTTTTTGGACCCGGTCTAGAAGACACCGTTGCTTGCCCTCCTCTCGAGCTACCACACCACCAGCTAATTTTTTTTTGGACTATTACTTCTGAACGAATTGTAAGTATTTCCTTGTGAGTGCATAAAGTGAAATATAAATTTTCGAGTTCTATAACATACTTCATTCTCATTGTGATATAGTCGAGTTTTGCTAAGTGCTATAATAACCTATAACTTATAATATTTCTCTTTGCGATAATTTCATAATTTCTCTATACAATGCAATACACGACTTAACATGTTTTCATTGTTATAGAAATACGAGATGGCCTTCAACAACTCCGCCGCCGCTGGATCCTCTGCCGCTCCCGACAATTCTGAGGAGCTCCAGCAATTAAGTATGTTATTTTCAACTCTTTTTCTTGTAACACCATCCTAATATTTTTCTCGAAATTTTTACAGGCATCAATTCATCATTTTTCGAGAATATCACCATGGACGCATTTGATGTTCCCGAAGGTGATATTGATCTTAGAGCTCTTCTCGCTGACACGTGGGATAGCATGCGCGGCGACGATACCGTGGGTGCGGCTGGCACCCGGGGTAAGAAGAGGCCGGCGATGTCGCAAGGGGCATCTTCCAAGGGGGCTGAGATGAGCTGTCGCAGGGTGAGTGAATCATCTTCATCGTCGGAGAGTGAGGAGGATATGGCGCTTTCAGACAAAGCGTCAATGTTGGTTGAAAGCCTACCCGAAGATGACAATGCTGATGATTTCGCGCCACAAACCAAGAAAATGAAGGTTTGTGGCGCGAAATCATCGGGGTCTGTTGGGGGGAAAAGCGTGTCCTCGTCAAAAAGGAAGGTTGCTAACCCCCTTCAACATATCTTTCTCGATGATAGCGAGGACGATTTTGCACCACCACCGCAACCAAAGAAAAAGATCTTTGGTAGCCGTGTTGGTGGAAAGAGGGCGCTATCATCGAGGGCATCGACGTCTTCGAAAGCGTCGCCCAAGGCACCTTCGAAGAAGACGAAGATTAGCCCGAAGGCGGTTGCGGGGCCATCTAAGGCCGGCCCTAGCAAGAAGGGCAAATCTTCCTCTTCTTCAATGATACTCCACAAGTTTCTGAACAATAGTGGCAAGGTAAACCCCTACCGCGGAGGTGATATTGCTGAGTGGTACGCGGAACGGCGTACCGCTCAACAAGAGCGAAAGCCGGCAATCAACGTCCTCAGAGTGGATGTGATCAAGCCGGCTAGTGCTCGAACCAATGCGGACGGTGATACGATCGGCGCTATTGGTGAGGGAACCAGTGGAGTAGGTGTCGTGGGTGATGCACCGGAAGTGGCTAATGCCAATAAAATTGAACGGTCTGGAAGCATCAGCATCGTCACCATCTCCGACGATGAAGGTGCTACTGCTGCTAAGGGTGCGCTTGTTGGCGAAAACAATGGTGGTGATGCCATCGTTCATGAGGCTGCAGTTGCCGCCACTCCGCCGCCTGATGACGAAGTCATCACCATCGTTGTTTTCGCCGACGCCGCGCCACCTCATGGAGATGCCACCCCGCGACCTCCCCAACAACCATCGCCGGCGCTGGAGGCAGAGGTTGCGGCGACGCCCCCATCATCCCCACCACCACCATCGCCATCGCCAGCAGCTGAGGCGGAGGTTGCGGCACCATCCCCGGCGGGTATTGCGTCACCCTCGCCGCTAGCGGAGGATGTGCCGCCGTCGCCGCCATCTTCACCGGCAGCTGGGGGTGCGGCTTCGCCTTCACAGGCGGAGAGTGAGGATGCCGCGCCGCCGACGCCTTCCCCGTCAAACAGCATTCCGCCGGGACCATTACTGCCTTCCACCCAAATGCGAAAATATGACACCGAGTTGAGGCAGTGGTTGGCAGTGATGAGCAACCACAAAACGAGAACCCTTCACGACAACGCGCAGGTTGAAGCTCAGCTGACTGAGATTGAAGCTCAGCTGGCTGAGATTTTAGCTCAGAAAGCTGAACTTCAGCGAATTTCTGCCATGCAGAAAGAGCGAATAGCTAAAATCGATGTGGAGGTTTCTCGTTATGGGGGACATGTCGACGCGAATGCTGTTTTACTGGGGAAGGAAACCTAGTTGTATATAGTTTTTTTTGTAAATTTTAGTTAGGACCCTAATTGTAAATAGTTTTTGTAAATATAAATTAAAATGTATATATAGTTGTAAGTATGTAAATAAATTATTGTAAATATTAGTAAAAGATTTGTGTATATAAAGATGATTGTGTATATAGTAGAAAATGAAGTTTTTGTAAATATAAATAAAGGTGTATATAGTTGTGAATATATATATATTCATGTTTGTGTTTATCATATTATTTGCAAATTTCATAATAAAATATATTAAATTCTGATGCGACTTTTTCTTATTGGGTGAAACTTGGGTAGGAAAGAAATAGGCAATAGGAAATGTCAACAGACTCATTTATTGAAAAAAATTAAATACTTCAAACAATTGCAGATTTATCAAGCCAAGAATTGTGCTCTTCAGAAAACCCTAGCCACTTGACAAATATCTTATTCCCCTTCGTTTTCAACACTTTCTCAACTAGATATGCATTTGGCTCAGCTGTTTTCAACAATTCCAATTCATAAAAGCACCCCTTGATAGGGCGACCTTTGACATCTTTGATGTTGTATGTCGTCGGATTGGTAATATTAACTTTAGATATGGTGAATAATTTTGTGGAAAAATTGGCTGAGTATCCTTTCTCGAAAACTCCTTTGAATTTGCTTATTCTGACAACATCTCCAACATTATATTTTGCTGGTGGCGCTATTTTCAGGTGGCTATATACTTTAAGTATTGTTGAAGGTGTTACGTCAGCAGGTTTCATACCAATTGTTCTATGTTTTCTATTATTATACTCGTTAGCAAAATTTGCGAGAATGTCGAGCCATTTATAGTCACCTCTGGCGGAGAATTCTCTATAGATCCAAGTCTTCAATGTTCTAATTACTCGCTCCACAATAGCTGCTTTCATTATACTATAAGTTGAATAGTGATTGATCTTATATCTCTGCATCAAATTTTCGAAGCGTGAATTGTAGAATTCTTTGCCTAAATCACTTTGAATATTTTTTGGAGAATATTCAGCTCGCTTCAGCACTTTTTCCATAGCTTTTGTCACTTCCACACCAGTTTTATTTTTTATCGGTTCAACCCATGAATATTTTGAATAGCAATCGATAACGAATAGTATATATCGATAGCCCATATTCTCATCTGCATATATTTGCATTTCGGCCAAATCAATTTGCCACAGGTCAGCAAATCCTTTAATTATCGTTCTCCTCCTTTTGAAGTTACGCCTTGCGGGTTTGTGTAATTCATTAGCAATCGCCCTTTTGATTGGGCTTATTTTCATCTTCCACTTCGTAGATTTCCCGCTGCGATTACTTCGGCTTTCATCCATATACTAATAACCAATCTTCAAAACTCGCATATACATATGGCGCTCACACTTTGAAAAATCAACGTATGATACCTTCTTCACGCAATTCCTCTATAATCGACATTATTTCATTATCATGCCCTGTATGGCCAACCATTTCAGAACTCCACAATAATCGAAGACGTTCCACCAATTCTGCAGCATTATTCCAATAAACAAATTCTTTCCGTTTTCTATTCAGGACTTTTTTGCGCGGTATTGCCCCCACCACTCCTTTACCACCTTTGATATCAAATCGTTGAGGATGACTCCTCATATAATGTGGGCTATCTATGAGAGGTTTGATGATTTGCCGATATTTCTTTTTCGAGTTAGAGGATTCAGCATTCAAACCTCCTCTAATATCATAATTTTTATAAGCGGACCCTGTAGTCTTCAGAATGGCGGTATATATCTGCTTATCTCGATCGCTAATAGATCCCGGTGCTTGATTCATAAAAATCAAATCATATAGTTCAGAAGAAGCTGGAAATACCTTACTCCTTCTATTTTCACGCCATAATTCGATTTGATCGTTCAAAAAACGGATTTCCATATTACCCATCCTTAATTTGCCCGTTTTGGGATCGATACGAACACCATATACTGTATCATAATTAGATTTTCCAGTTTTCAAGTTATCCAAATGCTGCTGCACTCGATCTTGTAGAGTTGTTGTATCAATAGCGGTAGTATTTTCGCTAGAAATGTGTGAAGTTGATGATGTTGGCGGTGTTTCCATCATTGTCACATAATCGAGTTCGCTCTGCATCAATTGCGAATTTTTGCTGGAATTTCCAGATTCTAAATGTCTATCAAACATTTCTGTAGCATCTCCCACCGTTTTCCTACGTATCGGCGTAGAATGATGCGTAGGCTGCGGTATTTTAAGGATAGGCGGTACTTTCGGACCCGATATTTGGGAGGGAGTTATCGCTACCGCAGCAGCCTCTGAGATAGCTTTCAATGGTTTCGTTAGCGGTTTGTATACCTTCTCAAGCATTATCTGATCGCTGAGGTGGGCGCTCTTCAAACTTTTGAATTTTTTTTTTCTCACTGCATCAGTTGCTTCGACAAGTTTCTGCTTGAGACATATTTCATCCATTTTTTCACTGCTAGATGCGCTCATTTTGCCATCCAGCGATCGAATGATTGAACCACATCAGGGTATTACGGATATATGATCGATAACGAGAAAACCATATTTATCCGTCCAACTATGTGCGCACATATCCCGAAATTGATTGAATGTCACATCTGGGGATACATGATCGGAAAATATGTGATGAAGATTCATTTCGTCCTGTTTGAACATGATTATAAAATTCGCATTATCGCGAATTAGTTGTTTAGGCACTCTCGAATATGTTTGAGCAAGATAGAAACAATCGACATTCCTATGACGCCCCATCGAAAAATAAGATCTAATCACGTCCTGTTTCTCACATATAACATCATCGAATATAAATATACTCTCAGGTTTTGCATCGGCAGGCTCAACTATGTCTGCATTATTACTGTAAGTGTGATAACCCAACCCCTTTATCGGTTCCAATACTTTACGTAAATACTCATACTTGGGTTGATACAATGATTTTGAATAGAGGTTTACGTTGGCGAATCGTAAGCTATTCTGATTGGTGAGCAGTGGTATCATAACATTCGTCTTGCCACAATTCGACGGGCCAATAATCAAACTTCGAATTGTATTGGGAAATAGATCCCCATTCCTACGCAGCGGAATTGCACTATTTCCTAACCCAACTTTTTCCTCAAAATTTTCCACACTGAATGTCTCATTTTGTCGAACAATCTGCATCATGCGACTGTCAAGTACTTTATAATGATCTGCGAGTGTCGCAAAGCTAATTTATATTATGAACGCCAAGCGATACACTTCAACAAAGAAAAACAGTTGGCGTATTTGTCGTAAGGGGAAAACAGCAAATATAATGAAGGGAAAAAGGCACTTTGGTATGGGGTGCGGCGGTAGTGTGCTGAAAAGGAAGAAGAAGCGGACCACATCCAAACGCATGAGAAAGATAGCTTTTGGATCGGGAATAGTGCACAAAGTTCGACATGCGCTACGCCAAATGGGGAACAGGGGAACGCTCACCAGAAACTTGGGTGAAACAACTCTGAAGGCCGTCGATGCAGCTAAAAAATTCGTGAGAATGGCAGGAGGAAGGAGAAATATTCGAACACCCCGCATAATACCAATCCCCAAAGTTGGCGGCATTCTCCCACTAATCCCAATTTTTGCGGGATTATCAGCATTGGGTAGTTTGGCTGCAGGCAGTGCAAGCGTTGTTCGCGCTATCAATTCCGCCAAAGAGAGTAAGGAAAAACTCGCTGAGGCGAACCGCCACAACACACATATGGAGGCTATTGCTCTAGGTAAAATGGGCAAAGGGGTCTATCTGAAACCATACCGCAAAGGGTTGGGTATCTATTTGAAGTCCCAAACTCCAAAAAACTAGATGGCCTACCTCGAAGGGCTTTAACAGATGTGGACCTATCACGACATATAAAAAAGATAGGAATACAGAACTTTCGAGGTATATATATGAGGGATAATTTACCCTCATCCGGCCCATACCGTACAGAATCCGCCATATTGAATTTAGATAGCGAACAAGGTGATGGCACACATTGGGTTGCATATAAAAAAGCGGTAAAGTAGTCGAGTATTATGATAGCTATGGCGATTTACCCCCACCAAAAGAGTTGGTGAAATATCTGAATAGAGGCCCGCAGGCGCTTAGAGCTACCAAAATAGTATATAATTATGAGCGCCAACAAGAATACAACACAGTCTGGTGCGGGCATTTGTGCTTGAAATTTCTCTCGAAGAAGAACACGAGCGAAAAGTAGCTCATCATGGATCGAGAAAGCATCAAAGAAATGGCCCATGCATTGTTAGCTTACTCTAAATCACGCTCTCTCTTGAAAATGACTGAGAAAGAACTCGCTGACCTACCAAAGGAAGAACTGATCGGATTGGCCTCCCAAGAAATAGCTCTAGTATGGGATAAGCTACCGCAACGATTGAAAGACGATCCAGAGGTGTCGAAATATCAATTTTGTGAGGATCATCATGGTAACGATCAGAAAAGCAATAATCAACCAGGCGGTGGTGATGTCAACGATGGACCAATACCTCGAAAAGTGTTTTGCTGCTTTTGTCGAATGAAAATGTAGATGTGGCAATATGTAATAAAAATTTTTTATATATAAATGATTATCAATGCGAAAATAAAAACATTCTTCAATGTCTCGCATAGCGATCAAGTTGCAGCTGTTGAATGTTCATTGAGGTTCGTTACCCATTTTCGCCGTTTTCTTTACACACCACCAACATTATGTCGCAAACATTCACCATATCGGGTGGCCATAGCGTTTTGAGCGCTGATTTTTACCCACCAATTGAAATAGATGCGAGAAGAACTTATGGTTTGGGATTACATGGCTTTTATTCTTACAATTCCATAGCCAATATAGATGAGACAAATAACGCTTTGGGTTATTGGGATGAGAAAGAAGGTCGCATCTCTGAGAAATTGAAAATGATTCATATACCACCGGGCGCCTATGAAATAGAAGAAATCAATAGAGTTATACAAGAAGCTATAGCATCTTCGAACCCCTCCTCTGATAGTAAAAAAAGTAAAAATAATATTGAATTTTATCTTCGCGCTAATAATAACACTCTAATGTGTGAAATGAAATCTTCATATGGAATTATGTTGTCAGTTGAGAATTCCATAGCCGAAGTGTTGGGTTTCGAGCAAAAATTCTACCCATCCAACTTTCTACATAAATCCACCAAGCCGGTGAAAATTATTAAAGTTCGCCTAATACGCATCGATTGCAATATCACGAGCGGGGCGTACCTGAATGGGGAAGAGGTTCACACGTTGTATGAATTCGACATCAATGTGGATCCTGGATATAAGCTGTCGAAGGAACCGAAAAACATTATATATCTACCAATCAGCCCGACCGGACGTCAGTCTATCGATAACATTACACTGAGAATTTTGGATGATGAAAATTGTTTTGTCGATTTCCGAGGAGAGAAGATTATTGTGAAGCTTGAACTGAAACAACTAGATTGATCTCGAAAAATAGCAGAGAAAAGATGGGGTTCTGCTTCGGTAACCAATCAAAGCGCATATCCATTTCCACACCCCATAATGAGCGCAGAAATAATAAAAAGAAGTGTAAACGCGGTCGCGGATTCATTCGCAATCGACGTCTCAATCAGACAAGGCGGCATCATAACCTATCTGAGAGCGATATTGATTTCTTGAAATCTATCGGACTGAAAGTGCTACAGAAAAAATGGAGATGGTTTCCACAACTTCTACTAGCCTCCAATTGGAAGTGTTTGATGAACCAATCTTCGATCATTCCCTAATCAGCCTGCATGAACACACATACAAACCATATGGTTCACCATCATTCAAGAATTCTGACGAAATAAGAATAGCTGTCAACTTTCAAGATTTGATATTAGATATCGCAGAGAGCTACATCTACATCGAAGGAAAATTCATACCAGATGATTTGACAGCAGATTGCTATTTATCCAATAATGCTTTAGCATTCCTCTTCGACGAAATTCGCTATGAGATGGGTGGCGAACAAGTGTGTATGATTCGAAAACCAGGCATCACTACAGCTATGAAATGTATGATCTCCTATGGGGAATCGAATAAAAAATTTCTAGAGACCCTCGGTTGGGGAATTGATGATGATAATCAACCGATCCTAGACAAAATCAATCACGTATTCAGCGGAAAATTACCACTCAAATACTTGATGGGATTCGCTGAGGACTATAATAAGGGTGTCTTGAATATAAAACAAGAGTTGATACTAATCATTGCTCGCTCATTGAAAAACTCCTACATGGGAGTAGTTAATGCGAAAATAGAAATTGATAAGATTGAATGGAGAATAAGGCATATCATGCCGTCAGATAAACAAAAACTCAAACTATTGAATCGCATCAATAAAAGTTTCACTGCGAAGATAAAAATAGCATATAGGATGTGGGATTTGTATGAGTTACCAACTAATCGTGAAACATCTTCAGACATTTGGGCTGTCAAAACTACCAACAGCCTCGAGCGACCGCGATACATTATCATAGGATTCCAGAAATCTACTAATACGGATGATGTATCTCAAGATGCCACCCAATTCATTAATGCTGACATTAATAATATTCGAGTGTATTTGAATTCAGAAGTATACCCATACGAGCGGTGGAATTTAGAATTCGATAGGAAGTTGGATGCTATAGCCTATTATGCTCACGAAAATTTCCAAAAGAGTTACTACGGTAAAGATATGAGTGAGCCGATGATGGGTATAGAAGAATTCAGGAAGAACCCATTATTTATCATCGATTGCAGCCATCAAGCTGACGCCATGAAATCCTCAACAGTAGATATCAAATTGGAATTTGAGACTCGCAAATCAAAATTTCCAGCCAATACAAGAGTGTATGCGCTCATTCTACATGACGCAGTCATGACATATAGCGCTCTAGATGGCTCCATACAGATGGGTGTGTGAACGAAGAATTATGAAGCTATGATCAGATGAATCACTACCACCATAGTTTAAGATATATATTTGTAGCAGATTTTTTTTCGGATAATAAAAGATGTAAAATGTCGAATAATGTTTTATTTTTCCTATTATGTACAATGATTGAAATAGTGAGTCTAAAGACTATAAGAGTATACTAGACACCCCCTTGTACCCCGCCACCTTCTTGTTCTTCCCCAACTTCTTCTTCCCCTTCTTCGCCTTCTTCGCCTTCTTCACCTTCTCCACCTTCTTCTTCTTCTGAAGCTTCCCTCAAACCGTATTTTTCGATGATGATAGTTGGTAGGAATTCAACTAAATCATGAAGGAAGCATTCCAAACCCTCCTTCACCATTTCTTCAAGAAACTGCTCCAAAGTTATACTCCCGTGTTCTAGGCGACTGCATAGAAAATGACCGATTTATTATCGATCAGCATCCGCTAAAATCTCTCGGGCTCGTTCTTGATTGAAACATGCGCTCATATCATAGTTGGCTGCATGGAGTGAATCACGCTCCAAATCGATGAGTTCACATTTAAGTCTGCTGACTGCTGATTCGATGTCTTCAGCAGCTGGCCAAAACTGGCTAGAATAGTGCATCCACATATCCTTAGAAGTTGAGTACTGGAGTCTACAAATAAATAAACAAAAAAAGAGTTCGGGAGATAATTCGACAAATACGTTTCATATTACATAGCTCATACCCTCAGCTTAATAAAACTACTCACCATAAATGGTAAATGCGACGACGAGGGTGGCGAGAATGTAAGAACTACTATATACATATAATCTTTAAACTCCCTTTCACTAATACTAAACTAATCATAAAAATAATTCAATTAATTACTGAGGCGAAGTCTCGCTAAGGGGTATTTCTTTTATGCCGAACCTCATAAGCGTTCGCGTTTTCGCGCCAGCATATGATGGTTCACCCTGCCCCAGGTATGCTATTGTATAAAGCCCGCGGGAGTTGATCAAATGGAGATCGCTTTCTTCAATCACATCTGAAACTCTTTTGGGCAACCAACTTTTCACAGTTTCCCCACTTTCTTCATCTAATAATATAACGGTGGCAGATCTACCAAATCTAGTTTCAAATATTGTCATTTTCTTGATCAGATAAGGCTTATTCTAGACCAGCGATGATATCAGCACTTGCTTGGTGAATTCATACCCTTCAGCGATTTGATTATTGATCGCGATCAAATCAATTTTAGGCGAACCCATCTCTAGATTAAACACGTGAAAGAGAGTACAAAAGAATATATAGAATATAGGAATTTACTTACATAAGAATAACACTCGTTATCACGCAAGGACACACGCACGCTTTACTAGTCAATATTTATTTCTATTGATTGCTAGTTATGCTGCTGCTACTGCTTGTGACAACTATAGCACTGAATCGCCAATTTATAGGAACTCCCCCACTCTCACCATCGCGATCTTGAACTCTCGTGGGGGAATGGCGCATGCGCACGCAGCAGCAGTGTTCAAGGTCGCACCCCCTCCCATTTCAGAGGTGTGGAAACACAAGGTCATGCTCACAGAAAAAGAAAGCCCTCCTCAAGGACGCACTCTTCTCAAGGCCACACCAACTCCCAAGAGCACCCTCCTCTCAAGGTCGCCAACTCGAGGTCGCTCCTCCCAAGATCGCATCAAGGTCATTCACCCCAAGGTCACTCATCTCAAGGTCACTCATCCCAAGGTCATTCACACCAAGGTCACTTCTCCCAAGGTCACTCCTCTCAAGGTCATTGACCCCCCAAGGTCATTGACCCCCCAAGGCCACGTGGGGGTGTGTGACCTTGGGAGGAGGTCTAGAATCGGCGAAAAACATCTACTTATGTGTACAGGGACTCGGAAATATAAACACTCGCACGTCATTAGGTGCAGTTGATTGCTCTATCAAACCGATCAATGATACACTTGATACTTTGACCATAGAAGCTATCATTTGTTCAAAAATCCCCTCGTATTTCATAGACGCTTCATCGTGGACGCATATAGAAAATATACAATTGGCTGAACCGTATTTTGCAACGCCCACTTCAGTATATTTACTATTAGGAGCGGACATCTTTCAAAAAATTCTTAGAGATGGACGCATCCCTGGTGGGAAGCACCTACCAACCGCGTTAAACACGACGTTCGGCTGGATATCGATAGGAAAAGTCACGGAAGTATAGCTTGTGCCGACTATTAATTCCTTCCTTAATATTTTAGAAATTTCTGAACTGGCAAATACCATGAAAAAGTTTTGGGAAATTGAGAAAATTATGTCTAAAATATTTGAATCTATAGATGATGAAAGTTGTGAACGCTTGTTTGTAGATTCGACTTACCGCACAAAAACTGAACGATACGTGGTGTCATTGCCATTTATGTGTCATTGCCACTTATGAGTCTGCTCAGTCTTGAAAGGAGGTTGATAAAGAATCCCTCGTTATAAACTGAATATTCTGCTTTAATTGAAGATTATCTTGAACATGGCCACTTGGAAAATATCCCTTGTTCAGAATCAAACCATTCTCCCTCGTACTATATACCGCATTCATGTGTTTTCAAGCCAAGATAAGAGTAGTCTTCGATGCCAGTGCCAAATGCTCTTCTAATATTTCATCAAATGATACATTGATGGTAGGACCAAAATTACAGAAAGACATTTTCATTATATGACTGAATTTTAGGCTACATTACATAGCATTCACCACGGATATACCTACGTCGAATGTATCGACAAATTGTGATAAATAAACGACACCGCGATTTCCAAAGAATTTTTTTGACATTTTCACAAAATGAACCAATTGAAGAGTATTGTTGGTGTACAGTTACTTTCGGTGTGACTAGTTCCCCTTGGCATGCCCTGAGAACTTTAGCACAGTTGGCGCATGATGAAGCATCTAAATATCCTTCAGCTTCTCAGATTCTGCTCAGACAATATTTATATTGATGATGTAATAGGAGGATGCGATGTTTTAGAAAATGCATTAGATATTAAAAAACGATTGATTAATCTTCGCGCTAGAGGCGGCTATGAATTCAAAAAATCTGAAGCACTGAACATCAGTACTGGTTGGGAATTTCGGAACTCGACCTGAGAAAAGAGAGTCAATATTTGAGCAGTTCAAAAGTAAACAAACGACCTACCGTTGTGTTCTCCAGTGTGATGAATTTTATGTCGCTAGAAGTTATTTCAGGATTTGTGATTTCAGGACGTCTGTTTGATCGTGGTTCGATCCGGAATTGTTTTGAATTGTTTTCTTTGATTTTTTCTTTAGTTTTCAGATTATGATTTTATAGGTTATATTTATTTCTAGATGTCAATTTCATTGATCTTCTGTCATTGATCTTTTGACATTGATCTTCTTTCAATGAATCTGGCTCAGATTAAAAGTTTATGCGTGTACAAAATGAAAGAAGAAGAATGATAGTTGTCCACTGATTATCTTATTTAAATTTCATTCTATCCATGTTCTGTCAGAAAGCATGAATCTACGGTTTCGACCAATAGGGTGGTCCGAGTTTTTTTCAGAAATCTTTGGAATAGGAGATGATATTCGCTTCCTACCTGAGGGCTTTTTCCTGGTGGCCACCATGGTAGGCACTTGACTCAAAAGTGAGTGATTTTTTTCCCGATAAGGAAACTGTAGAATGCACCCTTTGGGTATTTGTGAAGGAGTTATTTGCTGAGTCCAAGTTACCACCATATTTTTGGATTTTTTGGCCTTTTTTGATATCTGTCTGACCACCTGAAAACTGCTATGCTGAGGAATGAAAGCCACCATTTGCTTTCATCCTATTCGTTAATCTTCTAGCCCTATTTCCCTTCTCAGAAGATGAGTTTATGAGCCATCATCAATGACAATCGTTTCTGTTATTAATATACCTATCATATTTTCTCCTTCTGTTTTTTCTCTTTGCACCTGTCCTTACCTGAGGTTGTTTTTTTGTTAGGGTGTTAGGTACAGCTCAGCTGTCTACTCGGACTCCTGGTAGCGATCGGCCCGTCAGGAAACTCTTCTTCAACCCTAGTCAAGATTCTTCAGCGGATCTGTGAGTTTTCCTGCAACGTCTTCGGATCTTGGCCAGAGTCGACCCTCGAGATACCAGACTGGAGTCCAGTAGTGTCGGTTGAGTCTGACCGGCTTAGCTGCACCTCAACCCCTAGCTGAATGTGGAGGTTGAGCTTTATTTATCTTCGTCTTCCTGGAATGCTTTATGTTTCCTTCCTGTCGTCGTCTTCGTAGAGTCTTCGTCTGCACTACACCACCTGAACCTTGGATAGGGGCTACGCTACATATATTTATTTATTTATTTATTTTTCCAATATAGGGATTACAAAAAGATTAAACAATCCAAAACAGAACCCTCTACTTGATGAATCCGTTTGGTGGGTTGTAGACAAGAAGAAAAGGAAAGAAAACATGATTAAACAGAAAGTAAATTATGGAATAGATAGTAAATTCAAATTATACAATAAGTGTGAAATCGAGATCAATGAGTCTATGAATCTATAGGTCACTTGAGGATGGTCGATGTAATACTTTTTAATTTTAAATTTGAAACAATTCAAACTGAGTTCGAAATATGTAATGTCATTACATGTTTTGTTGAATGTTCTGAGCATCCTGCATAGTGGTGAATTCTGAGCAGCGTTGGTTTTTTTAAAGGGTATTTCAAAGAATTCTGGATTTCTCAGTTGTCTAATTTGAACATTGAATTCAATCTTTGAGAATAAATATGGACCATGTGCTAGTTCCTTCATCAGTTTAAAAATCATTATCAAATCTGTTACATTTCGCCTTTCTTTGAGTGGTAATATATTGAGTTCACGCATTAGTGGAGTATAGTCACAATTAATGATTTTTACATTTGTTTTATGAGCGATATATCTAAGAAATTTTCTCTGTACTCTCTCCATTCTATCTATGTGAACTTGATACTGGGGATTCCAAACAACTGATGCGAAACAAAGTTTGCTGTGTATATAAGCATAATAAATACTAAGAAGGCATCTTATATTTCTGAAATTATGGCAAGTTCTTTTAAAGAATCTCATAACTTAGTTGCATTCGTTGATATTTTTTTCCAAGTGCTGCTCAAATGTTAATTTAGAGTCCATTATTTCATTAGTGTGAATTATGAAAAATAAAGGTCCAAGGTGACTTCCCTGAGGGACTCCAGGCGTTGATTCAAACGGATCTGAAAAATATCCATTCAGTGCTACCATCTGAGTTCTGCCATGCAGATAAGACCATATCCAATTCAGGAGGAAATTGCTGACACCAACCTCAGCAAGCCTAGTTATTGAAATTTTCTGACTGATTTTATTTGAGGAGGATTGGACCCTTAACTTTGGGTTCTTTACACCTTCAGTGTTTCTTTTTTTTGAGATCTCTTTATGAATTATAAAAATATATATAGTATTGTTATGCTACAGATTCCATGAATAAAAATCTGAGAGCTCTTTTGAAGCTCTCACATGGAACTATGCGATAGCGGATTTAGATCTTATATTTCATGGCCATTACCAATCTTATATATCTTCTTTCCGGTTATTTCAAGAGGCATAATCATCCAAACTTTGGTATAACATCAGGTATACTTTTACAAGGTTATATTTAAGTATTTTTGATATTATATATTTTTATTGATTTTTTTTTACCTATGGTGTTTTTATTTTCTATACTTGTATGTTCTATGGTTTCATTCTTCATCTGCTCAACCCAGATGTCTAAGGAAGTTTAATTCATTCATTTCAGGTATTTCTCGAAGGTAGGTATCTGGTTTTCCCAATTTTCCAAATATTATATACTTTTTATCAAATCGAGTGACGCCCTCTTGAATTTTGAATTTTCAATATTAGAGCCACTTATCTGTTCTCTGGCGAACAGCTGCTGTCAGCATAATATGATCTAGTTTTTCTTTGTATTCCAATATTGGTGATAAAGAGGCTACAAATTGAGATGTGTATAGGGTAAACAGCAATGGTTCAACTACATCAACAAAGTTCGATGACTTTCTTTCAACAATCACAGCCTGAGATGTATTTGAAAGATAAGTTTTGATCAGGTCACATGTAACCCCAAGTATCCTAGAATGACAACCAACAGTTGATGGCTTACCTTATCAAAAACCTTCGAGTAATCGATGAGGACAATAATGCATACTTTATTATCATCTATAGCACTATGAATGTCGTCTGTCACTTTGACGAAGGCTGTAGGCACTGCCGACACCCAGATTGGTTTATTGGGAAAGTGTTATTAAAACTAGAACATTTTCTGATTTATTTATCAATTATTTTTTCCAGACCCTTTGATAATGTACATGACCTAGAAATATTCACTGCAGATGATCCTCTTTTCCAGAATAGTATACATCATATAAGTTACACCTTCAGTATATCGCTTCATGAATCTACTACCCAAAACATAGATTACACAGAATTTTACTGTGACTTCAAAAATGCCGATTATGGAGGTATCAATAACTACTTGGTTGCCATAAACTGGAATGAAATTCTTGATTCATCGGATATTGATGTTGAAATTGCAGAATTTTATAATATCTTGAATATGGCTTGATTGGTTATGCAATAAAATTCGAGGGAAAATTTATCCACCAATCGACTGTATCAGAGATCATTCCGGTTTATGTAATCTATGACCCTTCTTTTGAATGCTCAATTGTTGTTGTATATGTATAAGTAAGGAAAATGATGAACACCGTATGCCTTAACTCACCAAACAAAAAATGAAGGAGATGGTCGTCGGACAGGAGTATATGGGAATCCTCTTCTGTCACTCTCTCCTCCTCTGGTTTTGACTCCACCACTAAATGTCTTCGTCGGATTTCGATGAGCACATAAAAGAATTGAATTCCACCGAAAGGGCAATTATCGAACTTTTGTAATGGCCAAATTCGGTGTTTGAAGCCACGAGTAAAACGTGATAGACGACCGTTCAAAGCCGAGTGTCCTGGTTTTTCGAGGTTTGTCAGGTAAAAAGATGGCCTTGAATTTGGAAGATCATAAAGGATATGGTAGATAGGAATACACCATGAAATATAATGGGAAGAAAAAGGACAAATAAACAAATTGTCAAGGCATATTATCATGCGCGAAATTTAAATGACAATAATCCGTGACAATAATAAGGCAGTTATTAGATAATACATATATTAAAGGCCCCTATAATTCCCAACAAATGATATCCTAAATAAAGAAGGAATGCAAGAATGGACTTCCGCATTAAAAAAAAATATTTAAATTCAATAAATGGAATTGAAGAGAAAAAAAAACTAAATTAATTAATTCAACTCCGCGAAGACGGAGCATTCTCGCCCCCCTGAAAATACCCAGGGAGGTATTTTCGGAACTAAACATTAGGCAGAGGGCATAATTTAACCAAAGGGCGTTTGAAAACGCCTTTGGTTGTTCTGACAGTCGCAACACGTACTGTGTGATCCGCGCCGGGGTGCAACTCCACGATGCGACCTAATGTCCAATTCAAAGGGGAAGAGAGTTGATCATCTTTGATCAAAACCATTGTGTCTACTGCGATTGCAGAATTATTTTGGTTCCATTTTGCACGTTGTTGTAGTGTGTGTAGATATTCTTGGTGCCACCTACGCCAAAAATCCATATGCATTTTTTGTAACAATTGCCACCTTGAAAGACGATTCAACTTTAAATCACCGGTGTCGGGATCCGGGATAGCTGTTAGGGGGTCCAAGGTGAGAAAATGCCCTGGGGTAAGAGCTGTTAAATCGTTTGGATCCGTACTGATGGGACACAGTGGCCGAGAATTTAACACCGCTTCCACTTGCGCAATGACAGTGGAAAGTTCCTCGAACGTAAGTATCTGTTCTCCAATGACACGGAGAAGATGTGACTTGGCAGTTTTAATATTGCTCTCCCACAGTCCACCCATATGGGGTGCTGAGGGGGGGTTAAAATGCCATCGTATGTTTTCGCGGATGGCTACTTCCGAGAAAATATTATCAAGGTACTTTGCAGCTGCTACAAAATTTGTACCGTTGTCTGAGTAGACATTTTCAACTCGGCCGCGTCTTGCCATGAAGCGACGGAAAGCTGCTAAGAAAGCCTCAGTTGATAAATCAGAGATAAGCTCCAAGTGTACGGCTTTGGTACAACCACAAATAAACAAACATACGTAAGCTTTGAGTCGTTTACTTCCGCGTACTTTACTCATGGTAATTGCAAAGCTTCCCGTGAGATCAACACCCACATGTTGAAAAGCTTTGGCTTGTGAAACGCGAAATTTTGGCAGGGATCCCATCGTGGGTTGAAATGCTTTAGGACGGGTACGCCAACATACGACACAACGAGATAAAATTTTTCTAATGAGGTTTTTCGCCGCAAAAACCCAAAAGTTGTGGAAAAGCAAGAAAAGAGTTGTATTGACTCCTGTATGTAAATTTTTAACATGGATTTCGGTGATTAATAATTCCGTGAAAGTGCATTTGCTTGGCAAAAGAATGGGATATTTCTGATCATAATCCAACTCCGAATGACATAACCTTCCGCCTACTCTCAAAATATTATTTTTGTCCAGAAATGGATTGAGCTTTCGAAAAGATTTAGCTAATAGTTTTTTATCGATCAAAGCCTTGATCTCGTTTTCGAAATATTGAGATTGAACGTGAAGCACGAAAATAATTTGAGCATTTTGTAACTCTGATAATACCAATGCAGTAGTAGTAATTTTTTCGGTATTTCTTTTTCGAGCTCGGAGATTATGTATGAATCGTAACATGTAAGCCAGAATTCTTTTCATTTTTGTGTAATTAGAGAATTTATTGAGGAGACTATTGACAAAAGAATTGTCTATAAAGGTAGACAAAGTTATGACCCGTTCCTCTTCAAGAGCTTCTGGAGGATGTTTCACTTTGATATGGATGAATTCCCACTTTTCATGAGGAGTACATAAAAAATCAGGTCCCTGCCACCAAATTTTAGAGTTGAGCAGCTCTGAAGTGAATAATCCCCGTGATCCGGGATCAGCTGCATTTTCAGCCGACGGTATGTAATACCAATTGTTTGGAGCAATCCGTTCTTGTATATAAGTCACCCGATTAGAAACAAAAGTTTTCCAGCAGAATGGTGAGCTTTGAATCCAAGTCAAAGCTGCTGTACTATCAGTAAAAGCATAAGTATTTTGAAAGACCATTTTGTTAGCAAAAACCTTCTCAACGAATTGAACTAATTTCGCAAGCAACACGGCTGCGCAAAGTTCAAGCTTTGGCAAACATATTCGTTTAACAGGCGCGACTTTTGACTTGGCACAAACCAAAAAAGTTTTTATTTCGGTATTCGAAAACCCGACTCGAAAATATACAACCGCCGCCATACCACGCTCAGATGCATCCGAAAATCCGCAAATTTGACAGAATACCGAATTTTTAGTATCGATAAGGCGAGGAACACGAAAGCTCGCAAATAACTGGAGTTCATTTTTAAACTTCTCCCATTTGGTAATGATATCAGGAGGAGCTGACTCATCCCAATCTAATTTCAGCATCCACAAATACTGGATCATAATTTTAGCAAGAAAAGTTACTGGGCAAATGAGACCTAAGGGGTCGTAAATTTGAGATAAAGTGCTAAGTAGGGTTCTTTTCGTGCAAATTCTATTCGGAAAGTTGAATGAATAAAAAAAATCATCTGTTTTGGGATTCCATCTGAGGCCCAATACTTTCGTGGTTGCATCATTTTCTAGATCAAGAGATAAATCTGTGGTTTGAATGTGATCTACCGGCAGGTCAGCAAGTAATTCGGGTGTATTAGACATCCACTTTCGTAGTTGGAAACCTCCGCGACCTAATAACTCGATCAATTGTTTTTTCATGAGTAGAAGTTGATCCCAGTCGGCGCATGACACGACGCAATTATCGATATAGACTGAATCTTTCAAAATTGTAGAGGCGAGGGGGAGGTCTTGATAATCATCAGCTAATTGAAGCAACGTACGGATGCAAAGATATGGAGAGCTATTGACGCCGAAAGTTACTACATTCAATTCAAAATCTTGTACGGAATCTTTAGGCGAAAAACGCCATAATAAACGTTGATATTTTCTATGTTCTCTTATAACCTTTATCATCCTGTAGCATTTGGAAATATCGCAAACCATAGTGTATTTATGTAAGCGGAAATTAAGCAAAATGTTGACCAAATCTCTCTGTAACTTGGGACCTGTGTATAGAACATCATTAAGACTAGGTTTATTTGGCGCATGACTACTTGCGTCAAACACAACTCGAAGTGGTGTTGTGCTCGACTCTTTTTTCATCACTGCATGATGACTAATATAAAAATAGGCATGTATATCAGAGCCTATGGGGTTAGAAACTATACGCATATGGTCCATATTTAAATATTCATGCATGACATTGGAGTAAGCACTGTACATTTTTTCATCACTCAACAGGCGTCTCTCCAGAGAATAAAAACGACGGAGAGCCAGGGTCCTCGTATCACCAAAGTCTGGACACTTGATCCTGAAGGGTAATGAAACAATATACCTACCATCGGAATTGCGTGTAGTTGTATCTACGAAGTAATTTTCACAAAAAATATCAGCTGGTGAATTTTGTACAACTTGGGGAACTTCCTCGGTTTCCCAGAATTTTTGTAAAGTATTGTTCAAATCAGTAGATGAGGAAGTAGTAACATACGTGGAGATTTCTTTTGTTGCACAAGTAGTCTTATTCAAACACATTTTTCCGATAAGCGTCCAACCGAAAAGAGTTTCTATACAGGTTGGATTATCGGGTCCGGAAAGAATGCGACCATCCTGTATAATGGCTCCGTAAATATCAGCTCCCAAAAGTAATTGTATACTACCGGGCAAGTTCCACGTAGGATCAGCCAGCTTTAAAGTTTTAAGCATTGCAAATGAATTTGGATCAAAAACCGTATGGGGCATATTATCGCAAATTTTATCCACTAGTATAGCATCTAGGTGCAAAATTGAATTTTTACTGTCGATCGGAGAAATTTTACAGTGTACAGCCGACCGTGCTGATGTTGTCATCATTTCTAAACCCTGAATATTCAAAGAAATATTGAATTTATGTAATCCCAGCATGTTTGCACATTTCTTCGACATGAACGTACTTTGAGAACCCGAATCCAGAATGGCGCGAACGATTTGCCAATTTCCAAATTGGTCTTGGATATGCAACAAAACCGTAGATAACAAAACATCATGATCATTCAATAACATGCCGACCGTTACCTGTTTTGATGATGAAGCGTCATTTGGCAAGGACGTTTGTGCATTATTTTCGTTCAAAACGGAGGTAGATTGATTGTTGAAGGCATTATTGAAATTTAAATGAAGCAACGTGTGATGATTCTGACCACAATTTCGACATCTTTTATCCGAATTGCATTGAGACACAGTGTGCACGTTGGCTAAGCAGTTGATACATCCTTTATTTGATTTTACGAAATTGATTCTCTCCTGTACGGATTTAGATAAAAAAGCTTGACATCTGTAGATAACATGCGGCCCTTTACACAAAAAGCATGTGTTGGACTTTTTTGCTTGATTACTAGTGAAGAATGTATTACTATACTTGGGAGATCCCGATGTAGTACGAGGGGTTTTCGCGAAATTCGATGATTTGGGTTTCGCCGTTACATTGAGCGCAACTGATTCGAGAGCAATGCATTGTTCAGAAAGAAAATCTTTTATCGATTCATACGTGGGAACCTCGTTTGATGCATGTTTTTGTTCGAACAATTTACGAGTAACGGGATCCAAGCGATCTAACAGCATGTTAGATATCACAAAACACCATTGCTGGGGCTTATACTGCATGTTTTTGAGGCAAGCTAAATTATCTTCGAAAGTATCGAGCAAACTACGCAATCCAATCACATTATCGGAATGTAGATGGGGAGCATTTTCAATCGCTTTCCAGTAGGACACCGCAAGCAGGCGTTTATTATCGAATCTGGAAACCAATGAATCAAAAGCAGTTTGGTAATTTTCCCCCACCAACTTGATATTCTTTATCAAAGTTAGTGGAGGTCCATTCAAGCTGGTGAGCAAAATTTTGAATTTTTCGATATCAGAAAGATTTTTTCTATTATGTATGATAGCTTTGTATAACTCAATAAAAGTCGGAAACTCCTGAATATCTCCTTTGAAGATAGGAATGTTTATTCTTGGAAGGGGACTCTCTTGATCGGAAACACTGACTGATTGATTATTTATGCTGGTTTGATTCATGGTTGAATTCACAACATCATTTTCAAAAAGATCATAATATAGAGCTTCAACTTCTACACACCTATCTAAGAAATTCTTTTGAATCTGATTTTCAGCATCAATTAATTCATCAGTTTCGGCAATCAACGTAAGTATTGCATTATGGTGTTTTTCAAAGCTTTTTGTAAGGGTTAGCAATTTTCTGAAATTAACTCTGAACTTTGTATGAAAAGATGGACTCGTTTTCGCTTGATTTGCCGCTTCCTCTATCACTAAAAATTGATTCAGCACAGATTGACGTAATGTTTTTGATCGTGCCACTTTGACAGAATTATCGACAGGTGGAGTCATTATATGTTGACGTACTTAAGCAAAGGGACAATTTATTCTAAATGCCGAAATAGATTAACCAACTTATCGCGTCGCCCTCGTAATTCTCGACCTTTCGTATTCCAAGTGAAGGAACCTTTTTTCCAAAGTGGAACGCAAGGTGGAATGTAAATTGGACTTTTAATTGAATCCGATGGTTTTATGTAGCTTCGAGAAATCTCGACCGAGGAGATGCAAAAAGTTATTTGTAAAATGATAAGAAAGTTCGAGGTTCTACGAAGGTACAAAAAACATAGCAGGCACAAGAAATGGAAAGAAATAGGCGCGTCCTGTAGAATATCCGCATACGATAATTACCAATGAATTCTCGAAAATACACAATTAACTGTTTATGTAATTAGAAAAGATTATGTAGGTAATGATTAACGTCACTACGACGTGGTGTATGTCTGAAAGAGGAAGCCTTTATCCAAAACTGCCTTATTTTTTGCCCCGCAAATTTTCAACAATTGAACATACAAATTACGTAAAGGTACGTAAGGGCCCAGATTACGCAACGCACAACGATCCGGCTCGAAGGACCAAATAATGATTGGTTATGCAATAAAATTCGAGGGAAAATTTATCCACCAATCGACTGTATCAGAGATCATTCCGGTTTATGTAATCTATGACCCTTCTTTTGAATGCTCAATTGTTGTTGTATATGTATAAGTAAGGAAAATGATGAACACCGTATGCCTTAACTCACCAAACAAAAAATGAAGGAGATGGTCGTCGGACAGGAGTATATGGGAATCCTCTTCTGTCACTCTCTCCTCCTCTGGTTTTGACTCCACCACTAAATGTCTTCGTCGGATTTCGATGAGCACATAAAAGAATTGAATTCCACCGAAAGGGCAATTATCGAACTTTTGTAATGGCCAAAGTCGGTGTTTGAAGCCACGAGTAAAACGTGATAGACGACCGTTCAAAGCCGAGTGTCCTGGTTTTTCGAGGTTTGTCAGGTAAAAAGATGGCCTTGAATTTGGAAGATCATAAAGGATATGGTAGATAGGAATACACCATGAAATATAATGGGAAGAAAAAGGACAAATAAACAAATTGTCAAGGCATATTATCATGCGCGAAATTTAAATGACAATAATCCGTGACAATAATAAGGCAGTTATTAGATAATACATATATTAAAGGCCCCTATAATTCCCAACAAATGATATCCAAAATAAAGAAGGAATGCAAGAATGGACTTCCGCATTAAAAAAAATATTTAAATTCAATAAATGGAATTGAAGAGAAAAAAAAACTAAATTAATTAATTCAACTCCGCGAAGACGGAGCATGGCTACTGCCTTATTTGTGCCGCTCAAAAGATTCAAATCATCAACATACCCCAAATGGTTTAATGCAGATTTAAGATATCTGGTTAGGAGAAAAAATTGCACACAAGTATTACATGTTCAGCAAGTTCAACCAAGATTATCAAATATTTTCTGAATTGAGAACCTTATGCAAAAATCTTTCTAGGATATGCTACGAAAACTATATCCAGAATGTTGATACCATTCTAAACGCGAAATTCGAGAATCTAAGACAGTACTATGGCTGATCACCATGAAGAGTGAATTGAAAAATGTCCCTCCATACTGCCATTCTTTCTGCTTCAGGATTAGAGTCAGTGATCAAGGAATGTCCTATATCTAGAAAATGGTTGCAGCTTTCCTCAATGGGTTTCCAGTTTATATTTATACTTGGATCGGGTGTTGGATTCCCCGATTTTGCGAAATTCGTCCATAGTTTAACGAATCGCCTGATTGATAAATCTTCTGTATCCCCAATGAACAAACCAGAAATTAAAGTATTTCTGAAGAGATATCCCACGATGTCTCCATGGCAAGCACCTGAAATTAAGAAAATACACTGAATTGAGTTGATTGTACCTCTGATATGAGCGCACAATTGATATGTCACTGTTACCGTCACGTCCAGCAAGCTGCTAGTTTTTGGTTATCAAGTGAATTTTCTGCAAAAAATATTCCAGGCGTTTTATTTGAAAAGAGATAACTTAGGTTGAATCAGAAATGACAGCTCATTCTACAAATCTTCTCCAATGACTTCTCCAATGACTTTCTCGTGAAAATATGTATATATAAATGAGGCTTCTGACTCCTTCCATAAGTTGAAACGAAGTGAGCCATAAACATTTTGTTTGTGGTGAGGTCAGTTTCTCAAAAAGTATTGTTACGATCTACGTGGGTAGAATGAACGACGACCGAGTTTTAACTTGATAACTAATTTATTTCAACGAACACTAACACTTTTCACAGTCTAATTTATAACTATTTATTTTGGAGTTCATTTCTCTCCATCTGATAGCTCTCAGGATATTTTATACTTTTCTGTTCTAGATCATTCACGAACAATCGAGAGCAATCTGGAATATCCAATACAGGAGGATATTTTAGTATTGGCGGAACTTGTTGTTGACTTTGCCGAATTCCATTTCAGTATTATAGCTAACGTTCGCGGAAACTGGAAATTTTTATAGTAGTGTTTTCAAATAAGTGGAAATTTATTGATTTGTCAAATAGTTCAGCTTTTTATATTGAATAATGATGTTGAACGAATACTTCCTTTTCTACCCCATATAAAAAATAGTGGTATTCGATTATTGCGCAAAAAGATCTATTCTATAAGAATTATTTGTCTTGATTAGCTATAAAAACGGAAAATTTTCTAGATAAAGTGCTAATACTAAAAATATCTTATGAGTGTAATATATTTTTGGAAAGCTTGAAGCATTTATGTTTCGAATATTGAAAAATAAACAGGGTGTTCCGTTTAAAAGAATAACAACTTTGGGTTATATCTCAATAATTATAGCTCATTAAAAAAACTTACTACGCCACTGGATTCTACGTAAGAATATGTATGAGGGTCATTTTTCACTTCTTCCATAAGTTGAAAGATAGCTGAGATACAAGTTTTCGAAAGCAAAATTCCGCACGGATAATTTTTCGGAAAACAATTTTCGAAAAAACAAATTTTCGAATTTACTTATTTTCGGAAAACATTTTTGCGAATTACAATTTTTTGAAAATCATTTTCTTCGAAAAACCAAGTTTCCGATATAATTATTTTCGAAAAATAAATTTTTCGAAAAACAATTCTTCGAAAACCATTTTATTCGAACAACAATTTTTTGGAAACATGTTTAAGTATCGCAATTCAAGGATATAATATATAAAATTACAAAACGTGAACGATATTTTCCAAGAAATTTCTGGAAACAAATACAGGGTGCTTGAGAAATCTAAATTTTGAACCACCCTGTATTTGTTTCAATCAAATATCAATCGATAGTAGATTGAAAGTTGAGATAGGAACATGTAAGCCGTTTCGACCAATTATAAATATTGAATATTAATTCTACGACTAATTAACGCTCATCGTGAGCCCTGTATACGACAGGGTTTCTCATTACAAATTTGGAGCACATATTGACGCACGTAAATAATGTCGGTTGTTTATTGTATAGATGAATAGGTGAGTGGGTAGATTGGTTTCGAAAAAACACCTTTTCGAAATAAATGTCTTAGAAAAAACAGCTTTTCGAAATAAATGTTTTCGAAAAAAAACCTTTCGAAAAGTTGTTTTTCTAAAAAAATGTTTTCGAACAATTGTTTTCGATAACTGAGTTTTCGAAAAAAATTCCGCGACCCCTCACGTTGATGCCATCATAATGGTCCATCTTTTCGAAACATACATTTTTATTGTAGGACGTAAAATGAAGGCGGTAGGACATCCTTATTTTTTTAGACTGTAAATGTTTTCAACTCAAGTTTCACTTGACGGAATTTTGCTAACAAGATATTGTTCAAGCAAGGAACGTTTGGTGAATAGATTGACGAACCTTTCATGTCGTAGGAAAGAAGATTAAATTCGCAACATAAAATGTTCTAACCGCATACAGATAGGTAGGAAATGAGGTTTTAATTTTTTTTTCTATTTTTGAAGTCGAGCATGCCATTGAAAAATGAAAAAAAAAATGAAAGTTTGAACCCACTTTGATTTGATTTAAAAAACTTTTTCATGGCGTTTTTAGAAATCAGATATTGTTTGTTGCATTATATATTTTTTCAATTCAATTCAAAATATGCTTTATTGTCTTAAGTACGAATATACTTGTTGAAAAAGCTCAATAAAGTAAGTACATAAAAATTAATAACACAAACTAAGACAATAATAATGAAATAGGCAACAAACAATATTCTAAAGCTCGTATAAAGCTAGTTCATAAAAATAAAAGAGTTTTTTTGGAAAATATCAATTTACAAATGTCAAAATTCTTTTGAAAAATATTCGTCTAACCTATAGACTGGAAATTGGATGAGTAATTTGGCAGGTGGTTGAATATTTTCATTCCATTATAAATGATAGAGTTCTTGATCATAGTGGTGGGAAGTTTTATTAATTTAATTTGACCATTCTGTCTTGTGTTGTATCGTGACGAGAAGTGATAACACAGAGTTGTTTTTTTTTCCAATCAGAGAAGCTGTTTCTAATATGTATAAGCAAACCACAGTTATTATTACAATGTTTGAACAGATCTCTACAGCTTTCTCTAGATTTTGCGCGACACATATCTGAGAGTTTGTTTCTGTAAGACAAAACTCCTCTGGCATAAATGACCACTGCAGGCTCCTCAAGATGCTATTCCATATCTCAAATGGGACTCGATTAAGGCAAAATATGCTGCTCTGGCAGATGGCAATCCTAACTCAGCAACAATGTTTCTTATAGCGTGACATCCAGAAGCTACTTTTTTACACATAACCGTCACATGTTCATCGAAGATCAAATTATTATCTATGAATGGGCCTAAAAATCTGGTTGATGATTTATTTTTCATCACCTGATAGTCAATATATAGGTCTGAGACATCGCACTGATATGTAAGAATATTCGTTTTTTTGATATTGAGAGAAAGAATATTCGAATCGCACCATCCTTTGATTAATTTCATACCCTGCAATATGTATGAATGTAATAAAGTGTCATTCTCTTCTTGCCAAAAAATGCTAGTGTCATCAGCAAAAAGTGTGATTCCACCTCTTATTTCAAGGAAGGCTATATCATTCACGTAGAGCAAGAATAGGATGGGTCCAAGGGCTTATCCTTGGGGTATTCCATGCTCTATATTCGAGGCCTTTGAGACTATGGTTGTTTTTACCAATTGCAGTCGATCGATGAGATATGTCTCGAACTACCAGATATTGAAATGAAGTTCGACTGACAAATGGAAATTCTTTGATCAAAATTTTACGACATGACAACTATAACACAGAACAACGGGAGAAACATTTTAATATGAAGATGCTTCAATTTTGAAATTTTTCACAAAATTTTTCAACCTAATACTTTTTCCGATAAAATGTTGATCGGTGAAACTTGCCATTGTTTCCATGATATGTTTCAATAATACTTGAACATCATGTGTTATAGCTTGGTCTTTTTCACTTTGTCTTTTATAGAACGATAAGTATTGGCTGATGATGAACCTAATTAGGTCCGAAACATGTACCCTTGTTTAAATTAAAGTTGTGGAGATGACTTTGGGATTTTTTGCTGTATAACAAAAACCACTTCACTTTGAGAAATATGGATTCTTTTCACCGATTAGCTAGGAATTGTTTCAAGAAGTCAGGAAATTCTCCATATTGGAATGATTCATTTATAAGTATCACAAGAACCGGAAATGCTGAATCGGAAGGGTTTTGAAATACATTTTCTGATATTTCATCAATTCCTGGTGTACTTTAATTTTTTATACTATAAATAACTGATTTCAGCTCAGAAATGTCGGTGTCCCCAAATTGAAATTCATCATTTAGTACAAAAGAATTTATAAACTCAAGCGGATCTGTATCACCACTTGAATGTCTTTGGATAAATGAGATTTTATCCAGCTAGAAAGGTTACTCAGTGGGGGCGGGGTCCCAAAAATAAAGCATGTAATATACACACAAAAAAAAAACACATATGAAAAGGGCGCCAAATGGTTTGGAAAACAAATATATTTCATGTACGGTTATCAAAGGTATAAAGGATCTTCACGTATATTTTGAACCCCCCCTCAACTTTTTCATCTATTGTACAATTTTTATTTTCAAAAAATGATTCTATGTCATTTTTCTTGCAGATTTCATATATGTGAACAGAAAACAGTTGAAGATCTGAAAAAAAAGTTATGGGAACCAAACAGAGCTGTCCCAAAGCATTGCGCTTAGTTCTTATTGAAGCACTTGGAGCACACTTGTGCTCGTAAGCATTGTGCTCCCGAGCACATTCTTGAACCAGTGCTTAGTACTTAGTGCTTCGAGTATTTTACGAAAAGGCTTAGTGCTTAGTAATCCCGAAAACTGCTATCGAGCACTGTTCTTGTTTAAGGCTAATAACAATTTGTAGCAAGGCCGTAACCTTCAACTTCATTCGACTGATAATAAAGATATATTTTTGTTAATATCAAATGATATCACTGATGTTGTATATATTTCGTTCTTGATAGTGATAACGTATAGGTTCGAGCAAAATCACTCGAAATGTTTGTGTTCATTTTATGAGAAAACGTTCGGCCCCTTTGGGTTAGCTTTTCACGGTTATTTCATGTATTCAGGATGACCCGAGAAAAATGGATTCAGGTATTTTTTAGAATATTGCATGAAACTCCAGAAACATTTTGAATTGATTTGTTCAAACCTTCACTATATTACTGTATGTCAGATGAGTTTTAAACGATTTCCGTTTTCACTTCGTTGAATAAAGTTTATATTTTGTAACGAAATTTCTCACGTTTTTAAATTTCGTTCCTTTTTAGTGATATCTTTCATCTCCCTCGTATATTGTGGCTTCACAAATTCAATAAGTGCTCTTTGATTGGTTGATTAGTTGATCGTTGACAGGTAAGTATATTAAATGGTATTTCGCTTTGCACATTGTTGTCGCTTGACCACTATTTCGGTTATTGCTATTTTGTTTTCTTTTCATTCAACTAAATCGATCATTTCCTGCCTTATTCGCACAAATGAAGTGTTTCAGTATCACGATGGAATATCTAAGAGGTATTTTATACTGAATAAATTCAAATTTACATCATCCAACTTGATTATAAGAATGCCAATTACAAAGTAATGCATAATTAAAGGAATTCAAATAAATATGATAACAACTGTTTACACGCTATCTGTTAGATTGGTCGATAGATAAAATTTTTATGAAGAAGGGATAAAAAGACGAGTTCTCGCTCTCTTTCGACGAACAGACTTCTTAGAGAACAATGAATTTGGTCAAGAATCTGGCTTGAATTTTGAGTATCTCTGGATCCCAAATAGAGAGACTTCACTTACTCTGGTCTGGAATAAGGGTACCTGGATTTTCTCTAACTGGGCAACTCTAGCAGACTATGTTCAGTATGAGAGTCCAACTACTTAGTTCATCAGACTGCATCCATACCTTGTAACGAAATTTCTCACGTTTTTAAATTTCGTTCCTTTTTAGTGATATCTTTCATCTCCCTCGTATATTGTGGCTTCACAAATTCAATAAGTGCCCTTTGATTGGTTGATTAGTTGATCGTTGACAGGTAAGTATATTAAATGGTATTTCGCTTTGCACATTGTTGTCGCTTGACCACTATTTCGGTTATTGCTATTTTGTTTTCTTTTCATTCAACTAAATCGATCATTCCCTGCCTTATTCGCACAAATGAAGTATTTCAGTATCACGATGGGATATCTAAGAGGTATTTTATACTGAATAAATTCAAATTTACATCATCCAACTTGATTATAAGAATGCCAATTACAAAGTAATGCATAATTAAAGGAATTTAAATAAATATGACAACAACTGTTTACACGCTATCTGTTAGATCGGTCGATAGATAAAATTTTTATGAAGAAGGGATAAAAAGACGAGTTCTCGCTCTCTTTCGACGAACAGACTTCTTAGAGTGGAGATTTTTGATGTGATCCTACATTGGAGAGGATACACATTAATTTATATTATTTTCGATTGAGTTAATTTTCGAGTTTACCAGAATATTTTCAGATAAAATGAGAATCGGAAATATTAATATGAAAGGTTGTCGGATTTCTGTCGGATTTCTATGTGCTTTCAGGTTGATTGGAATCTTCCAAGTGTCCACAGTATTATTCTATTCCTGCAGGTATCTACCTTATTTTGAGGATATTGGAAAATTGAAAGATTCATGAGATTGAACTGAAGATATAATTTTTGGTTCCAGAAACAGGGTTATTGTCTCAGGATTCTTCAGCTGAATTCCATGATTGATCATGTTCTGAGGTAAGTGACAATTTTTAATATTTTGGATACCTGGTCAAATCTGTTGTGAAAATTGTCTACTTACTTTTAGAACTGATCAGTCTATTTTGTTGGCTGAAAAGTCTGATTCTGATGTACTGATTCATATGCGTATCTCGTTTTCTTGTTGTCTTCAACTCTGGAAATTTTTCTATCAAATCGAAATTAGTTGCAGAATCCATTCATCACTGTTATTTCCGAATCCACTTATCTCTAAGAAGGATGTTCATCGAAAGATGATGAGAATGTCTTGACATTCATTTATTTTTGATATATTTGCTTATTTGAACATGAAATTGGTTGAATAATCAAAATTGACATTTTTTTTAAATACTTTTGCTTTGAAATTGCTCACTCAACTAAGTGCTTTATCTAATTTTTGTAGATATAGATTTATAATATCTAATGTTCAGTATTTGAATACACTTTTTTTTAGTATATCTAAAATTATAATATCTATTGTGAAATGAGGAAAGGGATATTTATTATCTGAATATTTTCTTTGGAACGAAGTGCATAATTTTTAACATAAGTTAAACAAATTCTGGCTGAATATTTGATCTGAAGGAAAAAAAAATTGACACTGCAGTAAGGGACACATACTGCTGTCTAATTTGCTTTTAGGGCATTGAACAGGTATCCTGAAATCTGGATCTGAATTCCTGGATCTGAAGAGAGGTATCTTGTGTTCCTGAATTGAGCAAGGAGATTTTGTGAGTTCCTGATCTACTCCTGAGCAACTTCAATTCCGATAAAGACTCCAACTACAATTATAAATTATGATTACAGTGTAACATAATAGATAGTGATAGCTTACATCTTAGATGAGGATGGTTACATAGGTGGTAATATTATGACACATAGATTGATGTGAAGTATAAATATAAAACATATTAAAATTATTAATTGAAACATTAGTTGATTAAAGTCAATTTGTCTGAGGAGTTTAAATTGAACAGAATCCAGGATTCAACACGACGTGGATTCAGGAATGTGAATTGAGGTTAAAAATTGAATTGAAGTTGACAAGACAAAAGGTCTATGTCAAGTGGATATTTATTGAAATTGACGTGACAATGTGTCTACGTCAAGTGATAAATTGAAATTGACATGACAGTTATTCTTAATGTCAATGTGGAAGCATGACATACTACCAGTTATCCTAAGTTACCAACCTGTAGTGGTTTCTTAGAGATTAATACTGTCATTATTAACATTGTTATGTCTCTGATGATTTTTGTCTAATGTCAACAAAAAGGAATAAATTTCACTCAAGTGATTGATATATGTTCTCTTGTTGATGCAGTTGTTATCTTGAAAGATATATGTCACTTCAAGAAATGATCTCTTGGTAAGGGATGGTTCAATGATTAAGACTTTCATCTAATCAAATTTCATATGATGGTCGTACTTGTTGACATGTTCTGCTAATGCACATCTTTCAGGGTGCAGTCTGCAGACACTTTTGTGAAATGTTACTCTTGCACCAAGGGGACGGAAAGTCTGACCAACATAGTTTTTATCACAGTCCCGACAGGGAACACTATAAACAACATTCGTTCTGGACATCAGTGGGATTTTGTCTTTGACCTTACTATGGATGTTTCTGAGATCAAGAGATGGTATTGATATTTCTTGGTATTGGTTTGTTAGATAATAATTCATTTTATATATAAAAAAAGAAAAACACTCTAGTGAACAAGAGAAATGAAAACATCCACTACGTGGTACTTATCGTGTCCCGCTCCTCCTTGTGAATAATCACACCAGCTCGTAACTTGAGGATCTACTTCCATAAATTCTACCTCATTATCCAGGACTCAAGAATTCGTCTCCGTATTCTACAAGCTTCACCAATAATCGGTCCTTCATAGGCTCTCTGCGAATTATGAGATTGGAAAATCGAGGATCGTTTTTAAAAAGCAAGTTGTTGGTGCAATATACAAAAGAGAACTGATTTTATTCAATAAAGAATACACAAAGGTTCAGTGTGCTATGTCATACGAAAGGTGAGATCGGAAACTGCTGAATTCGCTGATGATGCTAACTCGTGTCGTTCTCACGGCGCGTTCCCAGGAGTAGTGACCGGGATGTGTAACCATAACTCCTCCCTGCCAAGATGAAAACATATCCGTCGGTTATGTTTTCTCATATGCTGATATATTCTTTCTTCTGGGATTCTTCTATCTTGGGAAAAAGCTTCGACTTGATGATTCTTGTGTATATGAAATATAAAACTGCTAGAATAACCAGAATATATAAAATTATAGTCCATAAAGTTGTTCTCCGATGAATCGGTTCGCCCTACTGAGCTGCTGGGAGAGTTAGTGGCGAGTACCTACGAATGCACAGGCACTGCTTAATAAAATCTTGCCCTAACACGGTTCATTATTGATTCCTTCGATCAGCTCCTTCTGATTGTTTATAACGTTCCGGAGATTCATCAATTTGTGTACATTTATTCCAGGCTCATACTTTATATCGGTGAAGTTCGAATCAATGTTCACTTCGGGTAATTGAATCTGTTCAAAGAATATTTTCGGATTATTGTATGTCCGAATAATACGTTTATTGATAGAAATCTCGAATGTTGGAGTTCCATGCAAGGGTATATTTTCTTGAAGATTTTCACAATTTTTAACTGCTACAGTTTGTTGAGGGACGACTATTATCCATTTATCTGCCATGATCCTTGTAATTTGAGTATCGGTTAAGGATATTGGAATCTGATAGCGAATTTGAGAAGTTGAACTTCGCATGGTGTGTTTTGAGAAGTTTGGATAACATTGTCTTGACTGCATAAGTATTAATTGGCCATGGTTTCTTCACAATTCTTCTCGAAATACATAAAGTTGTGCTCATTAATGATGAGGAATTTGGATTTAGGTATAATGATATTGAAGGAATTGTTTTTCGATATAGGTAAAGGATATTAATGATAATATCGACAAATTTCTTGGTCTACTAGAGGAGTTTCTATAATAAATATAATCTGATTTTGTTTTGAATATTTTTTGATGTTCATTACGTTTTCAAATAAAAGTAAATTTTCTTTAGTGGCTTCGAAAGGTAATTTCGAGTATTGCAATAGTTTTGCGATTTTCTGAATTTCTTCAAGCAAATCTGAAGGTTTAATAATAGAGCTGTGTAGGGTTTTAAGTTTCGCAAATGAAATTGATACTTCTATCTTATCTAAAACCTAAAGGATTGTTTGGAACATGGAAGTAATTTGTGATAAAATCGTTTGAATCGTGAACATGTGCTCGCCTCTTTGATGGGTGAAGTTGTTATGCTCAATTAGTTCTATAATTTGCTGAATTTTAGTTTTTGATACTACATGATTGTGATAAAGGTTATTTGATACTTCTATGAAATTGTAATCTTTGAATCGTATTTTTCGGCGTCTTCTTGGTCTGAATTTCCAGTAATGCATTTTATCATTGATCCTAATCCGTCGATAATACCGCGTTTTTGTCGTTTGATTGTATTCAGTGGGTTCAATTGTTCAATTTGATTGATTATTTCATCTTCAAGAGTGTTTATGATATTATATGAGTTGAAAAATTCTGATTTATACGATTCGCTAATATCGAATGAATGTTTCAGTTTATCGAATCTTGATTTTAGAGTAACGAATTCATTGATTTTTATTTTTAAATCGAAAATATGTATAAATGACAAACAATTTTTTGTTACTTGGGCACTGCCTACTCTGAAGGGGAGAATTCTTGGGTTGTTATCTACCTTGTGGAATGAGGGTGTATCTTGAGAGGGTGCAGAAGTAGATGTACCTGAAAAAGGTTTCTTCAAGTATCTCAGATGAACCGTGATTATTTTGGAGGTTTTATTACTCTTCACCTTGGCTTTATTATTATCTAACATTTCGAGTATTGTGTATGGACCAATAAATTCATTCTTGTTTTTCGTTCTTGCATTAGATTTTTTGTAAACAGTTTGATTGATTTTGAATTGTGCTTGATTCTCGCCATTTTTATTTCGTTTTTCTATCACTGTTTGTTTGTCTTTGTCTTGCTTTTCTTGTAGCGTCTTGTACAGGGCGTCTAATTTGTCTTTATGGGATGTGATATAGTCAGAATAGAAATTTGTAGGAATTAAATCGAATGGATCTCTTGATGTGGTATGACCAAAGGTTAATTCGAATGGTGTAAATTTTGTTGCTGTATGCAGGGTGCTGTTATAGGCAATAATTGCATATGGCATCAACTCTATTATCACTGGTTTATTCGGATCTTTTTCTTTCAAAAGTCTTAGATGTTCAATCAGAGTTGAGTGAAATCTCTCAACAGGTGAGTTCGACTCGTGATGATTGGGTGTTGTGAAATGAATCTTAATTTTTTGGGTTTTCAGAAGTTCTGTGACAGAAGAGTTCTCAAATTCACTGCCATTATCTGCTACAATAGTCTCTGGAACTCCGTACACAGAAAAATATTGAATTAATTTGTCGACAACTGATTTTGATGTTTTTGTACAAGAAAGAGCTTGTCCAAGTTTTGTGAATTTATCGAATATCGTTAAAAATGATTGAGATTCGTAGAAAAACATGTTAATATGAAGAATTTAGAATGGTTTCGATGGGGTCTTGGTATGACCAAGGGGTACATAAGGGTTTTGCCAAGAATATTTGGCTTTTTGACAAATTTCACAATTATTTATAAAGTCCGTTACATCATTTTTCATATTCCTCTAATAATAGTTTGCTTTAAGTCTATCGTGAGTTCCTGTGATTCCACGATGAATCGTTTTGCTTTCGTGTTGATGTTTTATCATCAGTTATTTTTCATCTTCATTCGAAACGTTGTTGACTAGTTTGGTACATTGGTATAATTTCAAGGCCTTGAAGTTTTGCATGTAGATCTTGGTAAAGAAAGGTAACAGTGTTTTGTTCTGAAAGTATATATAGTTGTTTCTATCAGGATTAACATGGTACATAAGAACAGATTTAGTTTGGAGAACGTCATTAACCCTTAATTACTCGCGCTGATTTATTCGAACTTTTTCCCGCGCGGTGTATTTTGTACACCACCATTAATTTGACTTGTTTTTTGGTGAAATGAAAACGCAATTTATTCGTTGGCGGTAATTTAGATAAAACATTAGAAATAAAGTATTTACGAACATTTCAAACATGCTAAAAACCTGTCGAAAAAAAAAACACAAAATCTATCTCAAAAAGCCCTCAATCTTCTTCTGCTTCCTCGTCGTGGCGTGAATTATGGCAAGTTTGACATTTTATTACAGCTGTAGTATGTTCTTTGCATACAAAATTTCGACACAATGTACACCTCATTGTAGTCACTCTGTTTTTAGAGCGTCCACATAATACACAACGGCTCCTTATTTTTTGAGGTGGTTCTGCAGGAGTTACGTCTTCATTGGCTTGGTTATACTTGGACAATAAAAGTTTGATCCTCACTGGTAAGTTTTTCAATTTTGATCTTTCGGCAAGATGTTTTTCCATTAGAAGCAAAGCCATTGATTTCAAAAACGTTCTTCGATTTTTTGCCGGGTTATCAGGATGTGTTTCATTATATAGAATCTGTGCGTTCACTCCAGCTATGTTCAGCAAATGAAAGAAAATGCACAACGGCCATCTATTAGTTTTACGCGAAACTGAGTAATTTCCACAAAGCTGATCAACTGTGTCAACTCCGCCTTTGGTCTCATTGTAGAAATGGATAACTTCTGGCTTATGTGAATTTGGGTTCACTGCATCATCATCGTGCATGGTTGAAATCAATATAACTGCCTTATTTTTCTTAGGAGCAAAAGAAACCATCATCATATTTTTTTTGAAACCAAAAAGAGCTGATTTTATAGCTCTATTTTTATGCGGCTGAAATTCAGATGGAATATCAGCCTTGTTTTTCCGGAGAGTGCCCACAAGTGTGATTTTTTTTGCAACAGTTCCATTGCAAATGGACAACTGGTGTACCAGTTATCACAAGTCAAATTACGGTTCTATCCTCCAACATGCTCTAGAAGTCTGATTACAATATCTCGTGGGGAATTGGATACTTTGTATTGTCCATCTGGTTGCTGCCCACAATATATTTCTAGATTGGAAGTATAATACGTCTTGGCATCGCATAGTGCGAACAGTTTCAATCCATACTTTGCTGGTTTACTGGGTATGTATTGTATGAAACTGCAGCGGCCCCGAAATGGAACTAGCATTTCATCAATAGTCAAGTACTCGCTATGACAATAATTTTGTTTGCAGTTTGTTACAAATTCAGTAAATATATTCCGAACAGCTGCCAATTTATCTGATTTTTTTCTTTCATCTCTCGTTTCTTTATCATCAAATCTAATTTTAGATAAAATAAAGAGAAAACGATTGTAGCTCATGCACGCTGCAAAGAGATCAAGGCCTGTCCCATCTTGCATCCAGAGTTCGTGAAAATTCGTATGATTGACTTTTTTCAATCCGGATAAGAACAATAGACCGAAAAAAGCCAACAGTTCATTGTTTGTAATCAATTTGGCATCTCGTTCTCTGGAATAATTTGTTTGTTGGCTCTCAACAAATTTATTCGTATTCAATACAATATCATCAATCATTTCATTTGTGAAGAATTTTTGGAACGCGTCAAGTTCATTTGTTATATTTATTGCACAACGGTTAGGACGTGGCAATATTTTCACAATGTTCTTGTGAGAGGTTTTGGAAAACTTGCACACAACAGGTGTTTTTTGCCATTTTATAGCTCCATTTTTCCCTAAGAAGAACTCCCCATCGGCACTTTCATCTCCATCAGTCTCACTAGAAATCTCATCTTCACGGTCACTACCTTCCAGTTGTGACGCACTGTCATGGTCACTTTGAGTAACCACCATCTCTTCATGTTCGTCATCTTCCTCATCGACCAGAATTTCTTCATCTGAACTTCCAGCCTCTAAGTAGGCCCTCATTTCCTCCTCCGTTAGGCATTTGGGATTTTTTATGGGAATAGAAGACCTGAAATCATGAAAAATAAATGAATGAATAAATCAACTTAGCGTAAAAATAAGCGAGAAAACTTGCAGATGTCGAAAAATAACCATACATAACACCATAACACAATAAAACTAACGTGTTTGCATACAATATCGAATACTTACATAATTAATCCTATTTCCCGCGCGGTGTATTCTAGGCACCAACGTGATAACGCGTCAAAATTTACGTACAAACACACAGCTCAGTCGGGCGTTCGGCGTATAACTGATCGATCACATCCCAAACATGTTAGACATAGGTTAGGTGGGGGTCTAGAGCCACAAAAAAAATTCTACGTTCGATGGCAGCAAGAAATTTGGCGCTGGTGTACAAAATACACCAGCGCGAGTAATTAAGGGTTAAGGGGAATTTTGATATGCTCAATTGTGTGTCCGTCAAATTTAGTTTCTTCGATTCCAAGATTAGGATGAGGATTTCTGTCTAAAATAATTTGGTTGGATTTATTATTTATGATCTCGTCCAAAATTGGTATTCCGTCATTTCGTGTTCCTTCAGCGTTCGTGTGTACAGTGTTATTAGAATTTTCTGGATTGTTATTCAAATCTTGTGTTGGATTGTTTTCGATAGGGTTTTCGGCACAATTTCGTAAAAATTCTACTATATCTTCATTTACTTCACCAGGATTATAAGCTATTGATTGAGTTTTGTTAACATTCAACTTTATTCTTGAAAGAGCATCGGCGATTACGTTCTGTTTGCCTTTTTTGTAAATGATCGTATATTCGTACTCTTCGAGTTTCAGTTTCAAATTAAAAAGCCAGACTAAAGGTCTGTGGTCAGTATATATGAAGAATTTTTTCCAAATATGTATGGGCGGAAGTATTTACTTGACCAAACAATTGATAACAGCTCTTTTTCGATAGTGCTATATTTCTGTTCAATCTCGTTTAATGTCCTTGATGCATAGGCTATTGGTTTGTCATTTGGTATGGAACCTTGGGAAAGTACGGCGCCTAGGGCATAATTAGATGCATCGGTGGTAAGGATAAATGGCTTAGAAAAATCTGGGTACTGAAGGATCGGTGAATTTATCAAGAGATTTTTTAGGTGTTCGAAAGATTCAATGAAGGAAGGGGAATGGACAATTTTTTCATCTTTATTCAAGCATTTCGTCAGGGGCTTGAAGATCTTTGCGAAGTCTTTGATAAAGCGGCGATAGTAACCGGCTAATCCTAAAAATGATTTGATTTCTTTAGCCGATTTGAGTATTGTAAATTTTTGACTGCCAACATTTTATCGCTATTGGGTTTTACTCCGTCAGGTGTTATTAGATGTCCGAGGTAAGCTACTTCATGTCGTAAAAATTCACATTTATCCAATTGTACTTCAAAATTGGAGTCTCTGAGTCGATGGAAAACTTTCTTCAGTAGGTCTGAATGTTCTTCTAACGATGTTGAATAATAATTATGTCCTCTAGATGAATGGAACATATTTCGTTCCGAAGTCCTCTTAAAATATTGTTCATAACTCGCTGGAATGAAGAGGGCCCGTTTTTCAAACCGAAGGGCATTCTTTCGAATTCATAATGTTCAACGTCAGTTGAAAAAGCCGTTTTCTGAATATCTTTTGGTTTCATTTCTATTTGGTGAAACCCGTTCGCTAAATCCAATGTTGTAAAATATTAGCTTCTACCAAGCTTATCTAATATATCAGATATATTAGAAAGTGTGAATTTGTCATCTATTGTCTTCTCGTTAAGTTTACGGTAATCAATGACTACACTACACGTTTATTTGAAGCATCCAATTTTTTGGGGACAACCCAGATTGGGATTGACCATGATGAATTTGAATTTTGATGATACCCGATTCTAACATTTTCGAAATTGGGGAATGTACTTCTTGCTTGTGGACATGTGGGTATCGATATGATTTCGTAAAAATGGGAGATTCATTTGATAGTTTAATTTCGTGTTTAAATTGGTTCGTGAACGTCAAAGGTACTTTTTCACAATAGAAAATATCTCTGAAATCGAAACAGAGTTTACGAATTGCTTTGTATTCTTCTTCATTGCAGTGATCGAGTCTGATATTTTTCAAATTATCTTTCAAAAGATTATCATGCAGCTTATTTAGTTCGTGAAAAGTTTCGTTATTGTTTTCAATGAAATTCATTCTTTCGTGTCAATTATTTCTATATCAAGTGGTTCAAAAAAAGTGAGTTTAATTGGATTTTCTGTTGGATTCGTCAAGGTAGTTATAGCGAAATTATTTTCAACATAAACTTATACTTCTGGCATCTCGATTTTATTGAAATCAGTGTAATTCAGTATTCCTATGCCTTGAGATTGTTTCACCGGCAATTTTGCTATCATTTGAGTTCTTGGAGGAACAATTGTTATGTACGGTTTTGTTTCGAGCCTCGTTTCTGAGAAATTAGTGATATTCTGTTTCGGAGGAATTTGATGTAAAGTCTTGTTAGTGTAATGTATAGGAATGATCGTATTGTTTGTTTCTAAATGATATGTATTCAGATTGATGTTTGCATTTAGTTGAGTTAGTAGATCTAATCCGATGAGACCATCAAATTTTTGGGAAAAATCGAAGAGATGAAATTTATGATTTTCGGCTGAATTGAAAGTTGGTGGCAATGGAGTATAAATGATTTCGTCATGTATAGAACTAGCATGTGCGGTACTCACTTGAATTAATTCATTCTGCATAAAATTTGAAAAATATTCACGAGCTACATTATGATTGATGAAACTTCGTGTACTTCAAGAATCTACAAGAAATTTTGAATTGATTTCTGGTAATAAGATGTATGGTAGGTCTACGAGATAATTGTTCAAATAAATTATGTCGAGGGTTTGGAAGGTGTTGTTTTGGAAAAATCCTTTTCTAGTTCGGATTGAACTGGATTCTGAAATTGAATGTTGCAAGGATTAGGTGATGGATCTTCAATTTGATATTGATCCACAGGCAATAAATAGTTTGATTGATCGAAGTTATCAAATTCTGAATGATATTGTTCATTAGGAGGTGCAAAATCATTGTAATCATAATAATCAGGTTCATAGTAATTGTTTGATGCATTTTCAAAATGTTCAGATGAATTCGTTACTTCTACTTGTTCGTTATTATCATGCGAGGGTAGTTATTCCGATAAATAATTGAGATATGAGCTTCGTCTAGTTGTTCCAGAGTTGATGTCCATAGGTGTTGGTTTTGGTAGTTGTCTGAAGTTTTGAGATCTTGGGGCAAAAACGTTAGTTCCAGGAATATTGAAGTTATTCGGTTGGAATCTTTGTTGATTTTGGAAATTGGGGTTCATTCTGAAATTAGGAATTTGAGGTGATTGGTAATTTGGATTTTGATTTGATTGGTAAGTATTTCTGATAGGAAATGGTGGTCTATGAAAACTAGGATTTGTTGAGTAATTCATCATAGGATATGCATTCATATAAGGATTTCAATATGATGGAGAATTGGACATTCGACTATTGAATTGGGGTTGGTTCATGAAAGGTTCAGGATGATTTTGAGTTTGAGGTGCTTTGAAATTTGAAGTCGGTTTATATTGTGTCTGAGGAATTTGATTTTGTCTTGATCGAAACAGATTAAAATTTTCTTCTTCTTTGACAAAAGTCATTGCTTGTTCTAATGAATTAGGATTTTGTAATCTTATTACTAATTGTGTATGGTATGATAAGCCGTTGATGAAAGTTTTTAGAGCAAAATCGTCATAGTGTGTTATTTTTACTAACTTCACTTCATTTGATTCATCTGTTGAATTGAATTTAGCAAAAAGTAAGCTTCTCGCATCTTGAATAAGCATTCCAAAGTTTAAGGGATGAGTGGTCTTAGAGATGATAAATCTTGTATCAAACAATATATCCCTCTTTGATCAGAAAAAATACTAACAAGTTTATTCTCGATTGCATTCCAAGTTCTTAATTCTGAACGTGAACATATTGAATCTGCGGCTCTGCCTTTCAATTTACTGAATATTGTGTCAATCAAGCAAACATTTATAGGTGCATCTGGTTCTGCTGCGTTTTGGAAAGCTATTAAAAAGTTTTCACAAGCTTTGATGAATCTTTGTATTTGTTTAGCATTACCATCAAATACTGGTATATTGTCAGCTTGATATCGTAATAGAACATAATTCACTTCAGGCATATTTTTATTTGTTGAATTACTTCCTTCGTCCAAATTCAAATTGCAAATCTGGTGGGCTAGTTGGTTAACTAATTCGTCCAGTTTTTATATTGTTACTATGAAACGAAAAGTTGCAATGAGCGAGAAAAATATCAAGATTGGTTTGTGAGGTTGGGTAGAGAAAACAGGAAAAAGGAGAGCACACTTACGTTGTGATCAATGTTCCCATTCTCATGGTCTTAGGCTAATCTTATGCTAGGTTTCTGGCTTTGACGATGTGTGTCCTCAGCTAGATTTCAGGTTTCGGCGATGTCTGTCTTCACCAGGAGTTGAGCTTATTTGTATGTACTTTCACTCGAAGAATCGGCATCCACGCAAGATACTGCGATACTACCTTCAAGATATGGTACCTGGTTTTCGATTTGCTTTTCGTTTGTCAAACTTTCACTCGAAGAATCGGCATCCACGCAAGATACTGCGATACTACCTTCAAGATATGGTACCTGGTTTTCGATTTGCTTTTCGTTTGTCAAACTTTTGAGCTACTCAGTTCACCCAAAATTCGACTGTCCCGAAATCCGTACAACCGTCAAAATTTTTCGAGTGTGGTAATTAAAAGTTGAAACTTAAAAGGATTCTGCGATTGTTTCCTTTTCACTACATCCTACCGACTGCGCCAATTAGGAGATTGGAAAATCGAGGATCGTTTTTAAAAAGCAAGTTGTTGGTGCAAGATACAAAAGAGAACTGATTTCATTCAATAAAGATTACACAAAGGTTCAGTGTGCTATGTCATACGAAATGTGAGATCGGAAACTGCTGAATTCGCTGATGATGCTAACTCGTGTCGTTCTCACGAAGCGTTCCCAGGAGTAGTGACCGGGATGTGTAACCATAACTCGCGCCAAGTTCCTCGTCAAGATTGACTTCGTAAACAAAAACGCAAAAATACATCAACTGATTGAAATAACAAGAAAACCATAATATTTTAAGTCACGATAAACAGAAAAACGGGGCTTACCTCCCATGCCGCGTACGCTAACAAATGAAAGCAGGCGTTAACAAAAAAAACAGCCTATCGATGGCGTTATCCTATCAACCAAGTAGCCAAACGGTAATCAAAACGGGGCCCTCATAACCATATACATATAAAAACTCAACTGGAATCGTCGAGAATGGAAGTCAAACAGATGTTAAATGTGACTGTCCATATTGAAATTACGAAAATTCATTGAAAATATATTTATGAAAGTAAAGTTCAGTGAATACGAGTGAAAAACAATTGGCCTTTTGTCTCTACGCTGGTACCCAGGCCAGATGACAACGGATTTGTCGGATAAGGGGTCCATACCTGTATCAAAGTTTATAAAACTTATTTGTGAAATACAACGTTTTGGATTTTGTGATTATGAATAGAATCCACTTTGTGGTGGGCCCCATCGAGGTATAACCTAATCAAATATTGCGTGTACTTGGCTGGATAGTCCTGGTGATTTAGGCCACTCAAATTGAAGTGAACAAGAAGAAGAAGAAGAAAAACTCAACCGAATTGTGAAGAATATATCCATTTCACGAAAAATTTTCAAATTTTCACATACACAATCAGTAACCACCTCGGCTGTCTGCTCGCTCTCTATCGTCAAAACGAAAAATATATTTCATTGAATTCGACTAGAGATTATAAGATTGATTGACTTACCTGGTAAGGAAGATCAATCGAAATTTTTCGAGCTTGTCTTCCGAAATAATTACACTCAGTAGTAGTCGTAAATCTACATCTATCGATACTAGTTTAACGGTTATTGAAATGAATCACCATCTCGCCACCTGTTATCTGCCTATATGATTCACTTCGTTATTTGTAGCAATTCATCAGATCATATATTGGGTTTAAAGGGAGGGAGGGTAAATATTTCGGAAGACAAGCTCGAAAAATTTCGATTGATCTTCCTTACCAGGTAAGTCAATCAATCTTATAATTTTTCTTCGCTTGTCTTCCTTCATAATTACACTCAGTAGATGTTTGAAGTAATCTTATATGATCTGAAAAGGTTTTTATTGTACAACATATCTTCATATCGATTTTTTTATAGTCTCATTTTATAGTCAATAACCTATGAATGAGGAGCATAGTTGTACATATTGTATTAAACTATTCAATATAATGAATCCAAATCATTATTATTCTCATAATAGATGATGGGCACAAAACAATTATTATTATTTCATATACTGCTCTCGCTATTCATCTGAATATTCCCAAGGAGTTCATTATAAAATTCACCTTTTTTTTAACACTGATGCCAGCTATCTGTTGAGAGCTTGAGCGATAGCATTATGATGTGGTGGATAGTATTGTTTTTATATATATCACGAATGATTTCGTATTTTCAACCACTATCTTAGTTCTCTAACCAACCCTCAGAAGTTTCATTAAAAACTTGTACGAGTTAGGATAGCGGGGACCACACCTATTATAGTAGGATCTTAAACCGTTCCTTTTGAAGTTTTTCAAAGATTCGATTCAGCTAATCTAAGTGTGCATTCGATTATTGTAATCTCGATGATTTCACGTTGAGGGCCACATATTTGCCTCATCTCAACGTTTTGATATAAACCAATTATTTTCGAATGACGAGTTATACAATTAGTGATCGTTTTCAAGTGTTCTAGCAGTGTATAACAATCATAATTTGTTAACTTCATGTTGTCCCTAGCAATTTTCATTGGTCATGAACTGCCGAGTTTTTATGCACTCAGTAAATTTCTGTCTGAGGAAGGTACACACTGAGTGCGCACTGTTTTTTTTCCCAATGGAAATTGCTATCAGAGTCGTGCATACAGAACTATATAAGAAACCAGGAACGATATTTCTCTGTTCTTATGTGATTCATCGATCATTGTGATATAATATATGCAACTGATTTTGAATATACCTGCTTTATTTCTTCGGCGAATATTGATAGATAAGATTGTTGTTTTCCATCAAATTTTGTTCCAGTTCAAATTATAAATGCTCTATATAGGATGAATTGGTAACATATATAGTAAAGCACATCTCATGTCAATATTGGCAGAAAGAACATTTGCTTGTTTACAATTTTCTGACGGTTCTATAGTCCTTGAGTTTAAACAGAGGTTACTCAATGTTGAGATATTTGAAGTTGAAGATGAACCTGTATTCGCCATCAGGTTTTAGACTGAGGAAATAACTTGACAAGAATAGATCTTTACCTGTTTTATATTGTAGTTCCTTCATACAAAAGTTTTTGAATCATCTTATCGTAATGCTTTTCTGTGACCGAGGTATATAAACCTTCGGTCAGACTTCCTAGTGAAGTAGTGATTCTTAGTTATAATTTTCCAAGGTCCTGTAAACAAATCAAGAAACCATGCCTTGTCTGCGTCTGATGTCCCATGAGCGTTTAGCTATTTTGCAGTTTTTTTTTTTTTCAATGAAAAGGAGGTTGCTGATAGTCTGAAAACGCTTCAGTAGATGTTTTTCGCCGGTTCTAGACCTTGAACTTAGGATGAGTGATCTTGAGAGGAGTGACCTTGGGATGAATGACCTTGGGAGGAGTGAACTTAGGGCGAATGACCTTGATGCTATCTTGGGAGGAGCTCGATTGGATATTTCGAATCCGCCAGCGCCATCGACATCTAGAAGTATGCAAAGATGTGTGCCCTGCGCTAAAGATGTTCCATCAGATAGGATGGGTGCTCATAAGAGAACCTTGGAGCATCGCTCTAATGCGTGCATGCACTACAGAGATGGCGTATATGCGATCGAGAGCGCGTTCAAATGCCGCATTATTAGCTACAGGTTAGAGTGTAGAACGAACATTTTGGATTACAATGCAATCTTCAATGAGAATAGAGCTACAATTATATCTCTATTGGATAATATGCTTCTGATTCATCACTCGATTGAAGTGAACATGGAAGTTTTTGGCAGATATGTCATTGGAACCCGAGATGTGAGAGATGTGAAATCTTTCATGGCTCCGAATCGCATAATTGCTTCATCGCCAGATTTGGAAGATATCGTTGACGCATTTCGGGATTGTCTTTCGAATCTAGCTATCGAATTCGAGGAACGTGATTCTGGTGAGTTGTTTGAAAAAATCAGATGTCGACTAAGTTTGCTTATTTCTTTTTTTACTTTGATATTACAGGTTGGGCTTTAGAAGAGATTTTGTTCCTAGAAATAAATATTAATAAATATAGTCCATAAGGAGGTGGCTCTTACATAAAGCTGCCCACCTATATTGCGAACAAGAAAGCAGTGGTAAACATTATAAATCAGGATGAGCATTGTTTCGCCTGGGCAGTCACATCAGCTTTGTATCCTGCGAGGATAAGGAATACCGAAACATGTTCCTACCCACACTTTTCCACAGTATTGAATCTGGTTGGTATAGAGTTTCCTATGAAAGTAAGTGATATTCCAAAGTTCAAAAATCGAAATGATTGCTCCATCAATGTTTATGGGTTAGAGAGCATATTCGAGGATCAAAAAATGAAATATAAGGTTGTTGGGCCGCTTCATTATGCTAAGAATAGGTTGAGTAGGCATGTAAACTTACTATATATCTCAGACGATTCCGGTAAGGGGCATTATTGCTGGATAAAAAATTTATCGCGATTAGTGTCAAGCCAATTAAATGCCAGAGAGCATAGGAATTTCTTTTGCGATGGGTGTCTGATATGTTTCTCAGATGAGTCGAAGTTGCTACGTCATAAATTAAATGATTGCAATGTTAAATACATAACGGTTTCATCTCCAGAAATCAAGGTTGATAAATTCGGAAATAGCGCTCCCGGGAATATTTTAAAATTCGAAAGTTTTGAGAAACAGATTAAAGTACCGTTCGTTATTTATGCGGATTTAGAATCTGTTCTGAAACCCATCCAGACTTGTGAACCAGATCCTACTGGGTCGTATACGAATAGAACATTCGCTCACGAGCCGCCTTCATTTGCATATCTCATCGAATGCTCCTACGATGATTCCCTCACTAAATTTGTTCCATTCCGAGGAAAAGGTGTAGCAAAAAAGTTTGTCTTCAGTTCAGTCGATAATGTTGAGGCTATATATAATACGCATTTGAAACACGTTGTTCCTATGGTTGAATTTAGTGCTGCAGAAAAGCTTGATTTCGCTACCGCTACAATTTGCAACATTTGTGATAAGCCGCTTGATTCCGCAGATGTTAAAGTTAGAAACCACTATCACCTGACTGGTGAAAAGAGAGAAGGCGCCGCACTTTCTAAATGTAGTTTGAATTTCAAGCTACCAAACTTAATTTCCATCTTTTTCCATAATATGACCGGGTATGATAGCCACCTCTTCATCAAACCATTGTTCGATCATGAAGAGAGGGTGCCTTGTATCGCTCAAACGAAGGAAAAATATGTTTCATTCACTAAACATGTTTCAGTTGATGAGTATTTGGGAAAAGATGGGAAAAATCATTAAATGATCATGAAGTTGCGCTTTTTAGATAGCTATAAGTTTCTTTCTGACCCGCTGCATTCTCAAGCTGAAAATCTGACTACGGAACAGAGTGTTGGGACAGTGAGAGCATTTCAAGATCACGAACAATTTAAGCTAATGACGGGAAAAGGCGTGTTTCCGTATAGTATTATAACATCTATCGATGAATTGGAGCATAAAGGTTTACCTTCACGAAATGACTTTTTCGATAATTCATCGAATGAACACATTTCGAATGAGGATTATCGTAGAGCTGAGCGTATTTGGAAGATATTCAATTGCAAAACGCTTGGGGATTATTCAGACGTACATCTGAAATCGGATGTTTTGTTATTATGCGATGTTTTTGAAAATTTTTAGAAGGTTAGTTCGAAGACATACAAGTTGGACCCGTGTCAATCATATACAGCTCCTGGTCTGTCATGGGATGCTATGTTGCGCTACACAAAAGTGGAATTGAAACTCTTAACTGACATCGACGTGGTAAATTTCTTTAGGAAAGGAATAAAAGGTGGTGTCAGTCAGTGCAGTTTGAGAAGCCATGTAGCTAATAATAAATTCCTCCCAAATTTCAACCCTGATGATCCATCATCGTTTATAATGTATTTGAATGCGACCAACTTGTATGGACATGGTATGTCGCAACCACTACCTACATCTGGTTTCACATGGTCAACTGATGTTGAATTCTCAAATTTGGATATCTTGAATGTTGCAGATGATGATCCGTGCGGGTATGTTCTCGAAGTAGATATTCACTACCCTGAAAATTTACATAATGCGCACTCGGATTCACCTTTTCTTGTGGAATCCATCAGCCCGCCAGGTTCAAAATTTGCTCATGAGGAACTGATTCCGAATTCATCGAATAAGATAAATTATATAATCCATTATCGGAATTTGAAATAGGCGAATAGAAATGGTTTAATCTTGACGCGAATACATAGAGTTCTTGAATTCAATCAATCTCGCTGGTTGAAGAAATATGTAGATCCCAATACTGAATGCGCAATAAAAGTACGAACAAAGCCGATAATGGTTTATTTAAAAAGATGGTCAACTGTGTGTACGGTGAAACTATGGAAAATGTCGATAGAAGGACCGATATCAAACTTGTGACCCATTGGGAGAGTATCAAGAAGCGGAAGGGTGCCAATGCATTGATAGTCCTTCCCAATTATAAGACTTGCACGATATTTCATGAAAATTTTGTTGCAAATCACATGGGTAGGGTTATTGTGCATTATGATAAACCGCTCTATGTGGGCTTCAGTATATTAGATGTGTCGAAAATTGTAATCTATGATTTCTTATATGATTGTATCAAGAAAAATTTTCCGGGAACATCATCATTATATTGTATACTGATACTGATTCACTCATTTTGAAAATTGTAGCAAAAATTTCTATGATTTTTTGAAAGAAAACATAAACTACTTCGACACATCTAATTATCCTGTAAATAATAACTTCAACATGCGTCGCACAGAATCGATCGTCGGCAAAATGAAAGATGAATTCCCAAACAATTCTTCAATTAGTTTCTACGGTACTGGCGCCAAAGCTTATTGTGTTTAATCAACGACTAGCGAGGTGATAAAAGCGAAAGGTGTTTCCAGGGCTGTAATGAAAAACGAACTATCTCTAGATAGTTATAAAGACATCGTTGAGAAAGGTGGTTTGATATTTCGCAAGATGAATACTTTTCGTAGCTATAAGCATGACATCTTCACGGAGATGAGAAACAAAGTTGCTCTTTCATATCACGAAGATAAGTGGTTTATTATTCTCAATACTGTCAGAACTCTTCCTTGGGGTCATAATGATATCGATTTTTATCGATTCAGTCCAGAGCAAAATTCAATTTGGCTACATCAGGCAATAAGCGACTTGTCGCAGAATGATCAGGGGGAGGATAATGAACGGTCCAAAAGATTAGACTCGCTAATTGAAATGTTGATGGAGCAATTAGAACCTCAGCAGTGAGCTCCATACCGGGAGAGGGGGTAGGGGGAAGGGAGGATTGCCTGCTACAAGCCCTATAAGAAGGCTGATGGTAAAAGATATTTCCATTTCTCCGAGTTGGTGACTAGCTGCGATATTGGCAACAGCAGTTGAGATGACTTCCGAGGTCAGCGAGACGCTTGCGAAACTTTCTATTGAGGATCACGATAAAGAAAGTTGGAAAGCTGTGAGTATATTTTACATTCAATAATATTCTCGATTTTTGGGATCATTTCCATATTATAAATGTATATTTTCTTATTGCAGCCTTCCGAAAACGCTATTGGGCAGCAAGACATGGACAATTTCACGGATGAAGGATACGATGATGTCGAATGCAGCGAGAAAGCACTCAACCGAAATAAATTAATGAATGTCCCTCGGTCATTCTTATGTACATTATGTAATCGAACACTTCACGAAACAATTGTGACAGGTGTTACTCCTATTTGTTGCAATGTACGCAGCAAAGTTTATATTTACCATTTTTGAAGTTATGTAATCGGAAACTTCATGAAACAATTGTGGCAGGTGTTGCTCCTATTTGTTGCAATGTACGAAGTAAAGTTCAAATTTACCATTTTTGAAGTAATAATATTTTTCTATACTCGAAACATTTATTTTGATATTATTGCGCAGTAGGCTATAATCCCCACACCCCTCACCCATTCTTGATATTCTTCACCGCAAAGGTGTGTTAGAGTCAGTTGCACGAAAGGTGGCCACCATGAAACTACTCGCTGTTGACATGCAAGGTTTCGTGCTCGGTGATAATAGTATGTTCCACCCCAAAGAAATATCTATCACAGATGGAAAGAAAACTAATAATTACATATTGAAACCTCCTGAGCCCAATAACAGTTTAACTCGGAGTGAAAAGAAGCAAGTAACCCATGTGGAACGAAACATCCACGGTATAAGATACTCGAGTAGGATCATCGACTATGATCAACTGATGGGTGAGGTGACTTGAGCCTATTGCGAGCGCTAGTATAGTTTATGTGAAGGGGCATCAAAAGTTTGAGATTTTACAACAGTATGTGGGACAATTGGCCTATAAGCCATGCATTGTAAACATTGAAAAATATTAGCACGATATGTGGCTTCAAAACCCTGTACCATTATTCGAAAAAGAAGCTGTTCTATGTATGAATCATACGCTATCTGCAAGGGTTAATTGTAGCTTGATACAATCGCACGCAGTATGGATTTGGATCTCTCAACATCTGGCAGGGATTCTTTTTTGACCTTGGCAGGGATTTTGGATTCTATGGGGAGGGGGGGTGCTAATCGAATCCCACCTTGACACAGATTTTGATACCTTGCTAGGGATTTTGGATTCTATGGGGGGAGTGCTGATCGAATCCCACCTTGACACAGATCTTAGGGGTGGTGCTCTGGGGGTGGAGCTTCCAGGGGGGCGGAGTTTTGGGGGGCGGAGATTCCTCGGGAGGAGGGGGGGGGGCAAGGCGTGGCCAATTTGAGACCCGCCTACTTGTTGAGGCCCAGCCCTTTGGCTTCTCCCATTGGTCGTTACTCTCGGACCTCATTACAGTGGCCCGCTTGTTGTTAACACCCACTACTTCGGTTTCTAATATTCGCCCTACTTCTCAGACATCATTAAAACTTCGCCCAACATGGTTCGCACGTAGGAGTATCAATGCCCAATTACATCAAGGCGTTATTGCTGTCGCAGATAGTGTTTCTACCTATTTGAATACGACGATGTCGTAGATGGGCTTGCATGCAGGAAATGTATGCATTATTATATATAACAAAAGGAATCGTTAAATCAATCAAACACAAAAATAAATTATTTTCTTTGACAAAATTTAACCCACATAACCTAGAGCTCAAATTAGAATATAATAGATACAAGAAAGAAACTCAAAAACTCATTCAGATAAGAAAAACGGAATACTACAGGAAAATAATAAACGATAATAGAAATAATCAAGTTGGTATTTGGAAAGCAATAAATGCATTGCAGTCAAAATCCAGTAACAAAACAAGTATATCCATGATTAAAAAAGACAGAAATGAAATAATAACAAACCCTCTGGACGTATCAAATGAGTTCAATAACAACTTCATTAGTACGGGAGAAAACCTCGCAAAAAAAATTACTCCAGACGCAAATTATAAACTTCCAAGAAAACGTGAAACACATTCTCTTTATCTTTCTCACACAAATAAAGAAGAAATAAAAGAAGTGATTGAAAACCTAAAGAATAAAAAAGCAACCGGTTTTGACAATATAAAAGCAGAAACCCTAAAACAAATCGTTGACTTCATCAAAGAACCACTGGCTTTTCTCATAAATCTTATTATTGATACTGAAGAAGTTCCGTCAATCTTCAAATGCTCAGTAGTGAAACCAATATACAAAAAAGGTAATAAATTAGACACATCCAATTACCGACCTATATCTCTAATAACAAATTTCACTAAAATATTTGAAAAAATAATCAAACAAAGAGTATGGTGTTATTTAAAAAAATATAAAATCATATCCGAAAAGCAATATGGATTCCAAGAAGGTATTTCAACTCAAGACGCAATTGCACAACTAATAAAAAATATTTATCATGATCTGGATAATCAGAAACCCTCGCTAGCTATATTTCTTGATCTGGCGAAGGCTTTTGATACAGTGAGTTTTCCGCTGTTAATTGAATCCTTAGAGGATATTGGAGTACGTGGTCTACAACTTGATCTCTTCCGGAATTACCTCATGAAACGAACCCAACATGTGAGCATAAATGGGACTCTCAGCACATCAGGAACTTCAAAATACGGTGTACCGCAGGGAACAGTTTTAGGTCCCATGCTGTTCATCGTATACGTTAATAATTTATTCCTTTTGGATACAGCTGGGAAAATTATCACATTCGCAGACGACACAGTTATATATTACAACGATGCAGACTGGGACAAAATGAAAGTTAAAGTTGAAAATGATTTTCTTCAGATTGAAAAATGGTTCAAAAATAAATTACTTACCATTGATTATGAAAAAACATTCTTCATTCCTTTCTGCTCGTATAAAAATAAATTGCCTAATTTCAACACCCTACATATAAAGGAAAACCATAACACTATCAACATAAATTCAGCAACGAGCGTGAAATACTTAGGTATACATATCGACAGTCACTTGAAATGGAATACCCATGTAGAATTCATCATGAAAAAACTTCGATCCTTAATCTACCTATTTTTTAAATCCTGAAATTTTCTTGAGGAAAATGATCTTACTACCCTTTATAATGCCCTGGTAATACCACACCTAACATATGGAATAATTGCATGGGGTGGAATACTGAAAACCCATCTACACTCACTTGAAAATTTACTCAAAAGATTTTACAAAATTATATATACTAAACCTCATACTTATTCTTCGGAAAAATTGTTTCAAGAAACCAAGTTATTCAATCCGAGAAAAATATTTTTTTATAATGTTGCCATATACCTATACAAAAATAAACACAATCTTGAAACTGCTTACAACTCGAGGTATGACACCAGATTGAAAACTCCCTTCTCTATTCCACATATGAATAAAACTATTGGACAAAGAAGTTTAAATTATTTAGGTCCCAAAATCATGAAATCCATTCCTTTCGAAATTATAAATACATATTCTGCAAATAAATTCAAAAAAAAAAACTAAAAAAATTCGTACTTGAAAATAGAACAGAAATAGAAAAAATTATTGACACTAAAAATAACTGAGAAAAAATGTTTCATCCTTGATTCCAGAATTTTCATGTATGCTTATCTTACTGATTTTGAAATTTTGTATTTTTCATGTTTTATATTTTATTTATATTTCAGATTCCATATATATATATACACTGTATTTTATTTTTCGTACCATTTTATTTATATTAATAACTTGTATTCTTCTATTTATAACCTGTATTTTATTTTGTAATCATATAACTTTGTGCTATATATTCCTCTCATTTTTAAATTTCATGAAGTCAAACTGATATATGTTTAACTTGCCGCACACAGCATTCAGTGCTCCTCCCTTGGGAGTGCTCAACGCTCGCGGTTTTTCATCCCAACGTTTTATTTCAAACATAGGAACATTGTTCTCTTATTTTTATCCTTGTCTGAATAAACGTTATTATTATTATTATTATTATTATTATTATTATTATTATTTGAAAATTTGAATTTAATCAATTCCAGTCACGACTCTGCGGTCTCCGACACCACGCAGAGTCGAGCTGGAGAAAAACCAGTGACCACTCCCCACGCCGTGAGGTAAGTGATCACTGGGACCGAGAATCGTGTGCCCTGAGTAAACGCAATGATCCCAGGATGACGGCCTTCTGCATGGCTCCAGCTAAAACGCTTGCCTTTTGTCGGCAAGCTGGAATTTTCTGGAGTTCTGAGAGCAGCGTATGTCGTGTACCACCAAGAGAGCCTATAATCAGGATGACTAGTTCGACAGAATGGTCTGGATAAAGTCTGCGGAGTTCGTAGAGAAGATCTCTATATTTCGTCCGTTTTTCCTCCTCCTTCAAAACGATGTTCGGTTCGGCTGGTGCCGAGAATTCGATCACGAACATCGCTTTCGTTTGATGGTCGAGGAGGACTACATCAGGCTTATTAGCTTGTATCTGCCTGAGGGTGGGGAATGAGAAGTTCCAATAAATTCGGCACCTCTCATTCTCCACAACGGACTCAATATCCCCCGGAGCATAAGGCAGCACTGGAGTTTCATCAATACCGTACGTGTGTCTAAGATGGTAATAGAGCACACGTAATGCCGCATTATGTCTATGGATATAGGCCGAAACTGCATACACCGTGCATGCTGAAAGCAGGTGCATCAGCGTTTCCGGCGCCCTACGGCAGGCCCTGCATCTTACATCAGGGACCTCTATACCCATGACTCGGCTTCGGTAATGTAGGGTATTGAAAACTCCATCCTGGCATGCCATGATGAACCCCTCTGTTTCCGATTTAAGCCCGCCTGACCTTAGGAATGCGAAGGTCAGCTCTTTGGATAAACCCTTGTCTTCAATGTTGTTGAAGAAGACAGAATGTAGAGGTTTTTCTATGTGAAGCTGCAGAGTTTTTTTAACTTCTGCAGCTTTGATGCGGGCTTTCCTCCGAGCGTGGTCGAGCTCAGTGACTGAGTCACGGGCTCCACGCTCGGAATCGAAAATCAGAGAGAGCTCATCGGCTGCTCGATGTGCTGCCTTGAATAGGAATGCTCCTACTCCTGCATTCTCATGGCTTTTGACCATTTGCAGGAGGGGGTCCGAACTCCTGATGACCTTGCAGGCATTATCCAGAACCATTCTGTTATGGAGATACTCCAAACTTAAGAGTCCACGGCCTCCCTGATCTCTTGGGAGATATAACCGTGGAACGGACGAAGTTGGATGAAGGCTCCTATTAAGGTGCATCATCTTGCGAGTACTAATGTCAAGTTGGCGCAGCTCAGCTAGTGTCCACTTGAATACTCCAAAGGAGTATAGTAGGATCGGAACAGCAAGCATGTTAGTAGCAGCGACTTTATTCTTTCCGGACAGTTCTGAAGACCAGATCTGTCGAAGTCGCTGCCGATACTTGCTGCGGAGAGCGTCTTTCACCATTTGTGTTTCCTGGATGTGGTTTTCCTCCACACCCAGGTAGGTGTACGTCTCTCCGGCATCCAAGTGGTGTAGGATGCTTCCGTCCACTAGCTGCGCGTCCTTGTCGTAGTCCTCGCATCGTCCTCTCTTAAGATGAACCAGTGCACATTTGTCCATCCCGAATTCCATCCCAATAGCCCGTGTATACTCCTGTACCACCCTGAGGGATTGGTCTAAGTCCCTCTCACCGGAAGCGTAGAGTTTAAGGTCATCCACATAGAATAAGTGGGTGACCTTATGCCTCCGTTGACTGGGTGGTCCGCAGTAGTAGCCCTTGGTTCTTCTGAGCTCAACGGATAACGGCAACAATGAGATGCAAAATAAGAGAGGGCTGAGGGAGTCTCCCTGGAAAACCCCTCTCTTGATGATGACCGGCTCTGTCTGGACTTTCGCATTCCCCGATGTTATGGTGAAGCGAGTCCGCCAGAGCGGCATCAGTTGTTCAATGCATCTCACTATCGGATCGGGTACCGAAAGGCACTTAAGCAAGTACACGAGTAATTCGTGCGACGTTGTATCAAATGCCTTTCGATAATCGATCCAGGCCATAGAGAGGTTTTGCTTGTACTGCACGGAGTCCTGCGTTATAGATCTATCTATCAGCAGGTTCTCTTTGCAGCCAGCGACACCCCTCTTCGACCCTCGTTGCTCATATATCCGTTGATAAACCGGGTCTACCACTAGGAGCATACGCATGTACAAGATGCGTGTAAACAGCTTGTAGCATGCGTTTAAACAGGTTATTGGTCTGTAATTCTTCGGGTTGGACAAATCTCCTTTCTTGGGGAGAAGCACGGTTCGCCCCTCGATAAACCACTCCGGAATTTGCTGCTCTCCATTTAGCCAGAGATTGAATATTCTGGCTAAATGGTGGTGGGTAGTGGATAACTTTTTCCACCAAAAGTTATTGATCCCATCAGGACCTGGAGCAGCAAAGTTCTTAGAACCCGTTAGGGCTCTCCGAACCTCCTCGGTGGTAATCGATTGACGCAGCAATTCGGGCTCAGGCTCTCGGACCCTTTCACAAAAGGCTCCGAACTGCGTCATTATTATTATTATTATTATTGCGTTATTATTATTATTATTATTATTATTATTATTATTATTATTATTATTATTATTATTATTATTATTATTATTATTATTATTATTATTATTATTATTATTATTATTATTATTATTATTATTATTATTATTATTATTATTATTATTATTATTATTATTACTATTATTATTATTATTATTATTATTATTATTATTATTATTATTATTATTATTATTATTATTATTATTATTATTATTATTATTTTTATTATTATTATTATTATTATTATTATTATTATTATTATTATTATTATTATTATTATTATTATTATTATTATTATTATTATTATTATTATTATTATTATTATTATTATTATTATTATTATTATTATTATTATTATTATTATTATTATTATTTGAAAATTTGAATTTAATCAATTCCAGTCACGACTCTGCGGTCTCCGACACCACGCAGAGTCGAGCTGGAGAAAAACCAGTGACCACTCCCCACGCCGTGAAGTAAGTGATCACTGGGACCGAGAATCGTGTGCCCTGAGTAAACGCAATGATCCCAGGATGACGGCCTTCTGCATGGCTCCAGCTAAAACGCTTGCCTTTTGTCGGCAAGCTGGCATTTTCTGGAGTTCTGAGAGCAGCGTATGTCGTGTACCACCAAGAGAGCCTATAATCAGGATGACTAATTCGACAGAATGGTCTGGATAAAGTCTGCGGAGTTCGTAGAGAAGATCTCTATATTTCGTCCGTTTTTCCTCCTCCTTCAAAACGATGTTCGGTTCGGCTGGTTCCGAGAATTCGATCACGAACATCGCTTTCGTTTGATGGTCGAGGAGGACTACATCAGGCTTATTAGCTTGTATCTGCCTGAGGGTGGGGAATGAGAAGTTCCAATAAATTCGGCACCTCTCATTCTCCACAACGGACTCAATATCCCCCGGAGCATAAGGCAGCACTGGAGTTTCATCAATACCGTACGTGTGTCTAAGATGGTAATAGAGCACACGTAATGCCGCATTATGTCTATAGATATAGGCCGAAACTGCATACACCGTGCATGCTGAAAGCAGGTGCATCATTATTATTATTATTATTATTATTATTATTATTATTATTATTATTATTATTATTATTATTATTATTATTATTATTATTATTATTATTATTATTATTATTATTATTATTATTATTATTATTATTATTATTATTATTATTATTATTATTATTATTATTATTATTATTATTATTATTATTATTATTATTATTATTATTATTATTATTATTATTATTATTATTATTATTATTATTATTATTATTATTATTATTATTATTATTATTATTATTATTATTATTATTATTATTATTATTATTATTATTATTATTATTATTATTATTATTATTATTATTATTATTATTATTATTATTATTATTATTATTATTATTATTATTATTATTATTATTATTATTATTATTATTATTATTATTATTATTATTATTATTATTATTATTATTATTATTATTATTATTATTATTATTATTATTATTATTATTATTATTATTATTATTATTATTATTATTATTATTATTATTATTATTATTATTATTATTATTATTATTATTATTATTATTATTATTATTATTATTATTATTATTATTATTATTATTATTATTATTATTATTATTATTATTATTATTATTATTATTATTATTATTATTATTATTATTATTATTATTATTATTATTATTATTATTATTATTATTATTATTATTATTATTATTATCATTATTATTATTATTATTTTTTTTTTTTTGTATGTCATTAAGGTGCATCGATTACTTAGATCATTTGCACCATCTTAGCACCCTTATCACGTGGAAGAATAACGAAATGAAACCTGCAGTGTACCTAAAACGTTATCTCAGATTTTTTTATAAAGATCGATTGACTTCAGAAAGTTCATCAGATTGTTGATCGATGCAATGTCTTTGAAATTTTCGGGGAAGTGGTTATGGATGTTTTGTAATTGCCGCATATTGTTATATCCTGGGCATAAACAAATAATGTGTGTTACCGTTATCCTTTCGCCACAGTGGTTACAAATTGGAGGGTTTTCACCCTCTAGGAGAAATGCATGTGATAAAAATGTGTGCCCCAACCTAAGTCTATGAGTTTTGACTCTGTCAGCCCTGAGCAAGAGCCCAGGAGGTCGCCACGACTGAATAGACGGTTTATGATTCCTCAAATTGTTGTTTACTAGATCCCATTCTCTTTGCCAGATCTTCCCTAGTTCTTCTTTGTATTTGACCTTTAGATCATCTACTCTCAAAACATTCACTTCAACCAAGTCTTTTTCAGCAGCCTCTCGCGCAGCCGAATCAGCCTTTTCGTTTCCCATTATTCCTACATGGCTTGGTACCCATATGAATTCAGCTATCTTTCCATTCCTATGCAGATTGTGTAGTGAGAATAGTATCATTTTCACGAGTGGATCATCAGAGAAAGGATTTGAGATAGATTGGAGGACGCTTAGTGAGTCACAAACTATTATAGTTTTCGAGTTGTTCAGCGTGAGGTTTTGAAATTGAATGGCCTGCCATATGGCATAAAGTTCTGCAGTATATATTGAAGCGTAGGGAGAAAGGGACCAAGAATGTATGGCAGTTCCCACGAAAAAAGCACACCCAACTCCAGATACCGTTTTGGATCCATCAGTATAGATGATAGTGGATTCCGAAATACTATCAATGATCTCCAAGAACTTCTGGCGATATATAACTGGAGCAGTGCTGGTCTTCAGGAGATCAGTCAGATCAAGACGAATGGATACCTCCGGAAGTATCCAAGGTGGGACTTCTAGGTCACTTACGGAAAGTATAACCAGGTTATCCCAATCTAGTGGAGGTAATATCTCGTAGGCTCTAATACCGGCCGGCCTGGTGATGGTTGGTCTGTCCGCATATGAATTCTGATTGCCTATCAGAAGTGGAAAATTTCGGTGATTTGGTTGGGCTCGAATATTGGAGATATAATTCGCAAGTAATCTATGACGATGTAACCGTAAAGGAGGAAAGCCTGTCTCACTACAAATGCTATCTATAGGAGATGTACGAAAGGCTCCTATTGAATATCTGATTCCAGCATGGTGTACAGGGTCTAGTAATTTCAGTATGGATTTTCGAGCTGAAGAATAAACCATGGAGCCATAGTCCATCTTGGAAAGAACCAGGGATCGATAGACATTCAGCAAAATATCTGCATCAGCTCCCCAGTTTGTATGGGCCAGACACTTGATGATGTTTAGTGCCAATTTACATCGTACTACAAGCTTTTCTATGTGTTTTCGCCATGTTAGTTTGGAATCGAATATGAGGCCAAGAAATTTGATAGATTCTTTGCATTCAATTGGAGTATCATTTATATATAATTTAGGATCGTAATGAGGCCTGCGTAATCTACAGAAATGTACACAACTCGTTTTTTCTCTAGAGAATTTGTAGCCAACATGTTCTGCGTTGCGGACAATTTGGTTGATTGATCGTTGTAGCTTTCGTGTTGCGGAACCAACGGTGGGTGCAGAAGAGATTATCATCAAGTCATCCACGTACAAACATTTTCCAACCGAAGGGTCGATTGAGGAGGCTATATGATTAACTGCAATAGCAAAAAGTGTGACACTAAGAGTGGAACCTTGTGGGACCCCATTCTCTAGAATTTTAAGCGAGGACAGTGTATCACCCACCCTCACCCTGAAAGTTCTGTCAGAAAGAAAAGAAGATACAAATAGAGGTAAGTTACCACGGAAACCCCACGTATGAAGCTTTTTCAGAATGCCGAAGCGCCAGGTCATGTCATATGCTTTCTCGAGATCAAAAAACACTGCAATGGCATGTTCTCGTTTCCTGAAAGATTCCTGTATGACATGTTCAAGATATATTAGTTGGTCTATAGACGAGCGATGTTTTCTGAAGCCAGCTTGGTGGTCAACTAGGTATCCCTGCGATTCCAGCACCCAAACCAATCTGTTATTCACCATTTTTTCTAAGATCTTGCCTATACAGCAGGTGAGGCTAATGGGCCTATAGCTGGAAGCTAATAGCGGGTCTTTGCCTTCTTTCAGGATAGGGACAATTATAGCCTCTTTCCACTGGGATGGGTAAGTGTTTGAGTGCCATATTTTATTCAGTAGTCCAAGAAGAGATATTTTGAAATCAACGGAAAGGTGGTTGATCATTTCATAATTCAAGGAGTCAGGGCCTGGGGCGGATGGTTTAGAACAAGAGAGAGCAAAGTTGAATTCGATGAGAGTGAAAGGTAAATTGTAATTCAGATTTTCAATTGTTGAAAAGTCTAGGGCTAGTTCCTGTTCGGCTCTCAACTGTAGGAATTCTTGATTGTAATTTTGATCACTGCTTGCCGCATAGTAATGCCTTGCCATCAATTCGGCGATCAAAGAAGGGGAATCTGAGATAGAATTATCTGGTGTGCGTAGATATTTCAGTGGTTGTGAACCGTTATTACCAGCAACTGCCTTAACCTTTCTCCACACATCAGATATAGATGTATTTGGAGAAATGGATGCTACGTATGAACTCCAGGAAGATCGTTTACTCTGCAGGATAGAGCGTCGGGCAGCAGCTCTAGCTCTCTTGAAGGAAATCAAATTTTCTTGGGAGGGGATCCTCTTGAATTTATTGAAAGCTCTCTTCTTGGAACTAATGGCATCTCTGACTTGAGAGTTCCACCAAGGAACTGTCCGTTTACCTAGAAGTTGTGTCCTGATAGGTATTGATTCATCGGCTGATCTTTTGATGATTTCTGTGAAATTATTAACTTCCTGTTGCAGGTTATCAGATTCATCTGGTATTTTGAGATGTTGTTCAAAAATTTCCCATTGAGCTTTTTCCATGAGCCATTTAGGAGGTAACAATATTCGATTCTTTCGATTATCAGTGGATATAACAATCGGAAAGTGGTCGCTATTGTGTAAATCATCGAGAACTCTCCAAGATAGATGAGAGGCTAATCTAGGTGATGCCAACGATAAGTCAATCGCACTAAAATCTCTGGATCTAGCATTGAAATATGTCATTGTACCTGAATTCAATAAGATCAAATCATCCCTTTCTAGCAATTGTTCAATGATATGTCCACGAGCATCACGTCGCTGGGAGCCCCAAAGAGGATTGTGAGAGTTCATATCTCCTACCAACAAAAATGGAATGGGCAGTTGTGATATAAGATCTTCCAGGTCTTCTTTTCGCCAGTTTCCATCAGGTAGGTAGAGGTTACATATGGTCATGGTAACCGGGGCAATGATTTGAGTAGCAACTGCCTGCACGACAGTATCCAGATGAAGTGGTGAGTGACGTACATCACTTCTAGTCAGAAGAGCAACACCTCCTTTCGCTCGAATGCCAGGTTCGATATCTTTTCGGATTATTTCGTATCCTCGCATTGAATACGGTTGGTTCGGTTTCAGATGTGTCTCTTGAAGACAGACACAAAGTGGGTCATTGTCAGATAAAATTAACTTTAGATCACAATAGTGAAGGGTGCAACCGTTACAGTTCCACTGAATTATGGATTCCATTAAATAATTAAGAAAAAATTATCTGAATATATAAATATATATATATATATACCTTTATATGTGTGTATAAAGACGAAAAAAACACAAGATAAAATTGGATTAGACAAATATAAATAAGAAGAAACAGTTATTGAAATAGAATTGAAAACTTAAAGTGTAAATATCACAGAAATATCACAATGAGTATGGGACTCTCAGGAAGAACCTTTACGAGGTTTCCCTTTTGGCCATCCTTTTGTTTTCTTCTTGTCTCTCTCTTTACTAGATGAGCCTGAGAGTTCGTCTTCTGACGAAGACAGTTCTTTGCATTCATTCCTCTTTCGCTTTTCAGAACCTGCGTCTGAAAAACCAGGAATTTGGCTATTATCTGACTCAGTAGTTGGCCTATGGTTTGGGGGAAGAGGGGGAAGGGAGGTTCTGGGAACAGCTTTCTTGCTTACTTCTTTGGTCACGAAAATTTCTTTCAGAGCGGTGACAAGTGTAGGAACTAATTCTTTAATCAAAGTTGGTACGTCAATTTTAGATGAACTTGCTGCCGAATTAGCGTATGATAAACCTGAAATTGGTGTCTGGATTGTTATTTTCTTCTTTGCTTCGAAGTATGAAATATTTTCTTTGGCTTTTATCTCTTGAATAGCAGTTTCTTGTTTAAAAACAGGACAGGTTCTTGAACGAGCTGAATGATTTCCTTCACAGTTTACGCAGACGATTGGGTCTCCACAAGGAGATCCTTCATGCATTGGTTTGCCACAAACACATATTCGCTGACTATTGCATCTTAAAGATGTATGTCCAAATTTATGACAATTAAAACATCGCATTGGAGAGGGAACGTACAATCTAACGTTCAATCGGTAGAAAGCAACTTTAACTTTATCTGGTAACATTGGTCTATTAAATGTTAGAATATGATTTGCTGTATCTTGCAGTTCTCCATTTATTTTAGTTCGTATTCGCCTCACTTCTACTACCCCTTGATCTTTCAGATTTTCTGCTATTTCTTCTATTGAACTATTGAGCAGGTCTCTGTGGAAAATAACACCTTTCGCAGAGTTCATAGTTTTATGTGCAACAACTTCAATATTATCATTCAACATTTTTTTGATTTGCATCAGTCTATTCGATTGGGCCGCTGATATCGTTTCTACTAGTAAACCATCTCTTATCTTCTTAACGTTCTTGACTTCACCTATCAGACCATATAAAGCTTTCTGTATTACAAATGGGCTATCTTTGGAGAAATCTCCATTAGATTTTTTCACGATCAGGAACCGAGGAACAACCACCTTCTCCTGAGTCGCGCCAACATCCTTACGGGTGGACGTGGAAACCGCTGAGGGATTTTTAGAATTTGAGGACATCATTCTGATCCCACGAGTAGGGAAGAAAAATTGGTCAACTATGGCAGTGCTCCCTTACCACAGCAAGGCTAATATACAGGTGAGATTCGCCAAAGACTCACAGGGAAACGTTCGCGACTATCTACGTGTAGCCATTCATCTCTCGGCACGTTATCTTACACCTTCGATTCCGGATTTTTGCAGGTTTACTCCTGTTTAGCTGTCCTTGGCTTCACTACTCATCTTTGACCTTACCGGAATGGGTGACCCTACCAGGAGTATATAACTCCCGCCGGCATTGCTCTCAGAATCATCGTAGCTACTGAGCCCCTCCACCACGACAAGGTCACCCAGCTCCTCGGAGGGGATTATTATTATTATTATTATTATTATTATTATTATTATTATTATTATTATTATTATTATTATTATTATTATTATTATTATTATTATTATTATTATTATTATTATTATTATTATTATTATTATTATTATTATTATTATTATTATTATTATTATTATTATTATTATTATTATTATTATTATTATTATTATTATTATTATTATTATTATTATTATTATTATTATTATTATTATTATTATTATTATTATTATTATTATTATTATTATTATTATTATTATTTAAAGATTCGAATTTAATCAATCCCAGTCACGACTCTGCGGTCTCCGACACCACGCAGAGTCGAGCTGGAGAAAAACCAGTGACCACTCCCCACGCCGTGAGGTAAGTGATCACTGGGACCGAGAATCGTGTGCCCTGAGTAAACGCAATGATCCCAGGATGACGGCCTTCTGCATGGCTCCAGCTAAAACGCTTGCCTTTTGTCGGCAAGCTGGAATTTTCTGTAGTTCTGAGAGCAGCGTATGTCGTGTACCACCAAGAGAGCCTATAATCAGGATGACTAATTCGACAGAATGGTCTGGATAAAGTCTGCGGAGTTCGTAGAGAAGATCTCTATATTTCGTCCGTTTTTCCTCCTCCTTCAAAACGATGTTCGGTTCGGCTGGTGCCGAGAATTCGATCACGAACATCGCTTTCGTTTGATGGTCGAGGAGGACTACATCAGGCTTATTAGCTTGTATCTGCCTGAGGGTGGGGAATGAGAAGTTCCAATAAATTCGGCACCTCTCATTCTCCACAACGGACTCAATATCCCCCGGAGCATAAGGCAGCACTGGAGTTTCATCAATACCGTACGTGTGTCTAAGATGGTAATAGAGCACACGTAATGCCGCATTATGTCTATAGATATAGGCCGAAACTGCATACACCGTGCATGCTGAAAGCAGGTGCATCATTATTATTATTATTATTATTATTATTATTATTATTATTATTATTAATATTATTATTATTATTATTATTATTATTATTATTATTATTATTATTATTATTATTATTATTATTATTATTATTATTATTATTATTATTATTATTATTATTATTATTATTATTATTATTATTATTATTATTATTATTATTATTATTATTATTATTATTATTATTATTATTATTATTATTATTATTATTATTATTATTATTATTATTATTATTATTATTATTATTATTATTATTATTATTATTATTATTATTATTATTATTATTATTATTATTTGAAAATTTGAATTTAATCAATTCCAGTCACGACTCTGCGGTCTCCGACACCACACAGAGTCGAGCTGGAGAAAAACCAGTGACCACTCCCCACGCCGTGAGGTAAGTGATCACTGGGACCGAGAATCGTGTGCCCTGAGTAAACGCAATGATCCCAGGATGACGGCCTTCTGCATGGCTCCAGCTAAAACGCTTGCCTTTTGTCGGCAAGCTGGAATTTTCTGGAGTTCTGAGAGCAGCGTATGTCGTGTACCACCAAGAGAGCCTATAATCAGGATGACTAGTTCGACAGAATGGTCTGGATAAAGTCTGCGGAGTTCGTAGAGAAGATCTCTATATTTCGTCCGTTTTTCCTCCTCCTTCAAAACGATGTTCGGTTCGGCTGGTGCCGAGAATTCGATCACGAACATCGTTTTGGTTTGATGGTCGAGGAGGACTACATCAGGCTTATTAGCTTGTATCTGCCTGAGGGTGGGGAATGAGAAGTTCCAATAAATTCGGCACCTCTCATTCTCCACAACGGACTCAATATCCCCCGGAGCATAAGGCAGCACTGGAGTTTCATCAATACCGTACGTGTGTCTAAGATGGTAATAGAGCACACGTAATGCCGCATTATGTCTATGGATATAGGCCGAAACTGCATACACCGTGCATGCTGAAAGCAGGTGCATCAGCGTTTCCGGCGCCCTACGGCAGGCCCTGCATCTTACATCAGGGACCTCTATACCCATGACTCGGCTTCGGTAATGTAGGGTATTGAAAACTCCATCCTGGCATGCCATGATGAACCCCTCTGTTTCCGATTTGAGCCCGCCTGACCTTAGGAATGCGAAGGTCAGCTCTTTGGATAAACCCCTGTCTTCAATGTTGTTGAAGAAAACAGAATGTAGAGGTTTATCCATGTGAAGCTGCAGAGTTTTTTTAACTTCTGCAGCTTTGATGCGGGCTTTCCTCCGAGCATGGTCGAGCTCAGTGACTGAGTCACGGGCTTCACGCTCGGAATCGAAAATCAGAGAGAGCTCATCGGCTGCTCGATGTGCTGCCTTGAATAGGAATGCTCCTACTCCTGCATTCTCATGGCTTTTGACCATTTGCAGGAGGGGGTCCGAACTCCTGATGACCTTGCAGGCATTATCCAGAACCATTCTGTTATGGAGATACTCCAAACTTAAGAGTCCACGGCCTCCCTGATCTCTTGGGAGATATAACCGTGGAACGGACGAAGTTGGATGAAGGCTCCTATTAAGGTGCATCATCTTGCGAGTACTAACGTCAAGTTGGCGCAGCTCAGCTAGTGTCCACTTGAATACTCCAAAGGAGTATAGTAGGATCGGAACAGCAAGCATGTTAGTAGCAGCGACTTTATTATTATTATTATTATTATTATTATTATTATTATTATTATTATTATTATTATTATTATTATTATTATTATTATTATTATTATTATTATTATTATTATTATTATTATTATTATTATTATTATTATTATTATTATTATTATTATTATTATTATTATTATTATTATTATTATTATTATTATTATTATTATTATTATTATTATTATTATTATTATTATTATTATTATTATTATTATTATTATTATTATTATTATTATTATTATTATTATTATTATTATTATTATTATTTGAAAATTTGAATTTAATCAATTCCAGTCACGACTCTGCGGTCTCCGACACCACACAGAGTCGAGCTGGAGAAAAACCAGTGACCACTCCCCACGCCGTGAGGTAAGTGATCACTGGGACCGAGAATCGTGTGCCCTGAGTAAACGCAATGATCCCAGGATGACGGCCTTCTGCATGGCTCCAGCTAAAACGCTTGCCTTTTGTCGGCAAGCTGGAATTTTCTGGAGTTCTGAGAGCAGCGTATGTCGTGTACCACCAAGAGAGCCTATAATCAGGATGACTAGTTCGACAGAATGGTCTGGATAAAGTCTGCGGAGTTCGTAGAGAAGATCTCTATATTTCGTCCGTTTTTCCTCCTCCTTCAAAACGATGTTCGGTTCGGCTGGTGCCGAGAATTCGATCACGAACATCGTTTTGGTTTGATGGTCGAGGAGGACTACATCAGGCTTATTAGCTTGTATCTGCCTGAGGGTGGGGAATGAGAAGTTCCAATAAATTCGGCACCTCTCATTCTCCACAACGGACTCAATATCCCCCGGAGCATAAGGCAGCACTGGAGTTTCATCAATACCGTACGTGTGTCTAAGATGGTAATAGAGCACACGTAATGCCGCATTATGTCTATGGATATAGGCCGAAACTGCATACACCGTGCATGCTGAAAGCAGGTGCATCAGCGTTTCCGGCGCCCTACGGCAGGCCCTGCATCTTACATCAGGGACCTCTATACCCATGACTCGGCTTCGGTAATGTAGGGTATTGAAAACTCCATCCTGGCATGCCATGATGAACCCCTCTGTTTCCGATTTGAGCCCGCCTGACCTTAGGAATGCGAAGGTCAGCTCTTTGGATAAACCCCTGTCTTCAATGTTGTTGAAGAAAACAGAATGTAGAGGTTTATCCATGTGAAGCTGCAGAGTTTTTTTAACTTCTGCAGCTTTGATGCGGGCTTTCCTCCGAGCGTGGTCGAGCTCAGTGACTGAGTCACGGGCTTCACGCTCGGAATCGAAAATCAGAGAGAGCTCATCGGCTGCTCGATGTGCTGCCTTGAATAGGAATGCTCCTACTCCTGCATTCTCATGGCTTTTGACCATTTGCAGGAGGGGGTCCGAACTCCTGATGACCTTGCAGGCATTATCCAGAACCATTCTGTTATGGAGATACTCCAAACTTAAGAGTCCACGGCCTCCCTGATCTCTTGGGAGATATAACCGTGGAACGGACGAAGTTGGATGAAGGCTCCTATTAAGGTGCATCATCTTGCGAGTACTAACGTCAAGTTGGCGCAGCTCAGCTAGTGTCCACTTGAATACTCCAAAGGAGTATAGTAGTATCGGAACAGCAAGCATGTTAGTAGCAGCGACTTTATTCTTTCCAGACAGTTCTGAAGACCAGATCTGTCGAAGTCGCTGCCGATACTTGCTGCGGAGAGCGTCTTTCACCATTTGTGTTTCCTGGATGTGGCTTTCCTCCACACCCAGGTAGGTGTACGTCTCTCCGGCATCCAAGTGGTGTAGGATGCTTCCGTCCACTAGCTGCGCGTCCTTGTCGTAGTCCTCGCATCGTCCTCTCTTAAGATGAACCAGTGCACATTTGTCCATCCCGAATTCCATCCCAATAGCCTGTGTATACTCCTGTACCACCCTGAGGGATTGGTCTAAGTCCCTCTCACCGGAAGCATAGAGTTTAAGGTCATCCACATAGAATAAGTGGGTGACCTTATGCCTCCGTTGACTGGGTGGTCCGCAGTAGTAGCCCTTGGTTCTTCTGAGCTCAACGGATAACGGCAACAATGAGATGCAAAATAAGAGAGGGCTGAGGGAGTCTCCCTGGAAAACCCCTCTCTTGATGATGACCGGCTCTGTCTGAACTTTCGCATTCCCCGATGTTATGGTGAAGCGAGTCCGCCAGAGCGGCATCAGTTGTTCAATGCATCTCACTATCGAATCGGGTACCGAAAGGCACTTGAGCAAGTACACGAGTAATTCGTGCGACGTTGTATCAAATGCCTTTCGATAATCGATCCAGGCCATAGAGAGGTTTCGCTTGTACTGCACGGAGTCCTGCGTTATAGGTCTATCTATCAGCAGGTTCTCCTTGCAGCCAGCGACACCCCTCTTCGACCCTCGTTGCTCATATATCCGCTGATAAACCGGGTCTACCACTAGGAGCATACGCATGTACAAGATGCGTGTAAACAGCTTGTAGCATGCGTTTAAACAGGTTATTGGTCTGTAATTCTTCGGGTTGGACAAATCTCCTTTCTTGGGGAGAAGCACGGTTCGCCCCTCGATAAACCACTCTGGAATTTGCTGCTCTCCATTTAGCCAGAGATTGAATATTCTGGCTAAATGGTGGTGGGTTGTGGATAACTTTTTCCACCAAAAGTTATTGATCCCATCAGGACCTGGAGCAGCAAAGTTCTTAGAACCCGTTAGGGCTCTCCGAACCTCCTCGGTGGTAATCGATTGACGCAGCAATTCGGGCTCAGGCTCTCGGACCCTTTCACAAAAGGCTCCGAACTGCGTCAGGGCTGGAGTATCTCTGTTGAATGGATGCCTCACCTCATAGATACCCTTCCAGAAGGTTTCCACCTGATCAACAGTCGGCGGATTCTCAACTACACTAGGAGGCGGTTGGAATAAGCGAGAGGGCTTTTCGCGAAAAAGTTTATTTTCCGCCAACCCTCTCGCTCGCCTCTTCAGTGACTGCTTGGCAGCCACTAACATCCGTATCCTCTCCAGGCAGTGCTGTTTGATGACAGTTAGCACTGCCAGGTTTAGTGTGTGATGAGTGCGCCGTAATGTGGTGGCTATTCGTCGCACTTTTGACGTGAATGGCCTGTTGGCCTCCACATAGTCCATCACACACTGGATACGGGAAGTGTGTTGTCTCGCCGACTGGATCTTTGCTTCCATCTTTTGTACGCGTCGTTCTGCCCTCTCGTTCGGGGAGGCCGATTCTACTGGTCTCCCCGGCTGAGAGGACCGAACGGCATCGTACACGGCACAATTGATGTGCCAGATGTCAGCATTTTCTGGAAGTGTATCACGAAGTGATTCATCCATTCTAGTCAGGTCTTGTGATCGTAGGGCCTTGATGTTATTAAGGCTCCTACGATTCCTGATCTGGCTCACCTCTGGTACTTGGTCCCTTCCTTCGTTGTTCTGCAGGACGGGCGGAATCAAGTGTTCTTCCACCTCGTCGTTCTGCCGGGAAGGGACTCTGACATACTGCCTAACGCGTAGGTGGGATACATAATCTCGAAGATTTTGTGCCGAGAAGGCTGCATGCTCTGGGTGGAGTTGAAGCCACAGAGCATGCATTCGCCTCATGTATCCCCTACGCGCAGGCTCGCTGCTCTCGTGGCACTGCAGAAGGTCGTCCCTGAGATCATCGGTCCACTCAAAGCGTCCTTGTTCATTGCGGTCGTCATCAGGCTGTCCGTCCTGTTGGGCCCCACCACCTTGCCTTTGATCCCTATCCGAATGGGATCGGTTGTGGGGGCCCTGTCCTCTGCGGATAGGAACCAGAGTTTTGGGGCTCGTCAGGTGGTTAGCCTTCGGAGCCCACGGCCGACATTAGAGGGAATCGAGCGTTCCCCTCCCGGGTGCGCTTTCGCTGCCGGTCCGATTTTGCACCCTCAGCTCGGAAAGGTGGTGTCGCTACTCACCAGGGGCAAAGATGACTTGCCTATTATTATTATTATTATTATTATTATTATTATTATTATTATTATTATTATTATTATTATTATTATTATTATTATTATTATTATTATTATTATTATTATTATTATTATTATTATTATTATTATTATTATTATTATTATTATTATTATTATTATTATTATTATTATTATTATTATTATTATTATTATTATTATTATTATTATTATTATTATTATTATTATTATTATTATTATTATTATTATTATTATTATTATTATTATTATTATTATTATTATTATTATTATTATTATTATTATTATTATTATTATTATTATTATTATTATTATTATTATTATTATTATTATTATTATTATTATTATTATTATTATTATTATTATTATTATTATTATTATTATTATTATTATTATTATTATTATTATTATTATTATTATTATTATTATTATTATTATTATTATTATTATTATTATTATTATTATTATTATTATTATTATTATTATTATTATTATTATTATTATTATTATTATTATTATTATTATTATTATTATTATTATTATTATTATTATTATTATTATTATTATTATTATTATTATTATTATTATTATTATTATTATTATTATTATTATTATTATTATTATTATTATTATTATTATTATTATTATTATTATTATTATTATTATTATTATTATTATTATTATTATTATTATTATTATTATTATTATTACTATTACTATTACTATTATTATTATTATTATTATTATTATTATTATTATTATTATTATTATTTGAAAATTTGAATTTAATCAATTCCAGTCACGACTCTGCGGTCTCCGACACCACACAGAGTCGAGCTGGAGAAAAACCAGTGACCACTCCCCACGCCGTGAGGTAAGTGATCACTGGGACCGAGAATCGTGTGCCCTGAGTAAACGCAATGATCCCAGGATGACGGCCTTCTGCATGGCTCCAGCTAAAACGCTTGCCTTTTGTCGGCAAGCTGGAATTTTCTGGAGTTCTGAGAGCAGCGTATGTCGTGTACCACCAAGAGAGCCTATAATCAGGATGACTAGTTCGACAGAATGGTCTGGATAAAGTCTGCGGAGTTCGTAGAGAAGATCTCTATATTTCGTCCGTTTTTCCTCCTCCTTCAAAACGATGTTCGGTTCGGCTGGTGCCGAGAATTCGATCACGAACATCGTTTTGGTTTGATGGTCGAGGAGGACTACATCAGGCTTATTAGCTTGTATCTGCCTGAGGGTGGGGAATGAGAAGTTCCAATAAATTCGGCACCTCTCATTCTCCACAACGGACTCAATATCCCCCGGAGCATAAGGCAGCACTGGAGTTTCATCAATACCGTACGTGTGTCTAAGATGGTAATAGAGCACACGTAATGCCGCATTATGTCTATGGATATAGGCCGAAACTGCATACACCGTGCATGCTGAAAGCAGGTGCATCAGCGTTTCCGGCGCCCTACGGCAGGCCCTGCATCTTACATCAGGGACCTCTATACCCATGACTCGGCTTCGGTAATGTAGGGTATTGAAAACTCCATCCTGGCATGCCATGATGAACCCCTCTGTTTCCGATTTGAGCCCGCCTGACCTTAGGAATGCGAAGGTCAGCTCTTTGGATAAACCCCTGTCTTCAATGTTGTTGAAGAAAACAGAATGTAGAGGTTTATCCATGTGAAGCTGCAGAGTTTTTTTAACTTCTGCAGCTTTGATGCGGGCTTTCCTCCGAGCATGGTCGAGCTCAGTGACTGAGTCACGGGCTTCACGCTCGGAATCGAAAATCAGAGAGAGCTCATCGGCTGCTCGATGTGCTGCCTTGAATAGGAATGCTCCTACTCCTGCATTCTCATGCTTTTGACCATTTGCAGGAGGGGGTCCGAACTCCTGATGACCTTGCAGGCATTATCCAGAACCATTCTGTTATGGAGATACTCCAAACTTAAGAGTCCACGGCCTCCCTGATCTCTTGGGAGATATAACCGTGGAACGGACGAAGTTGGATGAAGGCTCCTATTAAGGTGCATCATCTTGCGAGTACTAACGTCAAGTTGGCGCAGCTCAGCTAGTGTCCACTTGAATACTCCAAAGGAGTATAGTAGGATCGGAACAGCAAGCATGTTAGTAGCAGCGACTTTATTATTATTATTATTATTATTATTATTATTATTATTATTATTATTATTATTATTATTATTATTATTATTATTATTATTATTATTATTATTATTATTATTATTATTATTATTATTATTATTATTATTATTATTATTATTATTATTATTATTATTATTATTATTATTATTATTATTATTATTATTATTATTATTATTATTATTATTATTATTATTATTATTATTATTATTATTATTATTATTATTATTATTATTATTATTATTATTATTATTATTATTATTATTTGAAAATTTGAATTTAATCAATTCCAGTCACGACTCTGCGGTCTCCGACACCACACAGAGTCGAGCTGGAGAAAAACCAGTGACCACTCCCCACGCCGTGAGGTAAGTGATCACTGGGACCGAGAATCGTGTGCCCTGAGTAAACGCAATGATCCCAGGATGACGGCCTTCTGCATGGCTCCAGCTAAAACGCTTGCCTTTTGTCGGCAAGCTGGAATTTTCTGGAGTTCTGAGAGCAGCGTATGTCGTGTACCACCAAGAGAGCCTATAATCAGGATGACTAGTTCGACAGAATGGTCTGGATAAAGTCTGCGGAGTTCGTAGAGAAGATCTCTATATTTCGTCCGTTTTTCCTCCTCCTTCAAAACGATGTTCGGTTCGGCTGGTGCCGAGAATTCGATCACGAACATCGTTTTGGTTTGATGGTCGAGGAGGACTACATCAGGCTTATTAGCTTGTATCTGCCTGAGGGTGGGGAATGAGAAGTTCCAATAAATTCGGCACCTCTCATTCTCCACAACGGACTCAATATCCCCCGGAGCATAAGGCAGCACTGGAGTTTCATCAATACCGTACGTGTGTCTAAGATGGTAATAGAGCACACGTAATGCCGCATTATGTCTATGGATATAGGCCGAAACTGCATACACCGTGCATGCTGAAAGCAGGTGCATCAGCGTTTCCGGCGCCCTACGGCAGGCCCTGCATCTTACATCAGGGACCTCTATACCCATGACTCGGCTTCGGTAATGTAGGGTATTGAAAACTCCATCCTGGCATGCCATGATGAACCCCTCTGTTTCCGATTTGAGCCCGCCTGACCTTAGGAATGCGAAGGTCAGCTCTTTGGATAAACCCCTGTCTTCAATGTTGTTGAAGAAAACAGAATGTAGAGGTTTATCCATGTGAAGCTGCAGAGTTTTTTTAACTTCTGCAGCTTTGATGCGGGCTTTCCTCCGAGCGTGGTCGAGATCAGTGACTGAGTCACGGGCTTCACGCTCGGAATCGAAAATCAGAGAGAGCTCATCGGCTGCTCGATGTGCTGCCTTGAATAGGAATGCTCCTACTCCTGCATTCTCATGGCTTTTGACCATTTGCAGGAGGGGGTCCGAACTCCTGATGACCTTGCAGGCATTATCCAGAACCATTCTGTTATGGAGATACTCCAAACTTAAGAGTCCACGGCCTCCCTGATCTCTTGGGAGATATAACCGTGGAACGGACGAAGTTGGATGAAGGCTCCTATTAAGGTGCATCATCTTGCGAGTACTAACGTCAAGTTGGCGCAGCTCAGCTAGTGTCCACTTGAATACTCCAAAGGAGTATAGTAGTATCGGAACAGCAAGCATGTTAGTAGCAGCGACTTTATTCTTTCCAGACAGTTCTGAAGACCAGATCTGTCGAAGTCGCTGCCGATACTTGCTGCGGAGAGCGTCTTTCACCATTTGTGTTTCCTGGATGTGGCTTTCCTCCACACCCAGGTAGGTGTACGTCTCTCCGGCATCCAAGTGGTGTAGGATGCTTCCGTCCACTAGCTGCGCGTCCTTGTCGTAGTCCTCGCATCGTCCTCTCTTAAGATGAACCAGTGCACATTTGTCCATCCCGAATTCCATCCCAATAGCCTGTGTATACTCCTGTACCACCCTGAGGGATTGGTCTAAGTCCCTCTCACCGGAAGCATAGAGTTTAAGGTCATCCACATAGAATAAGTGGGTGACCTTATGCCTCCGTTGACTGGGTGGTCCGCAGTAGTAGCCCTTGGTTCTTCTGAGCTCAACGGATAACGGCAACAATGAGATGCAAAATAAGAGAGGGCTGAGGGAGTCTCCCTGGAAAACCCCTCTCTTGATGATGACCGGCTCTGTCTGAACTTTCGCATTCCCCGATGTTATGGTGAAGCGAGTCCGCCAGAGCGGCATCAGTTGTTCAATGCATCTCACTATCGGATCGGGTACCGAAAGGCACTTGAGCAAGTACACGAGTAATTCGTGCGACGTTGTATCAAATGCCTTTCGATAATCGATCCAGGCCATAGAGAGGTTTCGCTTGTACTGCACGGAGTCCTGCGTTATAGGTCTATCTATCAGCAGGTTCTCCTTGCAGCCAGCGACACCCCTCTTCGACCCTCGTTGCTCATATATCCGCTGATAAACCGGGTCTACCACTAGGAGCATACGCATGTACAAGATGCGTGTAAACAGCTTGTAGCATGCGTTTAAACAGGTTATTGGTCTGTAATTCTTCGGGTTGGACAAATCTCCTTTCTTGGGGAGAAGCACGGTTCGCCCCTCGATAAACCACTCTGGAATTTGCTGCTCTCCATTTAGCCAGAGATTGAATATTCTGGCTAAATGGTGGTGGGTTGTGGATAACTTTTTCCACCAAAAGTTATTGATCCCATCAGGACCTGGAGCAGCAAAGTTCTTAGAACCCGTTAGGGCTCTCCGAACCTCCTCGGTGGTAATCGATTGACGCAGCAATTCGGGCTCAGGCTCTCGGACCCTTTCACAAAAGGCTCCGAACTGCGTCAGGGCTGGAGTATCTCTGTTGAATGGATGCCTCACCTCATAGATACCCTTCCAGAAGGTTTCCACCTGATCAACAGTCGGCGGATTCTCAACTACACTAGGAGGCGGTTGGAATAAGCGAGAGGGCTTTTCGCGAAAAAGTTTATTTTCCGCCAACCCTCTCGCTCGCCTCTTCAGTGACTGCTTGGCAGCCACTAACATCCGTATCCTCTCCAGGCAGTGCTGTTTGATGACAGTTAGCACTGCCAGGTTTAGTGTGTGATGAGTGCGCCGTAATGTGGTGGCTATTCGTCGCACTTTTGACGTGAATGGCCTGTTGGCCTCCACATAGTCCATCACACACTGGATACGGGAAGTGTGTTGTCTCGCCGACTGGATCTTTGCTTCCATCTTTTGTACGCGTCGTTCTGCCCTCTCGTTCGGGGAGGCCGATTCTACTGGTCTCCCCGGCTGAGAGGACCGAACGGCATCGTACACGGCACAATTGATGTGCCAGATGTCAGCATTTTCTGGAAGTGTATCACGAAGTGATTCATCCATTCTAGTCAGGTCTTGTGATCGTAGGGCCTTGATGTTATTAAGGCTCCTACGATTCCTGATCTGGCTCACCTCTGGTACTTGGTCCCTTCCTTCGTTGTTCTGCAGGACGGGCGGAATCAAGTGTTCTTCCACCTCGTCGTTCTGCCGGGAAGGGACTCTGACATACTGCCTAACGCGTAGGTGGGATACATAATCTCGAAGATTTTGTGCCGAGAAGGCTGCATGCTCTGGGTGGAGTTGAAGCCACAGAGCATGCATTCGCCTCATGTATCCCCTACGCGCAGGCTCGCTGCTCTCGTGGCACTGCAGAAGGTCGTCCCTGAGATCATCGGTCCACTCAAAGCGTCCTTGTTCATTGCGGTCGTCATCAGGCTGTCCGTCCTGTTGGGCCCCACCACCTTGCCTTTGATCCCTATCCGAATGGGATCGGTTGTGGGGGCCCTGTCCTCTGCGGATAGGAACCAGAGTTTTGGGGCTCGTCAGGTGGTTAGCCTTCGGAGCCCACGGCCGACATTAGAGGGAATCGAGCGTTCCCCTCCCGGGTGCGCTTTCGCTGCCGGTCCGATTTTGCACCCTCAGCTCGGAAAGGTGGTGTCGCTACTCACCAGGGGCAAAGATGACTTCACCCTCCTGCCTATTATTATTATTATTATTATTATTATTATTATTATTATTATTATTATTATTATTATTATTATTATTATTATTATTATTATTATTATTATTATTATTATTATTATTATTATTATTATTATTATTATTATTATTATTATTATTATTATTATTATTATTATTATTATTATTATTATTATTATTATTATTATTATTATTATTATTATTATTATTATTATTATTATTATTATTATTATTATTATTATTATTATTATTATTATTATTATTATTATTATTATTATTATTATTATTATTATTATTATTATTATTATTATTATTATTATTATTATTATTATTATTATTATTATTATTATTATTATTATTATTATTATTATTATTATTATTATTATTATTATTATTATTATTATTATTATTATTATTATTATTATTATTATTATTATTATTATTATTATTATTATTATTATTATTATTATTATTATTATTATTATTATTATTATTATTATTATTATAAGATTTGAATTTAATCAATTCCAGTCACGACTCTGCGGTCTCCGACACCACGCAGAGTCGAGCTGGAGAAAAACCAGTGACCACTCCCCACGCCGTGAGGTAAGTGATCACTGGGACCGAGAATCGTGTGCCCTAAGTAAACGCAATGATCCCAGGATGACGGCCTTCTGCATGGCTCCAGCTAAAACGCTTGCCTTTTGTCGGCAAGCTGGAATTTTCTGGAGTTCTGAGAGCAGCGTATGTCGTGTACCACCAAGAGAGCCTATAATCAGGATGACTAGTTCGACAGAATGGTCTGGATAAAGTCTGCGGAGTTCGTAGAGAAGATCTCTATATTTCGTCCGTTTTTCCTCCTCCTTCAAAACGATGTTCGGTTCGGCTGGTGCCGAGAATTCGATCACGAACATCGCTTTCGTTTGATGGTCGAGGAGGACTACATCAGGCTTATTAGCTTGTATCTGCCTGAGGGTGGGGAATGAGAAGTTCCAATAAATTCGGCACCTCTCATTCTCCACAACGGACTCAATATCCCCCGGAGCATAAGGCAGCACTGGAGTTTCATCAATACCGTACGTGTGTCTAAGATGGTAATAGAGCACACGTAATGCCGCATTATGTCTATGGATATAGGCCGAAACTGCTTACACCGTGCATGCTGAAAGCAGGTGCATCAGCGTTTCCGGCGCCCTACGGCAGGCCCTGCATCTTACATCAGGGACCTCTATACCCATGACTCGGCTTCGGTAATGTAGGGTATTGAAAACTCCATCCTGGCATGCCATGATGAACCCCTCTGTTTCCGATTTAAGCCCGCCTGACCTTAAGAATGCGAAGGTCAGCTCTTTGGATAAACCCCTGTCTTCAATGTTGTTGAAGAAGACAGAATGTAGAGGTTTATCCATGTGAAGCTGCAGAGTTTTATTAACTTCTGCAGCTTTGATGCGGGCTTTCCTCCGAGCGTGGTCGAGCTCAGTGACTGAGTCACGGGCTCCACGCTCGGAATCGAAAATCAGAGAGAGCTCATCGGCTGCTCGATGTGCTGCCTTGAATAGGAATGCTCCTACTCCTGCATTCTCATGGCTTTTGACCATTTGCAGGAGGGGGTCCGAACTCCTGATGACCTTGCAGGCATTATCCAGAACCATTCTGTTATGGATATACTCCAAACTTAAGAGTCCACGGCCTCCCTGATCTCTTGGGAGATATAACCGTGGAACGGACGAAGTTGGATGAGGGCTCCTATTAAGGTGCATCATCTTGCGAGTACTAACGTCAAGTTGGCGCAGCTCGACTAGTGTCCACTTGAATACTCCAAAGGAGTATAGTAGGATCGGAACAGCAAGCATGTTAGTAGCAGCGACTTCATTCTTTCCAGACAGTTCTGAAGACCAGATCTGTCGAAGTCGCTGCCGATACTTGCTGCGGAGAGCGTCTTTCACCATTTGTGTTTCCTGGATGTGGCTTTCCTCCACACCCAGGTAGGTGTACGTCTCTCCGGCATCCAAGTGGTGTAGGATGCTTCCGTCCACTAGCTGCGCGTCCTTGTCGTAGTCCTCGCATCGTCCTCTCTTAAGATGAACCAGTGCACATTTGTCCATCCCAAATTCCATCCCAATAGCCTGTGTATACTCCTGTACCACCCTGAGGGATTGGTCTAAGTCCCTCTCACCGGAAGCATAGAGTTTAAGGTCATCCACATAGAATAAGTGGGTGACCTTATGCCTCCGTTGACTGGGTGGTCCGCAGTAGTAGCCCTTGGTTCTTCTGAGCTCAACGGATAACGGCAACAATGAGATGCAAAATAAGAGAGGGCTGAGGGAGTCTCCCTGGAAAACCCCTCTCTTGATGATGACCGGCTCTGTCTGGACTTTCGCATTCCCCGATGTTATGGTAAGCGAGTCCGCCAGAGCGGCATCAGTTGTTCAATGCATCTCACTATCGGATCGGGTACCGAAAGGCACTTGAGCAAGTACACGAGTAATTCGTGCGACGTTGTATCAAATGCCTTTCGATAATCGATCCAGGCCATAGAGAGGTTTCGCTTGTACTGCACGGAGTCCTGCGTTATAGGTCTATCTATCAGCAGGTTCTCCTTGCAGCCAGCGACACCCCTCTTCGACCCTCGTTGCTCATATATCCGCTGATAAACCGGGTCTACCACTAGGAGCATACGCATGTACAAGATGCGTGTAAACAGCTTGTAGCATGCGTTTAAACAGGTTATTGGTCTGTAATTCTTCGGGTTGGACAAATCTCCTTTCTTGGGGAGAAGCACGGTTCGCCCCTCGATAAACCACTCTGGAATTTGCTGCTCTCCATTTAGCCAGAGATTGAATATTCTGGCTAAATGGTGGTGGGTTGTGGATAACTTTTTCCACCAAAAGTTATTGATCCCATCAGGACCTGGAGCAGCAAAGTTCTTAGAACCCGTTAGGGCTCTCCGAACCTCCTCGGTGGTAATCGATTGACGCAGCAATTCGGGCTCAGGCTCTCGGACCCTTTCACAAAAGGCTCCGAACTGCGTCAGGGCTGGAGTATCTCTGTTGAATGGATGCCTCACCTCATAGATACCCTTCCAGAAGGTTTCCACCTGATCAACAGTCGGCGGATTCTCAACTACACTAGGAGGCGGTTGGAATAAGCGAGAGGGCTTTTCGCGAAAAAGTTTATTTTCCGCCAACCCTCTCGCTCGCCTCTTCAGTGACTGCTTGGCAGCCACTAACATCCGTATCCTTTCCAGGCAGTGCTGTTTGATGACAGTTAGCACTGCCAGGTTTAGTGTGTGATGAGTGCGCCGTAATGTGGTGGCTATTCGTCGCACTTTTGACGTGAATGTCCTGTTGGCCTCCACATAGTCCATCACACACTGGATACGGGAAGTGTGTTGGTTCGCCGACTGGATCTTTGCTTCCATCTTTTGTACGCGTCGTTCTGCCCTCTCGTTCGGGGTCTACTGGTCTTCCCGGCTGAGAGGACCGAACGGCATCGTACACGGCACAATTGATGTGCCAGATGTCAGCATTTTCTGGAAGTGTATCACGAAGTGATTTATCCATTCTAGTCAGGTCTTGTGATCGTAGGGCCTTGATGTTATTAAGGCTCCTACGATTCCTGATCTGGCTCACCTCTGGTACTTGGTCACTTCCTTCGTTGTTCTGCAGGACGGGCGGAATCAAGTGTTCTTCCACCTCGTCGTTCTGCCGGGAAGGGACTCTGACATACTGCCTAACGCGTAGGTGGGATACATAATCTCGAAGATTTTGTGCCGAGAAGGCTGCATGCTCTGGGTGGAGTTGAAGCCACAGAGCATGCATTCGCCTCATGTATTATTATTATTATTATTATTATTATTATTATTATTATTATTATTATTATTATTATTATTATTATTATTATTATTATTATTATTATTATTATTATTATTATTATTATTATTATTATTATTATTATTATTATTATTATTATTATTATTATTATTATTATTATTATTATTATTATTATTATTATTATTATTATTATTATTATTATTATTATTATTATTATAATTATTATTATTATTATTATTATTATTATTATTATTATTATTATTATAATTATTATTATAATTATTATTATTATTATTATTATTATTATTATTATTATTATTATTATTATTATTATTATTATTATTATTATTATTATTATTATTATTATTATTATTATTTGAATGATTAAATTCAATCTATTCCAGTCACGACTCTGCGGCCTCCGAAACCACGAAGAGTCGAGCTGGAGGAAAACCAGTGACCACTCTCCACGCCGTGGGGTAAGTGATCACTGGGACCGGATATCGTGTGCCCTTAGTAGACGCAATGATCCAAGTATGACGGCCTTCTGCATTGCCCTAGCCAAAACGTGTGCTTTCTGACGGCAAACTGGCATTTTTTGCAATTCTGAGAGCAGCGTTTTTCTCGTACCACCGAGGGAGCCTATAATCAATATGACTAGTTCGACAGAATGGTCTGGATAAAGTCTGCGGAGTTCGAAGAGAAGATCTCTATATTTTGTCCGTTTTTCCTCCTCCTTCAAAACGATGTTCGGTTCGGCTGGTGCCGAGAATTCGATCACGAACATCGCTTTGGTTTGATGGTCGAGGAGGACTACATCAGGCTTATTGGCTTGTATCTGCCTGACGGTGGGAAATGAGAAGTTCCAATAAATTCGACACCTCTCATTCTCCACAACGGACTCAATATCCCCCGGAGCATAAGGCAGCACTGGAGCTTCATCAATACCGTACGAGTGCCTCAGATGGTGATAGAGCACTCGTAATGCCGCATTATGTCTATGGATATAGGCCGAAACTGCATACACCGTGCATGCTGAAAGCAGGTGCATCAGCGTTTCCGGCGCCCTACGGCAGGCCCTGCATCTTACATCAGGGACCTCTATACCCATGACTCGGCTTCGGTAATGTAAGGTATTGAAAACTCCATCCTGGCATGCCATGATGAACCCTTCTGTTTCCGATTTAAGCCCGCCTGACCTTAGGAATGCAAAGGTCAGCTCTTTGGATAAACCCCTGTCTTCAATGTTGTTGAAGAAGACAGAATGTAGAGGTTTATCCATGTGAAGTTGCAGAGTTTTGTCAACTTCTGCAGCTTTTATGCGGGCTTTTCTCCGAGCGTGGTCGAGCTCAGTCACTGAGTCGCGGGATCCACGCTCGGACTCGAAAATCAGAGAGAGTTCATCGGCTGCTCGATGTGCTGCCTTGAAGAGGAATGCTCCTACTCCTGCATTCTCATGGCTCTTGACCATCTGCAGGAGGGGATCCGAACTCCTGATGACTTTGCAGGCGTTATCCAGAACCATTCTGTTATGGAGATACTCCAAACTTAAGAGTCCACGGCCTCCCTGATCTCTTGGGAGATATAGCCGTGGAACGGACGAAGTTGGATGAAGGCTCCTATTAAGGTGCATCATCTTGCGAGTACTTACGTCAAGTTGGCGCAGCTCAGCTAGTGTCCACTTAAATACTCCAAAGGAGTATAGTAGGATCGGAACAGCAAGCATGTTAGTAGCAGCGACTTTATTCTTTATTATTATTATTATTATTATTATTATTATTATTATTATTATTATTATTATTATTATTATTATTATTATTATTATTATTATTATTATTATTATTATTATTATTATTATTATTATTATTATTATTATTATTATTATTATTATTATTATTATTATTATTATTATTATTATTATTATTATTATTATTATTATTATTATTATTATTATTATTATTATTATTATTATTATTATTATTATTATTATTATTATTATTATTATTATTATTATTATTATTATTATTATTTGAAAATTTGAATTTAATCAATTCCAGTCACGACTCTGCGGTCTCCGACACCACGCAGAGTCGAGCTGGAGAAAAACCAGTGACCACTCCCCACGCCGTGAGGTAAGTGATCACTGGGACCGAGAATCGTGTGCCCTGAGTAAACGCAATGATCCCAGGATGACGTCGGCAAGCTGGAATTTTCTGGAGTTCTGAGAGCAGCGTATGTCGTGTACCACCAAGAGAGCCTATAATCAGGATGACAAGTTCGACAGAATGATCTGGATAAAGTCTGCGGAGTTCGTAGAGAAGATCTCTATATTTCGTCCGTTTTTCCTCCTCCTTCAAAACGATGTTCGGTTCGGCTGGTGCCGAGAATTCGATCACGAACATCGCTTTCGTTTGATGGTCGAGGAGGACTACATCAGGCTTATTAGCTTGTATCTGCCTGAGGGTGGGGAATGAAAAGTTCCAATAAATTCGGCACCTCTCATTCTCCACAACGGACTCAATATCCCCCGGAGCATAAGGCAGCACTGGAGTTTCATCAATACCGTACGTGTGTCTAAGATGGTAATAGAGCACACGTAATGCCGCATTATGTCTATAGATATAGGCCGAAACTGCATACACCGTGCATGCTGAAAGCAGGTGCATCATTATTATTATTATTATTATTATTATTATTATTATTATTATTATTATTATTATTATTATTATTATTATTATTATTATTATTATTATTATTATTATTATTATTATTATTATTATTATTATTATTATTATTATTATTATTATTATTATTATTATTATTATTATTATTATTATTATTATTATTATTATTATTATTATTATTATTATTATTATTATTATTATTATTATTATTATTATTATTATTATTATTATTATTATTATTATTATTATTATTATTATTATTATTATTATTATTATTATTATTATTATTATTATTATTATTATTATTATTATTATTATTATTATTATTACTATTACTATTACTATTACTATTATTATTATTATTATTATTATTACTATTACTATTACTTTTATTATTATTATTATTATTATTATTATTATTATTATTATTATTATTATTATTATTATTATTATTATTATTTGAAAATTTGAATTTAATCAATTCCAGTCACGACTCTGCGGTCTCCGACACCACACAGAGTCGAGCTGGAGAAAAACCAGTGACCACTCCCCACGCCGTGAGGTAAGTGATCACTGGGACCGAGAATCGTGTGCCCTGAGTAAACGCAATGATCCCAGGATGACGGCCTTCTGCATGGCTCCAGCTAAAACGCTTGCCTTTTGTCGGCAAGCTGGAATTTTCTGGAGTTCTGAGAGCAGCGTATGTCGTGTACCACCAAGAGAGCCTATAATCAGGATGACTAGTTCGACAGAATGGTCTGGATAAAGTCTGCGGAGTTCGTAGAGAAGATCTCTATATTTCGTCCGTTTTTCCTCCTCCTTCTAAACGATGTTCGGTTCGGCTGGTGCCGAGAATTCGATCACGAACATCGTTTTGGTTTGATGGTCGAGGAGGACTACATCAGGCTTATTAGCTTGTATCTGCCTGAGGGTGGGGAATGAGAAGTTCCAATAAATTCGGCACCTCTCATTCTCCACAACGGACTCAATATCCCCCGGAGCATAAGGCAGCACTGGAGTTTCATCAATACCGTACGTGTGTCTAAGATGGTAATAGAGCACACGTAATGCCGCATTATGTCTATGGATATAGGCCGAAACTGCATACACCGTGCATGCTGAAAGCAGGTGCATCAGCGTTTCCGGCGCCCTACGGCAGGCCCTGCATCTTACATCAGGGACCTCTATACCCATGACTCGGCTTCGGTAATGTAGGGTATTGAAAACTCCATCCTGGCATGCCATGATGAACCCCTCTGTTTCCGATTTGAGCCCGCCTGACCTTAGGAATGCGAAGGTCAGCTCTTTGGATGAACCCCTGTCTTCAATGTTGTTGAAGAAAACAGAATGTAGAGGTTTATCCATGTGAAGCTGCAGAGTTTTTTTAACTTCTGCAGCTTTGATGCGGGCTTTCCTCCGAGCGTGGTCGAGCTCAGTGACTGAGTCACGGGCTTCACGCTCGGAATCGAAAATCAGAGAGAGCTCATCGGCTGCTCGATGTGCTGCCTTGAATAGGAGTGCTCCTACTCCTGCATTCTCATGGCTTTTGACCATTTGCAGGAGGGGGTCCGAACTCCTGATGACCTTGCAGGCATTATCCAGAACCATTCTGTTATGGAGATACTCCAAACTTAAGAGTCCACGGCCTCCCTGATCTCTTGGGAGATATAACCGTGGAACGGACGAAGTTGGATGAAGGCTCCTATTAAGGTGCATCATCTTGCGAGTACTAACGTCAAGTTGGCGCAGCTCAGCTAGTGTCCACTTGAATACTCCAAAGGAGTATAGTAGGATCGGAACAGCAAGCATGTTAGTAGCAGCGACTTTATTCTTTCCAGACAGTTCTGAAGACCAGATCTGTCGAAGTCGCTGCCGATACTTGCTGCGGAGAGCGTCTTTCACCATTTGTGTTTCCTGGATGTGGCTTTCCTCCACACCCAGGTAGGTGTACGTCTCTCCGGCATCCAAGTGGTGTAGGATGCTTCCGTCCACTAGCTGCGCGTCCTTGTCGTAGTCCTCGCATCGTCCTCTCTTAAGATGAACCAGTGCACATTTGTCCATCCCGAATTCCATCCCAATAGCCTGTGTATACTCCTGTACCACCCTGAGGGATTGGTCTAAGTCCCTCTCACCGGAAGCATAGAGTTTAAGGTCATCCACATAGAATAAGTGGGTGACCTTATGCCTCCGTTGACTGGGTGGTCCGCAGTAGTAGCCCTTGGTTCTTCTGAGCTCAACGGATAACGGCAACAATGAGATGCAAAATAAGAGAGGGCTGAGGGAGTCTCCCTGGAAAACCCCTCTCTTGATGATGACCGGCTCTGTCTGGACTTTCGCATTCCCCGATGTTATGGTGAAGCGAGTCCGCCAGAGCGGCATCAGTTGTTCAATGCATCTCACTATCGGATCGGGTACCGAAAGGCACTTGAGCAAGTACACGAGTAATTCGTGCGACGTTGTATCAAATGCCTTTCGATAATCGATCCAGGCCATAGAGAGGTTTCGCTTGTACTGCACGGAGTCCTGCGTTATAGATCTATCTATCAGCAGGTTCTCCTTGCAGCCAGCGACACCCCTCTTCGACCCTCGTTGCTCATATATCCGCTGATAAACCGGGTCTACCACTAGGAGCATACGCATGTACAAGATGCGTGTAAACAGCTTGTAGCATGCGTTTAAACAGGTTATTGGTCTGTAATTCTTCGGGTTGGACAAATCTCCTTTCTTGGGGAGAAGCACGGTTCGCCCCTCGATAAACCACTCCGGAATTTGCTGCTCTCCATTTAGCCAGAGATTGAATATTCTGGCTAAATGGTGGTGGGTAGTGGATAACTTTTTCCACCAAAAGTTATTGATCCCATCAGGACCTGGAGCAGCAAAATTCTTAGAACCCGTTAGGGCTCTCCGAACCTCCTCGGTGGTAATCGATTGACGCAGCAATTCGGGCTCAGGCTCTCGGAACCTTTCACAAAAGGCTCCGAACTGCGTCAGGGCTGGAGTATCTCTGTTGAATGGATGCCTCACCTCATAGATACCCTTCCAGAAGGTTTCCACCTGATCAACAGTCGGCGGATTCTCAACTACACTAGGAGGCGGTTGGAATAAGCGAGAGGGCTTTTCGCGAAAAAGTTTATTTTCCGCCAACCCTCTCGCTCGCCTCTTCAGTGACTGCTTGGCAGCCACTAACATCCGTATCCTCTCCAGGCAGTGCTGTTTGATGACAGTTAGCACTGCCAGGTTTAGTGTGTGATGAGTGCGCCGTAATGTGGTGGCTATTCGTCGCACTTTTGACGTGAATGGCCTGTTGGCCTCCACATAGTCCATCACACACTGGATACAAGAAGTGTGTTGTCTCGCCGACTGGATCTTTGCTTCCATCTTCTGTACGCTTCGTTCTGCCCTCTCGTTCGGGGAGGCCGATTCTACTGGTCTCCCCGGCTGAGAGGACCGAACGGCATCGTACACGGCACAATTGATGTGCCAGATGTCAGCATTTTCTGGAAGTGTATCACGAAGTGATTCATCCATTCTAGTCAGGTCTTGTGATCGTAGGGCCTTGATGTTATTAAGGCTCCTACGATTCCTGATCTGGCTCACCTCTGGTACTTGGTCCCTTCCTTCGTTGTTCTGCAGGACGGGCGGAATCAAGTGTTCTTCCACCTCGTCGTTCTGCCGGGAAGGGACTCTGACATACTGCCTAACGCGTAGGTGGGATACATAATCTCGAAGATTTTGTGCCGAGAAGGCTGCATGCTCTGGGTGGAGTTGAAGCCACAGAGCATGCATTCGCCTCATGTATCCCCTACGCGCAAGCTCGCTGCTCTCGTGGCACTGCAGAAGGTCGTCCCTGAGATCATCGGTCCACTCAAAGCGTCCTTGTTCATTGCGGTCGTCATCAGGCTGTCCGTCCTGTTGGGCCCCACCACCTTGCCTTTGATCCCTATCCGAATGGGATCGGTTGTGGGGGCCCTGTCCTCTGCGGATAGGATTATTATTATTATTATTATTATTATTATTATTATTATTATTATTATTATTATTATTATTATTATTATTATTATTATTATTATTATTATTATTATTATTATTATTATTATTATTATTATTATTATTATTATTATTATTATTATTATTATTATTATTATTATTATTATTATTATTATTATTATTATTATTATTATTATTATTATTATTATTATTATTATTATTATTATTATTATTATTATTATTATTATTATTATTATTATTATTATTATTATTATTATTATTATTATTATTATTATTATTATTATTTGAAAATTTGAATTTAATCAATTCCAGTCACGACTCTGCGGTCTCCGACACCACACAGAGTCGAGCTGGAGAAAAACCAGTGACCACTCCCCAAGCCGTGAGGTAAGTGATCACTGGGACCGAGAATCGTGTGCCCTGAGTAAACGCAATGATCCCAGGATGACGGCCTTCTGCATGGCTCCAGCTAAAACGCTTGCCTTTTGTCGGCAAGCTGGAATTTTCTGGAGTTCTGAGAGCAGCGTATGTCGTGTACCACCAAGAGAGCCTATAATCAGGATGACTAGTTCGACAGAATGGTCTGGATAAAGTCTGCGGAGTTCGTAGAGAAGATCTCTATATTTCGTCCGTTTTTCCTCCTCCTTCAAAACGATGTTCGGTTCGGCTGGTGCCGAGAATTCGATCACGAACATCGTTTTGGTTTGATGGTCGAGGAGGACTACATCAGGCTTATTAGCTTGTATCTGCCTGAGGGTGGGGAATGAGAAGTTCCAATAAATTCGGCACCTCTCATTCTCCACAACGGACTCAATATCCCCCGGAGCATAAGGCAGCACTGGAGTTTCATCAATACCGTACGTGTGTCTAAGATGGTAATAGAGCACACGTAATGCCGCATTATGTCTATGGATATAGGCCGAAACTGCATACACCGTGCATGCTGAAAGCAGGTGCATCAGCGTTTCCGGCGCCCTACGGCAGGCCCTGCATCTTACATCAGGGACCTCTATACCCATGACTCGGCTTCGGTAATGTAGGGTATTGAAAACTCCATCCTGGCATGCCATGATGAACCCCTCTGTTTCCGATTTAAGCCCGCCTGACCTTAGGAATGCGAAGGTCAGCTCTTTGGATGAACCCCTGTCTTCAATGTTGTTGAAGAAGACAGAATGTAGAGGTTTATCCATGTGAAGCTGCAGAGTTTTTTTTACTTCTGCAGCTTTGATGCGGGCTTTCCTCCGAGCATGGTCGAGCTCAGTGACTGAGTCACGGGCTCCACGCTCGGAATCGAAAATCAGAGAGAGCTCATCGGCTGCTCGATGTGCTGCCTTGAATAGGAATGCTCCTACTCCTGCATTCTCATGGCTTTTGACCATTTGCAGGAGGGGGTCCGAACTCCTGATGACCTTGCAGGCATTATCCAGAACCATTCTGTTATGGAGATACTCCAAACTTAAGAGTCCACGGCCTCCCTGATCTCTTGGGGGAACGGACGAAGTTGGATGAAGGCTCCTATTAAGGTGCATCATCTTGCGAGTACTAATGTCAAGTTGGCGCAGCTCAGCTAGTGTCCACTTGAATACTCCAAAGGAGTATAGTATGATCGGAACAGCAAGCATGTTAGTAGCAGCGACTTTATTCTTTCCAGACAGTTCTGAAGACCAGATCTGTCGAAGTCGCTGCCGATACTTGCTGCGGAGAGCGTCTTTCACCATTTGTGTTTCCTGGATGTGGCTTTTCTCCACACCCAGGTAGGTGTACGTCTCTCCGGCATCCAAGTGGTGTAGGATGCTTCCGTCCACTAGCTGCGCGTCCTTGTCGTAGTCCTCGCATCGTCCTCTCTTAAGATGAACCAGTGCACATTTGTCCATCCCGAATTCCATCCCAATAGCCCGTGTATACTCCTGTACCACCCTGAGGGATTGGTCTAAGTCCCTCTCACCGGAAGCATAGAGTTTAAGGTCATCCACATAGAATAAGTGGGTGACCTTATGCCTCCGTTGACTGGGTGGTCCGCAGTAGTAGCCCTTGGTTCTTCTGAGCTCAACGGATAACGGCAACAATGAGATGCAAAATAAGAGAGGGCTGAGGGAGTCTTCCTGGAAAACCCCTCTCTTGATGATGACCGGCTCTGTCTGGACTTTTGCATTCCCCGATGTTATGGTGAAGCGAGTCCGCCAGAGCGGCATCAGTTGTTCAATGCATCTCACTATCGGATCGGGTACCGAAAGGCACTTAAGCAAGTACACGAGTAATTCGTGCGACGTTGTATCAAATGCCTTTCGATAATCGATCCAGGCCATAGAGAGGTTTCGCTTGTACTGCACGGAGTCCTGCGTTATAGATCTATCTATCAGCAGGTTCTCTTTGCAGCCAGCGACACCCCTTTTCGACCCTCGTTGCTCATATATCCGTTGATAAACCGGGTCTACCACTAGGAGCATACGCATGTACAAGATGCGTGTAAACAGCTTGTAGCATGCGTTTAAACAGGTTATTGGTCTGTAATTCTTCGGGCTGGACAAATCTCCTTTCTTGGGGAGAAGCACGGTTCGCCCTTCGATGAACCACTCCGGAATTTGCTGCTCTCCATTTAGCCAGAGATTGAATATTCTGGCTAAATGGTGGTGGGTAGTGGATAACTTTTTCCACCAAAAGTTATTGATCCCATCAGGACCTGGAGCAGCAAAGTTCTTAGAACCCGTTAGGGCTCTCCGAACCTCCTCGGTGGTAATCGATTGACGCAGCAATTCGGGCTCAGGCTCTCGGACCCTTTCACAAAAGGCTCCGAACTGCGTCAGGGCTGGAGTATCTCTATTATTATTATTATTATTATTATTATTATTATAATTATTATTATTATTATTATTATTATTATTATTATTATTATTATTATAATTATTATTATAATTATTATTATTATTATTATTATTATTATTATTATTATTATTATTATTATTATTATTATTATTATTATTATTATTATTATTATTATTATTATTATTATTATTATTATTATTATTATTATTATTATTATTATTATTATTATTATTATTTGAATGATTAAATTCAATCTATTCCAGTCACGACTCTGCGGCCTCCGAAACCACGCAGAGTCGAGCTGGAGGAAAACCAGTGACCACTCTCCACGCCGTGGGGTAAGTGATCACTGGGACCGGATATCGTGTGCCCTTAGTAGACGCAATGATCCAAGTATGACGGCCTTCTGCATTGCCCTAGCCAAAACGTGTGCTTTCTGACGGCAAACTGGCATTTTTTGCAATTCTGAGAGCAGCGTTTTTCTCGTACCACCGAGGGAGCCTATAATCAATATGACTAGTTCGACAGAATGGTCTGGATAAAGTCTGCGGAGTTCGAAGAGAAGATCTCTATATTTTGTCCGTTTTTCCTCCTCCTTCAAAACGATGTTCGGTTCGGCTGGTGCCGAGAATTCGATCACGAACATCGCTTTGGTTTGATGGTCGAGGAGGACTACATCAGGCTTATTGGCTTGTATCTGCCTGACGGTGGGAAATGAGAAGTTCCAATAAATTCGACACCTCTCATTCTCCACAACGGACTCAATATCCCCCGGAGCATAAGGCAGCACTGGAGCTTCATCAATACCGTACGAGTGCCTCAGATGGTAATAGAGCACTCGTAATGCCGCATTATGTCTATGGATATAGGCCGAAACTGCATACACCGTGCATGCTGAAAGCAGGTGCATCAGCGTTTCCGGCGCCCTACGGCAGGCCCTGCATCTTACATCAGGGACCTCTATACCCATGACTCGGCTTCGGTAATGTAAGGTATTGAAAACTCCATCCTGGCATGCCATGATGAACCCTTCTGTTTCCGATTTAAGCCCGCCTGACCTTAGGAATGCAAAGGTCAGCTCTTTGGATAAACCCCTGTCTTCAATGTTGTTGAAGAAGACAGAATGTAGAGGTTTATCCATGTGAAGTTGCAGAGTTTTGTCAACTTCTGCAGCTTTTATGCGGGCTTTTCTCCGAGCGTGGTCGAGCTCAGTCACTGAGTCGCGGGATCCACGCTCGGACTCGAAAATCAGAGAGAGTTCATCGGCTGCTCGATGTGCTGCCTTGAAGAGGAATGCTCCTACTCCTGCATTCTCATGGCTCTTGACCATCTGCAGGAGGGGATCCGAACTCCTGATGACTTTGCAGGCGTTATCCAGAACCATTCTGTTATGGAGATACTCCAAACTTAAGAGTCCACGGCCTCCCTGATCTCTTGGGAGATATAGCCGTGGAACGGACGAAGTTGGATGAAGGCTCCTAATTATTATTATTATTATTATTATTATTATTATTATTATTATTATTATTATTATTATTATTATTATTATTATTAGTATTATTATTATTATTATTATTATTATTATTATTATTATTATTATTATTATTATTATTATTATCATTATCATTATTATTATTATTATTATTATTATTATTATTATTATTATTATTATTATTATTATTATTATTATTATTATTATTATTATTATTATTATTATTATTATTATTATTATTATTATTATTATTATTATTATTATTATTATTATTATTATTATTATTATTATTATTATTATTATTATTATTATTATTATTATTATTATTATTATTATTATTATTATTATTATTATTATTATTATTATTATTATTATTATTATTATTATTATTATTATTATTATTATTATTATTATTATTATTATTATTATTATTATTATTATTATTATTATTATTATTATTATTATTATTGTTATTGCGTGTGCGACTGTGATTCACATAAATATGAGAAGTTCACTTCTTTTGTGAGAACAGTCAGGCATCTACGAGAGAAATTGAAACTGTGGACACTCGAGGACCACTTCCTACTTATCAATGATGTATTCAAATTATGACAAACAATTTGTATTACGGAAAGCATTTATTGGAATATATAATATAAAAATGATACATGTTTATTCATTTCACTTTCAGCTTCAACCTTTTACCCGTATAAGGTGGAAATCTTTACTCTACTTACAATGTTACAGGAGTAGTACCTACTCACAATGTTACAGGAGAAACTGACATTGATAACTTTCCTCCACTTGTCAAATACACATCTTCACCATATTTTAAAGATATCACACCTAAACTTTCTGCTCTTTTCCATGATTTACCGAATTTAAAAATAGCTAATAAAACAATACTCACCATAAAAAACATCCATAGTAAGTTGAAAGACAAAACACCACTAACGTCACAAACGAATCTTATTTATAGTTTTCCTTGCCAGGATTGTGGTATGAGATATATTGGTCAAACTTCACGCTCTTTAGCTTCAAGAATTATCTCACATAAAAGTGATGCTGGATTACGACCTGACAGATGTGCCCTAGCTGAACACGTCAACAATATGGATCATCGTATGAATTATGGTGGTGTGAGCATTCTTATGACTGAATCTTTGCTTAGCAAAAGAGTTTTCTTAGAAATGGTTTTTATCTATCAACAAGACAAATGTATTAATAAAAGAACTGACATTAATCACCTGAGTGGAATATATTCTTATTTATTAACTTTGGATAATTCAAATTTTCCCTCCAATATCCAAAATATACCTGAAATTTCCAATCATTAACTATTGGTACTACTGTAATGCTTGTGTTCCAATGGGCATCTGTTCCAATCCATTTTGACCTTGATCAGGTGTGCCAACTTTAAATTGTTACAAGTCTACCACAACATTTTCATTTTCTAACCTCCAGGGCAAATTGGTTTGCGCGTGGTGCGCGTTGGATCCACAAGTAGTTGTGTAAAATTTTCAATTATTATGTGACCTCTAAATAATTCAAATTTATCACTTTTACCATGTCCGATTTTACAATTTTTAACTCCATTTATGTAAACAATCTCACTGATGATGTAAGTGTGTATTTGTGGTTTTATCTATACAATGTTAACATGTCACAATATTCTAGTTCCCTGATGATGGAATGAATAGATTCCGAAAGCTTGGATAAATATCAAAGAGTACACTTTTTACTTGCTGCAATTCCCCACTTTATTTTGAGTATTGATTCCTAACAAGCCAGCAACGACTTGAATAGATATATAAATAATCAAATATATACACTAATTTAATAGTCTCCTTCAATATCACCCCTATAATACCTAAATGAGCCGGCACCTCCAAATCCCTAGCCCTTCTTCGAAGTCTCTCCTCGAGGGGTAGACACCAACACTTGTCCAAATGTTTGGAGGGCCTCCTATAAAAGTGGCCCACCACCTCACAAAAGAACTTCTGAAATTGCAGCCTCTGCAAATCCATTGCCAGCTATCATTCCGATATTGCCGGCAGCTTCTACACCTATGGAAGTGCAGCCTTCTACCCATGCTGCATTCTCGACACGTTGGGCGGCAGATTCCAAAGTTGGAATTCCTCAGCTTTTTACAACACCTATTGCATCGGGCTCCGGAACTTGGTGACTGCGCTGGTACAGGAGATGGGGGCCCCGTTCTTGTCGTATTCGCCGACGAGCAACGCAGGCACATTCCCGTGCTGGGATTAAGGTCTCCCGGCACGAAGGCGTCTCCGCAATTGTGGCAGCATATCGCCCCATTCGCCATAAGCGGCCTCACTGCAATGATTGGCTTGTTATTCTAGGCACTCGGATACATATTGGCTGGAGAATAATCGAGGAGTTCTTTTCAAACTAGTGGTCGACTCGGGAGTTGAAACCGCTATGATTGAAATTGCTACCTCCTCCGCTTTTCAATACTCTTTCCGCCTAAGATAGCCGCCGTGACAGTCGCCCTGTCAACTGTCATCTGCCATATCAGCTATCGCCCGCCATCAGTAGCGTCACCTGCCATTAAGGCTAATAGCCTTGAAACAGGAGCGCCATCTATCACAATCACTATTATTTGCCATACCAAACTATCGCGAAGTGTTCCGTGCCCTTATTTGATCGTTGGGGTGTTCCATGTCATCCGCCATCAGTAGCGCCACCTATCATCTGTCACCGTCATCAGTCACTCCCACTCTCAGCTAGGAGGGGGGAAAGAGTACAGAAGCGAAGCGTGCACTCGAAATTATCATTCTGCTGCTTGCCTTCCTCTTCGACTAGACCTTCCTACTAGACGCCGCTAGATCAATTGTGAGTATTACCTTTTGAGTGTGTATAGTGAATTTGTATATATCTTTATATTTTTGTACTTGTGATTTTGTATTATATTCTAAGTGGTGAATCTGGGACTTGTAGATTTTTCTCGTTGTGATAACATCAGATTATTTATATTTCTTTGACTCTGAATGTTTTCTCATTGCATTAATATCGAATCATTTTCGAAGTGGTAGAAGCTGGGACTTTAACATTTTTTCTCGTTGTGATGATATTAGATTATTTCTATTTCTCCGACTCTGAATGTTTGTTCCTCATTGCTTCAATTTCGAATTATTTTTCAAAGTGGAACAGTCTTACTTTTGTAATTTTTCTCATTATACTTATATTGAATCTCTTTCCAAGTGATAGAATCTGCAAACCGTTCCCATCTTCATCTCATTCTGTTGGCTGTCTTACTGTGGGACTACTCAGACTAGGCGCTCCTAGACCAACTGTAAGTATTACCTTTGTGAATTTGTATACATCTTGATATTTTTGAACTTGTGATATCGTATTATATTCTAATTGGTGAATGTGGGACTTCAGATTATTTCTATTTCTTTGACTCTGAATGTTTTCTCATTGCATTAATATCGAACCATTTTCAAAGTGATAGAGCTGGGACTTGAGAATTTTTCTCTTTGTTATAATATCAGATTATTTCTATTTCTCCAACTCTGAATGTTTATCCTCATTGCTTCAATGTCGAATAATTTTCCGAAGTGGAAAACTCTCACTCTTGTTATTTTTCTCATTATACTAATATTGAATCTTTTTCCAAGTGATAGAATCTTCAAAGGGTTTTTTGGACCTGGTCTAGAAGACACCGTTGCCTGCCCTCCTCTCGAGCTACCAGACCACCAGCTAATTTTTTTGGAGTATACCTTCTGAACCAATTGTATAAGTATTACCTTGTGAGTGCATATAGTGAAATATAAATTTTCGAGTTCTATAACATACTTCGTTCTCATTGTGATAAGGTCGAGTTCTGCTAAGTGCTATAATAACCTATATCTTATAATATTCTTTCTTTTTGATAATATCATAATTTCTCTATACTATGCAATAGACGACTTAACATGTTTTCATTGTTATAGAAATACAAAATGGCCTTCAACAAGTTCGCCGCCGCTGAATCCTCTGCCGCTCCCGCCAATTATGAGGAGCTCCAGCAGTATGTTAATTTCAACTCTTTTTTTTGTAACACCATCCTAATATTTTTCTCGAAATTTTTTCAGGTCTCGATTCGTCATTTTTCGAGAACATCACCATGGACGCATTTGATGTTCCCGAAGATGATGAGATTGATTTTGAAGCCCTTCTTACTACCACGTGGGAGAGCATATGCGGCGATGATACCACGGGTATGGCTGGCACCCGGGGTAAAAAGAAGCCGGCGATGTCCAGAGGGTCATCTTCCAAGAGGGCTAAGATGAGCTGTCGCAGGGTGAGCGAATCATCTTCATCGTCGGAGAATGAGGAGGATATGGCACTTTCGGACATAGCGTCAATATTGGTTGAAAGCCTGCCCGAAGATGACAATGCTGATGATTTCGCGCCACAAACCAAGAAAATGAAGGTTTGTGGCGCGAAATCGTCGGGGTCTGTTGGGGGAAAAAGCATGTCCTCGTCAAAGGAAGGTTGCTAACCCCCTTCAGCATATCTTTCTCGACGATAGCGAGGATGACTTTGCACCACCACCGCAACCAAAGAAAAAGATCTCTGGTAGCCGTGTTGGTGGATAGAGGGCGTTATCGTCGAGAGCATCGACGTCTTCGAAAGCTTCGCCCAAGGCGCCTTCGTAGAAGAGGAAGGTTAGCCCGAAGGCGGTTGCGGGACCATCTAAGGCCAGTCCTAGCAAGAAGGGCAAATCTTCCTCTTCTTCAATGATACTCCAGAAGTTCCTCAACAATAGCGGCAAGGTAAACCCCTACCGCGGAGGTGATAGCTCAGGACGTCATCAAGCCGGCTAGTGCCCGCACTAATGTGGACGGGGGTGCAATCGCCGCCATTGATGAGAGAACCAGTGGAGTAGGCGTCGTGGGTGATGCACCGAAAGTGGCTGCTGCCAATCATATTGAACAGTCTGGAAGCATCAGCATCGTCACCATCTCCGACGATGAAGGTAATGCTGCTGCTGCTGAAGGTGCGGCTGTTGGCGGGAACAATGGTGGTGATGCCAGCGTTCAAGAGGCTGCAGTGTCCGCCACTTCGCCGCCTGATGACGAAGTCATCACCATCGTTGTTTTCGCCGACGCCAGCTCATGAAGATGCCACCCCACGACCTCCCCAACAACCATCGTTGGAGGTTGCGGAGGTTGGAGGTTGCGGCACCATCCCCGGCGGGTATTGCGTCACCCTCGCCGCTAGCGGAGGATGTGCCGCCGTCGCCGCCATCATCATCGGCAGTGGGGGGTGCGGCTTCGCCTCCACAGGCGGAGAGTGAGGATGCCACACCGCCGACGCCTTCCCCGTCAAACAGCATTCCTCCGGGACCATTACTGCTTGCTACCCAACTTCGAAAATATGACGCCGAGTTGAGGCAGTGGTTGGCAGTGATGAGAGACCGCAAAACGAGAGAACCCAACGAGCACGCAAAGGTTGAAGCTCAGATTGCTGTACTTCAACGAATTTCGGCTATGCGGAAAGAGCGCATAGCCAAAATTGATGCGGAGGTTTTTCGTTATGGGGGACATGCCGACGCGAGTGCTGTTTTACTGGGGAAGGAAACCTAGTTGTATATTTTTTGTGCATTTTAGTTAAGGCCCTAGTTGTAAATAGTTTTCGTAAATATAAATTGAGATGTATATACAGTGCACGGCTAAATTATGGAACAAATTCGATATTTCTCAAGCATTGTACTTTTGACAAAAATCCGATATAAAGTTATTCTCTTACTGAAATGAAATATTAATTTTTGTTCACCCTGTACAAACAAATTAAATTATTTATTATCATTGTATGCAGTATTGAAAGACCTTTCAGATGAAGTATCACAACACATATATTATTATTTAGAAAACAAAACCGATTACGTCACCACGTCAAAACCAGTGACATAACCTCTTTGAAAAACACATACAGAAATCGGAATTCAAAAACAAAAATCGACCTCTTTCAGGATTTTTGTCAAAAGTACAATGCTTGAGAAATATCGAATTTGTTCCATAATTTAGCCGTGCACTGTATAGTTGTGAGTATGTAAATAAATTATTGTGAATTATTGTAAATATGAGTGAAGATGTGTTTATAGATGTGAATGTGTGTATATAAATATGAATGAAGATGATTTTGTATATAGTTGAAAATAAAGTTTTTGTAAATATAAATAAAGGTGTATATAGTTGTGAATATATATCTATGTTTGTGTTTATCATATTATTCGCAAATTTCATAATAAATATATAAATTTCTGATGCGACTATTTCTTATTGGGTGAAAATTGGGTAGGAAAGAAATAGACGAAAGGAAATGTCAATAGACTCATTTATTGAAAAAAATTGTAATACTTTAAACAATTGCAGATTTATCGAACTGAGAATTGTGCTCTTAAGAAAACCCTAACCACTTGACAAATATCTTATTCCCCTTCGTCTTCAACACTTTTTCAACTAGATATGCATTTGGCTCAGCTGTTCTCAACAATTCCAATTCTTAAAAGCATCCCTTGATAGGGCAACCTTTGACATCTTTGATGTTGTATGTAGTCGGATTGGTAATATTCACTTCAGCTATGGTGAATAATTCTGTGGAGAAATTGGCTGAGTATCCTTTCTCGAAAACTCCTTTGAATTTTCTTATTCTGACAACATCTCCAACATTATATTTATATTTGTTACGTCAGCAGGTTTCATACCAATTGTTCTATGTTTTTTATTAATATACTCGTCAGCGAAATTTGCGAGAATGTCGAGCCATTTATAGTCACCTCTGACGGAGAATTCTTTATAGATCCAAGTCTTCAATGTTCTAATTACTCGCTCCACAATAGCTGCTTTCATTATACTATAAGTTGAATAGTGATTTATCTTATATCTCTGCATCAAATTTTTGAAGCGTGAATTGTAGAACTCTTTTTCTAAATCACTTTGAATACTTTTTGGAGAATATTCAACTCGCTTCAGCACTTTTTCCATAGATTTCGTCACTTCCACACCAGTTTCATTTTTTATCGGTTCAACTCATAAATATTTTGAATAGCAATCGATAACGAATAGTATATATCGATAGCCCATATTCTCATCTACATATATTTGCATTTCAGCCTAATCAATTTGCCACAGGTCATCAAATCCTTTGATTATCGTTCTCCTCCTTTTGAAGTTACGCCTCGCGGGTTTGTGTAATTCATTAGCAATCGCCCTTTTGGTTGGACTTATTTTCATCTATCACTCCGTAGATTTCCCGCTGCGATTACTTCGGCTTTCATTCATATACTAATAACCAATCATCCAAACTCGCATATACAGATGGTGCTCACACTTTTAAAAATCAACGTATGATACCTTCTTCACGCAATTCCTCTATTATCGACATTATTTCATTATCATGCCTTGTATGGCCAACCATTTTAGAACTCCACAATAATCGAAGACGTTTCACCAATTCTTCAGCATCATTCCAATAAACGAATTCTTTCCGTTTTCTATTCAGGACTTTTTTGCGCGGTATTGTCCCCATCACTCCTTTACCGCCTTTGATTTCAAATCGTTGAGGATGACTCCTCATATAATATGGACTATCTATGAGAAGTTTGATGATTTGTCGATATTTCTTTTTCGAGTTAGAGGATTCAGCATTCAAACCTCCTCTAATATCATAATTTTTATATGTGGACCCTGTAGTCTTCAGAATGGCGGTATATATTTGCTTATCTCGATCGCTAATAGATTTCGGTGCTTGATTCATAAAAATCAAATCATATAGTTCAGAAGAACCTGGAAATACCTTACTCCTTCTATTATCACGTCATAATTCGGTTTGATCGTTCGAAAAACGGATTTCCATATTACCCATCCTTAATTTACTCGTTTTGGGATCGATACGAACACCATATACTGTATCATAATTAGATTTTCCAGTTTTCAAGTTATCAAAATGCTGCTGCACTCGATCTTGTAGAGTTGTTGTATCAATAGCGGTAGTATTATCGCTAGAAATGTGTGAAGTTGATGATGTTGGTGGTGTTTCCATCATTGTAACATAATCGAGTTCGCTCTGCATCAATTGCGAATTTTTGCTGGAATTTTCAGATTCTAAATGTTTATCAAACATTTCTGTAGCATCTCTCACCGTTTTCCTACGTATCGGCGTTAAATGATAAGTAGGCTGCGGTATTTCAAGGATAGGTGGTACTTTCAGACCCGATATTTGGGAGGGGGTTATTGCTACCGCAGCAGCCTCTGAGATAGCTTTCAATGATCTCGTTAGCGGTTTGTACACCTTCTCAAGCATTATCTGATCGCTGAAGTGGGCGCTCTTCAAACTTTTGAATTTATTTCTCACCACATCAGTTGCTTCGACAAGTTTCTGCTTGAGACATATTTCATCCATTTTTTCACTGCTAGATGCGCTTATTCTGCCATCCAGCGATCGAATGATTCAACCACATCAGAGTATCATGGATACATGAAGCAATCGAACCCTTTTCTATAGCGTCCCTCGCAAATTTCACTATCCTTATCGATAAAGAGAAAACCATATTTATCCGTCCAACTATCTGCCAACATATACCGAAATTGATTGAATGTCACATCTTCATTTTCATTTCGTCCTGTTTGAACATGATTATTAAACAACTAATTCGCATTAAGGCGAATTAGTTGTTTAGGCACTCTCGAATATGTTTGCGCAAGATAGAAACAATCGACATTTCTATGACGCCTTATCGAAAAAAAAATCTAATCACATCCTGTTTCTCACATAAAACATCATGGAATATAAATAATATACTCTCAGGTTTTGCATCGGCAGGTTCAACTATGTCTGCATTATTACTGTAAGTAAACCAACCAACCCCTTTATCGATTCCAATACTTTACGTGAATACTTATACTTGGGTTGATACAGTGATTTTGAATAGAGGTATATGTTAGCGAATCGTAAGCCATTCTGATTGGTGAGCAGTGATATCATAACATTTGTCTTGCCACAATTTGATGGGCCAATAATCAAACTTCGAATTGTATTGGGAAATAGATCCCCATGCATACGCTCTGAAATTGCACTATTTCCTTACCCAACTTTTTCATCAAAATTTTCCACACTGAATGTCTCTTTTTGTCGAACAATCTGCATCGTGCGACTGTCGAGTACTTTATAATGATCTGCGAGTGTCGCAAAGCTCATTTATATTATGAACGCCAAGCGATACACTTCAACAAAGAAAAAAAGTTGGCGTATTTGTCGTAAGGGGAAAACAACAAATATAATGAAAAAAAAAGACGCTTTGGTATAGGGTGCGGCGGTAGTGTGCTGAAAAGGAAGAAGAAGCGGACCACGCCCAAACGCATGAGGAATATAGCTTTTGGATCGGGAATAGTGCACTAAGTTCTACATGCGCTACGCCAAATGGGGAACAGGGGAACGCTCACCAGAAACTTGGGTGAAACAACTCTAAAAGCCGTCGGTGCAGCTGAAAAATTCGTGAGAATGGCAGGGGGAAGGAGAAATATTCGAACACCCCGCATAATACTAATCCCTAAGGTTGGTGGCATAATCCCAATTTTTGCGGGATTATCAGCATTAGGTAGTTTGGCTGCAGGCAGTGCGAGTATTGTTCGTGCTATCAATTCCGCCAAAGAGAGTAAGGAGAAAATCGCTGAGGGGAACCGCCACAACACACATACGGAGGCTATTTTTCTAGGTAAAATGGGCAAAGGGGTCTATCTGAAACCATACCGCAAAGGGTTGGGTATCCTCAAACTCCAAAAAACTAGATGGCCTACCTCGGAGGGCTTCAACAGATGTTGAACGACACATAAACACGACATAAAAAAAAGATAGGAATACTTTCGAAGTATATATATGAGGGATAATTTACCCTCATCCGGCCCATACCATACAGAATCCGCCATATTCAATTCAGATAGCGAACAAGGTGATGGCACACATTGGGTTGCATATAAAAAGAGCGGTAAAGTAGTCGAGTATTATGATAGCTATGGTGATTTATGGTAATTTAGCTTACTCTAAATCACGCTCTCTCTTGAAAATGACTGAGAAAGAACTCGCCGACCTACCAAAGAAAGTACTGATCGGATTGGCCTCCCAAGAAATAGCTCTAGTGTGGGATAAGCTACCGCAATGATTGAAACACGATCCAGAGGTGTCGAAATATCAATTTTGCAAGCATCATTATCATGGCGGCGACCAGAAATGCGATAATCAACCAGGCGGTGGTGATGTCAACGATGAACCAATACCTCGAAAAGTGTTTTGCTGCTTTTGTCGAATGAAAATGTAGATGTGGCAATATGTAATGAAACAATTTCAAATATAAATGATCATCAATGCGAAAATAAAAACATATTTCAATGTCTCGCATAGCGATCAAGTTGCAGCTGTTGAGTGTACATTGAGGTTTGTCACCCATTTTCGCCGTTTTCTTTACACACCACCAACATTATGTCGCAAACATTCACCATATCGGGTGATCATAGTGTTTTGAGCGCTGATTTTTACCCACCAATTGAACTAGATGCGAGAAGAACTTACAGTTTGGGATTACACGGCTTTTATTCTTACAATTCCATAGCCAATATAGATGAGACAAATAACACTTAAAACAAATAAACAAATAAATAAACAAAAAAAGTACAGGAGATAATTCGACAAATACGTTTCATATTACGTAGCTCAAACCCTCAGCTTAAAAAAACTACTCACCATAAATGGTAAATGCGACGAGGATGGCGAGAATGTAAGAACTACTATATACATATAATCTTCAAACTCCCCTCCACTAATACTTTACTAACCATAATAATAATTTAATTAATTACTGAGGCGAAGGGTATTTCTTTTATGCCGAACCTCATAAGCGTTCGTGTTTTCACCCAAGGTATGCTATTGTATAAAGCCGGCGGGAGTTGATCAAATGGAGATCGCTTTCTTCAATCACATCTGAAACTCTTTTGGGCAACCAACTCTTCACAGTTTCTCCACTTTCTTCATCTAATAATATAACGGTGGCAGATCTACCAAATCCAGTTTCAAATATCGTCATTTTCTTGATCAGATAAGGCTTATTCAAGAGCAGCGATGATATATATACATGATATAGAAAGAACACCTAGAGAAAGAATCTGTGAAAATGAATCACTATGCCAACTTTGAATCAGTTGCTAGATACTGTATTATTAACTGGGGAAGCAACAGTAACATTGAAAGGATTTCTGTTATCCAGAAAAGAACCCTCAGAATAATCAATAATATGAAACACAACGAAACTTGTAGATCTGTATTTAAAAACAACAATATAATGGCAATTTTTGCTCTGTATATCTATGAATGCCTGATGTTTTTATTCAAAAATAAACATCTATTTAGTAGTATCGGTCAACACACATACCATACTCGTAGAAATGACCTCACATATCCTCTACATAGGTTGACCCGATCGGAAAAAACTATATGGCAATAAAATGCTACAACCATTTACCCAACAATTCTAGGAATAATTATGTCCTGAGTAAAATAAAAAAAAAATGCTGATTAAATTAGAACCCTACAACATGAATGATTATCTGAAATAAAAAATATAAAGTGTACAATTTTCCTCCTGTGACGCCATTTCATTTTGTGCCGCCTGTTACGAAAATTATAATTGTCAGCTCAATTTTGAGATAACGATGTTTATTATTATCATTATCAGAACTTGCTTGGTGAATTCATACCCTTCAGCGATTTGATTATTGATCGCGATCAAATCAATTTGAGGTGAACCCATCTCTAGATTAAAGTAGTGAAAGAGAGTACAAAAGAATATATAGAATATAGGAATTCACTTACATAAAAATAACACTTGTTATCACGCACGCACACACACGCTTTACGATTCAATATTTATTTCTATTGATTGCTAGTTATGCTGCTGCTACTGCTTGTGACAATTATAGCACTGAATCGCCAATTTATAGGAACTCCCTCACTCTTGCCAACGCGATCTTGAACTCTCGTGGGAGAATGGCGCATGCGCACGCAGCAGCAGCGTTCAAGGTCGCACCCCCTCCCATTTCAGAAGTTTGAAAACATAAGGTCACGCTCTCAGAAAAAGATATCCCTTCTCAAGGGCACACTGCTCTTAAGGCCGCATTCACTCCAAAGGGCACCCTCCTCTTAAGGTCAACTCGAGGTCACTCCTCCCAAGATCGCATCAAGGTCATTCACCTCAAGGTCACTCCTCCCAAGTTCACTCCTCACAAGGTCAGTCACCCCAAGGTCACTCCTCCCAAGGTCATTGACCCCCAAGGCCACGTGGGGGTGTGTGACTTTGGGGGGAGGTGTAGAACCGGCGAAAAACATCTACTCGCATCAATTATACTTTCACAGATTTTTTTGCAGCGTTATTCAATTTCGCCTTGAAGTGTCAGGGATATCCATTTGTTTTGTTTGGTATCAAAAAAGTGTGTTTTTTAACCACCAACTTGGTAACAGAGCAACCGTCGTAAGTTTTCCTATAACCCATACTAGTAAGGAAAACGGTATCCTCAGCTTTCTAATTGTCATTCAAAGCACTACTCGGCTGGTTACTGTGGTTTATTTAATGATATTAAGTTCTTATGTACTTCGAGGCTTCTTTCGATTCGGAAAACTCAACCAAATCTTTGCCAGGAGGAACTAGATATTTCCATGTTTGATGCTCATCGAAAATCATGTCTAGCTTTTTCGAGCAGCCAGGCCAGAGGGATCCATAATGGCCACTATACTAACTGCTATATAGGAATAATTTTCTTCATCGAACGGCGGAATCATGGAACTCATTTCCTAGTGAGATTTTCTAGGTTCCCTCAGAGAATTCTAACAGCTATTTTCTATCCCAGTATCCTTCTACTGGCTTGCACGATGTTTCACCATGAACATTTCAAGTTTTCCCATCGTGTAGTCGAAGAATAAAAAGAAAACTGTTGGTGTGCGAAAGTTCGCGTGTGGTAATTAGAGTGATATGAAATATGATATTTCTTACTGTTTGACAATTCAATGTTCCTTTGACTGCTTCATCAGATAACATCCCCTTCACCTTCAACCTCGGAACCGAATGGGCCAGCTTCTCAGAAAATTGGTCGAGTCGAAGAGCCTTTTGCAGTTAAGGCATCGAGTTTTTTTTGTGTGATTTGACCCATGCCTGTATTTTCTTCCACAAGTCGAATACCCCTACAACTACTCCCATAGGTATGGTTCAGGTTGTTGATTCGGTTCTAATCGATGTTTATATTCAGGTTGACTTTGCTGGTCCTCGTATGCAACGAAACACAATATTCTGACTATAGTCGGGCTTGGAAAAATGAAGGGAGAGCTTGATGGAAAGGGCCGAATAGGGAACTATATCCCAGAAAATCTGCGGTGAGAGAGGGAGGGAGAGATTGAGCTCAGCTCCTAGATCCGCGTTTTGATCTATAGAAAGATCTACATTCGGTACCGATCTATCGAGAGATCGAAGGTTTTTGAATCAGAATTATATGCATTATAAACATCGTGCAATCATATCCAGTTTGATTTGTAGAAAGATCGAACTACGAACAAATCATTCTTGTATATTTTGCCTCTTCTCTTCTGATTTGAACCGTCACTTTCAATTTGTTGATATATGGTTTCAATTATATAAATCCAGTTCGATCTGTAGAAAGGTCGAACTACGAACCACGCATCCTGGTATATTTTGTCTTTTCTCTTCTGATTCGAACCTGCCCTTCAAATTTGGTGATAAAACAATAAATTGTTTTTGGTTTCAATTATATATATCCAGTTCAATCTGTGGATAGGTCGAACTACGTCGAACTACATCCTTGTATATTTTGCCTTTTTTCTGATTTGAGCCTTCACTTTCAATTTGTTGATAGAGCAACGATTTGTTTTTGGTTTCAATTATATAAATTCAGTTCTATCTGTAGAAAGGTCGAACTACGAACCACTCATCATCCTGGTATATTTTGCCTTTTTTCTGCTGATTTGAACCCTTACTCTCAATTGGTTGATAGAGCAACGATATGTTTTTTGGTTTAAATTATATAAATTCAGTTCAATCTGTAGAAAGGTCGAAATACGAACCACGCATCCTGGTATACTTTGCCCTTTTTCTTCTGATTTTAAGCTTCACTTCCAATTTGTTGATAGAGAGTAGATGTTTTTCGCCGATTCTAGACCTCCTCCCAAGGTCACACACCCCCACGTGGCCTTGGGGGTCAATGACCTTGGGGGGTCAATGACCTTGGGAGGAGTGACCTTGGGAGGAGTGACCTTGGGGTGAATGACCTTGGGAGGAGTGACCTTGAGAGGAGTGACCTTGGGGTGAATGACCTTGATGCGATCTTGGGAGGAGTGACCTCGAGTTGGCGACCTTGAGAGGAGGGTGCCCTTGGGAGTTGGTGTGGCCTTGAGAAGAGCGCGTCCTTGAGGAGGGGTTTCTTTTTCTGTGAGCGTGACCTTGTGTTTCCATACCTCTGAAATGGGAGGGGGTGCGACCTTGAAAACTGCTGCTGCGTGCGCATGCGCCATTCTCCCGCAAGAGTTCAAGATCGCGTTGGTGAGAGTGTGGGAGGCGGTACTTCTATAAATTCAAGGGTGCGCAGAGCGGAGCACGGTTTCTTGGGAATCACATATTAATCAGCATTTGTTGTTTGTTCGTGAGTGATAAAAGCGTTTTTTATTCATCATCATCATGTTGACCTGCAGTGCTTGTTTCCAAACCTTTACGCGTAGTGATAATTTACGCCGCCATCAAAGAATTTCATGTGTTGGTGATTTGGATGATTTGGGTGAACCTAGTGCAAAAAGGGCTCGATTGGATATTTCGAATCCGCCAGCGCCATCGACATCTAGAAGTATGCAAAGATGTGTGCCCTGCGCTAAAGATGTTCCATCAGATAGGATGGGTGCTCATAAGAGAACCTTGGAGCACCGCTCTAATGCGTGCATGCACTACAGAGATGGCGTATATGCGATCGAGAGCGCGTTCAAATGCCGCATTATTAGCTACAGGTTAGAGTGTAGAACGAACATTTTAGATTACAATGCGTTCTTCAATGAGAATAGAGCTACAATTATATCTCTATTGGATAATATGCTTCTGATTCATCACTCGATTCAAGTGAACATGGAAGTTTTTGGCAGATATCACATTGAAACCCGAGATGTGAGAGATGTGAAATCTTTCATGGCTCCGAATCGCATAATTGCTTCATCGCCAGATTTGGAAGATACCGTTGACGCATTTCGGGATTGTCTTTCGAATCTAGCTATCGAATTCGAGGAACGTGATTCTGGTGAGTTGTTTGAAAAAATCAGATGTCGACTAAGTTTGCTTATTTCTTTTTTTTCACTTTGATATTACAGGTTGGGCTTTAGAAGAGATTTTGTTCCTAGAAATAAATATTAATAAATATAGTCCATTAGGAGGCGGATCTTACATAAAGCTGCCCACCTATATTGCGAACAAGAAAGCGGTGGTAAACATTATAAATCAGGATGAGCATTGTTTCGCCTGGGCAGTCACATCAGCTTTGTATCCTGCGAGGATAAGGAATACCGAAACATCTTCCTACCCACACTTTTCTACAGTTTTGAATCTGGTTGGTATAGAGTTTCCTATGAAAGTAAGTGATATTCCAAAGTTTGAAAATCAAAATGATTGCTCCATCAATGTTTATGGGTTAGAGAGCATATTCGAGGATCAAAAAATGAAATATAGGGTTATTGGGCCGCTTCATTATGCTAAGAATAGGTTGTGTAGGCATGTAAACTTACTATATATCTCAGACGATTCCGGTAAGGGGCATTATTGTTGGATAAAAAATTTATCACGATTAGTGTCAAGCCAATTAAATGCCAGAGGGCATAGGAATTTCTTTTGCGATGGGTGTCTGATATGTTTCTCCGATGAGTCGAAGTTGCTACATCATAAATTGAATGATTGCAATCATACATACACTACGGTTCCATCTCCAGAAATCAAGGTTGATAAATTCGGAAATAGCGCTCCCGGGAATATTTCAAAATTCGAAAGTTTTGAGAAACAGATGAAAGTACCATTCGTTATTTATGCGGATTTTGAATCTGTTCTGAAACCCATCCAGACTTGTGAACCAGATCCTACGGGGTCGTATACTAATAGAACATTCGCTCACGAGCCGCATTCATTTGCATATCTCATCAAATGCTCCTACGATGATTCCCTCACTAAATTTGTTTCATTCCGAGGAAAAGGTGTAGCAAAAAAGTTTGTCTCCAGTTTAGTCGATAATGTTAAGGCTATATATAATATGCATTTGAAACGTGTTGTTCCTATGGCTAAATTGAGTGCTGCAGAAAAGCTCGATTTCGCTACCGCTACAATTTGCAACATTTGTGATAAGCCACTTGATTCCACAGATGTTAAAGTTAGAGACCATTGTCACCTGACTGGTAAAAAGAGAGATGGCGCTGCACATTCTAAATGTAATTTGAATTTCAAGCTACCTAACTTCATCCCCATCTTTTTCCATAATATGAGCGGGTATGATAGCCACCTCTTCATCAAACAATTGTTCGAGTATGAAGAGAGGGTGGATTGTATCGCTCAAACTAAGGAAAAGTATGTTTTATTCACGAAACATGTTTGTGTTGATGAGTACTTGGGAAAAGATGGGAAAAATCATAAAATGTTCATGAAGTTGCGCTTTTCAGATAGCTATAAATTTCTTTCTGATCCGCTGCATTCTCTAGCTGAAAATCTGACTATGGAACAGTGTGTTGAGACAGCGAGAGCATTTCAAGATCGCGAACAATTTGAGTTAATGACGCGAAAAGGCGTATTTCCGTATAGTTTTATTACATCTATCGATAAATTGAAGCATAAAGGTTTACCTTCTCAAAAAGACTTTTTCGATAATTTATCGAATGAACACATTTCGAATGAGGATCATCGTAGAGCTGAGCGTATTTGGAAGATATTCAGATGTAAAACGCTTGGGGATTATTCAGACATATATCTGAAATCGGATGTTTTGTAATTATGCGATGTTTTTGAAAATTTTCGGAAGGTTAGTTTGAAGACATACAAGTTGAACCCGTGTCAATATCATACAGCCCCTGGTCTATCGTGGGATGCTATGTTGCGCTACACAAAAGTGGAATTGGAACTCTTAACTGACATCGACATGGTGAATTTCTTTAAGAAGGGAATAAGAGGCGGTGTCAGCCAGTGTAGTATGAGAAGCCATGTAGCTAATAATAAATTCCTCCCAAATTTCAACCCTGATGATCCATCATCGTTTATAATGTATTTGGATGCGACCAACTTGTATGGGCATAGTATGTCGCAACCACTACCTACGTCTGGTTTCACATGGTTAACTGATGTTGAAATCTCAAATTTGGATATCTCGAATGTTGCAGATGATGATCCGTGCGGGTATGTTCTCGAAGTAGATATTCACTACCCTGAAAATTTACATGATGCGCACTCGAGTTTACCTTTTCTTGTGGAATCCATCAGCCCGCCAGGTTCAAAATCCGCTCATAAGAAACTGATTCCGAATTTATCGAATAAGTTAAATTATATAATCCATTATCGAAATTTGAAACAGGCGATTAGAAATGGTTTAATCTTGACGCGAATACATAGAGTTCTTAAATTCAATCAATCTTGCTGGTTGAAGAAATATGTAGACCTCAATACTGAGATGCTTGATAAAAGTACGAACAAAACCGATAATGGTTTATTTAAAAAGATGGTCAACTGTGTGTACGGTAAAACTATGGAAAATGTCGATAGAAGGACCGATATCAAACTTGTGACCCATTGGGAGAGTATCAAGAAGCGGAAGGGTGCTAATGCATTGACGGCCCTTCCCAATTATAAGACATGCACGATATTTCATGAAAATTTCATTGCAATTCACATGGGTAGGGTTAGCGTGCATCATGATAAACCGCTCTATGTGGGCTTCAGTATATCAGATGTGTCGAAAATTGTAATCTATGATTTCTTATATGATTGTATCAAGAAAAATTTTCCTGGAACATCATCATCATTATTGTATACTGATACTGATTCCCTCATCTTGAAAATTGATAGCGAAAATTTCTATGATTTTATGAAAGAAAACATAGAATATTTCGACACATCTAATTATCCTGTAAATAACAACTTCAACATGCCTCGCACAGAATCAATCGTCGGCAAAATGAAAGATGAATTACAAACAATCCCTTAATTAGTTTTTATGGTACTGGCGCCAAAGCTTATTGCGTCAAATCAACGACTAGCGAGGTGAAAAAAGCGACAGGCGTTTCCAGGGCTGTTATAAGAAACGAACTATCTCTAGATAGTTATAAAGACATCGTTGAGAAAGGCGGTTTGATATTTCGCAAGATGAATTCTTTTCGTAGCTATAAGCATGACATCTTCACGGAGATGAGAACAAAGTTGCTCTTTCATATCACGACGATAAGCGGTTTATTATTCCCAATACTGTCAGAACTCTTCCTTGGGGTCATAATAATATCGATTTTTATCGATTTAGTCCAGAGCAAAATTCAATTTGGCTACATGAGGCAATAAGCGACTTGTCGCAGAATGATCAGGGGGAGGATAATGAACGGTCCAAAAGATTGGACTCGCTAATTGAAATGTTGATGGAGCAATTAGAACCTCAGCAGTGAGCTCTATACCGGGAGAGGGGGTAGGGGGAGGAGAGGATTGTCTGCTACAAGCCCTATAAGGAGTATAAGATATTTCCATTCCTCCGAGTTGGTGACTAGCTGCGATATTGGCAACAGCAGTTGAGATGACTACCGAGGTCAGCGAGACGCTTGCGAAACTTTCAATTCAGGAGCATGATAAAGAAAGGGGGAAAGCTGTGAGTATATTTTTTATTAGATTAGATTATATTTGATTAGTTTTATTTCCCAGAGATACTACATGTTATGAAATATACAATTTTAAGACATATTAAGAGAGTATTTCAGCCCCTGTAGAGGCGTCGGGAAAGCAGAAACAATATCACATTGAAAATATTCCTATGTCGCTTTCACAAATGAAGATTACTACAACATACAGTTTCAGAATATACACCATCATAATATGATATTTGTGTATTATTTGAGTTTTATTAACTAAAAATTATAACTATAATATTCTCGATTTTGGGAATCATTTCCATATTATAAATGTATATTTTCTTGTTGCAGCCTTCCAAAAACGCTGTTGGGCAGCAAGGCGTAGACAATTTCACGGACGAAGGATACGATGATGCCGAATGCAGCGAGAAAGCACTTAACCGAAATAAATTTATGGATGTCCCTCGGTCATTCTTATGTACATTATGTAATCGAACACTTCACGAAACAATTGTGACAGGTGTTACTTCTATTCCTTGCAATGTACGCAGCAAAGTTTATATTTACCATTTTTGAAGTTATATAATCGAAAACTTCATGAAACAATTGCGGTAGGTGTTGCTCCTATTTGTTGCAATATATGTAGTAAAGTTTATATTTACCATTTTTGAAGTAATAATATTTTTCTATACTCGAAACATTTATTGTGATATTATTGCGCAGTAGGCTATAATCCCCCCACCCCTCACCCATTCTTGATATTCTTCACCGCAAAGGTGTGTTAGAGTCAGTTGTACGAAAGGCGGCCACCATGAAACTACTCGCTGTTGACATGCAAGGTTTCGTGCTTGGTGATAATAGTGTATTCCACCCCAAAGAAATATCTATCACAGATGGGGAGAGAACTAATCATCACATATTGAAACCGCCTAAGCCCTATAACAGTTAAACTCGGAGTGAAAAGAAGCAAGTAACCTATGTGGAACGAATCATCCACGGTATAAGATACTCGAGTGGGCTCATCGACTATGATCAACTGATGGGTGAGGTGCTTGAGCCTATTGCGAGCGCTAGTATAGTTTATGTGAAGGGGCATCAAAAGTTTGAGATTTTACAACAGTATGTAGAACAATTGGCCTATAAGCCATACATTGTGAATATTGAAAAATATCAGCATGATATGTGGCTTCAAAACCCTGTACCAGTATTCGAAAAAGAAGCTGCTCTATGTATGAATCATACGCAAGGGTTAATTGTAGCTTGAGGCAATCGCACGCAGTATGGAGTTGGGTCTCTCAACATCTGAAATGGTGATGAAACATTTATATTCCAATATATTGTACTTATGATGTAAATAAATATATATACATATATTGTCATTCGAGATTATTTTACCTGACACCTTCCACACCAATTTCCTTATGAGCGAAGTAGAGAATGTCTGACGCGACAGTTGGTATGATCGGTGACATCCGATATGGGAGATGTCGGTTGGTAAATTATAGTTGATGCGGTAGATGGCGCTTCACTTCTGTCAAAAGTCACACATCCCAAATACAACCAACTACGGGTACAGAACACTTCCTAATTGACAGTTGGTATGATTGCTGATAACTGACGTGACAGGTGACAATTGGCAGGGCAGCTGTCACGGCGGCCATCTTAGGCGGAAAGAGCGTTGAAAAGCGGAGGAGGTAGCAATTTTAACCATAGCGATTTCAACTCCTGAGTCGAGCAGTAGTCATTGAATTGTTATAGAACCATCTACAAGTGAGCATTCAATTATGTCTGGACAATATCAAAACATGTCCATGAGGCAAATGGTGGCTGCCATACGGGAGAGGCAGCGCACCAACCCGGTGGAGATCGACGAAATGGTTCAGAGGCACTTGGACGAGCGGCGGGCCGACGAAGCAATGCAGGAGATAACGGCTGTGGAGATTCCAGAACTCGACCCTGGATCAGACTCCGACGAAACTATCATTTTAGCTCCCGTTGTCACAAGGAGGAGACTACGCAGGAAGAAGAAATCAAGAGTTCCGCCTTATACGGCTAAAAGGTTGAAGCCGAAAGTAAAGTGAATAAATATATATCGTTTTTATATTATATATTTCAATAAATACTTTTCATAATACAAATTGTTTGTCATGATTTGAATTCACCATTAATAAGTAAGAAGTGGTCCTCGAGTGTCTACCGTTTCAATTTCTCTCGTAGATGCCTGACTGTTCTCACAAAAGAAGTGAAAATCCCATATTTATGCGAATCACAGTCGCACACACAATAACAATAATGCATACATTTCCTGCAAGCAAGCCCATCTACGACATCGTTGTATTCAAATAGGTAGAAACATTTTCTGCGGCAGCAATAACGCCTTGAAGTAATCGGGCATTGATACTCCAACGCGCGAACCATGTTAGACGGAGTTTGAATGATGTCTGAGAAGTAGGACCAATATTAGAAACCAAAGTGGTGGGCGTTAACAAGAAGCGGGCCTAGTGTAATGAGGTCCGAGCGTAACGACAAATGGGAGAAGCCAAAGGGCTGGGCCTCAACAAGTGGGTGGGTCTCAAATTGGCTACGCCCCCCCCCGAGGAAACTCCGCCCCCAAAACTCCGCCCCCAAAACTCCGCCCCCCCCCAAAACTCAGCCCCCAAAACTCCGCCCCCCTTGGAGCACCACCCCTAAGATCTGTGTCAAGGTGGGATTCGATCAGCACCCCCCCCCATGAAATCCAAAATCCTTGCCGAGGTATCAAAAATTTGTGTCAAGGTGGAATTCGATCAGCACCCCCCCCCCGGGGAGCACCCCAGTTTTCTCAGTTATATTATTTGAACCTTATAAATTTTTTCAACTTATGAAAATATTACTTGTATTTAATACTGGGCGATTTGAACCTTATAAATTTTTTCAACTTGTGAAAATATTACTTGTATTTAATACTGGGCGATATGATTTTTGGAACTCTTGTATCAAAATAAAATCGATAATTTAGTTTTTTCATTTATTCATTGTACACTCTTACATAAATATATATATATACACCCCCAAATTTCAAATATATACAAAATAAAATCTTATAAACTAGAAATATATAAATATATACAAAATAAAAACTTATGAATAGAAAAATAAATAATCAAATATATACACTAATTCAATAGTCTCCTTCAATATCACCCCTATAATACCTAAATGTTGGAGCCGGCACCTCCAAATCCCTAGCCCTTCTTCGAAGTCTCTCTTCGAGGGGTAGGCACCAACACTTGTCCAAATGTTCGGAGGGCCCCCTATAAAAGTGGCCCACCACCTCGCAAAAGAATTTCTTGCTGAAATTGCAGCCTCTGCAAATCCCTTGCCAGCAATCATTCCGATATTGCCGGCAGCTTCTACATCTATGGAAGTGCAGCCTTCTACCCATGCTGCATTCCCGACATGTTGGGCGGCAGATTCCAAAGTTGGAATTCCTCAGCTTTTTACAACACCTATCGCATCGGGCTCCGGAACTTGGTGACTGCGCTGGTACAGGAGATGGGGGCCCCGTTCTTGCCGTATTCGCCAACGAGCAACGCTGGCACATTCCCGTGCTGGGATTAAGGTCTCCTGGCACGAAGGCGTCCCCGCAATTGTGACAGCATATCGCCCCATTCGCGATAAGCGGCCTCACTGCAATAATTGGCTTGTTATCCCAGGCACTCGGATACATATTGACTGAAGAATAATTGAGGAGTTCTTCTCAAACTAGTGGTCGACTCAGGAGTTGAAACCGCTATGACCTCCGCTTTTAAATACTCTTTCCGACTAAGATGGCCGCCGTGACAGTCGCCCCGTCAATTGTCATCGGCCAGCTATCGCCCTATATCAGTAGCGTCACTTGCCATCAATAGCGCCACTTGCCATCAGTAGCGCCACCTGCTATCAAGGCTAATGACCTTGAAACAGGGGCGCCATCTATCACAATCACTATTATTTGCCATACCAACCTATCGCGAAGTGTTCCGTGCCCGTAGTTGATCGTTGAGGTGTTCCGCGTCAGCTGTCATCCGCCATCAGTAGCGCCATCGCCATCTGTCACCCGCCATCAGTCACTCCCACTCTCAGCTAGGAGGGAGGAAAGAGTACAAAAGCGAAGCGCGCACTCGAATTTATCATTCTGCTGCCTGCCTTCCTCTTCGACTAGACCTGCCTACTAGACGCCGCTAGATCAATTGTGAGTATTACCTTTTGACTGTGTATAGTGAATTTGTATATATCTCCATATTTTTGTACTTGTGATTTTGTATTATATTCTAAGTGGTGAATCTGGGACTTGTAGATTTCTCTCGTTGTGATAACATCAGATTATTTCTGTTTCTTTGACTCTGAATATTTTTCTCATTGCATTAATATCGAATCATTTTCAAAGTGGAAGAAGTTGGGACTTAAACATTTTTTTCTCGTTATGATAATATTAGATTATTTCTATTTGCCCGACTCTGGATGTTTGTTCCACATTGCTCCAATTTCGAATTATTTTTCAAAGTGGAAAATTTTTACTCTTGTTTTTTTTTTGCATTATACTAATATTGAATCTTTTTCCAAGTGATAGAATCTTCGAGTGTTTGTTGGAAATTCAAATTTTGCTGACGTCATCAAAGATGGCCGCCATGACAGCTGTCATATGTCACCTGTCATATGTCAACTGCCATATGTCATATGTCTACTGTTTAGTGTTCCATGCCGCTGTGTCATCTGTCAAGTTTTCCATAGACTTCCCGACCAATCAGAAACCGTCATAGCCCCACCCACTTTTTTGGCGCGAAATTCAAGTTATTTTTGAGGTTATGTATTCTGCTTGCAACATGGGATAGGATATCGGTCCCTTTGCCCCCCCTCAGGTGCCTCCTTGGCCCCCTTAGGCCTCCACTGTACCCCCTTGGCCCCCCTCAGGCCTCCGCTGTACCCCCTTAGCCCCCTTAGGTTTTTGCTATACCCCCTTGACCCCTCTCAGGACTGCGCCCCCTTAGCGCTCCGCATCCGGAAACATCTCATGACGTCATATTTTATTTAAAAAAATCCTTCTATCGGCAGGATTCGAACCCCTGACCACCGGATTACGAGTCCGATGCGTTCCCACAGAGCTACGACCACTATATAATTTAATTGCAGTCAATGTCGATGCAACGTTATCGCTCAGCGTGACGTAGTCGAGCAGATCCGTGCCAAAGATAAGAGATGAACCGACGACATACATTGTTGTCAGACGTTCGAAAATATCTGAAGATATCCTAAGTGGAATCCTAACAACCACGTGTGAATACCCCAAATTGATGTATACAGGGTGAAGTTAGGCGTCTGACATCTAACGTTTGGCAGCCAACTATCGAATGTCGAATATCCAATGTCAAATGTCAAATGTCAAATGTCAAATGTCAAATGTCAATGTCAAATGTCAAATGTCAAATGTCAAATGTCAAATGTCAAATGTCAAATGTCAAATGTCAAATATCAAATGTCAAATGCCAAATGCCAAATGTCAAATGTCAAATGTCAAATGTCAAATGTCAAATGTCAAATGTCAAATGTCAAATGTCAAATGTCAAATGTCAAATGTCAAATGTCAAATGTCAAATGTCAAATGTCAAATGTCAAATGTCAAATGTCAAATGTCAAATGTCAAATGTCAAATGTCAAATGTCAAATGTCAAATGTCAAATGTCAAATGTCAAATGTCAAATGTCAAATGTCAAATGTCAAATGTCAAATGTCAAATGTCAAATGTCAAATGTCAAATGTCAAATGTCAAATGTCAAATGTCAAATGTCAAATGTCAAATGTCAAATGTCAAATGTCAAATGTCAAATGTCAAATGTCAAATGTCAAATGTCAAATGTCAAATGTCAAATGTCAAATGTCAAATGTCAAATGTCAAATGTCAAATGTCAAATGTCAAATGTCAAATGTCAAATGTCAAATGTCAAATGTCAAATGTCAAATGTCAAATGTCAAATGTCAAATGTCAAATGTCAAATGTCAAATGTCAAATGTCAAATGTCAAATGTCAAATGTCAAATGTCAAATGTCAAATGTCAAATGTCAAATGTAAAATGTAAAATGTAAAATGTAAAATGTAAAATGTAAAATGTAAAATGTAAAATGTAAAATGTCAAATGTCAAATGTCAAATGTCAAATGTCAAATAGCTGCTATCTCTTTGTCACACCCTAACAATGACGCTACGGATGGTCCAATTAGAAGTTATAAAAAGCGTTGTAATAATAATCCAAATTGCACAAGATGATGTGATACTTATTATTTCGTTCGATATATCGATAATGAATGGGGTCTTTCATAAGTTTGCAGGTGGCCAATGATGATATTATATCTCGAGACCATAATTATTCATGATGATGTCATGCTTACATCAGCATTTTAGTCAATACATTGATGAAGAAAGAGGTCATTGATAAGTTTGCACGTGGCCTGCGATGAAATCATAAATCATGACTATAATTACAGATAGCGATTTTGTTATATCCTTGAATAACAGCTAGATATGCAACTATGCACTTCTCGGTGCAAAACACATTCATGAATGACTCTATTGTTCTAATCAGCTATAAAACCAATTTCATATCGGGTGGAGCTTCAGTTTGCATTCGATCATCAACGGTGAATCATCGTGGGTGTGTAGTTCGAAAATTATTATTTTGTGGGTGTATATTTCAATAATCTAAGGTGAGTTTTATTTATTTATTTCTCTCGATCTCTATCACCATGCAACTTGAGTTTCGAAATGTGGTATTCAATCAGATGTTCTGAAATAGGGTATATCCATAGTATTTTTCTTTAATGTTTCGACAGTTTTGTTCTCGTTTGTTTTGATAGATGGATCTTTCAGGAATAAACGCTGCCACCCGAGTTACTGTATTCAAGCCGACAGTGCCACTCCATAGCCTCCCTCCAAATAAGCCACAATTGATTAATGATATTAGGGTGGTTCAAACAAGATACGGAGAAACAATTGTGGTTGAATTGGAAGAGAGCGGTTGAAGCAGTGAAGCTGCAAATCCCCCTCTTCACCCCTGACGACTACTGCCTTATTTTCAAAGGGTTGGCAGGACTGTCCTCCAACTTCGAAATTGTAAAGAATTAATCAAATGTGAGTAATCTTCGTAATGTCTAGGATGAATTTCCTCAACTTCTTTATAGAATGCATACATTTAACAAAACTGAACTTTTCCAGAAACCAATAGTGCCCCTCTACAACCCTCCAGTCAACCGGTCACAAGAGAACGGCGGGGACTTCCATAATAGTTTTAAGATTTTGGTGAGTGAAACGTTTCTTTTTATTTGTGAAAACAATGGAAAATGCTAACGAGATTGGTCTTGTGAGTGATGAGATTATTAGGAAATTCAAGGAACTAGAAACAAAAAATTTATCAATCAATGAAAAGAGCTATTGGATCAAGACAATCAAAAAACATATTAAAATTTGTAATAAAGCAATTCGTGAGGCTGATTTGACATCAGGAATTCTTAGAAAGCTCCAAACAAACGTGGGGCATTTGAAAAGATTCCACACTTTGATTAGAAATACGAAACATATTGGATCCGGTCTCACGAGTCCTAAGAGAAACCGGATAGCATGGAGGGATGTCCAATCGGTTTTTGCAAGCCGAATAAGGACATGTATCATCATTAATCTTTCTCACAAGGACGTAGCACAATTTCTGACCGATGCTTGTCATATTTTCAAAATTGAGATCGAAAAATGTTTAAATAATTTTCAATTAATCGAGGCCAATACCAACTTTTGTGGAGAATTCATAAAAAAATCTAAAGATGGTGACATAATCGAATTCAAATATTTCAACACAAAAAATGCTTCAATAGATATAGGAACGGATTTAGACCTTTGGTTCCAAGATAATGTTACTGATGTCATTTCAAATAAGCTTTCGGAATTTCAAGAAAAAGATAGTGGCTGGGCCTTACATCGCATCATTTCTTTGGAAGTCAATATAAATAAATTAGAAATTGGAAATGAATCCTCATACATTGGTCTGCCTGTCCAAATTTCGAAAAAGCAAGCTTGTATTAATGTTAAAAACACTGATGAAGCCTTCTTTTTTTGGAGCGTGGTCAGTGCCTTATACCCTCCAACGAATCATCATGTAGATAGGCCCAGCTCGTACCCTCATTACAACCAAGTTCTCAATAATGTTTAATCAAATCGGTAAATTTGAAAAGTTGAATGATATTTCGGTGAACGTTTATGGTTTGGAACTGATCCAGGCAAACGGTAGAGAGTATTTTGAAGTAGTACCCGTAAGACTCACAAAACACAAGTTGGATAGACATGTCAATTTGCTCTTAGTTCAAAGTGAATATTTTCCAAAACCCAACGATTATGAAGCTCTACCTGAGGATGATGATGATGTAGAAATTCGGTATCATCATTGTTGGATAAAGGACATGTCAAGACTTCTTTCGGCCCAAATTAATGAACATGAGAAGAAAAAATATTTTTGTGATAGATGTTTAAATTATTTCTCCAATGAATCGAAATTGAATGATCATAGTGCTGTGTGTGAAAACATCAACGATTGCAAAATTTATTTTCCTGATTATGATTTTGTCGAGTTCAAACATTCTATTTATAAACAGAAAGCTGAATTTATCATATATGCTGACTTTGAATCTGAATTGCAGCACTATGATCACGAAATGTCTTCAAAAACAAAAAAATATCAGAAACACAATGCTTTCAGTGCAGGGTACTACTTTAAATGCTCCTACGATGACAACTTATCATATTTTAAGAGTCATCGAGGACCTGAATGCATGGATTGGTTCGCATCGGAAATGACAGAGGTCGCAAAATTTGTAAAGTCCAAGATCAAGACAATCATTCCCCTGACTGATTTCTCTGAAAAGGTCGGTGTAACAACTTGTCACATTTGTGAAAAGACATTCAAGGCCGGCGAAACAATCGTCAAAGACCACTGTCACTTCACGGGTCAGTTCAGGGGGTGGGCACACAATGCCTGTAACTTGAACTATCAAAAGTCTTTTGTAATACCTATAGTTTTCCACAACTTGAGTTTGGGTTAGGTTAGGTCTCGAGACGTTAGACCCAGAGGTAAGGTTAAGTATAAATACATATTCTGCAAATAAATTCAAAAAAAAAACTAAAAAAATTCGTACTTGAAAATAGAACAGAGATAGAAAAAATTATTGACACTAAAAATACCTGAGAAAAAATTTTCATCCTTGATTCCAGAATTTTCATATATGCTTATCTTACTGATTTTGAAATTTTGTATTTTTCATGTTTTATATTTTATTTATATTTCACATTCCATATATATATATACTGTATTTTATTTTTCGTACCATTTTATTTATATTTATAACTTGTATTATTCTATTTATAACCTGTATTTTATTTTGTAATCATATAACTTTGTGCTTTATATTCCTCTCATTTTTAAATTTCATGAAGTCAAACTGAAATATGTTTAACTTGCCGCACACAGCATTCAGTGCTCCTCCCTTGGGAGTGCTCAACGCTCGCGGTTTTTCATCCCAACGTTTAATTTCAAACATAGGAACATTGTTCTCTTGTTTTTATCCTTGTCTGAATAAACGTTATTATTATTATTATTATTATTATTATCTATGTTGGTATCTGTCCATTCAAACCCTCCAAGAGGAAGGGGTTCAGACATTGCCCATCCATACAGATTGTTGACATCCAAATAGAGAAGATGTTTTGAAGGCTTTGTAGGATCGTATGTTGGCACATATTTATGATTAGCCTCCGAATACCTGTTGCTGCAAACTGAAATTCCGCCTCTTATGGCCTTTTCAATGAACATAAGCGTATCAACGTCTTTCAAAATTTGTAATTTACATTTCGTGAATTTCAACATACAATCCCACGTATGGCCAGGAAGGGTGTAATACCATGCGGGATCTAAGCCGTATGCAGCTTCTCTAAAATTTTCCATGACGTCTGCCAGCAGAAGGATATATGTCTTCATATAAAGATCACTATATTGACCTAGAGTTTTGATATTGAATTGTTGCCAAACATTAAGAGCCTGAGCGTACTTTTCCTCATCAATATTTTCATCATTCAACTTGTTGTAAAAATGCTCGATGGATGGTAATTCAGTTTCATTTAATTTATCCACATTATTGATGTAGTCATATGGAAAGACACCTTTCTTTGTGAGCAACTCGAATTTTCTATCACTCAAAGTGATGAATTCTTTTTTCAAATTTCGAAAATTGCCTTTATTTAAATTTGATGCCAGCTCATCAATGCTGGCGCCTAAAAATCTTAATGAATCTATAAATCTAAATTTGATTCCAGATTCCTTATCGTGTTGCGTAAAAGAAATGTATTTTCCCATATTTATAGGAAGTACGCTCACCCTCCCACGTTTGGTAATGTCTCTAATGAGAAAATGAGAGTCATAACCACTCAAGTTGTGGAAGACTAGGTATCACAAAATACTTTTGATAGTTCAAGTTACAGGCATTGTGTGCCCACCCCCTGAACTGACCCGTGAAGTGACAGTGGTCTTTGACGATTGTTTCGCCGGCCTTGAATGCATTTTCACAAATGTGACAAGTTGTTACACCGACCTTTTCAGGGAAATCAGTCAGGGGAATGATTGTCTTGATCTTGGACTTTACAAATTTTGCGACCTCTGTCATTTCCGATGCGAACCAATCCATGCATTCAGGTCCTCGATGACTCTTGAAATATGATAAGTTGTCATCGTAGGAGCATTTAAAGTAGTACCCTGCACTGAAAGCATTGTGTTTCTGATATTTTTTTGTTTTCGAAGAAATTTCGTGATCATAGTGCTGCAATTCAGATTCAAAGTCAGCATATATGATAAATTCAGCTTTCTGTTTATAAATAGAATTTTTGAACTCGACAAAATCATAATCAGGAAAAGAAATGTTGCAATCGTTGATGTTTTCACACACATCACTATGATCATTCAATTTCGATTCATTGGAGAAATAATTTAAACATCTATCACACAAATATTTTTTCTTCTCATGTTTATCAATTTGGGCCGAAAGAAGTCTTGACATGTCCTTTATCCAACAATGATGATACCGAATTTCTACATCATCATCATCCTCAGGTAGAGCTTCATAATCGTTGGGTTTTGGAAAATATTCACTTTGAACAAAGAGCAAATTGACATGTCTATCCAACTTGTGTTTTGTGAGTCTTACGGGTACTACTTCAAAATACTCTACCGTTTGCCTGGATCAGTTCCAAACCATAAACGTTCACCGAAATATCATTCAACTTTTCAAATTTACCGATTTGATTAAACATTAGGGGAGTTTCCAAGCCTGTGGTATTGAGAACTTGGTTGTAATGAGGGTACGAGCTGGGCCTATCTACATGATGATTCGTTGGAGGGTATAAGGCACTGACCACGCTCCAAAAAAAGCAGGCTTCATCAGTGTTTTTAACATTAATACAAGCTTGCTTTTTCGAAATTTGGACAGGCAGACCAATGTATGAGGTTTCTTTTCCAATTTCTAATTTATTTATATTGACTTCCAAAGAAATGATGCGATGTAAGGCCCAGCCGCTATCTTTTTCTTGAAATTACGAAAGCTTATTTGAAATGACATCAGTAACATTATCTTGGAACCAAAGGTCTAAATCCGTTCCTATATCTATTGAAGCATTTTTTGTGTTGAAATATTTGAATTCGATTATGTCACCATCTTTAGATTTTTTTATGAATTCTCCACAAAAGTTGGTATTGGCCTTGATTAATTGAAAATTATTGAAACATTTTTTGATCTTAATTTTGAAAATATGACAAGCATCGGTCAGAAATTGTGCTACGTCCTTGTGAGAAATATTAATGATGATACATGTCCTTATTCGGCTTGCAAAAACCGATTGGACATCCCTCCATGCTATCCGGTTTCTCTTAGGACTCGTGAGACCGGATCCAATATGTTTCGTATTTCTAATCAAAGTGTGGAATCTTTTCAAATGCCCCACGTTTGTTTGGAGCTTTCTAAGAATTCCTGATGTCAAATCAGCCTCACGAATTGCTTTATTACAAATTTAAATATGTTTTTTGATTGTCTTGATCCAATAGCTCTTTTCATTGATTGATAAATTTTTTGTTTCTAGTTCCTTGAATTTCCTAATAATCTCATCACTCACAAGACCAATCCCGTTAGCATTTTCCATTGTTTTCACAAATGAAAAGAAACGTTTCACTCACCAAAATCTTAAAACTATTATGGAAGTCCCCGCCGTTCTCTTGTGACCGGTTGACTGGAGGGTTGTAGAGGGGCACTGTTGGTTTCTGGAAAAGTTCAGTTTTGTTAAATGTATGCACACTATAAAGAAGTTGAGGAAATTCATCCTAGACATTACGAAGATTACTCACATTTGATTAATTCTTTACAATTTCGAAGTTGGAGGACAGTCCTGCCAACCCTTTGAAAATAAGGCAGTAGTCGTCAGGGGTGAAGAGGGGGATTTGCAGCTTCACTGCTTCAACCGCTCTCTTTCAATTCAACCACAATTGTTTCTCCGTATCTTGTTTGAACCACCCTAATATCATTAATCAATTGTGGCTTATTTGGAGGGAGGCTATGGAGTGGCACTGTCGGCTTGAATACAGTAACTCGGGTGGCAGCGTTTATTCCTGAAAGATCCATCTATCAAAACAAACGAGAACAAAACTGTCGAAACATTAAAGAAAAATACTATGGATATACCCTATTTCAGAACATCTGATTGAATACCACATTTCGAAACTCAAGTTGCATGGTGATAGAGATCGAGAGAAATAAATAAATAAAACTCACCTTAGATTATTGAAATATACACCCACAAAATAATAATTTCCGAACTACACACCCACGATGATTCACCGTTGATGATCGAATGCAAACTGAAGCTCCACCCGATATGAAATTGGTTTTATAGCTGATTAGAACAATAGAGTCATTCATGAATGTGTTTTGCACCGAGAAGTGCATAGTTGCATATCTAGCTGTTATTCAAGGATATAACAAAATCGCTATCTGTAATTGTAATATGGAATGTACTTGAACTCAGATCATTTGTTCTCAATGAATGAAATTTTACATGTCTGTTGATTTTATCTGCTGATGTGAGCAGGTATGTGTGCGGTATATATAATCATATAGTTTTTGTTATAATTTTTTCCGCTTTGGAGTGAATATTTTATTTTTCTTTTTTTCTTTTCTACTTTTAACTCTTCTTTTCTTAAGTGTAATACTTTAATTTTGTTGAAAGCTCGAAGCTCTTGTTATATGATATGTAATCATTTGAAACAATAGAGATATTGATTGATTGATTGATATCTGTAATTATAGTCATGATTTATGATTTCATCGCAGGCCACGTGCAAACTTATCAATGACCTCTTTCTTCATCAATGTATTGACTAAAATGCTGATGTAAGCATGACATCATCATGAATAATTATGGTCTCGAGATATGATATCATCATTGGCCACCTGCAAACTTATGAAAGACCCCATTCATTATCGATATATCGAACGAAATAATAAGTATCACATCATCTTGTGCAATTTGGATTATTATTACAACGCTTTTTATAACTTCTAATTGGACCGTCCGTAGCGTCATTGTTAGGGTGTGACAAAGAGATAGCAGCTATTTGACATTTGACATTTGACATTTGACATTTGACATTTGACATTTGACATTTGACATTTGACATTTGACATTTGACATTTGACATTTGACATTTGACATTTGACATTTGACATTTGACATTTGACATTTGACATTTGACATTTGACATTTGACATTTGACATTTGACATTTGACATTTGACATTTGACATTTGACATTTGACATTTGACATTTGACATTTGACATTTGACATTTGACATTTGACATTTGACATTTGACATTTGACATTTGACATTTGACATTTGACATTTGACATTTGACATTTGACATTTGACATTTGACATTTGACATTTGACATTTGACATTTGACATTTGACATTTGACATTTGACATTTGACATTTGACATTTGACATTTGACATTTGACATTTGACATTTGACATTTGACATTTGACATTTGACATTTGACATTTGACATTTGACATTTGACATTTGACATTTGACATTTGACATTTGACATTTGACATTTGACATTTGACATTTGACATTTGACATTTGACATTTGACATTTGACATTTGACATTTGACATTTGACATTTGACATTTGACATTTGACATTTGACATTTGACATTGGATATTCGACATTCGATAGTTGGCTGCCAAACGTTAGATGTCAGACGCCTAACTTCACCCTGTATACATCAATTTGGGGTATTCACACGTGGTTGTTAGGATTCTACTTAGGATATCTTCAGATATTTTCGAACGTCTGACAACAATGTGAGTCGTCGGTTCATCTCTTATCTTTGACACGGATCTGCTCGACTACGTCACGCTGAGCGATAACGTTGCATCGACATTGACTGCAATTAAATTATATAGTGGTCGTAGCTCTGTGGGAACGCATCGGACTCGTAATCCGGTGGTCTGGGGTTCGAATCCTGCCGATAGAAGGATTTTTTTAAATAAAATATGACGTCATGAGATGTTTCCGGATGCGGAGCGCTAAGGGGGCGCAGTCCTAAGGGGGGTCAAGGGGGTATAGCAAAAACCTAAGTGGGCTAAGGGGGTACAGCGGAGGCCTGAGGTGGGCCAAGGGGGTACAGTGGAGGAGGCCTAAGGGGGCCAAGGGGGCACCTGAGGGGGGGCAAAGGGACCGATATCCTATCCCATGTTGCAAGCAGAATACATAACCTCAAAAATAACTTGAATTTCGCGCCAAAAAAGTGGGTGGGGCTATGACGGTTTCTGATTGGTCGGGAAGTCTATGGAAAACTTGACAGATGACACAGCGGCATGGAACACTAAACAATAGACATATGACATATGGCAGTTGACATATGACAGGTGACATATAACAGCTGTCATGACGGCCATCTTTGATGACGTCAGCAAAATTTGAATTTCCCGCCTTTATGGCGGCCATCTTGGGATGGTACCGGCCTAGGTGCACTACTGCCTTCCTCTTCGACTAGGCCTGCCTACTAGACGCCGCTAGTGCAATTGTTAGTATTACCTTTTGGCTGTGTATAGTGAATTTGTATATATCTCTATATTTTTGTACTTGTGATTTTGTGTTATATTCTGAGTGGTGAATGTAGTAAATTTTTCTCATTGTGATAACATTAGATTATTTCTATTTCTTTGACTCTGAATGTTTTCTCATTGCATTGATATCGAATCATTTTCAAAGTGATAGAAGCTGGGACTTTAACATTTTTTCGTTGTGATGATATTAGATTATTTCTATTTGACATACTCTGATTGTTTTTCCTCACTGCTCCAATGTCGAATTATTTTTCCAAAGTGGAAAACTCTTACTCTTGTTTTTTTTGCATTATACTAATATTGAATCTTTTTCCAAGTGATAGAATCTTCGAGTGTTTTCATCTTCAACTCATTCTGTTGACTGCCTTCCTGTTGGACTACTCAGACTAGACGCTTCTAGACCAACTGTGAGTATTACCTTTGAAGTGTGTATAGTGAATTTGTATACATCTTCATATTTTTGTACTTGTGATATCGAATTATATTCCAAGTGGTGAATGTAGGACTTATAAATTTTTCTCATTGTGATAACATTAGATTATTTCTATTTCTTTGGCTCTGAATGTTTTCTCATTGCATTGATATCGAATCATTTTCAAAGTGATAGAAGCTGGGTTTTTTGAACATTTTTCTCCTTGTGATAACCTCAGATTATTTCTATTTCTAAAACTCTGAATGTTTTTCTCATTGCTTCAATGTCGAATTATTTTTCCGAAGTGGAAAACTCTTACTCTTGTTTTTTTCACTATACTAATACTGAATCTTTTTCCAAGTGATAGAATCTTCAAGTGTTTTTTTTGGACCCGGTCTAGAAGACACCGTTGCCTGCCCTCCTCTCGAGCTACCAGACCACCAGCTAATTTTTTTTGGACTATTACTTCTGAACCAATTGTAAGTATTTCCTTGTGAGTGCATATAGTGAAATATAAATTTTCGAGTTCTATAACATACTTCGTTCTCGTTGTGATATAGTCGAGTTTTGCTAAGTGCTATAATAACCTATAACTTATAATATTTTTCTTTGCGATAATTTCATAATTTCTCTATACAATGCAATACACGTCTTAACATGTTTTCATTGTTATAGAAATACGAGATGGCCTTCAACAACTCCACCACCGCTCAATCTTCTGCCGCTCCCGCCAATTCTGAGGAGCTCCAGCAATTAAGTATGTTATTTTCAACTCTTTTTCTTGTAACACCATCCTAATATTTTTCTCGAAATTTTTTCAGGTCCCAATTCATCATTTTTAGAGAACATCACCATGGACGCATTTGATGTTCCCGAAGATGATATTGATCTTGGAGCTCTTCTTGCTAACACGTGAGGCTGGCACCCGGGGTAAGAAGAGGCCGGCGATGTCGCAAGGGGCATCTTCCAAGGGGGCTAAGATGAGCTGTCGCAGGGTGAGTGAATCATCTTCATCGTCGGAGAGTGAGGAGGATATGGCGCTTTCAGACAAAGCGTCAATGTTGGTTGAAAGCCTGCCCGAAGATGACAATGCTGATGATTTCGCGCCACAAACCAAGAAAATGAAGGTTTCTGGCGCGAAATCGTCGGGGTCTGTTGGGGGGAAAAGCATGTCCTCGTCAAAAAGGAAGGTTGCTAACCCCCTTCAACATATCTTTCTCGATGATAGCGAGGATGATTTTGCACCACCACCGCAACCAAAGAAAAAGATCTTTGGTAGCCGTGTTGGTGGAAAGAGGGCGTTATCATCGAGGGCATCGACGTCTTCGAAAGCGTCGCCCAAGGCACCTTCGAAGAAGAGGAAGATTAGCCCGAAGGCGGTTGCGGGGCCATCTAAGGCCGGCCCTAGCAAGAAGGGCAAATCTTCCTCTTCTTCAATGATACTCCGCAAGTTCCTGAACAATAGTGGCAAGGCAAACTCCTACCGCGAAGGTGATATTGCTGAGTGGTACGCGGAACGGCGTACCGCTCAACAAGAGCGAAAGCCGGCAATCAACGTCCTCAGAGTGGACGTGATCAAGCCGGCTAGTGCTCGAACTAATGCGGACGGTGATACGATCGCCGCCATTGATGAGGGAACCAGTGGAGTAGGTGTCGTGGGTGATGAAACGGAAGTGGCTGTTGCCAATAAAATTGAACATTCTGGAAGCATCAGCATCGTCACCATCTCCGACGATGAAGCTGCTACTGCTGCTGAGGGTGCGCTTGTTGGCGAAAACAATGGTGGTGATGCCATCGTCCACGAGGCTGCAGTTGCCGCCACTTCGCCGCCTGATGACGAAGTCATCATCGTCATTTTCGCCGACGCCGCGCCACCTCATGGAGATGCCACCCCGCGACCTCCCCAACAACCATCGCCGGCGCTGGAGGCAGAGGTTTCGGCGACGCCCCCATCATCCCCACCACCACCATCGCCATCGCCAGCAGCTGAGGCGGAGGTTGCGGCACCATCCCCGGCTGGTATTGCGTCACCCTCGCCGCTAGCGGAGGATGTGCCGCCGTCGCCGCCATCTTCATCGACAGCTGGGGGTGCGACTTCGCCTTCACAGGCGGAGAGTGAGGATGCTGCGCCGCCGACGCCTTCCCCGTCAAACAACATTCCGCCGGGACCATTACTGCCTGCTACCCAACTAAGAAGATATAATGACGAGTTGGTGCGGTGGTTGGCAGTGATGAGCGACCGTAAAACGAGAACCCTTCACGACAACGCGCAGGTTGAAGCACAGATTGCTGAGCTTCAGCGAATTTCTGCCATGCAGAAAGAGCGCATAGCGAAAATTGATGCGGAGGTTTCTCGTTATGGGGTACATGCCGACGCGAGTGCTGTTTTACTGGGGAAGGAAACCTAGCTGTATATAGTTTTTTGTAAATTTTAGTTAAGGCCCTAATTGTAAATAGTTTTTGTAAATATAAATTAAGATGTATATATAGTTGTAAGTATGTAAATAAATTATTGTAAATTATTGTAAATATTAGTAAATATGTGATTATAGTTGTGAATGTGTGTATATAAATATGAATAAAGATGATTGTGTAAATATTTGAAAAAGTTTTTGTAAATATAAATAAAGGTGTATATATTTATGTTTGTATTCATCACATTATTTGCAAATTTCATAATAAAATATATTAAATTCTGATGCGACTTTTTCTTATTGGGTGAAAATTGGGTAGGAAAGAAATAGGCGATAGGAAATGTCAACAGACTCATTTATTGAAAAAAATTAAATACTTCAAACAAATGCAGATTTATCATGCCAAGAATTGTGCTCTTCAGAAAACCCTAGCCACTTGACAAATATCTTATTCCCCTTCGTTTTCAACACTTTCTCAACTAGATATGCATTTGGCTCAGCTGTTTTCAACAATTCCAATTCATAAAAGCACCCCTTGATAGGGCGACCTTTGACATCTTTAATGTTGTATGTCGTCGGATTGGTAATATTAACTTTGGATATGGTGAATAATTCTGTGGAAAAATTGGCTGAGTATCCTTTCTCGAAAACTCCTTTGAATTTGCTTATTCTGACAACATCTCCAACATTATATTTTGCTGGTGGCGCTATTTTCAGGTGGCTATATACTTTAAGTATTGTTGAAGGTGTTACGTCAGCAGGTTTCATACCAATTGTTCTATGTTTTCTATTATTATACTCGTTAGCAAAATTTGCGAGAATGTCGAGCCATTTATAGTCACCTCTGGCGGATAATTCTTTATAGATCTAAGTCTTCAATGTTCTAATTACTCGCTCCACAATAGCTGCTTTCATTATACTATAAGTTGAATAGTGATTGATCTTATATCTCTGCATCAAATTTTCTAAGCGTGAATTGTAGAATTCTTTGCCTAAATCACTTTGAATATTTTTTGGAGAATATTCAGCTCGCTTCAGCACTTTTTCCATAGCTTTTGTCACTTCCACGCCAGTTTTATTTTTTATCGGTTCAACCCATAAATATTTTGAATAGCAATCGATAACAAATAGTATATATCGATAGCCCATATTCTTATCTGCATATATTTGCATTTCGGCCAAATCAATTTGCCACAGGTCAGCAAATCCTTTAATTATCGTTCTCCTCCTTTTGAAGTTACGCCTCGCGGGTTTGTGTAATTCATTAGCAATCGCCCTTTTGGTTGGGCTTATTATCATCTTCCACTTCGTAGATTTCCCGCTGCGATTACTTCGGCTTTCATTCATATACTAATAACCAATCTTCCAAACTCGCATATACATATGGCGCTCACACTTTGAAAAATCGATGTATGATACCTTTTTCACGCAATTCCTCTATTATCGACATTATTTCATTATCATGCCCTGTATGGCCAACCATTTTAGAACTCCACAATAATCGAAGACGTTCCACCAATTCTGCAGCATTATTCCAATAAACAAATTCTTTCCGTTTTCTATTCAGGACTTTTTTGCGCGGTATTGCCCCCACAGCTCCTTTACCACCTTTGATATCAAATCGTTGAGGATGACTCCTCATATAATGTGGACTATCTATGAGAGGTTTGATGATTTTCCGATATTTCTTTTTCGAGTTAGAGGATTCAGCATTCAAACCTCCTCTAATATCATAATTTTTATAAAAGGACCCTGTAGTCTTCAGAATGGCGGTATATATCTGCTTATCTCGATCGCTAATAGATCCCGGTGCTTGATTCATAAAAATCAAATCATATAGTTCAGAAGAAGCTGGAAATACCTTACTCCTTCTATTTTCACGTCATAATTCGATTTGATCGTTCAAAAAACGGATTTCCATATTACCCATCCTTAATTTACCCGTTTTGGGATCGATACGAACACCGTATACTGTATCATAATTAGATTTTCCAGTTTTCAAGTTATCCAAATGCTGCTGCACTCGATCTTGTAGAGTTGTTGTATCAATAGCGGTAGTATTTTCGCTAGAAATCTGTGAAGTTGATGATGTTAGTGGTGTTTCCATCATTGTCACATAATCGAGTTCGCTCTGCATCAATTGCGAATTTTTGCTGGAATTTCCAGATTCTAAATGTCTATCAAACATTTCTATAGCATCTCCCACCGTTTTCCTACGTATCGGCGTAGAATGATGCGTAGGCTGCGGTATTTCAAGGATAGGCGGTACTTTCGGACCCGATATTTGGGAGGGAGTTATCGCTACCATATCAGCCTCTGAGATAGCTTTCAATGGTTTCGTTAGCGGTTTGTATACCTTCTCAAGCATTATCTGATCGCTGAGGTGGGCGCTATTCAAACTTTTGAATTTTTTTCTCACTGCATCAGTTGCTTCGACAAGTTTCTGCTTGAGACATATTTCATCCATTTTTTCATTGCTAGATGCGCTCATTTTGCCATCCAGCGATCGAATGATTGAACCACATCAGGGTATCACGGATATATGAAGCAATCAAACCCTTTTCTATAGCGCCCCTCGCAAATCTCACTATCCTTGTCGATAACGAGAAAACCATATTTATCCGTCCAACTATGTGCGCACATATCCCGAAATTGATTGAATGTCACATCTGGGGATACATGATCAGAAAATATGTGATGAAGATTCATTTCGTCCTGTTTGAACATGATTATGAAATAAGCATTATCGCGAATTAGTTGTTTAGGCACTCTCGAATATGTTTGAGCAATCGACATTCCTATGACGCCCCATCGAAAAATAAGATCTAATCACATCCTGTTTCTCACATATAACATCATCGAATATAAATATACTCTCAGGTTCTGCATCGGCAGGCTCAACTATGTCTGCATTATTTCTGTAAGTGTGATAACCCAACCCCTTTATCGGTTCCAATACTTTACGTAAATACTCATACTTGGGTTGATACAATGATTTTGAATAGAGGTATACGTTGGCGAATCGTAAGCCATTCTGATTGGTGAGCAGTGATATCATAACATTCGTCTTGCCACAATTCGATGGGTTAATAATCAAACTTCGAATTGTATTGGGAAATAGATCCCCATGCCTAAGCTGCGGAATTGCACTATTTCCTAACCCAACTTTTTCATCAAAATTTTCCACACTGAATGTCTCATTTTGTCGAACAATCTGCATCATGCGACTGTCAAGTACTTTATAATGATCTGCGAGTGTCGCAAAGCTCATTTATATTATGAACGCCAAGCGATACACTTCAACAAGGAAAAAAAGTTGGCGTATTTGTCGTAAGGGGAAAACAGCAAATATAATGAAGGGAAAAAGGCGCTTTGGTATGGGTTGCGGCGGTAGTGTGCTGAAAAGGAAGAAGAAGCGGACCACGTCCAAACGCATGAGAAAGATAGCTTTTGGATCGGGAATAGTGCACAAAGTTCGACATGCGCTACGCCAAATGGGGAACAGGGAAACGCTCACCAAAAACTTGGGTGAAACAATTCTGAAGGCCGTCGGTGCAGCTGAAAAATTCGTGAGAATGGCAGGAGGAAGGAGAAATATTCGAACACCCCGCATAATACCAATCCCCAAAGTTGGCGGCATTCTCCCACCAATCCCAATTTTTGCGGGATTATCAGCATTGGGTAGTTTGGCTGCAGGCAGTGCAAGCGTTGTTCGCGCCATCAATTCCGCCAATGAGAGTAAGGAGAAACTCGCTGAGGCGAACCGCCACAACACACATATGGAGGCTATTGCTCTAGGTAAAATGGGCAAAGGAGTCTATCTGAAACCATACCGCAAAGGGTTGGGTATCTATTTGAAGTCCCAAACTCCAAAAAACTAGATGGCCTACCTCGAAGGGCTTTAACAGATGTGGACCTATCACGACATATAAAAAAGATAGGAATACAGAACTTTCGAGGTATATATATGAGGGATAATTTACCCTCATCCGGCCCATACCGTACAGAATCCGCCATATTGAAATTAGATAGCGAACAATGTGATGGCACACATTGGGTTGCATATAAAAAAAGTGGTAAAGTAGTCGAGTATTATGATAGCTATAGCGATTTACCCCCACCAAAAGAGTTGGTGAAATATCTGAATAGAGGGCCGCAGGCGCTTAGAGCTACCAAAATAGTATATAACTATGAGCGCCAACAAGAATACAACACAGTCTGGTGCGGGCATTTGTGCTTGAAATTTCTCTCGAAGAAGAACACAAACGAAAAGTAGCTCATCATGGATCGAGAAAGCATCAAAGAAATGGCCCATGCGTTGTTAGCTTACTCTAAATTACGCTCTCTCTTGAAAATGACTGAGAAAGAACTCGCTGACCTACCAAAGGAAGTACTGATCGGATTGGCCTCCCAAGAAATAGCTCTAGTATGGGATAAGCTACCGCAACGATTGAAAGACGATCCAGAGGTGTCGAAATACCAATTTTGTGAGGATCATCATCATGGTGGCGATCAGAAATGCGATAATCAACCAGGCGGTGTTGATGTCAACGATGGACCAATATATCGAAAAGTGTTTTGCTACTTTTGTCGAATGAAAATGTAGATGTGGCAATATTTAATAAACTTTTTTTATTGATAAATGATTATCAATGCGAAAATAAAAACATTCTTCAATGTCTCGCATAGCGATCAAGTTGCAGCTGTTGAATGTTCATTGAGGTTTGTTACCCATTTTCGCCGTTTTCTTTACACACCACCAACATTATGTCGCAAACATTCACCATATCGGGTGCTCATAGTGTTTTGAGCGCTGATTTTTACCCACCAATTGAACTAGATGCGAGGAGAACTTACGGTTTGGGATTACATGGCTTTTATTCTTACAATTCCATAGCCAATATAGATAAGACAAATAACGCTTTGGGTTATTGGGATGAGAAAGAAAGTCGCATTTCTGAGAACTTGAAAATGATTCATATACCACCGGGCGCCTATGAAATAGAAGAAATCAATAGAGTTATACAAGAAGCTATAGCATCTTCGAACCCCTCCTCTGATAGTAAAAAAAGTAAAAATAATATTTAAGTTTATCTTCGCCCTAATAATAACACTCTAATGTGTGAAATGAAATCTTCATATGGAATTATGTTGTCAGTTGAGAATTCCATAGCCGAAGTGTTGGGTTTCGAGCAAAAATTCTACCCATCCAACTTTCTACATAAATCCACAAAGCCGGTGGAAATTATTAAATTTAGCCTAATACGCATCGATTGCAATATCACGAGCGGGGCGTACCTGAATGGGGAAGAGGTTCACACGCTGTATGAATTCGACATCAATGTGGATCCTGGATATAAGCTGTCGAAGGAACCGAAAAACATTATATATCTACCAATCAGCCCGACCGGACGTCAGTCTATCGATAACATTACATTGAGAATTTTGGATGATGAAAATTGTTTGGTCGATTTCCGAGGAGAGAAGATTATTGTGAAGCTTGAACTGAAACAACTAGATTGATCTCGAAAAATAGCAGAGAAAAGATGGGGTTCTGCTTCGGTAACCAATCAAAGCGCATATCCATTCCCACACCCCATAATGAGCGCAGAAATAATAAAAAGAAGTGTAAACGCGGTCGCGGATTCATTCGCAATCGACGTCTCAATCAGACAAGGCGGCATCATAACCTATCTGAGAGCGATATTGATTTCTTGGAATCTATCGGACTGAAAGTGCTACAGAAAAAATAGAGATGGTTTCCACAACTTCTACTAGCCTCCAATTGGAAGTGTTTGATGAACCAATCTTCGATCATTCCCTAATCAGCCTGCATGAACACACATACAAACCATATGGTTCACCATCATTCAAGAACTCTGACGAAATAAGAATAGCTGTCAACTTTCAAGATTTGATATTATATATTGCAGAGAGCTACATCTACATCGATGGAAAATTCATACCAGATGATTTGACAGCAGATTGCTATTTATCCAATAAACTTTTAGCATTCCTCTTCGACGAAATTCGCTATGAGATGGGTGGCGAACAAGTGTGTATGATTCGAAAACCAGGCATCACTACAGCTATGAAATGTATGATCTCCTATGGGGAATCGAATAAAAAATTTCTAGAGACCCTCGGTTGGGGAATTGATGATGATAATCAACCGATCCTAGACAAAATCAATCACGTATTCAGCGGAAAATTACCACTCAAATACTTGATGGGATTTGCTGAGGACTATAATAAGGGTGTGTTGAATATAAAACAAGAGTTGATACTAATCATTGCTCGCTCATTAAAAAACTCCTACATGGGAGTAGTTAATGCGAAAATAGAAATTGATAAGATTGAATGGAGAATAAGGCATATCATGCCGTCAGATAAACAAAAACTCAAACTATCGAATCGCATCAATAAAAGTTCCACTGCGAAGATAAAAATAGCATATAGGATGTGGGATTTGTATGAGTTACCAACTATCCGTGAAACATCTTCAGACATTTGGGCTGTCAAAACTACCAACAGCCTCGAGCGACCGCGATACATTATCATAGGATTCCAGAAATCTACTAATACGGATGATGTATCTCAAGATGCCACCCAATTCATTAATGCTGACATTAATAATATTCGAGTGTATTTGAATTCAGAAGTATACCCATACGAGCGGTGGAATTTAGAATTCGATAGGAAGTTGGATGCTATAGCCTATTATGCTTACGAAAATTTCCAAAAGAGTTACTACGGTAAAGATATGAGTGAGCCGATGATGGGTATAGAAGAATTCAGAAAGAACCCATTATTTATCATCGATTGCAGCCATCAAGCCGACGCCATGAAATCCTCAACAGTAGATATCAAATTGGAATTTGAGACTCGCAAATCAAAATTTCCAGTCAATACAAGAGTGTATGCGCTCATTCTACATGACGCAGTCATGACATATAGCGCTCTAGATGACTCCATACAGATGGGTGTGTGAACGAAGAATTATGAAGCTATGATCAGATGAATCACTACCACCATAGTTTAAGATATATATTTGTAGCAGTTTTTTTCGGATAATAAAAGATGTAAAATGTCGAATAATGTTTTATTTTTCCTATTATGTACAATAATTGAAATAGTGAGTCTAAAGACTATAAGAGTGTACTAGACACCCCCTTGTACCCCACCACCTTCTTGTTCTTCCCCAACTTCTTCTTCACCTTCTTCACCTTCTCCACCTTCTTCTTCTTCTGAAGCTTCCCTCAAACCGTATTTTTTGATGATGATAGTTGGTAGGAATTCAACTAAATCATGAAGGAAGCATTCCAAACCCTCCTTCTCCATTTCTTCAAGAAACTGCTCCAAAGTTATACTCCCGTGTTCTAGGCGACTGCATAGAAAATGACCGATTTTATATCGATCAGCATCCGCTAAAATCTCTCGGGCTCGTTCTTGATTGAAACATGCGCTCATATCATAGTTGGCTGCATGGAGTGAATCACGCTCCAAATCGATGAGTTCACATTTAAGTCTGCTGACTGCTGATTCGATGTCTTCAGCAGCTGGCCAAAACTGACTAGAATAGTGCATCCACATATCCTTAGAAGTTGAGTACTGGAGTCCACAAATAAATAAACAAAAAAGGAGTTCAGGAGATAATTCAACAAATACGTTTCATATTACATAGCTCATACCCTCAGCTTAAAAAAACTACTCACCATAAATGGTAAATGCGACGACGAGGGTGGCGAGAATGTAAGAACTACTATATACATATAATCTTTAAACTCCCTTTCACTAATACTAAACTAATCATAAAAATAATTCAATTAATTACTGAGGCAAAGTCTCGCTAAGGGGTATTTCTTTAATGCCGAACCTCATGAGCGTTCGCGTTTTCGCGCCAGCATATGATGGTTCACTCTGCCCCAGGTATGCTATTGTATAAAGCCCGCGGGAGTTGATCAAATGGAGATCGCTTTCTTCAATCACATCTGAAACTCATTTAGGCAACCAACTTTTCACAGTTACCCCACTTTCTTCATCTAATAATATAACGGTGGCAGATCTACCAAATCTAGTTTCAAATATTGTCATTTTCTTGATCAGATAAGGCTCATCCAAGATCAGCGATGATATCAGCACTTGCTTGGTGAATTCATACCCTTCAGCGATTTGATTATTGATCGCGATCAAATCAATTTTAGGTGAACCCATCTCTAGATTAAACACGTGAAAGAGAGTACAAAAGAATATATAGAATATAGGAATTTACTTACATAAAAATAACACTTGTTATCACTCAAGGACACACACACGCTTTACGAGTCAATATTTATTTCTATTGATTGCTAGTTATGCTGCTGCTACTGCTTGTGACAACTATAGCACTGAATCGCCAATTTATAGGAACTCCCCCACTCTCACCAACGCGATCTTGAACTCTCGTGGGGGAATGGCGCATGCGCACGCAGCAGCAGTGTTCAAGGTCGCACCCCCTCCCATTTCAGAGGTGTGGAAACACAAGGTCACGCTCACAGAAAAAGAGAGCCCTCCTCAAGGACGCGCTCTTCTCAAGGCCACACCAACTCCCAAGGGCACCCTCCTCTCAAGGTCGCCAACTCGAGGTCACTCCTCACAAGATCGCATCAAGGTCATTCACCCCAAGGTCACTCCTCTCAAGGTCACTCCTCCCAAGGTCATTCACCCCAAGGTCACTCCTCCCAAGGTCACTCCTCCCAAGGTCACTCCTCCCAAGGTCATTGACCCCCCAAGGTCATTGACCCCCCCCCCCCCCAAGGCCACGTGGGGGTGTGTGACCTTGGGAGGAGGTCTAGAATCGGCGAAAAACATCTACTATAGAGCAACGATTTTTTTTTTGTTTCAATTATATAAATACAATTCGATATATGAAAAGGTCGAACTACGTTACCACTCATTCTGGTATATTTTGCCTTTTTTCTTCTGATTTGAACTCTAACTTTCAATTTGTTGATAGAACAACGATTTGTTTTTGGGTTTCAATTATATGAATCCAGTTCGATCTGTAGTAAGGTAGAACTACAATCCACTTATTCTGGTATATTTTGCCTTCTTTCTTCCTATTTGAACCTTCACTTTCAATTTGTTGATAGAGCAACGATTTGTTTTTGGTTTCAATAATATAAATCCAGTTTGATCTGTACAAAGGTCGAACTACGAACCACTCCTCCTGGTATATTTTCGAATTTTTTTTCTTCTGATTCGAATGTTCACTTTCAATTTGTTGAAAGAGCAACGATTTGTTTTTGGTTTCAATTATATAAGAACCATATCGTTTTTTACTTGCCAGATATGAGAGCAGAAACCAGTGGAAAGCTTTTGGCAAATGTTTTCCTCAAAACGTCGTATTTCTTTCAAGAGTTCATCGTATTTTCTCCTCTTATGGTGTCTTATTGTAGGACTTCGGCTTCTATGTCATTTTCTTCCCATTTCACTCATTTTTTCGCGATGTTTCACACATCGTTCTTAACTCGATAGATACAAATTACGAAGTGAATCATATAGGCCTTTAACCCTTTCGGTCCTGACGTACACTGTAGTGTACGACAATTCTACTCTATTCTAATACAAAATTTACTTCGATTATGACCATTGCGTCCCAGCATACACTCAAATGTATATCGTTTCAACGTTCAAATACGTGTTGTGCCATCTATGGGTGCAGAAATGGAAATTGCATATTTTATTATTACAGCGATCATGTGTCGAGCGATATCGACAAGAAGTGACGTGTTATGGTATTTTTTTGCTTGTGTCAGCTTGGAGTATCAGAGTTGCACATTTTTTCGGTTATGAAAACAGTTCAAACTAACCATCCAAAATATTAGTTGGTGCTCTGCTGATTTTTATTTCCGATTTTTCGTCAAATATAGACACGTACACCCTTGTATACATTAGGTCTCAGTGAAGTAAGTAAATATACCGAAACTATTTTTTGAGAGTCTATGAAAGGGTATTCTTTCAGCATTTTCTGCTGCTAAGTGAGTGAAAGACCGATTTTTCACGAAGAGCTTGTTCACTATTCGGAAAATAATGTCTGAGCGGAGATGATGACGAGTGGGAGATTGATTCTCATATAACAAAAGGATTATTTGAAGCTAATTGAAACTGATGATTTCCAAGCTGCATATTAGCTGATGAGATGTATTCGAACTATAAGGTGCGCAGTTTGAAATGGATGAACCCGAAACTCCTGATTTGGAACCTGAGCGGGATGAGGTACATGTTCCTCATCATGTTCCTGTGCAGGAGCAAGCTGATGCGGACAATGAAATGGTCTAACTTTCTATTGAACTTGTAAACCTCCAACAAGTTTTCAATGAAATTTTCCAATTTTATTGCCAATATTTAAAAAAATTACAAATATTGATATTTTTCCTTTTTTTTTTGCTTTGGGGGTTATGATTCCGTTGATTTCCAGTGTACACTACAGTGTACATATCAAATCTCAAAATTGGGTAAAGATAGGATATTTTGACAAAAACTAAAATTCATAAAAAAATAAAGATAATGATGTATCAAATTTCGTAATTTTTCTCCATATAAAAAAAAATCGGGACCGAAAGGGTTAACAGGTGGCGAGATGGTGATTTATTTCAATATCCGTTAAACTAGTATCGATAGATGTAGATTTACGACTACTACTGAGTGTAATTATTAAGGAAGACAAGCGACGAAAAATACGTTGTTCGTAGCGTACCAGGACCGAGAAGTTTTTCAGTTTTTCGCTCTCTTTTCACTATTGTTCTTCGATAAACATATTTATCTACTGATAGGTGTGTGAATATTTTTCGAACAAAAACGTAAAACCTGTATTGCCTTCATATTCTCAGTTATGTTCTCAGTCAGTGCGCAGAAATGTGTGTTGAGGGTTTCAGGATTCAACGAGATTGTTGTATTATAGAATGAGTCTTTCCTCTGAGTTCATTAATAACTTTCCAGGTTTCTTTCGCAGGGTTATTTGAATTTTCAATTCTGGATCTATAGTATAGTTAATTTTTGATTCATTAGATATGGTGTTGCAACTGAGGATGACCTCATGACAAGATATACGAGAATGTGCAACTTTCGTAGAAACATTATCAAGGTTACTGCGTATGTAATCAATCATCGATTCTTTTCCCTGAGATAAAAGTGTTGGCTATGTCACGTACGTTTTCAAATTATATGATTCCAAAATATTCATTAATAATTGTATAGTATTATTCTGATTCTGCGCTTCCATGTAGTCTATATTGAAATCCCCCGCCACTATGATTGAAGACTTTAAAGTCATGCATGTCAACCAAGCTTTCAACTTCACGAGCAGTATGTTCCCATCTGGTGAGGGTTATACATAGAAAATATATCACGAGTTCCTTGCAAAACAACAAAGAAAATTCGAATACTAATATATTATGCATAGCTATTTCAGAGAAAGTATAATTTTTAAGAAGTAAATCTTAAATGAAAATTATTGTATTTCCATGTGTTGTACACTTATCCAGAGGTGTACTTTTTCTGGAGTACTTTGCTTACAGTTCATATCCTGATAGATGAACACATTCGTCTAGAAATAACCAATGATCCGTAAGCATTACAATGTCGGAAAAAGAGTTATGTTTCAATAAAATATAGAGTTTATTACTTTTTTTTCTGAGCCACTGTATACCCGACATGTCCCAGAACTATTTTTTTCGAATGCAACTGATTTTTTGTTAAAAACTTTTTAATTCAGGTCACAGAAATATGAAAAATCACCTGTTTCATTTATATTCAATTCAACGTTGCTATATGGCAACACTGTGTCATACCCTGATGAAAAAAAAAACTAGAATACCATTCGAAAATTTTAGTTTCATCAAAATAATAAAAGAATAATACAAGGTAATTGAAGTGATTTATGATATTTCTTAAAACACTTCTTACGGAATAATCCAACACATCTCCTCTTTTTTCTCTGAAGATAATGGCCAGTAGTTCAATCCATCAAATTCTATTTCTTCAAAGGCTTTGTCTTCAATTTTTCGTTTTCGGGAGTGTCCAGGTCCTTTTTCGCTTCTTGTCCCTAAAGCTTGAAATAATTGTTGCTACTCGGATTGCTATGATACGTCTGAATTCTGACTGACATTGCTGGGTGGGACGATCGATGAAACTGTCATGCATTTTGGACCGATACATCAAGCAAACAAGTTAATATGCTGCTCCACCGTTTCTAACCCCTCTTGCCAATGCGGTAGAGGCTCACATTTTGGTCTATTCGGTGCACAATTTAGTTCTAGATGAGTCTTTTGATTCGTTAGTGTCTTCATTCGACTCACAATTTTCATTCATAGTAGTTGAATCATCACTCCTTACAATTAATCATTATTTTGATCAGCATACAAAGATATACGCAATTACACAACTCAATCAATTAAGAGAGAGAAAAAAGCATATTTCATTCATCAATTTAGCAACAATGTCGCCCCAAAAGATATGTGGAAAACCCTAAGATATAATAAATTTCTTCCTGAGAACAAAATTGACATACCTGATAGTATAAACGATCCAAATGATATCAATAGATTTTTCATCGAGTCTATTCCCCAAACCCAACCATCTGAAGAAGTCATGAATTTTTATAAATATAACAGGCTAACTAACTTTGAGTTTGCTTTTCATGAAGTTAATGACTTGTTCATCTATGAAACAATTTGTGGCATAAAAACTAAAGCCAAGGGGTTTGATGGATTAGGTATTGATATGGTGAAATTGTGTTGCCCACATATTATTCCCTATATAACTCATATAGTCAATTTTTGCATAACCGAAAATGTTATTCCAAACGCTTGGAGAAAAGCAATTGTGAGGGTTTTACCAAAAAAGAAGTCTCCCACTGAATTCAAAGATCTGCGTGCAATAAGTATTTTGCCGGTTTTGTCAAAAATTTTGGAAAGGGCCTTAGAGACCCAAATTAAGGATTATCTATACAACCACTCCCTGCTTCCTACAATACAATCAGGTTTTCGTAAATTTTTTAGTTGCACCACTGCATTACTTCACATTACTGATGACATTATAAAAGCTACGGATAGAGGTCAGATTACTGTGCTTGTTCTATTAGATTTCAGTCGAGCTTTTGACACCATTAACTATGGTTTAATGGTTAGTATGTTGAAATATATGGGTTTCTCCAATAACGCTTCAATCTTGATTGAAAATTATCTCGATAATCGACAACAGCAAGTCTGTATGAACGGTGTCTGCTCGGATTATATGTCGTTGAGATCTGGAGTCCCACAAGGGTCTATACTTGGTCCATTGCTGTTCTCCATATACTCTTCTCATATTCTTGTCCAAATCCAGAACTGCAGAGCGCATCTTTACGCTGATGACACTCAGCTATATTATAGTTTCAGGCCTCAAGAATTAGAAGATGCCTGTGCAGTTGTGAATGAGGACTTAGAATCCTTTATTAATTATGCCACTGACCACTGTCTGCTCATAAATTCAACAAAATCAAAAGTAATGCTGTTTGGAAGTAAATATCATAGGCAGAACTTACCTGTTGATATTAATATAAATATAAATAACGAAAAAATAACTTTTGTGAATGAAGCAAAAAATCTGGGCGTAGTAGTGGATTCAGACTTGAGATTTGAAAAGCATATAAATACATTGATACAGCGTGCTTACTATAACATTAAACTGATCTATGGTAACCGACATCTATTTCCTATCAAAATAAAAAAGGCTCTTTGTGAAACATTAGTTTTATCCTTATTTAATTATGCGGATGCTCTGTATGGACCAAACTTAACTGTACAATACAAAAACAAAATACAGAAAGTTCAGAATTCGTGTCTACGTCTAATTTTTGGAATAAGGAGGAGACAAAGAATCTCGCATAAACTCAGGGAAATTAGATGGCTGAATATGGAAAACAGGAGGAAGCTACACCTTGCTAATCTATGTCATAGCGTAATCATGAATGAAAATCCTCCGTATCTACATCAGAAAATTACCTATCGCACTGATGTGCACAACATAAATATAAGAAATAGGGGGTTACTGAGTGTCCCTTTTTTTACAACAGAGATTTTCAGACGTTCGTTCAGTTACCAAATATATAATATTTACAACTCGATTTCATCAGAATTTAAAAGTTTTAATGTTCAAAAATTTAAAGAAAAATACAAGATACATCTTTTGCATTATCAACATTAACTAAGTTAGGTACCTTTGCTAAAAAAGTTTGAATTGTAGAAATACATAAAACATATATGTGTGTGTGCTGTTTATACTGTGTGCATAATTATTTTTTTTTCTTATTTTGCAAATTTTATCTCAATTATTCATTTATCAATTGTAATTTTTATGAAGGATGCATTTGCGATGACTTAGACTTCATGCTTTAAGGTTAATCAACTCTATACTCTATAGCTATCTAGACTAAACATATCTCTTTTTTTCGGGTTAAGTGGAAGAATATTCTTGGTTGTGTCTAGTACCCAATCAAAAATAAACTTCGCCCTTTATTTTCAATGGAATGATCTATGATTTATAATTATGTATTTATAGAATCTTGAAAATAATAAAGACGATTATTATTATTATTATTATTATTATTATTATAAAAGCTTAGGGAACAGTTTTTGTTGAGTTTTTTGTAAGTCTTCATACGGTTGAACGTAATACTATTATTATTTTTTTTCTGAAGGCAGTATTGAGAAATAACCAATACATCAGTTATCCTACTGAGACCTAGAGTATATTTCAGAAATAGGTTCACACTTTTATTGTCACTTACGTTATTTGTGTTGAACATTACAATCAATATATAATTCTTTACCAAAGTCTACTGTAGAGGAAAATATATTTTCTGTCAGCTTTGGGAGTTTTATTTTGGGGGTAATCATTTCACTAATACTGTATTTATTTCTCAGTGTCCTACCTTATACTCTAGAGAAAATTATACCATACTGGTTGCCACATATAAGGATTTTATTTATGTCACTTCCATTATTCGTTATATCGCAGTTTGTTTCATTTATTGTATTTGGGCTGTCCAGGTCAATTATCGATCTATTCACCATTTCTTCCGTTTCTTCTGGAAGATTGATTCCTTTCGGGTCCGAAGCACTGTTCATTATTTCTTCTTATAGATTGATTTCATTTGGAACTGTAACATGCTTCAAAGATTGAATTTTTTGTTCGATTTCACGTATTTTTGTTTCTTTTGTTTTAATGAAGTCGTCAGTGTGTAAGCCACTGGAATGTGTTTCAGTGGTTGTCGATTTATGGAGATGCGCCTTGTTTATGTACTGCTTGTTTCTACTCGGGTATTTTTTTGTTGAAGTTTTTTTTGTAGTTCCTTCATTTTGTCTTCCATTTCTTTCGCTAACTGATTTTGGTAAACGATGAGATTGTTCATCTCGGTTTCCATCTCCAGTGCCTGTTTCTTGTACTTTTTTTTTCTCCTTCAAACTCTTCCATGTAGTTGTCTTTCATCTCACCATCCTGAACTAATTCATCGATTGTTTTTTTCAACAAACTTGTTTCCTCTTCTAGGAGTTCTTGCTCACTTGTTATCTTTAACAAGAATCACCTTTTTCTTAAAGTTGGCTAGTAGACAACTTTCGTGAAATACAGTAGAGTAATCAGTGCATACATAATGCAAAAATGGTTTGTTTTTAAAGCATTTATAGTTAATAGTCAGGGAGCCACTAGAACGCGTGTTACCTGCCATGACTTTCAAATCAAGTTGACTCAATTATACAACCAAAATAGAAGAATACTTAGTTAGGAATCGAAAACCAAATGCAACTTCTGGCATATCTTCAACAGAAATATATCATCATTGTTTTGATTGAATTGAAATGAGAATGGAGTTTTGATTTTTTATTTTATTTTTCCATGGCATGCTTGACTACGAAACTTGGAAATGTCAATAACCAATTCTAATTCTTTGATAAATTTGTTAACTGAATATTCTTCAAATCATAACTTTCGAACGAATGAAGATATCGCCATGCGGTTTGTTGCAAATTTGATCTCATTTCCGAATCTAATGAGAGAATATTACCGTTCTTTTTGAGATTTCGTGAAAAATTCTAAAAACAGTTGATTTTATGAAACACGCCCCTTAGCGAGGGCGGTAAGAACCAGAATGACGTAGATGGTTTTTTATTCTATTCACCAAATCTATCTTTCTTAATCCATATCTTGTTAGCACGTTTCCGTCAAGTCAAACTTTAGTTAAAGACATTCACAGTCCAAAAAGTTAAGGATCTCCTACCGCCTTCATTTCACGTCCTACAATGAAACTTTATATTTCAAAATGATGGACCATTTTGTTGGCATTGATGTATAAGTATTCATTTCTGACTATTAGGTACTGAGATGAAGTACCTCGTTACCCCCTATTGAATGACCCTGTACATTACTTATTATTGATTTGAATTCCATTTTCGTGAACTATCAACTGCTTACCAGTATCGTTCTCAATTATATACAATTTGGACCACCACGTGAAATCACTGAGAAAGGACCTTTGTACCACCAAGGGTACATAGTTTCTGCTACAGTGATCGCTTTTCTGTTTGGAATTGGAATCATCACTACATATTCAGTCAGTTCGCATTGCAAAGTTACGGCATATACAGGGTGCCCGTTTTTCGAGCGTAACCATGGGGATCTCAGTTATTATAAGAGATAAGAGGTTGGTTGACTTGGAGCAAAGTTGAGAATTTTTATGCTGAACAATTATGTGAAAATCTCATGTATCGTCTTTTGTTTTTGAATTAATGAAAAAAACAGAAATTTGTAATTTTCGTTTTTATCATTTGTAACAAAAACTAAATGTTGATAGTTCAATTGAGGATAAGGAACTTTCACATTTCTGTCAAGCTTACCTTTCTAAAAACTGAGGTTTTGAACGAACATAACAGATAAGTTTTTTCTCCTCAAAACGAAACAAAATCAATAAATACATAACAAGGTTATAAAAGATGCTCAAATACTCCACCATTCTTTTCTAGACACAATTTCACTCTATTTCAACCTCAGCAATATCATCGATTTCAACAAATCTTTATTCATTTCCCATAAACAATAATTCAGTATTTTTCTTCTTAGATCCAATTCTTGAAATTGTAGGTACCCATCGACTGAGCTATTCAGAACTTGGGGTGTAGTGTAAAATTGTGTTCAGAAGTGAATGGTGAAATATTCGAGCATCTTTAATGACTATTCCGTTTTGAGGATAAAAAACTTTCATTATATCAAATGTCGTACCTAATTCAAAATAACCTTGGTTTTCATGTAAGTAAGTTTTCAAATTCCATTGAAGTATCAGAATTAAGTTCGTTAAACATAATTTTTGGCATTGTTTTCAAAGCACTCTTCGCAAAAACGATTTTTTCCAATTTTGATCAGCATGTAAGATTCGAAAATATCGAGTGGAACGTCGTAGTAATCAGGAAAAAACAAACTTCTCGAAAATGCAAAAATCCAACATGGCGACTATAAGATCAAAGTTGAGTGTTGTATCTCTGATATCAAGGACGCAATGGAAAATACGATGATGGATTCAGATGCCTTGCGGAAAAGTGCCTCTATAACGTATTAGTTGAAAACATCTAGTTCGCTTCATTTTCGATTGATAAAATAAAAACGAAAACTACAAATATCCGTTTTTTCCAATATTTCAAAAACGAAAATTAATACATGATTGTTCAACATGAAATTATGCAACTTTGCCTCGATTCAATCGATCTCGTATATCTTATCATAACTGAGATCCCTGTAAGAAAGGGTGGTCCCACGTCGTTATCTCTTTGAATGAGATAATCATTACTCTGATTTTATCAATTTAGGGACACCTTCTTAATAAACGCGTTTTTCTGTTTCTCAATTATTCCTCTATAATGGGTGCATGAGGTACGCCAGGCTCAGTGAAATACACTCAAACTTGATAAACATACTCAAATATAGTATAATTGATCTCACTTACTTTGCGAAGGCTCAGAAGAAAGATAATCAGGTTATCACTCCGCGGGGTCCCTCAGGTGGCAGGTATTCCCAGAGTCACACTTCTTTGGTGATTTCAATTACTTCTGGTTGCTGGTAAAATTCTAGAGGTACCTCTCTAAAGTTTCAACTCTCAAGATTTTTGACTGAATTGATTCAAGAAAAATTAAGTAGTAATCACACTATCTCACTTAGTGAAATATAAACGGTCTTGTCGAACAATAAAACAGTTGTGTTCTGAATTACTCATCTAATTATTTTGTTAGGCTAGACTCGATGATTTAATTGAATATAAAGGGAGGCAAAATGGTTTTAAATTCTCAACCTTAATGAGGCATTTGAATAAAAAAGTTCTCAAGGTACTCTATGAAGAAACTTATCAACTACTGTCGAAAACTAGTCGAAAAGGACTTTCAGAAAAGAGTTTTGTTGAAATAAAAATTGAAACTGGAATTCAAATACTCTATGCCAAAGTGGCCGAATCTTTGATTTGAGGAAAGAAATAAAAGTTAAATTATTATACAGTCAGATAATTTACCAGAGGATGAATTCACGCACTAGACACGTGACAAGATAATTGAGAATTAAAAACGAACTAACGAAAATAATTTTCAACAAAACATAGTGAACTCCAACAAGTGACTTCACAAGGGGGTTGGCTATGATTTTATGAGTATTTCTTGACTTTTCTCGTTTAATCAGGAACCGACCTATCGGAGGAATAAGGTTCCATCTCATTCCCTTTCGACTATAGTTTATGGATATAGCCATATGTTTTTGAACGCTAATCTCCACTTATGCTCAAATACATTCGTCTCGGATTGTTGACAATTTAATGATGTTCCTATTCCGAAAAATAAACACTTGATTTCCTATCCTACAAAAATATTCGTTCAGTTATATGAGAACGTGAACATATTAGAAAAAGATTCTCAGTGAATCCATTAGCAAATCAGTTCCCTCAAAACTTAACTAAATCTTATCGTTAACATATCCTGGAGTATCGATGACGTTGACCGATGGAGATTGTTCGGTTTACGACGAATTATGAGGGTAGGTTTACGATTTACTACTTTTCCACTTATTTCCAAACATTATATTTCCTATTCAGAGCAAGTGTGTCTATTTATTCATGACAAATGTTTGATGGTTAACAGCTTTTATATTTTTGGTAATCTAACGGAATTTTTTACGCTACATGGAAATTGAATCTGCGTACCAAATATTCCGCTTTCTTACATCCCCATGGTTGAGCTTAAAAAACGGGTATACTGTATATGTCCTAAATTGCTTTCTTTTTATTTTGGTTTTATAACGGAGTCATTATAAAACGCAAATGCTTATTATAATAGCCTTTGTTTCGATACGCATTTCTTTTAATTCAGAGGTTGCTACAAACGAACTGTCAAATGAAAGTTAGAAGAATTATTAGGCCCAGCTTACTCCTGAGTGATTCTGGATTTGGTGATACTAGCAGTGAAACACGCAATGTTTTCATCAGTGAATTCCGCTCAACAGTGATCTGAGTTTAACAAAACCAAAAAACGCGTGGGACAATATAGCGTCTTATAAAACTTGTATAATAACAAAATATCAAGAAATGGTCCAATCGTTATTATGTAAACAATATCGAAGACTGTTTGAAGGGTTTCTATAATAGTGAAAGGTTCAGAAATTGCTCTTGTTCTTCGCACATTTGCTACAAGTCTCAAAATTATTGTCCTCAATAAAAAGTATTGTCATTGTATTTTTTATCATGATAAATCTAGTTTCTCTTCATTTTCAACTAATATTGGTGGTAAATGTGAATGAATGAAGGAGTGTATCGCATCAGCAGTTGATTTCTCAGAAAATTTCATAAATTTATTTTCAACCAATTAGAAGGCTCCTTTTTGTATACGTTGCTCATAGCAACGGGAGATTACCGTGATGATTTCTCGACTGTTCTAACAACCATTCAAATTTCGTCATTTTGTGTCATGTGGAACAATTTCACCCAATCATGTTAACATTAGACTGATCATTGCATTCAGTGCAATTTTCAATCCCTATGACAACACGATCGAGTTTGGCAACTTCATCCAAATAAATTTCAAAATGTCACGTTTCGGCAATGAGAATGTTCAAAGTATAAATGCGCTAATAAATAAATAAATGAATGTTTCGTTGTGTTGAGTTATGATTTTTTTTGTCGAAAAATTATCCGCCGAATATCCCTCGGACATTGATGAATGCCTCATAATTTCATGACTAATTTCTCAAGCTCGTTGCTTGGTAACAGCACGAAGCCAAAGGCTGAGTGCTGTTAGGTGTTGGGAACGAGCTTTCGATTGTCATGAAATTATCTCGTCTGTGCATATATTCCTCCGAATATAAAAGACACTTTATGGGGAAATGTTCGAAGTTATTTAAAAACAAATCAATGGTGAGACAGTATATATTGGTGGGAATTTCAACCTTTCAGAAATGACAAGTTTCCGTAACTTGAATTGCAAGATCAATATTCTACAAGATTTTTTGAACTTCAATGATTTCAACATGTTTTATGATGTGAAAAATGTTCAGGGTGAAACCCTCGATTTAATGTTGGAAAATGATACCGAAAGAAACAACTGTTTCAATAAGAAAATATGAATCCATTAGTAGAGGAAGATAATCATCCTCCAATGAATATTCTCAAACGTTAGAAAGTCACAATAAAGTCAACAAAGGAATTTAGCCAGGAAATGCACGAACACAAGTTACGATTGAGATTGTATCAAAACATGCATACCCATATTAAGGAAGTGTTTATAAACCAAGGTTCACATATCATTTTCTATATATATATTATAACCCTTATAACGTAACGTGTAGCTCACTTGATGAATTACTCACGTTCAACACTGCGTTGTTTTGATCAAAAAATACAAGAGTCATAGCCGATCGCGCATCTGAAATGCATTTGCAACTGAAGGAGGAGGTTTTTGAACATTTTTCAAGAGTTTAGTGAGTCGCACCAAGTACGTAGGAGTCCAATCTTCGTGCACTATACTTTAGCTTTTTTTCACATTCATATTAATATTTTTATTTCACTATAGGTATCTATACTTCTCCGCTGAGTCGAGTTCTCAACATTGTATTTTTTCCTGTCCAGATAAACTTTTTATAATAAGCTGATGATAAGAAATCAAATCCTATAAACATGTATTGCCTCTGATGTTAGTTTTCAGACTAAATTAATTACACTAAAGTTAGACTGTGAGTTTTATCACCTTGACCATAATACTCACCCTTACTGTAAGAAATGAATAAACCTACGTTGGATATTTGATGAAAGAATACAATTGTTTATTTTTCATTCTTTCATCGTTCCATATTTCGTGTAAATATGAGGTATATTTGGAGGATTCTTACCGGGATATTGAAGGTCAGCCATAATCTTCAGTACATTCAGTCCTGCATCCAATGACATTCTGTAAAGATACACTGGAAAGTCTGATACTCTCACATGTGTTTCTGCATATCTCACTATAGGACTTATGAAATGGTAATCTGAAAGTAACTGCGAAATAATAGTACCCGTTAGTGAAGATTCATACCTAGATTATTTCAATGCATATGCGATTCATAAAACGTGTAAAACATTAAAAAGAGACGTTTTGTCACTAAGTCAGGTTTTCGAAGGTGACATTATTGATATAGAGGATGACAAAGGCCAATAGAGGTTAGTGAATCAAGAAATTAATAGACTCAAGAATTCAAATCTTTTGCTTAATGACCAATTGGATTTGAATAATTCTCCTTTGTTGAATTTGTTTTCCTGAAAATAGTTTGATTAGATATTCATTTTATTTTTGGTTATTCACCGCAATAAAGAGGATAAACATTCTTTAATCCCTACAGGTACAAATATTGTTATAACTGTGTAATTAGGTATAAATATGGTTGTTATTGTAGTAGTTAGTTTAGTGTACTTATACCTGATGAAGCTACAGTGTTAGCGACACATGTTGTGAAAAAAAAAATATAAATATATTTATCGTAAAAATCTTATCATTTTTCGTTTGTTTACATTAGAAAGCTGTCTTGATAAAGCAAGGCAATAGGAAATATATGATGGAATAAACACCTAGAAAGATGAAGTATGAAAAAGGGATCATAAAAGCAAAGAGGCAATCGTGCAATATTTCCTAGCTAGCAATAGAGGAAACTATAAAACAAGTAGATCACCTGAGAAATCAACATACTACTAACACAAGAAAAGTATAACGGCATCGATAATGTTTTCAATATTGCATCTATGAAGTCAATAACCAAAACTCTAGGAAGAAAGGTGTTCCATCATTCTTGTGTTGATGGATAAAAAAGGTAATCCTATATCATCCATAGGTGGAATCACAGCTAGAGCAGGTAAGGGATTTTCTATTGGACGAATTATCCGAAAAGCTGACATTTGAAGTCATGTACTGCTTAGGATACCCTGATGATCTTGGGATCATTGAAAAAGGCCAATTCGCAGACAGTTTCGAACTTCACCCAAATTGCTCTAAACATAAAATATAAGTGATGCCAAACAACTGTGAACCACCTCAAAATCATAATGATAATTTCCACCAAAAATAAAGCACTGAGAAAACCGAAGTCTCTTGTTCTGAAGGGGGTGGCCTTTATTAACGAGAACAACGAATATTGAATTATATGCCGATTGTACAACACTAAGAGCTCTTCTACACAAGGATATTGTACACGAGAAACGCTTAACCGAGATACAAGCTGAACATACAGACACACGGCACCGGATACGCTGAATGCTTATGCCAGATACAGAATAACCCTGATGATATATGGATGTGTTCAGACATGTTTACTGTTTCAACGAGAAATATATCATAGACGCACGGCGCAGGACATTTTCCAATTAAAATTTGCGCATAGTCATAGTGGTGATATACAGGCGATAATTTCAAAGGGATGACGGCATCAGTAAAGTTGGATGACGAACTAATCAAAATACTATGATGAAATCATTAGACATGTGCTACAATTTGGGAGTAGTAATTTTTAAGTACATTTCTTTCAACCAACATGGATTCCGAGAGAAATAATCAATAATTACTGCGATTAGTCAATTATCCTTTTTATATAATTATGATTTATAAATCAGAAAATCATCACCCACACTTATATTTTTTGATACCAGTAAGGTTGTTGATGATCTTCTACTTGAAAAATTATATATATTAGGAATGGGGGGCGATGCAAATAAGTGGATTAAATCATATTCAAGTGACAGAGAACAAATAGTGGTAATCAACTATGTTAAATCCGAAGAAGCGCTCATATGAGAGTTGGAGTGCCTCAAGGGTCTATCATAGGTCCTCTACTCTTCAAGGAAATCATGGGTAATAATAATAATAATGAATTGTATTTATTATGGCACTTTCATGAAAATAACAGGAGACGATAAAAATAATAGAAACATATAAAGACTCATGAATCATGTAATACTCCTAATCTGATACTCTGATGACTCTATCTCCAAAGCAAATTTGAGTGCATAAGAATTTCATAAATATTTTTGAAGTAATATGTCCTCATAATCAATAACAGTGAAACTGTCTTCATGTTTTTCACCACAAAAAAACGCATGTGGGAATTATAACAGTTTAATAAGATTGAAGATTGAATATGTTCTTGAGAATTACCCTGAATAACAAAATGATATGGGTAAAACACATTGACAATATTGTGTCTGAATTGGGCTCTGTATGTTTTCATTTCAGACATTTCAGAAACACTGTCTCAATAAATGTTCTTAGGATGCACACTCTGGTCTGGTTCAGTCAACACTGTCCTATGGCCTTAGAAGCATCAGCTCATCCACATAAAGCATTCACTATGCTGTCACGAGTAGAACATTCGGTATATTCTAAATTGATTTGAATGTTTTATAAATGATTATTTTGTTAAAATATGAGTGAGGACAAACGTGATCAAATGCACGAACTTGTATTTCTAATAAATAGTAAATGTAAGTGTTCTGAAGTTAGTCTGGTCTGGGGCTACTCGTGACACCACATCATCGTAATGTGAGTTAGTTTAAAGATCATCTTCATCTTGTATAACCCTATGTTATTCCTATAGTTGAATAAATGTTGTTATGTTTTGATCACTTTCAAGTACCACGAAACTATAAGTGCCTGTATGAATAAAATAACTCTCGCTACCCTCTGTAGTAGCCCCCCGATCATGACATGAAGAAGGCTTTACCCCAAAGCTTCCCCCTAGTTGTGACAATACAAAAAAGAATTATTTGATGTATGAAGGGCGTACACCATCGAGAGTCTTGAAAACAATTATTCAGTGAAATATAAATCATGACATTGCCATCACTTCATATTTATCTCCTTATTCGGAATATGACACAACATAATTATTAGAAGTGATTTACATGATCATGACTCACGTGAAAACAACCAGTTCCATCAGCCCTACTCCAGACTCACAGTCGGTCAAGCCTCTCATTCATACCAACAAATGAAATTCTATAACAAATGTGTTGATCTCGTTGGTTTTGTAGAAAATAAACAAATTTTTTTAAGAAATTTCAATTTTCACAAAAAATTACATATATATATAATAATATATATTATAATATATTGAACAAATATACTTACATCAATCACTCAAGTGAAATCTATTTATAGTCATTATCACTAGACAGCAATTCTTTTCAACACCTCGATAGATGATGTTTCAGAACTTTTATAATAATGCATAACAGATAATAGAATTTTTTTTCCAATTTCTCATGTATGTAACAGTTAACATTGCTCAATTTCAATAAAATTCATTCCTTCAAAAAAAAAAAATGTTCAAAATCAGACATATTCTCCCTTTTCTATTGGTCGTGTTGGATGATATGGCATGATTCCGTGAGCATACCATGCCTTCACAGAACATAAACCTTCAAGGTTAGGCCTAACTATAATATATCACCTAGCACAAAAGTAGAAGAGGAAGAGTTGATAACGATTTCAGCCTCTTGCAACACTTTGTTTTCAGAGCACGAAAATAAGATAGGAAATCAAGCCCGAAATATAGGTACTTTACTGAGAATAGGCTGTTGGTTCCCGGATTCACTAATGACTCATATTAGTTGGTCATTTTATTTGTTCTCTCAGTATATCGTGTTTATGTGTTCTAGTCGCCTGGTGAAAATGATGAGTTTTTGTGTTACATTTTATTCAGGTAGGTATATCAACACATACCGTAATTCACATCCTGTTTCGAGGTCATTATCTTTTGGCTGTTATTCATTAGGCTGTTGGGAATAATGTAATGATATGTCAAAATGATATTTGATGATTATAGGGAGTTTACTTCGATTCAGAATTGAGATTCGCGAGACATGTAAGCTATATACAGTGTGTACCAGCCAAATGGAATAAATTCGTTAATAAATAAACGGTAGCGTTTTAGGAAAAACGCTCGGACACGTCGATTTTTATCTTTAGTTGCGTTTTTTTTTTTCAAAGAAAACTTTTTATACAGGGTGTGTCATGCCACAGTGGCCAATATCAACTTTCTCATTTTGAATGTAACACCCTGTATTTTATTTCATTTTTAAATTCTTCATGAAGAGCTGATTTCGTCGATCTATCATACTTGGGGTATAGCGCGAAATTGAAGGAGGAGGTTTTTGAACATTTTTCAAGAGTTAAGTGAGTCGCACCAAGTACGTAGGAGTCCAATCTTCGTGCACTTTACTTTAGCTTTTTTTCACATTCATATTAATATTTTTATTTCACCATAGGTATCTATACTTTTCCGCTGAGTCGAGTTCTCAACATTGTATTTTTCCCTGTCTAGATGAACTTATTATAATAAGCTGATGATAAGTAATCAAATCCTAGAAACATGTATTTTATTTCATTTTTATATTCTTCATGAAGAGCTGATTTCGTCGATCTATCATACTTGGGGTATAGCGCGAAATATTACAGAGATATAGGGTGTGAAAAATCGAGATTTTTCAACTTTAGGAATTTTTTGTGTCGAAACTTATCAATTCTGCTCAAAACGGCTTACATATCCCTATCTTAATTTCTCATTTACTATCTACTGACATTTAATAGAAACAAATAGAAGGTGATGCAAATCTCAAAATTTTGAACCACCCGTATTTGTTTCAATTAAATATCAATCGATAGTAAATGGAAAGTTGAGATAGGGACATGTGAGCCGTTTTGAGCAAGAATGGATAGTTTCAGCACAAAAAATTCCTAAATTTGAAAAATCTCGATTTTTCACACCCTATATCTCTGTAATCTTACGCGCTATACCCCAAGTATGATAGATCGACGAAATCAGCTCTTCAGGAAGAATCTGAAAATGAAATAAAATACAGGGTGTTGCATTTAAAATAAGAAAGTTGATATTGGCTACTGTGGCATGACACACCCTGTATAAAAAGTTTTTTTTTTAAAGCGCAACTAAAGATACAAATCGACGTGTCCGAGCGTTTTTCCTAAAACGCCACCGTTTATTTATTAACGAATTTATTCCTTTTGGCTGGTACACACTGTATGTCAAAGTTCATATAACACCATAAGGCAGCTGAATCCAAATCGAGATATACTTTCTACAGAATTGAAAAAAACTATGCGAGTCGCTGATCTTTTCAAAAATGTCATACTGTGATACTATTCTCGGACCTGTTCTCTTACAGTCTGATGTATACAACGTATACAAAATTCATATCTGAGACATGGTTATGGCATCCAAAAATATGATCATATCACAGCTTAAATGAAAAGCTTTAGTTGGCTCACGCTTGAGAACCAGAGAAAGCTGCTTAACCCTCTTAACCCTAACACATGAAATCATAATCTCAAAAAAACCAGAATATCTTTTCAATAAACTCACTACTTTCTCCAATTAAAAAATGTTTGAGACTCGTAATAATGATCTACTTGTTATTCCGAAACATCTCTCTGCTCTTTTTACCCGTAGTTTTTCATGTAATGCTCCAGAGTTATACAATCAACTGTCCAGTGATTTCAAATCTTTCACTCTTTCGATCTTTAAAAAAAGGTTGAAGACCCAACTTATTAGACAATAAATGGAAAATTAAATGAATTATGACTCTAGATTTCAATATGGTGAAAACGAATTTCGGAGCAAGCTCATTTGTGTATACGTACGGATTATTATTTTACGAAACAATATATTTTTTATTTCATTATATTTTTTTGTTAGGTTAAGGTTGAGTTGAAAAACAGCACATGCTGATATACTCCGCCTATTCATCTTCTCTTCCCTTTTTCAAGTATATTGTATTTGAAGATGATTAAAGTCGATTTATTCTTATTATTATTATCATTATTATCATTATTATTATTATATGACATATGACATGACAGATACGACTGATTCCGTCTTGTTTATTATGCACGGTTGCCCTTCGCACTCACATTCATAGACCCGGCTCAGTGATTGACAACGTATGAAGGTTATGCCCTAGAATGTAATGTTTCTATAGACGAAGGAATTCAATGTAGGTTATGTCCAAAATGTAACTTAGAGTAGATATAGAGATCGAGGAGGAAGAAGACTCGAAAATGGTCTATTTCAACCTCAAGCCTACAACCGACTCGTAGGAGGATTCGGACAGGCGGCGTCCTCGAGGTTGGAAGTCAAGTGAATGTTAATGTGAATGTCCATTCTGAAATATACGAAATTCATTGAATGTATACTTGTAAATTCGAAGTTCAGTGAACATTAGTGAAATATATTTGGTCGTTTTGTATCTACGCCGGTACCCAGGCCGGATGACAATGGATTTGTGGGTTGAGGAGGCTATACCTGAATAGAAAGTTCATAAGATGTATTTGTGAATAATATATTATGGAAATTGTGATCATGGACAGAATCCTTGGCTGGATATTCCTGGTAACTTGGGCCATTCAAATCGAATTGAAGAAGAAGAAGACGAACTAACTCGTAGTTTCCTCGGTATTTTGTACTTTTGTACAGAAAACTACGTTATTATATTATATATTTCTTGTAAAATGTTATGTTTCAATCAATCATTTATCCAGTTCATTAATTGATATGTTATCTTGTCCATATACATTGAAACAGTTACATTATTGTTAACATCCTCACCGATGATGTGAATAATTCAACATACATCCACGTTGTAATATATTGATACAATTCTATAGTTTCCTGAAGATGGGAAAGTAAATTTCCGAAAGCTTGGATATAGTTTGAAGAGTACCCCTCTCACTTTGCTGCAATCCCCCAATATCTTCTGATTTTCATAATATATAATATATATGTACTATATTAGTTATAAAATTCTTTGTTTATTTCAATTGTACTGCATGTTATCAGATGAACCCATGCACAAAGTACGACTTCTTATTTTCTTGATTGATACCCTAGTATACTACACTTACACACGACTTTTCAACATCGATATTTTGAACTTATGCAATGTGACTGTTTCTGTACTGATTGAGAAAATTCGTGAATCCGATACAACAGCCCAAAGTTTTCGACCTAGATTGTGTATCTTGGATACGCGTATCTCATAAGTATTAATGTGTGAAAGAGCTGTAACAATACCAGGATTGAAAAAATATATAGTTCGCATGGCTTCCACGAATTGACTAAGAGGTAGTGATGTTATGATGAAAACTAATCAATCGTTCTTTATTGACGTTGGAACTCCAGTTTTTTAAATGCAGTCACTCCGAGAATAGACTGTTCCAGATGAGAAGAAAATTAGGAATCTGAGAGGACAGACTGCAGTGGAGATAAAGTAGAGATTTGGAGACTGTGGCTTGAAAATATACACTAAATGGAAATATAACTTGAAAACCACAAAATATTTGGGAAAAACCAAATACGTACTTTAACGACATCTTCAGTGGTGATACCAATGAAACTAATTTGTCCGTAACTGAACAACTTATTTATACCTAGATTTCCTGCTTCACTGACGTGAAACGTCGATGAAGTGGAACGTCAATAAGGTCGAACAATATAAAAGAGGAGATAGAGCCGCCATCTTGGTTCATCATAAAAAATTTGAATGGTATCTTCAAAACACAAGGCCTCCATACCATTCGAAACTTTCTGAGTAATCGAAAAGACGAAATCGATGCTGAGGAAAAGTCAGGAATTCATGAAATACAATGTAGTGGCTGTGACATGAAATATATTGGACAAACACGACTCGAAGGAAACACTTCCTGTTTCCAGGGTCAGGGCACCCTCATGTTCTCAGCATCTACATAAATGATAGGATCTATGAAAAATTGCGCACTATTCATTGAATCGCTGGCTTATAGCGTAGAGGGCCCGGGTTCAAATCCCGCAACGACTATTGAAAATATTTATTAATTTTCTGTAGTATCGTTTAGTGGGAGGAGAACATTATTGGTACCTAAATTTCGATCCTTCAGACTCTCAACGATACAAAGTCTACAGAATTGACGATAGCCAGCCGAGTAGTACTTCGGACGTCCTAGACATACGAGGGTTGTTTCGCAACTAAGTTGGCAGTTGAATACTTTAAACATTTCAGAATAATTATCCCATAATGATTTAGAAAATATTCATCAGGTGATGGAAAATAATCCAGATGTGATTACATTCAAGGCATTTTGAGATTGATTTCAGTTCAGGAAGATATCTCACCGAAAGCATATCAAATCTTCTTGTATCCGATAAATATTCTTGAAAAATTCTCTTCTTGATAAGTTCATGCATTTCGCTCTCCTTCGTTACATTCATTATTTTTGGAACATATTCATCCAGATCTGGGTCCAAATTTTCAATATTTGTCTCATTGGAATCTCCCTCCATAGCTTTATAAAAGTCGAAGAGTAACCCTTCCTGCGAACAGTAACCCATTAAAACAGGTACTTTGTTGAAATTTCCAGAACTGAGAAGTTCAGAGGGATCGTTCTTGATGAAGGCAGTTTCATTGGGCTGCTCTATAACAGGACCAAAACCAATTGTTCTTGTATGTTTCATCTGCAATGAAGGTTTATAATTAGAATATGATAATTATAGGACAAAACACTCTAGCTCATTTCGAACTGAAAGTTTACCATGAGCTTTCGTCACTTTCCAGTGAATTTTATATCAATGAAATATGCTATGAGAAGTGACCTTCTGGAATTTGTTCATTTCTATCTCATAACTAAAATGAAAAAATATATAAACGTGTGTTATATGTAACAACAACGGCCTTGGGGACTGGATCTGGCAAATTTAGATCGGTTGCCTCTAGTGCCAGTCTTTGTTTCTGGACTAAGTTCGTTAGATATCTCATTGGGTAGCAATCATCTGAATCTATACAATCCACGCCCTTGTGTGAACGAGGGGTCAGATGGTCAGACTGATAGCAGAATTTATTATCAAAATGCAGACTTTTCCTACACTCTCAGATACATATACATACTTTTCTCGAATTTTATATTGTATTGTCTAATTTTGTGGAAAATTATAATTATATCATTATCAAGTAGTACTATTTACAATATATCAGGCTAAAGTTAATAGCATACCCATGAACAAGGTTCCACCTTTTATGGATTTTCTATTTTATTTGCCAAAATTGTTAGTTTTTAGACACTTATGTATTTAATTTTAGCAAATAAATTATTATTATTATTATTATTATTATTATTATAAAGAGACTATACACAAAAGCTTTAATTATCTGGAAATATTCAGATTCAACTAAACAGTGAGACAACACGTGAAATCAAATTCTGGATTCATGCTCATCATGTCGTTGATAAAAATCATAGTTGGTTGTAGAGTATTCATTGAAAAAACAATTAATTGCGTTCAAATAAATAATACAGTACAATTTATGGCGTGAATGGTGACATTCGTATTAAAGTTCTTTCATGCCACCAAAACGAAATAATATACATGAATATATATAAAAAGACTGCTTTATAGCGACGTAACTAGCAAAAGTGTGAGGATGCATATATTGATGTCAATTTCATACAATATTGTAGAGCACATAGAGACAACGATCATTATCAAACACATGTATAAGTGTCAATTCACGTATAAAAATATAAATTAAAATTATCTTACTACCAAAGAAATATGGTTGACATTTTCACAATGGTGGTAGCCATGCACATCACACTAATTGTCTAATAATCACATGTAGTCTTCCTGTGGAAGAAAGTGAATATTTCCGAAAGCTTGGAAAAACAAATTAGACCACTCGATTAAATTGCTGCATGCCCCAATATTCGCAGTTTCATATATATGTTATGAAACAATGTGTTCAGATACTTATAATAATTCAACGTCCTTCTACATAGCTAGAAGAAATTAACCTTGTGTCAAGTATTATATTATATTTGTCTCAGGCCAAGGCCATGCTTGCGACCTGGTCGCTGCGACTCAAACGCAGCGACTAAAAATCAATTGTTGTCGCGTGTCGCAAGCTTGGTCGTCTACATTACAATCAATGCAACACATTCCCGTAACCTAGTCGCAGCGTTTTTGTCGCGAATTATGTTGGCAGTAAATGCAGCCTTGCATTTATAACGCTGACACAGCTTTTATCCTGTTTCCTAGAGAAGACGCGAAGAAGATCAGTCTGATGTTAGCATCCATATTGTAAAGTCCAAATATAACATTGTTCTTAGAATTTTCAAATAAAAATCTTTTTAAAAAGCAACTTCGGGAAACGAGAAATATAATTGGCGCAGTCGGTAGGATTCCGAAAGTCGTGCATTTATCGAAAATCACTTCTGCAGTATCTACTGTTAATTCGGAATCGCGAACCATCGTTCCATCGAGGATCCGGAGGTTCATAATTAAGGAGGAACACAACAAGCAGCCCGAAGGAAGCTACCACATATAATGGTTTTACTGGTTTTATTGTGAGTACATTTTATTCAGTCAGACTCCTCTGTTGCCCAGAGTATCCTAACCTTTCCATTACTATACCCCAATTGAAAGTTATAGAATATATAAACGTATATTAATAATGCCAGTAATTAGTTCTGATCTTTTGAAAACAATTCCTGAATATGATGGAAATCCGACCGGACTGGTTAGATTCATTAAAATTGTTTCTCAAATAATTGATACTTATTACGATCAAACTAACTTATCATGCTCTCAGAATGTATTGATTACCAATACCATATTTTCAAAATTGAAAGACTCTGCTCTTGATATAATCAAAATTTATAATGCTTCAACCTGGCTAGAAATTCAAACAACATTAATCCAAAATTGGCATTAAGACAAGACCAAGACAATCCACAACAATTTTATTCGCGGTGTATACACATGTTGAATACAATTTGTAACCATATCGACCTACATACACCAACCGAAATTGAGAAAATCAGTCAACGAAACCTCTTCACAGATCAAACATTGAGAGTGTTTCTTACCGGTTTGAGGGACCCTCTCAGTGCCAGAGTTAGGGCCAGAAATCCTACAAGCTTGCCCCAGGCACTTACCATACTAAATGACGAAATCAATATTTATAACTTACAGAACCCACGAAATTCCGTTATTAAATACCAGAATAATCCACCTCGCCCGAAAATCATGCAACGTCCAGTATTTCAAAATTATCCGAGGCAAAATAATTTCAATCCTAATTTCCGCCCTCAATTCAATCCGCATTTCAACCAGAATATGAACACAAATTTCAATCAAAATCAGCGTCCCGTTTTTCCAAGTGCACCTATACCCATTCAACCAATCAATCGCCAACCTCAGAAAGTGTTCACAAATAGCCAAGTATTTGGTCGTCCACAGAATGTATGGAGAAATCCTCCAAACAGGCAAACTAACAATTCACAACCAACTTCTATGAGTGGAATATCGCACGGTTCAACACAACCCTCTCAACAACGCAAGAATTATTTCCAAAATAATAATCAACCTCGAAATTTCATCTCACAAGAATTATTCAATACAGAACAGTATCCTTGCCCCGAAATTGAATACGCTGAAGAAAATGCAGACTCCTTCGATAATTACGAAGAAGGTGCTGTAGGCTATGATTTCGAAAATATGCCAGAGAGTCGAGAAGAATCTGAAAATTTTCAGCAAGCCATAAATCTCCCGGATTTCACGTAGTATTTGAATCACATAGCACAAATGAAAGAGTATTGCCTTTCATCAAAATCAATAATCCACCACTCCAATTGCTCATCGATACAGGTTCAACTAGATCGTTCCTAGATCCAAACATAGCGGAAAAATATTTTTCGAATTCTATTTACGAAGAGCCTTTCTCAGTTTCTACATGTTTTAACACCTCACAACATAAGTTTGCTATGAATATAACTGCATTTGACGAATTCAAAACCAACAAAGAAATCAAGTTCTTTCTTTATAAATTTCATAATGTTTTCGACGGACTGTTGGGTGTGGACAATCTAAAATTATTAGAATCCAATTTAGACTTGATCAATAATAATATTAATACTCCAAATTCCACGATCACCATTCATTATTTCAAATCCAATCCTATTATTTTATTCGAAAAGATTATACCTAGACAAACGAAAATCTCGGCAAAAATTCCAGTTGACCGCAAGGAAGGCGATGTGCTCATCCAACCTCAAGAAATTCTATCTTGTAGAATATCAGAAACATTAACACGTGTAAGAGATAACATGGCTCTCGTTGAAATTCATAATCCAACAGATAACGACATCAAGCTTGTAATGTTATACCCTGTTAAAACAATACCGTTGCAAAACAATGAGATATATCATCTCGAAGAGTTTCCAAGTATTAATAAAAATGATTTTCACGAGCATTTCGAAATCTTTTATACCGATAGTTTGCAAAAACTTGATAGATCAAATATTGTAAATTCAATCAGAACAGATCATCTGAACAATGAGGAGAGAGAAATTATTTTAAAATTATGCAAAAAATATTTCGATAGAGGGTGAGCCATTAACTTCTACAACCCAAGTGAAACATGTGATAAAGACAAAAGACGATCTCCCAGTTTACACCAAATCTTATCGATACCCGTTCGTTCATAAACAGGAGGTTAATTCACAAATCAATAAAATGTTGGAACAGAATACCATACGTCCTAGTAAGTCGCCATGGTCCTCTCCAATTTGGATTGTACCGAAGAAGGTTGATGCTTCGGGCAAAAAGAAATGGAGGATAGTGATCGACTATCGGAAGTTGAATGAAAAAACTGTCGACGATCGATATCCTATTCCAAACACCACAGACGTTCTTGATAAAATTGGTCGCTGTCAATATTTCACCACATTAGATCTGGCGTCTGGATTCCACCAAATTCAAATGAATCCGACCGATATCGAAAAAACAGCTTTCAATGTAGAAGGGGGACACTACGAGTTTCTGCGCATGCCCTTTGGCTTAAAGAACTCACCCTCTACATTTCAGCGTTGTCTAGACAATATATTGAAGGAATACATAAACAAAATCTGCCTAATTAATCTTGACGATATTCTGATTTACTCTACCTCCTTACAAGAACATATCGACAGTCTGAATAAAATCTTTCAAAAGTTAAGAGAAGCAAATTTTAAAGTACAGATGGATAAATCGGAATTCCTGAAACGCGAAACAGCCTATCTTGGACATATTATCACAACCGAAGGTATCAAACCAAACCCTGATAAAATTTCGGCCATTCAAAAATTTCCGATTCCCCAAACAACTAAACAAATCAAAGGGTTGTTGGGACTCCTTGGATATTACAGACGTTTCATCAAAGATTTTGCTGCATTAACTAAACCCATGACTCGCTGTCTTAAAAAGAACGCCAAGATTGTACACGACTCTGACTTCATCAACTGTTTTGAACACTGTAAGACACTGCTAACGAACGAACCCATCTTGATATATCCTGACTTCGAAAAGGAATTCATCCTCACCACAGACGCGAGCAATTTCGCCATCGGAGCAGTCCTCTCACAAGGACTAATCGGGTTTGACAAACCTGTAGCCTTCGCTTCGCGGACTTTGAATGCATCAGAGCAGAATTATTCAACGATTGAAAAGGAATTATTATCGATTGTTTGGTCAACGAAATATTTTAGGCCCTATTTATTCGGACGCAAATTCAAAATTGTCACCGACCACAAACCTCTTCAGTGGGTCATGTCATTGAAAGAACCAAATTCCCGTTTGGTAAGATGGAGACTCAGACTTGAAGAATTCGACTACGAAATCATCTATAAGCGCGGAAAATTAAATACTAATGCCGATGCTTTATCACGAGTTGAGATCCATGCTAACGAAACAGACGACACAGTTGACAAAGAACTACAAGAATATATTGACCTACATAGTAGAAACAGAGACCCTAATCAAAGAGACGATGAAATAGAATCAGTTATTGGTCATGTAAATGAAACACCTGACATTCGGGACTTTGACGATACAGATACAATCCATACAAGTAACGAAAATCCTGTCTTGACCATACCTATATCAGAAAACCCATTGAACAACTTTGACAACCAGATTAAAATTACCACCGTTTTCCACTCACCAGCTACACCTAAGATAAAACAAATTTTCCCTACGAAAAAACGAATCATTACACAACTAGGCCTAGACAATCTTGAACAAAACATAAAAAATTTCGTGAAAGACTATCTGGACCCGAAATTCAAATACGCTCTGTATATTGAAAATGAATCAATAGTTCCCCAATTTTGTCAAACTGTTCAAGACACGTTCAAAACGCCTTCATATAAATTTATTCGCTGTACAAAGATTCTCAAAGACGTAGTCAAAGAAGAAGATCAAAAACAAACTATAGAGCAATACCATCGAATCAGAGAAACTTATTATTGGCCCAAATTAGGAATTGACACCAGAATATACATCAATAATTGCGAAATATGTCACACCAATAAGTATGACAGAAATCCCCCCAAACAAAAATTTTCAATAACACCAACAGCTAGTAGACCATTTGAACTTGTTCATGTAGATATTTATCAAATTCGTAATCAAAAGTTTTCAACTATAGTAGACGCTTTCCCGAAATACGCCCAAGCGTATCCACTGTCGCACAAAAGTGGAATTGAAATAGCAAATAAATTAATTGCATTTTTCGGACATCATGGTATCCCAAAAACTATAATTTCAGATAGCGGTTCAGAATTTAAAAACGAAACTCTCCAAGAGTTAACAAGTCTCCATAAAATCGAGGTACATTTCGGAACCCCCGATCATCACGAATCTAATTCTATAGTTGAACGGTTTCACTCTACAATAGCAGAACATATCAGAGTGCTTCAAAGCACAAACAAAGAACAAGGTGTTATAAATTTAATGACTTATGCTATTCTTGGTTATAATCATTCAATTCATTCATCGACTAAAATGAAACCAATAGATATCATCACTGGCCATATTTCTAATTCAGATCCATTCGATATCGACTTAGAACATCGCATTCAGAGTGCTTATGTATCAAATCATAAAGAAAAGACGAAAGAAATGTACAAGACCCTAAATCAAAGATTGATTGAACAAAAAGAGAAAAATATTGGCAAAAGAAACGAAAACCGTGAAGATCCCCTAACATACAATCCGGAAGACACCGCTTACAAAGAAACTAGCCCTCGTAACAAAAGCCTTCCTAGATTCAAAATTGTACGAGTAACCTCAGACGAAAGTGATAAAATCAGAACTTCAGATAACAAGAAAATTCACAATTCACAAATTGTTTCAGATCCGTCCTGTCGACGACCCTGTGCCAGGAAGTTCAAATACTTCCCCTCAATAAAAATCCCGGCATATTACCCTTTAAATTAGGAACCACCAGAGTTAGAGAAAAAACTCATACCTTCATTCACTACTTTGATTTGAAACCGATACATGACGAAATACAAACTGTTTCCAATCAATATGTACAACTTATTGATGCTGTACACAAAGGACTATCGAACCCTTATTTTGTTGAATTATCTGCAATAAATCAATCAGTGAATATTCAACTACAACTATCTATTAAAAAATATAACTCAATTACTTCCGAAAGACGATTCAAAAGAGGCCTGATAAATGGCCTAGGCAGTGTACTCAAGAGCATAACAGGAAACTTAGACTCTACGGATGCAGAAAAATACGAACAGGCAATCTCTGAACTACAAATCAACCAAGTTAATATAATTGAAAAAACGAATGACCAAATCTCACTATCCAAACACATCATAGAAACTTTCAATGAAACAATCAGTTTATTGAAAAGAAATGAAAATGCAATGACAGACAGAATAAATAAAATCTCTTCAAAATTATCAACATTCATATATGATTTCAGTCACTATTTAGAAACGAAAGAAGCCTTTGAACAACTCAGCTCGACGCTTCATATAATTTCACAGATATTGTCAGATGTAGAAAATGCCATCACATTTTCGAAATTGAATATAGCTCATCAAAGCATTATCAATATAAATGAATTAGAAGAACTGGTCAGAATATTAGCAAATCAATACATTCTTGAAAATCTCTTATTTGGTACAGATGCAACTAATATCCATAAATATTATGATGTATTAGAGATAGGTACCTATCAGAAAGGAAGCAAAATTGTATTCGTGATCAAGTTTCCTCTTGTATTCCCAGATTTTTACACCCATTATCACCTATACTCCATACCAACTTCTGATCAAAATACCCTGATTCCACCGGCACCTTACCTGACTATGAATGAAATGTATTTTCAATATACCTCTATGCCATGTATGTACCTCCATGGAACCTACTACTGCCATTCCAATGACCTGCTTCTTGGAAATACCAAAAAAGACTGTATATTCCAAATATTGAATATTGGAACCACCCCTTCCGGATGCACGAGAATTTCAATACAAATAGAGGACGACATCATCGAGCAAGTCAATGAAGCCCACTACATTGGAATATTCAAGAATTCAACTCGAATTCAAACAATGTGCAAAACCACGGACATGATAACCCTAACAGGGACATATTTACTATCGCTTCCCCCAGGGTGTCTCTTCAGAACTCCAACAGACACCTACCTCAACGAAGCAACCGAAGTACAGCAGCAGCCCTTACTTCTCCCAGATTTGACCCTGCCGAAATACACGGAGAACGAGCCAATGCAACCCCTGAAACTCCGAGACATCCCGCTCGACAAACTGAATGGACTTCGTGAAGAAGCAAAACGACTCACACCCCTTGAGTCGACCAAGCATACAACAATGGTCCATGCCTGGACAATCCCACTGTATATCATCATCGTAGTCTTCGCCTGTGTGTTTGTTTCAGTAAAATACAAACACTTTCTATGGAGAAGAAAACGATCGGACCACCTACAAGACAGCCATGCCGCAACATCGGACAACCCAAGACCGTTGGAAAGAAAAACCATCTTTCCGAATGAAAAATAGTTTTTCATCTTCGAGGGGAGGAATTATGTTGGCAGTAAATGCAGCCTTGCATTTATAACGCTGACACAGCTTTTATCCTGTTTCCTAGAGAAGACGCGAAGAAGATCAGTCTGATGTTAGCATCCATATTGTAAAGTCCAAATATAACATTGTTCTTAGAATTTTCAAATAAAAATCTTTTTAAAAAGCAACTTCGGGAAACGAGAAATATAATTCGCGGCGACCAGATCGCAAGCATGGCCCTGGCGTGCTATTCTTGAAATCATACGTAGCCGATTTTCGTACGAATTGACAGATTGCGCATAGTTCTGACAAGTTTGTATTCTCGAACCGTCTGTCGTAGTTCGTATACGAAAAATCTTATACGTTTGGACGCGTATGGGGTGTGTGTGTGTGTACGAAATTGAATATTTTCATACGCATTTCAGCCACTGACAGTGACATAATATAAGAAAATTGTATTTGGTTCAAGTTTTGATGTGAATTTTTGAGTATTTATTATTGTTCTGATTGATATTTGTCCTGTGGAGTTTTAAAATGGCCCATTTCATCATCTCATACATTTCTTTAAAGAATATATATTATCTCCTATATAATGTGGTCCTGCGAATCCCAAATAAGTTTGCACAATGAAAGGAAAAATTCTGTGATCTGTTGAAGTAGGTACCTATATCAAATGTTTCTCATTGCCTTTTGCCACTTCTTTCATACCTTTTTTGCTCCCGGCATAGAATTCAATGTTTCTGATGATGCTAGGATTACCATGAACCTCTCGCTTCTTTAAGTGATACTTTTCATTTGTGAAATTCCCTAGATGATTTTTCAACACTCCATCAACTCCGCTCTCTGTTCCGGAGATGTGGAACTCATATCAACATATGAAGTTCTCAAAGAAGTTAACTATCCGCCAAAATATTAAGACTTAAATTAGCGGAGTTAATTTTTTTCCTATGAATATTCTCACGATATGGTTGGGAATACTGGTAGCTGTGCAATGTTGTCATGGATATTTCGTATATTCTACTTCGGAGTTCGAGAATGCACTTGTATTGACGTATACGAATATTTTCATACGATGTCATTCGTATACGCGAGGAAGTCGCATGACTTCGAGAATAGCTCCCCTGGTCTTAGGTGGTAGCATCACGGTTGTGGATATTCTTATCGTATAAGAAACACTAGTTGATTGTGACGCTTCATGCGATATATTTCTTGATGAAATAAACAAAATTGATTCTCTTTCGAATATCAAGTATACAACATTAAATACTAGAAGCTCTCGAAAGAAATTCATCATTAGTCTGAAATATTGTAATAGAAACAGAAAGTTTTTTCAAAACAATCACATTCCTGAGTCATGAAATTGGCGCAGTCGCAACGGATCAGGAACAGAAAAGTTCAAGAAAACAGCATCCGAACACTTAGCAAAACAAAAGAAAGTTCTTGTGAAACAGATAAAACCTCAAAGACAGAATCGGGCCAGCGTGAGTTTTCTTTCCCCCAGATTCACTTTGAAGGAAGAAGGTGCCCAGCATACTTCATCCCCCACAGGAGTGAAACGAGCAGCATGAAGTTCCTTCTCCTCGTATTTGCTCTGTAAGTACAAGTTTGCATTCAAATCGACTTTTGTTGCATACTTTCCAAAGATCCCTGAGATTTTCGAGAGACATAATCCAAAACAAAATACCAAACGAAAACACGTAACTGAAACACAAAGAAAAGGGAAAAAAATAACGGAGAGAATTACGAGATATGACCCCAATACGACGGTGATCAAGCAACCCTTCATGACTTCGTGAAAGCTTGTAGCTTTGTCAAAAACCAAATCGATGAGAATCAAGGAAATTCATTACCTTCATAATATAAAGTATATTGAAAAGTAAGGCAAAAACGTTCATTTCCAGCAGACAAGGAACGAAACCAAAGTATTATTGATTGGACTGTATGGTGACTGTTGAGATGAGGGTTATAACGAGATATAACTTTTTCATTTCAGAAATCGAATGAAATTCTTCGAGCATTCGAACAACGAATCGAAGACTCACCAACAAAGTAGAGGAGTAGTATAGCTTCAGAGGAAAATCGGAATGCAGACGAAAAGAATATATTAAATTCATGACATGAAAAAATTGCATACCAAACAGTATTAGCAGGTTTGAGTGAGCCTCTCGGTACAGTTATAAGATCACAAAGCCTTGGTGAAGCTGAATAATGTTCAATTGAGGTGAAAAATATAGCTCACCTGAGAAATTTTCAAAACTAAATCATAAAAACTAGATGAAATTATGGCAAAAAAATCGGATGAATTTGAATACGAATCAGAAATATCGTAATTTTTGTAGAAGTATTACTCATATAGATACAGTGTTATCAGAACAATGAGAATTTTACTCGAACTAACCCAAATTCAAATAGAAACAGTTTTGAAACACAAAACTACCAAATTCCAAGTACTCTAGGTACCCAACGACAAAATGGCCATAATGAGAATTGTTTCTTCACTGTGCTTATAATAACAGTAACCATTTCTCCATTCAACAACATTATGCTTCGACGATTTAGATGGCCAAGTCGACGGTGCCATAGTTCTGGATTTTTTTGTCCTGGTGCCAAATACGATTTTTCAGATGAGGAATTCAATCTATATATGCCATTTTCATCTGAAGCTGTGGCAACAATATTCCTATCAGAATTATCTACTCGAATCGAATATTACAGTGTGACCTTTGTTTACAATTCTGCTAACTGATAGTAAATTCACTGCAGCATCTGGTACCACTCTTCTCACTCACTTCTTCTATTTTCAACAGATACTAACAAATTAACTTTTCCAACTGCTTCTGCTAACATCTTGGTGTTATCCACAGTTGTCACCTTCATATTTTTGGATGCTGAGGTTCGATTCAACCATTTTTCATTGGATGTTATATGAGTCGAAGCACAAGAATCAATATACCACGAATCAACTATCGATTGAGAAAAGAATGCAACAAAGGCTTTTTCACTTTTGTTTTTTGGTTTCTATTTCATCTTCTGGTCGCATTTTGTGGATATGTGACCATAATTATTGCAGGATTAACAACGTGGTCTTTTTCCTTTCTTTAATCCACTTTTTAAACATGAAGCACTTTCGGATTCATCTGTTTTGCAGTGATCAGTTGAGTCTGCTGTAATGGAAATGCCGAAACTATTCAACCCTATTATCATTGGTCGACATTTATCTGGTAAACCTATCCATTCATCTTCGACCTCGAATTGTAGAGCATTCAATCGATCTACAGTCATGATGATTTTATTCACATAATCATCAACGGAGGCACAATTCTCCAGCTGGGTAGTTCCTAGGTTCCGTAGAAGACCAACCTTATTAGTTAATCCAGAGTCATAGAATGTATTTTCAAGTCTATCTTGCACATAAACGTAATTGATAGGATAAACAGATAAGATGATTAAAGATTTTGTCTTGGTATATTTCGTTTGATCAATTGATGCACCTGAAACTGTTTGGATACACGACCATAGATCTTCGTGTTCCAAATATGTTCGCGTATCGAATTTCCATGTATTGTAGTTTCCTCTTCCTTTCAGTCTCTCAATTCACGGTAGCGATGAAGAGTTTGCCATTTTTGACGCTTTTGTCAAAAATTTATGTACACATAAACAAAAATTATCTATTTCACAACAGATATATACTCCTACTACTGTTTCAGCGATCATTATATCAAACTACTTAACAACCAAAGATGATATGATTAATGTTCAACACCAACATAAAAACGTCGAAAATGGGAAAACATCAGGAGAGGACAAAATAACTTCAGAAATGATGAAGAACTTCGGAGGAATGAGAAGAGAGGGCTTACCAAAAAATAATCAATTAAGCTACGGTAAGTGAAAATATGAGGCATTGGGGAACAAGGAAGTGACGTCAAGACTGGTATTTGATTGCAAGAAATATCTGAAAACGCTGGCAGACCGGAACAGCGTCAAGCTTACCTGGGTGCCAGGACTTCAGGAGATTGCTGGCAATGAGAAAGCTAACGAACTTGCAAGAAGAGGGTCAGATAATGATCCAGATCCAGGACGGATTCTAGGAGTACCAAAGCGTACAGCCCGAGCATCTGTAAGAGACTGGATTCGAGAATAACATAAGAATCAATGGAAAAATATTCCAGGGAACATACATGGGAAACAATACATCAAGGAACCATGCCACAGACGAACTGCAGATCTGCTAAACGTGAACAGAGAGCAGATAAAAACTGTCATAGCACTCATGACCGGCCACGCGCCAGTCAAATAGCACCTTACCAGGATGATACTGTATAATGGCGACCCAAATTGCAGACTATGCGGAAAAGAACCAGAAACGGTATGACATATATTATGCAAATGCAAGTCATTGGATCGCAGAAGGCAGAAGATTTTTGGCAACCAATAGGCGAACCAGAAATATACATCTCACATCCAGTTAAGGACTTGTACAAACTTGTACAAGGCACTGAGATAATGAAGTGGGTACAATGAAAATAGCTAGGCAAGATAAAATAGGCCATAAGGTCTAAGTGTCATCGGAGACTTCGGGCCTATGTAGGAAGTGGAGTGTTAAGTGGGTAAACCTGACTGAGATCCACACTATCATATGGGGGAATAGACCCATATGGTGTCCATAAAGGATTTCAACCAACCTTGGGTGATCTGTAGGTGCTTTGCTGAACATATGTCACCTTTCAAATGTCATTAATCAAGTGGAATATATCAATTCTGATCGCGTCTGTATGTTATTGTTTTTCGACTCAGATCTTTCGATTTACCCTGTATGACACCTTTGCTTTTCGTTGAACGTGTTATCGTGTGCCACCTTATCAGTTTCTGCGATTAGAACTCTCTCGGCGTTTGACCTAGAAAGAGCCAATTTCGGTATTTTGGACCTCAGATTTTCTCATGGAGATCAACATGAGAGAAGTGGTCACAATAATGCAAAACATACCTGAACATGCGATAAGGGCCTCGAATTTCTTTTTTTGTGTTTGTTTAGTCTCATCATGTGATGACGATAGCATTGGCCTTATCGCCAAGGTTGGTTCCATTCCTTTCAGGTTTGAACTAAATATTTCACTGTATTTCAACATTGATTCGAATGGTATGTACTGATTTTACAAGTGACCGTTTTCAACGGCTCGACTCTTGGTTTCACCACTCTTCTCGATGAGTGGGGCGCGCATACACAAAACGGTGTGTGCGGACACGCTCTGTGTATCGCAGCAATTACTCGACTAGAATTCTTTTATGCAATGCGTTCCGCATAAACTTCAAAACCGAATCAATCACCGTATGTATCAGATGCAATTATGAAATAACAGTAACTTCGTTACATCCCCCCTTACTTCGGTAAAAAAAATAATTTAAATATTTTATAATTTAATAAGTTTTTTCCCCACTATATACATAATTCCATTTCTTCGAATCAAAACCAATGACTCCCTATCAAATATATACAATTCAATATCAAAACGAAGAAAAACTCGTGGATGAATCCATAATGACGGCTGCGGGTGCCCTGGTGACTCCTCCATTTGGTGAATGAGCAGGCTTCAAGTCCTTCACATGTACCTCTTAGAGCGGATGATGAGTGATGTTTCTTTTTCATCACGCGGTCGTCTGATGACGGCGGTGAAGAGCTTGATGGGGCCATCCACAGATGGGGCACGGGACCCAGGTGGTCTTTCTTGTAGCGACGAAGTGGATTTGGATAGAGACATCTACAGGTCGAGCATTTTTGGTGAGGATACTTCCTAACGTGGTATTCTCGGGCTTCTCTCGAGACATAGTTTCTGGTCACTGGAACATCTACGATACATGATGATCATCAAACCACAGCGGGAACAGCATAGTTTCGGTGATAGGGTGCAAATATCCCTGTGATGTCCTGTCTCACCACAACGCCAACACAAGTCAGGGGTTACTCGGATAATACCACTGCCTACTTTGACATTCCTGTGGTGTTCCGTGGTTTGGAGATTGTCCTGTCTTCTCAGTTACTCGGATTCTCGGGTCCAGTTTGCATCAAAATGCGCCGCAATCTGTATGTCATCGTAATCCACGGTGACAGTGGTTTCATTGGTCATTTAGGCAGTTTTCCATCCACTCGTATTATTCCATCTGAATGATAAATTTGGAATTTCTGCGGTCTCAGAAAATCCATTCCTATGACGAAATCAGATATCAGGGTATAGTTGAGTTTCCAATCACTAGATCCAAGTGATATATGTTGAAAACTTTGGCAGACGTCCGTTGGCCATTCTGGTCATGGAAAAAAACGTCGTTTCCTTCAGGACTCCCATTTCCTGACATCTTTCAGCCACTCTATCTTCAAGGTACGTCTTGGATGCTCCAGTATCCAACAGTGCTTCAAAACGGCCACCTAGGGTCTGCACTGAAACGAATGGAAGGACATCCTCAGGTCGGAGGTTACGGATCGTTTTAGAGACATTGGTGGAAAGGCACTGCTCGCGTCTCGGTGCAGGGCAATGCCTTCCTAGTTTTCCGACCTAGGACAGGTGCAGTCACGTGACATCACTCCTTCTCTGCCACGTCGAGAGCAGAACAGCTTTGGGGCAGATTGGCACTGGTTCCTCAGATGTCCTGTCCACATCTCCATACGGATTGTGGAGATGTCCTCGGCAGCTAAACATGTGTTCTCGATTCGGTTCTTGCAGGAGTCGATGATTTTGATAACGGTGGGGCCAACGGATGGGCCGAAGGCGGGGCTAACGGATGGGCCAACTTCTTGATGTCCTGCTGTGTGTCCGTAGATCTGGTAACTTTCCTACAGTTTTTCAATCTGAATGGACGATGAGTTTCTCATTCTGCTATAAGATACATTCATATTGGCAAAAATTGACCTGAGCCCAATTATAATTGCCCTGTGCCTCTGGTCAAAGTGAATTGAGAGAATAAAATAATTTCTAATTTTGTTATACGCACAAATTGACTCACACAAATTGATTCATCTCTATTTTTTCATGTCCATCATTTATACAAATACTTCAGTCCTGTAATTCCGTTCGAGCAACTCCGGTCATTGTGAGAAAAGTTTGTAATAGTTTTTAAACGCTAAGTGAATAGCCGCTGTTCTCATTATTCTAGGTTATTGATATTTCCATTGTTAACATTTTGTCTGTTAGATTTTCAGCCTTCATGAAATTAACCATGTTGAATGTAGCACCAATTTTTAGATGATTAGACGAAAGCCATATTTTCAAAGAGGAATCTCAATATCGAAGAATCAGGTCAAACCTAGAAATTTTATATAAAATCTGGTATCTGCATCCCAATTTGTGTCTAGTTAACGCGAATGAAGTCTGTGTTTGCTTCAAAAATCCCCAGGACAAATTTATATCGTTTACACTGTATTCATCTTCCTCGAACTCATTTCAGAAAGAAGAGAGCTGTTCGGGGCAACCCATCGGATCTGGTATGAACATAGCCAGTAATATTTTGTTCGTGGATGTTTTTCGAAATAGCTATAAATATAAAACTTTTTTCTCGAGCGTGTGTGAAGTAGTACTTTCTCTGCATTCATTCGCAGTTACATGTTTCCACACTGAGTGAGAAAAAGTGAAACAATTCAAAAATCGCATTTATCATCAACACTTGATGATTAAACTTGTTGAATAATAAATATTTTCATTTTTGTTATAAACTATCTGATACAAAGCTCTTGGTAAAAATGTGTTCCCAACACGTGCGCAAAGTGTCTATTTTGTACTAATATGCGTGCGGAAAAGTAACACTTTGCGCGCCTGTTAGGAAAATAACTATTGCTCTGCACATAAAAAACACTTGGATTATGCATCAATAATTTCCATTTAATGTAACGGAAAAAGTACGATGTCTATATTCAGCTCATACTTCCGAAAATAAAAACACTCGAAGTCACCACTCACCTCTACGTATTTTTTTTGAAAATCGTAGAGCTCAGTAACGGACATATTTTTGAGGATATCCAGAGCTTCTTTTTCATCATTCACATCCCTTCCTACTTCTCGAAAGAGATCGACTGCGTCTTTTACTTCAACACAAGCCCATGGATTGAACACAGTTCCGCTCAACATGATTGCTTTGTGGAACAGACCTTTCGAACACTCCGACATAATATGAAAATTCACTGAAACTGCTCCAGCACTCTCCCCAAAGATTGTGATATTATGAGGATCGCCACCGAAATATGTGATATTATTTTGAACCCATTTCAGGGCCATGCATTGATCTTTGAGTCCAGCATTTCCAGGAACTCCCAATGAAGGGTTTTTCAGACTCAAGAAACCAAGTGCTCCTAGACGGTAGTTGATGGAGACTAACACTATATCTTCGAGCATCAGGAATTCTGGTCCGTAATGACTGGGGCTATTAGAACCCCCTTCGAAACCACCACCATGAATCCATACCATGACCGGTTTGGAGTTGTCCGAAGTAGCTTCTGAAGGTACCTGAAAAAAAATTCAAATTGAATTATCGAGTAAAAAATCACACATTATTTGACTAGATATCAGAGTGAGATATTTCTGGTATGAAGAGAACAGTTAAAAACCACCTGACGTTTATCTCGAATTCCACCCCAACTTGCTCATCAATTGTTACAATTTTCAAATGTTCTCACGTATTCTACTCGAATGTTTCATATGTCAACTCAAAAACAGTTGAAGATATGAAAAACAGTAATAGGTCCAAATTTTTTTTCTAATGGAACACCTCGTATATTTTTCTGATTTCAAGTATGTGTACCAACATTATATTTATTATGTTATTCCTGATAGATTTCGAGATTCAATTAAATGATTCTTTCAGCTGATTAAAACATATCATAGATAGATAGATAGATAGATAGATAGATAGATAGATAGATAGATAGATAGATAGATAGATAGATAGATAGATAGATAGATAGATAGATAGATAGATAGATAGATAGATAGATAGATAGATAGATAGATAGATAGATAGATAGATAGATAGATAGATAGATAGATAGATAGATAGATAGATAGATAGATAGATAGATAGATAGATAGATAGATAGATAGATAGATAGATAGATAGATAGATAGATAGATAGATAGATAGATAGATAGATAGATAGATAGATAGATAGATAGATAGATAGATAGATAGATAGATAGATAGATAGATAGATAGATAGATAGATAGATAGATAGATAGATAGATAGATAGATAGATAGATAGATAGATAGATAGATAGATAGATAGATAGATAGATAGATAGATAGATAGATAGATAGATAGATAGATAGATAGATAGATAGATAGATAGATAGATAGATAGATAGATAGATAGATAGATAGATAGATAGATAGATAGATAGATAGATAGATAGATAGATAGATAGATAGATAGATAGATAGATAGATAGATAGATAGATAGATAGATAGATAGATAGATAGATAGATAGATAGATAGATAGATAGATAGATAGATAGATAGATAGATAGATAGATAGATAGATAGATAGATAGATAGATAGATAGATAGATAGATAGATAGATAGATAGATAGATAGATAGATAGATAGATAGATAGATAGATAGATAGATAGATAGATAGATAGATAGATAGATAGATAGATAGATAGATAGATAGATAGATAGATAGATAGATAGATAGATAGATAGATAGATAGATAGATAGATAGATAGATAGATAGATAGATAGATAGATAGATAGATAGATAGATAGATAGATAGATAGATAGATAGATAGATAGATAGATAGATAGATAGATAGATAGATAGATAGATAGATAGATAGATAGATAGATAGATAGATAGATAGATAGATAGATAGATAGATAGATAGATAGATAGATAGATAGATAGATAGATAGATAGATAGATAGATAGATAGATAGATAGATAGATAGATAGATAGATAGATAGATAGATAGATAGATAGATAGATAGATAGATAGATAGATAGATAGATAGATAGATAGATAGATAGATAGATAGATAGATAGATAGATAGATAGATAGATAGATAGATAGATAGATAGATAGATAGATAGATAGATAGATAGATAGATAGATAGATAGATAGATAGATAGATAGATAGATAGATAGATAGATAGATAGATAGATAGATAGATAGATAGATAGATAGATAGATAGATAGATAGATAGATAGATAGATAGATAGATAGATAGATAGATAGATAGATAGATAGATAGATAGATAGATAGATAGATAGATAGATAGATAGATAGATAGATAGATAGATAGATAGATAGATAGATAGATAGATAGATAGATAGATAGATAGATAGATAGATAGATAGATAGATAGATAGATAGATAGATAGATAGATAGATAGATAGATAGATAGATAGATAGATAGATAGATAGATAGATAGATAGATAGATAGATAGATAGATAGATAGATAGATAGATAGATAGATAGATAGATAGATAGATAGATAGATAGATAGATAGATAGATAGATAGATAGATAGATAGATAGATAGATAGATAGATAGATAGATAGATAGATAGATAGATAGATAGATAGATAGATAGATAGATAGATAGATAGATAGATAGATAGATAGATAGATAGATAGATAGATAGATAGATAGATAGATAGATAGATAGATAGATAGATAGATAGATAGATAGATAGATAGATAGATAGATAGATAGATAGATAGATAGATAGATAGATAGATAGATAGATAGATAGATAGATAGATAGATAGATAGATAGATAGATAGATAGATAGATAGATAGATAGATAGATAGATAGATAGATAGATAGATAGATAGATAGATAGATAGATAGATAGATAGATAGATAGATAGATAGATAGATAGATAGATAGATAGATAGATAGATAGATAGATAGATAGATAGATAGATAGATAGATAGATAGATAGATAGATAGATAGATAGATAGATAGATAGATAGATAGATAGATAGATAGATAGATAGATAGATAGATAGATAGATAGATAGATAGATAGATAGATAGATAGATAGATAGATAGATAGATAGATAGATAGATAGATAGATAGATAGATAGATAGATAGATAGATAGATAGATAGATAGATAGATAGATAGATAGATAGATAGATAGATAGATAGATAGATAGATAGATAGATAGATAGATAGATAGATAGATAGATAGATAGATAGATAGATAGATAGATAGATAGATAGATAGATAGATAGATAGATAGATAGATAGATAGATAGATAGATAGATAGATAGATAGATAGATAGATAGATAGATAGATAGATAGATAGATAGATAGATAGATAGATAGATAGATAGATAGATAGATAGATAGATAGATAGATAGATAGATAGATAGATAGATAGATAGATAGATAGATAGATAGATAGATAGATAGATAGATAGATAGATAGATAGATAGATAGATAGATAGATAGATAGATAGATAGATAGATAGATAGATAGATAGATAGATAGATAGATAGATAGATAGATAGATAGATAGATAGATAGATAGATAGATAGATAGATAGATAGATAGATAGATAGATAGATAGATAGATAGATAGATAGATAGATAGATAGATAGATAGATAGATAGATAGATAGATAGATAGATAGATAGATAGATAGATAGATAGATAGATAGATAGATAGATAGATAGATAGATAGATAGATAGATAGATAGATAGATAGATAGATAGATAGATAGATAGATAGATAGATAGATAGATAGATAGATAGATAGATAGATAGATAGATAGATAGATAGATAGATAGATAGATAGATAGATAGATAGATAGATAGATAGATAGATAGATAGATAGATAGATAGATAGATAGATAGATAGATAGATAGATAGATAGATAGATAGATAGATAGATAGATAGATAGATAGATAGATAGATAGATAGATAGATAGATAGATAGATAGATAGATAGATAGATAGATAGATAGATAGATAGATAGATAGATAGATAGATAGATAGATAGATAGATAGATAGATAGATAGATAGATAGATAGATAGATAGATAGATAGATAGATAGATAGATAGATAGATAGATAGATAGATAGATAGATAGATAGATAGATAGATAGATAGATAGATAGATAGATAGATAGATAGATAGATAGATAGATAGATAGATAGATAGATAGATAGATAGATAGATAGATAGATAGATAGATAGATAGATAGATAGATAGATAGATAGATAGATAGATAGATAGATAGATAGATAGATAGATAGATAGATAGATAGATAGATAGATAGATAGATAGATAGATAGATAGATAGATAGATAGATAGATAGATAGATAGATAGATAGATAGATAGATAGATAGATAGATAGATAGATAGATAGATAGATAGATAGATAGATAGATAGATAGATAGATAGATAGATAGATAGATAGATAGATAGATAGATAGATAGATAGATAGATAGATAGATAGATAGATAGATAGATAGATAGATAGATAGATAGATAGATAGATAGATAGATAGATAGATAGATAGATAGATAGATAGATAGATAGATAGATAGATAGATAGATAGATAGATAGATAGATAGATAGATAGATAGATAGATAGATAGATAGATAGATAGATAGATAGATAGATAGATAGATAGATAGATAGATAGATAGATAGATAGATAGATAGATAGATAGATAGATAGATAGATAGATAGATAGATAGATAGATAGATAGATAGATAGATAGATAGATAGATAGATAGATAGATAGATAGATAGATAGATAGATAGATAGATAGATAGATAGATAGATAGATAGATAGATAGATAGATAGATAGATAGATAGATAGATAGATAGATAGATAGATAGATAGATAGATAGATAGATAGATAGATAGATAGATAGATAGATAGATAGATAGATAGATAGATAGATAGATAGATAGATAGATAGATAGATAGATAGATAGATAGATAGATAGATAGATAGATAGATAGATAGATAGATAGATAGATAGATAGATAGATAGATAGATAGATAGATAGATAGATAGATAGATAGATAGATAGATAGATAGATAGATAGATAGATAGATAGATAGATAGATAGATAGATAGATAGATAGATAGATAGATAGATAGATAGATAGATAGATAGATAGATAGATAGATAGATAGATAGATAGATAGATAGATGGTTTATTCACTATTTCACATACCAATGTACATTTATAGCATGTCATGTTGCATTTGGATGATATCCAAACTCAGAAAACTACAAAAGTATTATGTGAATATAAATAATACATTTCGTTCAATATATACAAATAAATGAAGATAAAACTATAAAAGAACATCACACACAATTTAATAAAATTTAAACGGTCATGAGATTTATAAATAAATAAAATATAAAAGTACAATCACATAGTTTAAAATTGAAAAGGAAGAGCGTCTATTTCTTCAAATAGTACCTGGAAAATCAAAATTGAGATATTCTTCCATTGAATAAAAACAAGAATTCGAAAGAAAGCGTTTAATTTTAGTTTTGAAATCGTGAGCATTCAAATGTCTAACATCCTTAGGTAGTTTATTATATACCCCAATATTCAAAGAATTCCTTTCTGACTTCACTAGTCTATGCATTGGTTTTCTCAGCAAATCTCGTGATCTAGTGGGATATTGGTGACCCACGTTTTCAGCCTCATAATCTTTTATGTTATTATGAATTTCTAAAAGAGTCAAATAAAGAAAAATTGTAGGAACTGGCATGATTTGGAGATTGCGAAAAAGTGGTCTACAATGGTCCCTATACTTTGCCCCACTCATGATTCTGATAACTTTTTTTTGCTGAACAAATATTTTTTGAGAATAATGGGAGCTGCCCCATAGAAGTATGCCATAAATTATATGACTATGGAATAAACTGAAATAAGTTGATTTCAGAACATCAGAATTCACAAATTGTTTCATTCTACGAATCAGAAAAGTAGTGCTGGATAATTTACGACCTAGCTGTTCGATGTGAGCTGCCCAATTCAGCTTATCATCAATCACTATACCCAGTAATGTAACAGTGTTACCAATCGAGATGTTCGGGTGAGATGAAATCAACAACTCTTGATTTTTATCACTGTTCAATTTAAGGTTATTAGAATTGAACCACTTACTGGCGTTTTCCAAAGACAAATTCGCAGATTCAGTTAGAGTATGCAGATTCCTATCACAATTTATCAAAGTTGTGTCATCAGCAAATAGTACAGTATTTATCGGAAGCATATGATGGTGCAAGTCGTTGATGTAAATAATGAACAGCAGAGGTCCTAAAATTGATCCTTGTGGGACACCATGTGTAAGTTTAGCAATAGGTGATTGCCTTCCATTTACAACAACACACTGTGATCTATCACTCAGATAAGACTGGAAAAAAGCAAGGGGTATACCTCTTACACCATACAGTTCCAGTTTGTTCAATAAAATATCATGAGAGACACAGTCAAAGGCCTTCGTCACATCGCACAGAGTAATGATTGAATGTTTGCCCTCCTCAAGGCCTTCCACGATCTCACTAATGACACGCAAAATAGCTTTGATTGTAGATTTATGTTTTCTAAAACCAAATTGCCCTGCACACAGCAGTGAATTAGTTTCTAAATATCGAGACAGTCTATCTTTCACTAAGATTTCAGGAACTTTAGCTAGGACGGGTATGATGGAAATCGGTCTGGAATTCTCAATGTTCAATAGGTCCCCTTTTTTCAATAACGGTAAAACAATGGCAATTTTGAAAGAATCGGGAAAAATTCCCTTCGAAAAACATTCATTTATAAGTAATGAAAACGGATGAGCTAATATATCAACCAACTCTTTGAGAATATAAGAGTTCAAACCGAAAATGTCTTGGCAGTAAGAATTTTTCAAGGATAGAATGGTTTCTTCCACTTCCTGAGGGGTCACTGGCGATAAAAAGAAAGAATATGTTGGTGAAGTTGTGAAGTTTCTCAAAAAATCAGAGGGGTCGTGATCCATGTGAGGCAATGAGGATATTAAATTCCTCGCAATATTACAAAAATATTCATTGAAATCATCTTGAGATATCTGTATGTCTAATTTGGATGTTTTTTTCTCATTGCGCTCAAAGTTCACGAGTCTCCAGCTGTCTCTACATTTATTCGATGAGCTGATGAGAAAATTTTCACAAGAAATTTTTTTCTGTTCTATAACTGATTTTTTGTAAACTTTACGATAATTCTTGAATATGTTGTACGTCTCCAAGTCCTTATTCACGTCGTATATTAGCTTGATAGTCGACAAAGTGTCTCTCATAACTTTTAATTCTTCATTGAACCATTTTATAGGTTGTTTATAATTTGCAATGATGACTTTTTGCAATGGAAAAATATTACCCATGTGATAGCTGAGAATATTCGACATGAGCTCGGCCAAAAAGTTCAGGTCATGATATTTTTCAAAAATGGACCAATCAAAGTCAAGAAGAAGTGACTTCAGTTTTCGGAATCCAGAGTCGTTGAATTTTTGTTTGAAGATGTACTCCTTGGTGTTATTAACATCCTGAAAAAAATTTATGAACTGACCATTATGGTCAGATAAACAAGGATCTACTATACCAGTATTAAATTTTTCTGTGCTACAATTCGTTATTATATTATTTATACAAGTGGCTGAACATCCATTTATTCTCGTGTATTCTGAAATTGTCGGATTCATTCCGAAAGAATTCAAAATACTGTTCAGTGCTTTCATATTTGATGACTGAAGTAAAAAGTTAACATTGAAATCACCTAATATTATAATATTTTTATTTTTATTTTTGGCTGAATATTTTATCAAGATTCTTTCAAGCTTTTCAAGGAAGTTTTCAAAATCGCCCAAACAAGAACGATATAGTGCTAATATAAGGAGATTAGAAATTTCAATGCCACAGATTTCGATTTCCACTTCCTCACAGTATTCTTTTGTCAACAACGGTTTAGAAGAAATGTTCTGTTTTGAAAAAATAGCCACTCCTCCATGTACAAGGAGAGATCTACTGAAATTACTAGCTAGATAGTAACCAGGTAAGTTAATCAATTTGGGGTTGGCCTCGTTCATCCAATGTTCAGAAATACAAACTATATCAAACTGATGCTTGTCAAGAAACAAGGCGAGCTCTTCCACTTTATTTGATAAACACTGAATATTGATATGGAAAACACCTACCCCGACCTTACGTTTTTTACATTCTTCATCAAAGTCAATACATTTTTTTACTAGTCCATTTGTCTTGTAGTCGATCTCTTGTGAAAAAAACGATTCACCCAAGTACCAGTAGGCCATATAGCGGGGTTCATAGCCTTTTCCAAATGATGCTCGGCGATTGTTACTTTAAATGATGCGTATAGGTCGGGAAACATAGAATTTAACTTCTCGCAACGAACTTCGGGAAATACCGGATTCAAAATACTGTGCAGATCTTCAGGGCTAGTCTCCGGGTGCATTTTGTAGGCATGTAGAAATACCATTTTTGAAGCATATTTTATGTTTGATCCAATAGGAATTTCCAATTGTCCAATAAAAGGCTTGTTGTCGTACCTTCTACGTCTTCTGTTTTTAACTTCAGAGAAGCCTTCTGAGTCATTACATAAATTTATAACACTATGCAGTTTGTTTTCTGTTTCAATTTCCAGAAGTGAGGCAGCGACGTGCTGCGTTTTCACAATGGCTGAACTGCCAGGTCTATCATTTTTTACATTAGATGGTTCATCAGTTTTTGTGTGTCTGGTCACAGAACCAGCATACGTTTTATTTCTATCCGTGTCGATCAACTCGGATACTTTATTTGAAAAAGTGTGGGATTTCGCCTTTTTATTCACGATTCCTACAGTAGCTGTGGTATCGTTTCCATTATGGTTTGGTCTCTCCAACTTAGATGCCGCTGGGCGGTTTGAATTGTCGTGCTTGGTTATAATACATTTACTTTCTTTCAACAAAGTTATCTGTTCAGAAAGGGCATTAATAGCAATTTTTTGATTCTCAATTGTGAGGTCTTTCTGTTTTATTAGTTCTTTGAGGTACCTGATTTCCATTTTGTGTGAATCGTTGAAAATTACGTCTTTGGCACTTCCAAAGGACACGTCAAGGTCGTCTTCGTCTTTTTGTTTGCAACACTCTACAGAGGTATCGTTGATGTACACAATATCATTTAGTTTCTTGAGGCATCCAGCATGAGACAAAACACCACAATTCACACATTTCAAGCCACTTTTGGCTACGTTATTGCACTTTATACAACCGACTTCAACTTCAACACGTTGCTTCGCCGCTATGACACGCCAAAAATATGGTGGCAACTTGGACTCAGCAAAAGACTCCTTCACAAATCCACACAGGGTACATCTACGGTTTCCTTACCGAGAAAAAAAGTCACTCACTTTTGAGTCAAGTTTATACCATGATGGCCACCAAGAGAAATCCTTTAGGTACAAATTTCCCAAGAAAAAACTCGACTCCCTGTTCAAAATCAGCGCCAGTTAAGAATTCGGACCACCCTATTGGTCGAAACCATAGATTCATGCCATCTGACAGAACATAGACAGAACGAGTTTCAAAGAAGATACTGTCCTTCTTCTTCTTTTATTCTGTATACGGACATAAACTCATATGGCTATCCAAACCTGAGTGAAGCTTATTGACAGAAGATCAATGACGAAATGTCAATGACATATCGACGTCTAGAAATAAATAATACCTATGAAATCATCATCTGAAAAATAAAGAAAACCGAAGAAATCAATTCAGATCACATTCAGATCGAACAGACGTTCTACACAAATCGTGAAATAACTTCCATCGAGATAAAATTTATCACACTGTAGAACACAACGGTAGCTGGTTTGTTCACTCCAATCCATTGTAACATTTCTGAATTCAGATTATTATCCATGGCAGAGCTCAGGACTATTATCAAAAGTTTTGATAACAAATGTAATTCCAGCTATCTCAATAATAAAGTGCTCAAAAGTGTCTTTGAGGCAATTGGTGGAGTATTACTCAACTTGGTTAACACATCACCCAGAACTGGTAGATTTCCGCAAAATCTTAAGAATAGTACTGAGATTCCTGTACCAAAAATTAATAATACTAACGAAGCTGTGATTTTTCGTCCGATGAATACCCTACCTCCTCTTGAAAAAATGATTGAAATGGCAGTTTATGAACAATTGATTGATTACATTGAAGATAATAAACTTCTCATGACTAATCAGTCTGGATTCAGATCCAAGCATTCTTGTGAAACAGCACTTCAAGTTTCCTTGTCTAAATGGAAATTAGCTGTTGATGATAATAAATATATTGTAGCAGTGTTTCTAGACTTCAGAAGGGCATTTGAGACAATGTTTCTATTTTACTAAAATAACTCAAATATTATGGCATATCTGGGTCGGTACTTCAATGGTTCGAAAGCTATACCTCTGATCGTACTTAGCATACCAAAATTAATGGGGCATACTCGAACGAAAAAGAAGTCAATAATGGTGTACCTCAAGGGAGTGTACTGGGCCCGCTTTTGTTAGTGCTATATCTTAATGATATCAACTTCATTAATGGATGTGAATTTATCAACCTATTTGCAGATGATACTCTAGTTGCAGTAAGTGAACCTGATTTGCAAACAGCTATCAATAAAATTAATGATATATTGATAAGAATATCTGAATTCCTCAACATCAATGAGCTCAAGCTCAATGTAAATAAAACAAAAGCAACGATAATTACAACAAACTATAAACATAATGCAATTGACAAAACATCTATAAGTATAAATATTTATGATCAAAAAATTGATATTGTAGAGGAATTCAAATACTTGGGGTTTATCGTGGACCAATCACTGGATATGAAAAAACATTTCCAGTATGTCCGCAACAAAATGTTTGAAAAATTATTTTTCTTTGGGCGTGTAAACAATTACTTGCCGTTTCAGACTTCCTTCACAGTTTTTAAATCAATCATTCAACCCCATTTCGATTACTGTGCTAGTTTACTATCGCTGCTTGATGCAAATTGTTTTTCTGCATTACAAAAACTAAAGAATAGGGGCATGCGTTTGATTCTAAGGTGTAACAGATATACACCAACTACAACAATGCTTGAAGTTCTGAATTGGCTTTCTGTGAAAGACCGCCTGTTTTATTTTTCCATGTTATTCATTTTCAAAATATTGTCTGGTAATGCACCCTCATATTTCGATCAATTCATAGATTTTCACCACCAAATTCATAATTATCCCACTAGAGGTAATACTAATTTATATGTACCCCATCTGAACTATACACGATCCATGAACTCTTTATTTCATAAAGGTATGTCCAATACCTAATCTTCAACTCGAGATAAAACAAAGTCATTTCATTGTGACATACTAAAAAGCACTCATCTCTCATTTGAAGTTGCAATATCCACATCAAAATTAATTGTACTATGTATAGAATATATATTATATTTTAAATCAATTGTTTAGATTATTATATAATAAAATTTGTTATGTGATTTTGTCGATCCATATTTCAAATAATTTTGTAAATTAGGATGCCTATTTGAATAAAGGATTATTATTATATTATTATTATATCACTTTTGAATTGATCTATTATTGACTATCTTTTCTTCAATTACAGGCCTAGGATCAGACAGATAGCCAGAAATCATAAGATTCCTGCTGCTTGTTACAACACTTCCAACAGTCCTCAGAATGTCAGAAGCGAGTGTAATACCTAGTGTTGTTTTGTTTGTGGTATACTTCAATCAGAAACTTGTGTGATATAGTGTTTTTTTAATAAATGCCGTATATTTTCAAAGATTTGTTGGTGTCAGACTGAATGTTTTCTGTGAGTAAACTGTTATATTCACTAAACTGTAGCTATATTATAGTAATCTCAGCTGGTATATTACTATTCTGATTTGATTTCAAATTGAAATCAATTTGTGCTAAATTTAAATGCTACAATATATCGTGTTTGAGTTGTTCTACAACTTTCTGGAACTTTAATTCTTCTGTTATCTCTCTCCATTTAATATCTCCCAGGATATTCCATCCTTTTCTGTTATAGATCTTTCACAAACAATCGAGAGCTATCTGGAATGTCCAATATAGGAGGATATTTCAATTTTGGCGATACTTCTTCGTGACTTTGCCGAATTTGATTACACAACTATGCGGAACTTTCAACTTTGCAAAGATTATTGCATTCTCAATATCATTCAAAAGTTGTATTATTATATTCAGTGACGAATTCATTCGATCGAAAATATTCCTAGTTTTCAAATAATCTTTGAAGTTATAAATAATCTTATTCAATTCAGTATCTATGCGGTTCAACCAAGAAGTGATTACTTCTTGATTATGTTTGATTGATGTTACCGTTTTATTTATGTTATCAAATATTTTAGTAGTAAGAGAGGTTTTTTTTTCAATTTTCAACAATTTTCCGCTGGTTATCTTCTTAATCATGAATTGCTTGATCATAATGAATTGCATCATCTGCATCTAAGTTACCAGAGATCTCTTTTATAATTGTACCTAAACCGTCAATGAGACCACGTTTCATTCATTTATTAGGATATAATAAAGAGTTGAACTGTTGCTCAGCTGACTTCAGTTGATATAATAATGCACTGTCGAAATTTTTTAGTTCAAACAAATATGGGTGACTTATAGATAGATAGGGTATGCATTTATTTCCAATAACATGAAACTTGTATGTAACAATATGAACTTAAAATAAATATACTTCTGAAAAATAATTAAAGTTCAATGTAAAGTCTATTTAAAGACGTAAGGAAAGATAGAAGCATATAACATTTCGATTGATGATATTTGAGAAATTTATGTGTATCCATATTGTCGTGAATATATTTTCCAAATTCCATTGCATAAAGGATATCGAGAATTACATATTCTAAATTATGTTTCGATAAATTTCATTGTTCAATAATTGTAATATTCTCTTTGGATTATGGGTCAGTAGGAATCAACAATACCTTGACAAAACTAGGCCAATGCTAGTTATGGTTGATACTGCTGATACATAATTATCAGAGACTTTGGTTTTGAGAGGTCTCTTCGAAATATAGAAGATAGTAATTAGGGATTTCACTCTTGAGCTCTGACAGAGTACAGTTGAAGATGTATTTGAATTTAATAATTTTGAAATAGTGATAATGTAGTGTGAGGTGTTAGGAGATGGCCCCTGTGATAGGAATCTAGTTTAAGGTAAGATTAAGTTAATTTGTTATCTCTTGTATTCGATGTTTATGTTATATTAAATGTATTTTTTGGATTGAGCGAGTTAGAACCTCTGATCTACAACCCCCAGTATAGGACCGAAAGGACCTATACACGACATGTTTATATTAATAAACTGAGACAGTCAAATTAGAAACAGAATACAGGCCTATAAAGAACCATAAAAAATAAAAAATGAGTTAGAATTAACATACAATATATCAAAAAATACCAGTGAAAACAAGACCAATTTCAAAGTTGATATGAGAAAAATTCATCCAAATTGTAAAAGCAATGAGTATGGAGGAGTGATTTCAATTTATTCGTTATTTGTATTTCCTGGAACATTGTCGGTACCGCTAGGTGACACCTAGATCTTCTCAAGTTTTTTCTGTGAAGTATTTTGCGGGTTGCTACAACTTTGATCTTATTATTTCAGACAGCTTTTTCTTTGGTGAATTTCTTGGCTCAAGTGATTTTTGTTATTTGTTGTTAATTTTTGGTGAACGTCCGTGTCAGTTTCGTACCCCTTGACTCTTTATTATGTCTTTCTATGGATCGCTGTTTCTGTTCGATCAGTTGTTCAATTAATTTTTTGTATACAATTTTTATCGTATATGTGTACTGATTTCATGAGTTTCGAAAAATTCTTGAACGATTGAGTTCTTCAATTCAGTTCCGTTATCCATTACTACAAAATTTGAATTTCTGTAATGAGTCATAAAGATAAGAAAGGCTTCAACTACTTCTATGCCAGATACCTGACTTGAAAAGTATAAATGTGAACTATTTCGAATGGTTTCGATGGTGTATTAGTTATCATAGAGTGTGATGTATTCAATCACCTACATCAGATTTCAATCCAGGTAAGTAATAATTCTTTTTGATTATTCTTTTTGTCCCTGTAATTCAACGATTGTTAGTTTGATCTCCACGATATGTTTTTATTATTCTTCCTGGGTGAAATTTGTTTCGAATAATTTCACAAAACTGGGAAATATACGTGTCATCTTCGAAATACATTAATGAATTCTGGGTCTGAATAATTTTTAAATGAATCAGTAACATTTTTTTAGATAAAAAATTGATACTTGTACAAGAAGACGTCCTTTTGTCGGAAATCGGTTCTTTATAGCTACTGTGAAGAGTGTTGCCGTTAGTTTCATGTTCTTCGCCCGAAACTATTTCTTCCGATTCTGGTTCATCTGTGATTCTGACAACATAGATATTTGGTAAATCGACATTTCCAATCATCGATAAATTGTCATCCGATAGTCTTGATTCAAGTGATTTGAAAAATCCGTCGATATAGTCGTCAAGTTCTTTGGTATGGATTTCTATACAAGACAATGAATCTGCAGCCGAATTGAGCTTCCCTTTTTCATAATCGATTCGACTTTGAGTCGCCATCGAACAAGTCGAGAATTTTGCAATTTGAGTGACATCAGCCATTTAATTGGTTGATGATCAGTAAGTACTTTCAATTCTCTACCATATAGGTAGAGGCAAAAATATTTTGTTGACCACACAATGGCCAGAAGCTATTTCTCGATAGTACTGTAGTTGATCAAAGATTCATTGATAGTTCTGGAAGCGTACGCTACTGGTTTATCGCTTCCGATTGGCCTTTTGGAAAAGAAAAGCACCAATAGCTACGTTACTGAAATCGGTAGTCCGATCAAACGGTTTTGTGAAGTCGGAGTTTTGTAAAAGAGGTTCGTTTGTCAAGAGAGTCTTCGAAACACTTTATGAATTGTGGTGCATGTACAATTTTTGCGTCTTCCGTTGGACAAATTGTTGAAGGTTTTGTTATACGATCGAAATCTTTTATGAATTCACGATTCATCCACCCAAGAAATCCCTCAATTTCTTCAGTTGTTCGAGGTATGGAATATTTTCTTATAGCGGCAATTTTATCGGGATTTGGTTTTTACACCCTCAGGGGTTCCGTTTCCATTTGAGTGTACCGGAATGCTTAGTTTAGACACCATCACCACAGAATTATACCTTTCAACCTTCCATAGCCCTCTCTGCCATACCTAGGTACGGCTGCTTGGATTCTCGCTAGGTTGCGCCGAAATCGTATTGTTACGTTATTTCCACTTGGGTTCGTGAATTCAAAATACTCAGTACAAAACTGAACAATTTATTTCACTAAACACACTAAATACAACTCAATAAACACTTAGTTAAATCACAACGATATTCGCTTTATAAATCTCAATGTTCACTGTACAACTTTCTTTCTAATATGACTTGTCCGCGAAACCGCGGATCCTATATAGGTAAAAACATCATTGTCCAGAAAGAACAGGAATAATTTGGAAGTGTTTTCCATATTCGACGGCAATGGCTCATCCGCTAATTATAGCGGTGCGTCTGCAACCGATATCTTCGCTGTGAATCACGCGTCGGGATGGTGATTTCCGACCTTCTCGGAAATACCAGCAGTTCGTAACAGTATTATAGTTTAATCGTTTACCGCTTCGTCGCTGCGGCAGACAGGTGGATTGCGGATTCTGCTGGTACCTACTTTGCCATTTTGCTCACCTAGATATAGCTATCAGTTCAGGTCCTCCGGTCTGAAAGCCTGATAGGGTGGAAACTGTGCATATTGGTTTCACTAATATATAGCAGGATGCCTGGTTTTAGGTGAGTCATGATTATTACTCTAGAAAGATAGATTCGGCAGCAGTAGTCATAGCCTGAAGGATCAGGTCGGTATTGAGGATACCTGGATTTTTTATTCCATTTTTTGTTACCTCCGGATAGCCCAAAATCATGAGCTATCGCAGAATTTGATTTTCAGATGTTTCGATGACAAAAATTGTCAATTTCTTTAATTTTTCTAATATTTAATACAATTACCGAAAAGCCGGCAGCCTTGATTTCAGAGATGAAAAGTCATAACCACTCGTCAAAGTATGACAGTTCAATGTTTTGAATAATTTGCGAGATCAAATATGGTGTTTTCCAATTCAGAAAAACGTGATATGCTCCGAATTTATTATAGTGTTGATAGAAACTCACGAATTTCATGTGAGAGATATTTACAGCGATACCTACATTACACGTATTTCAATAATTTGGACAATAATTTGAATCTATATGGTAGTTTTAGTAAACCCCATAATGCGTGTGGCGAAAGATTTGAAGCTGAAGATGAAGAAGCTGTTATAAATGCGGTAATTTTTGGTAGGAAATGATTATTGAATTCAATATTTGCGATAATATTTCATCAAAAAATTTTGAAGGTCATGGAAAATCTACGAGGATCCATACGACAATTTGCTCTACAATTAAATATGTCTAGAAGCGGAATTCAGAAGATTCTCAAATATTATAGGTATCATCCTTATAAACTACACGTCAGTTAAGAACTTAGACCAGGAGATAGTGAAAGAAGGCTTGCATTCTGCAATTGGCTTGATGGAAAATTGCAACACAATTAAGATTTCTTGAATAACATTATCTGGACTGAATGCAATTTTTCCACGAACGGCATTTTTAACAGGAATAATGAGCATTATTATGCAGTGGAAAATCCGCACCAAAATCAACAAGTGCGAAGGCAGAAACGGACATCATTCAATGTCTGTATGGGCCTGTATCGAAACAGAATCTTGGGGCCATTTAATTATGATGGAAATTTAAATGGTTATCGGTACCCTGATTTCATCCAAAATTTATAACTCTAGAAGACGAGCCGTTGAATATACCCTAGCAACTATGGTGGCAACAAGATGACGCACCACCCCACAATGGAAGGGCCGTAACTCAGTATCTGAACGAAACATTTCCCAATCAGTGGATTCGAAACCAAGGGGTGGTGCGCTGGCCTGCAAGGAGCGCCGATTTATCCCCACTGGATTATTTTTCATAGGGATATTTAAGAAACTGTTCGTTCAAAGATATTCCACCAGACATAAACATTTTACGACAAAATTTCATGTTTGAAATAACAACCCTACGAGCTAGAGGGAGGATTATCCAGAGCGCTCTCACGGTCAACCTGCAAAGACGCATGCGAAAATGCCTAGAGATGGAAGGGGGATTATTCGAGCATCTACTTTAGAATTTCATTTCGTTCTTTTTACAGTTTGGATAGGTACTTCAGTTTCGTGATAATTAGGCAGTGGATGGGTTAGGGGTTCTTATTGAAATCTTGCCAGTATTTAGGTGCAGATTGACGTTTCTTAGTAATATTACTGATGGATCCTAATGTTTTAAAGATAGTTTCGGACTGAATATTTGAAAAAAAAAATCGACAATTTTTGTCATCAAAACATCTGAAGATCAAATTCTGTGATAGCTCATGATTTTGGGCTATCCAAATGTAACAAAAAATAAAATGAAAAATCCAGGTCCGTTTTTTAAAAAAACAAGTTGATGATGGTTTCTGGGAGACGAAACGTCGGATATCGAATTTGAAAATGCTTTCTTGTAGGAAAGAAAACCTGGCCATGGTGAATTGTTATACAGATCGATTGATTTATTCAAATAACGCCAAAAAAATGGAAACAGGTTTATGAAATTTTTTTTCGGATAACTCCAAAAGTAGTCGGAATTTTCCAAGTTTCAGAACGGCATCATGTTAGGCATCAAAATATGCAACTTTGCCATAATTAAACCGACCCTGTAACTCTTACGGTTCACGAGAATTCCAGCTACCCTGTACATGGATTTAGTTTGCAGTTGGAGTGATATTTTAAATTGGCCAAGTCAGGTTGTTTTAAGATTTTATTTGAGAAGGTCATGAGTTTGATTTTTCGAAAGTTTAAACAGCATTTGATTTTGTGAAGGCCCTTTTCTGTCCTGCTTTTTTGTTGTTTCCAAGTGTGACTTGCGAAGAGTAGCACAGTATTATCGGCGTATGATATGATATCTCCCGAGATATCAATATTCAACATGCTATTTATATATAGCAGGAACAGCCAAGAACTTTTCCTTGGGGAATACCACATTTTACTTATTGTATTTCACTGAAGTGCTCATTTATTTTGTCTTTTTGCGTACGATTGGTCAGATAGTTTCTGAAAAGCTCAAATACAATCCCGCGGATGCCGTAAGATTCAACTTATGGTAAAAGCATTTCATGAGATATACTATCGAAAGCCGTGGCCAAATCTATAAATATTCATATAGTTTTTTATTTGCTTCGTAATTTTCGTGTATTTCGCTAGTGAAAAGAAATAGTGCATCCTCAGAAGAAATATTTTTTCTGAAGCCGAATTATCGCGTTGATATTTTATTAATTTTAATTTGGTATTTATTTAATCTGGAACTATGCATTTTTCTACAATTTTAGCGATTATCGATATGACTGAGATTGGTATATAATTTTTAGGGTCATTCTTATCTCCATTCTTTTATATGGGGGTTATGATTGATTGCTTTAGTGCAGTTGTTAATTTTCCGGAAGTGAAAATGGCACTTATTAGGTGTGCTAGTGTGCTAGTATTGTAATTATGTTCGCTTTAATTTCCTTGATTGTCTTGGTATATAGTTGGTCCGAACCACAGGAGGGGTTGTTTTTCAATTTTTCAATTATTTTTGGAACTTCTTCAGATCTCACAGGATCTAGGTACATAGAGTGTAATTGATTGTTTTTTATAGGTAGATTATATCTGTAAAGTGTGAATGTTCGTCAGTATTTATGGAATCTGACATTTTCAACCCAACTGTTGAAAAATGTGAATTGAAGATATTGGAAATTTCGTTTGGTTTTGATGTAATTATATTTTGAGCATTGTACGATTCCAGATTTTCCGAGGTTCTGCTTTCCGCGTTTTTATTTTTCTCCATATGATTTTTCCCTGTTTTTGTTAATAGTTTTGTAACATGATTTCTTCACTGTTTATATTCATTCCAGTTTTCTGTGTTATTTTTTGTTAATACTTTTTTTTCAGTTTATCTCTCTTCTTGATTGATGTGATCGGTCCTTGTGTGATCCAGAGCTTAATTTGTTTGTGAATGTGAATATTCCTATAATGTGTGCATCTTATTATAGCAGAGGATAATTTATTTTCAAATGATTCATAGGCTTTATTTACATTTTGTTCAGCATATATTTCATTTCACGTTTCTTGTTGCAGAATTATATAATAATAATAATAATAATAATAATAATAATGTTTATTCATGTCATGAGAAAAAAAAATTACACTTATGTTGATATTAGTACCAATACTGAACACAAATAAACGAAGGGAAAACCACAAAAGCCGAAGCCGCGCGTGGTGTTTTCTTCATATCAAAAGTGCTGCAAAAGGTGAAATGGTAGGTAACAGTTTGTTTTTAACAATAAATGACCCCAAGTTATCTCATTAATATTAACTTACAAATCAAATTGAATTTCAATACAATATAATTATTCTAGATTGGTGATAAAGGAGAAAATAAAAACACAACATTATCATGATAAAGAGAAATGAAAAACAAAAATGAGATTAATTTCTTATTATTGTTATTTTTACTGAGAAGTAACATCTTTCAACTAAGTAACTCAGAGATGATTCTGTAATTTGTTTCAAGTATCAATCGCTTAATTTTTTTCTTCAGTAATTTTTTCGAATTAATGACATAAACTGCTCGTTTAATATCTTCAGGAAGAAAATTGAATTCTTTCAAGGTGAGAAACGCATAACATCTTTGTCCAATTTTTTTTGTTCGAAAAGGTATTTTGACGAAGTTGCCAATTTTGTGCCTTGTGGGATATTTATGGTCGATGTTGTCCAAAAGATTTTTATGAGAGTGAAGATGCATAATAAGATTCAAAAATAATATTTGTCTTATACTTAACATTCCAGACTTAGTATAGAGAGTCTCAGTGGGGTAAGTAGGATTCTCAGATAAAATAATTTTCAGAAAGCGTTTTTGTAGATTTTCTAGTTTTTTCATGTGAGCCGTCGCTGCTCCTCCCCATGCTAAGATTCCATACTGGAGTCTAGACTCGATTAAGGCATAATAAATTATTTTGTTGTGGTGAGTATCCAATATTTTAGTAAGATATCTGAACTTATACAATAGACTACGTAGAGTTTTTGTGACACTATTGATATGTTTGTCCCATCTAAGATGATTATCTATAGTAACACCTAAGTATTTGATCTCATCGGTTGATTTGATAGAAATATCACTATCATTTATATTCAATGACGAGTAGGGTGGTAGATTATTCTTATAGGAGGAGAAAGAAACAAAGTTGGTTTTGTCAATATTGATCGTCAATAACTTGTGATTGAGCCATGACAATATTTGAGATAAGTCACTCTCTGCTTTAGCTTTCAGCTCGTCCCAGTTATCATCTTCATACAAAATTGCAGTATCATCTGCATGGCTGATTATATCCCCCGAGCTTTTCATGGTTAGTAAGTTGTTGATGTATGCCGTAAAAAGTATAGGTCCTAAAACTGTTCCTTGTGGGACACCAAACTCAACTTCCTTTGCTCTGCTCAATGATGTTTTGATTTTCACTAATTGTTTCCTTTCTTGCAGGTAACTTTCCATGAGTTTATATGGGATTCCCCGAACTCCCATACATTCGAGTGTTTCCAATAACTGAGGATGGCTGACTGTATCAAAAGCCTTCGATAAGTCAAGAAATACACATAAAGAAGGCTTGCATTTTTCCATCGCTTCGTAGATTTTCAAAGTTAGACGTGATATAGCATCTTGAGTCGATTTTCCCTTTCTGAAGCCGAATTGGCGCTCGGAAAGTAAGTGGTGTTTGTCTAGGAATTTTTCTAGTCGGGATTTCACTACTTTCTCAAATATTTTAGCAAATACGGATATCAATGATATAGGTCTGTAGCTTTGAACATCTTGTTTATTACCTTTTTTGTAAATAGGTTTGATAACTGCAATCTTGAATTCAGATGGGCAGATACCAACCTTCAATATCTCATTCAGTAGATACGTCAGAGGAATTTTAATTTCTTGTACTATATTTTTCAAAGTTTCTGACTTTATTGAATCAATTCCTGGTGACTTATTATTCTTGAGTTGATTTATTATATCAACAATTTCTTTATTCGACACAGGGTAAAAAAATAGTGAAGATTGGTTCCTCGTGTTCTCAGGTGGGGTTGTTTTTGGTTTGATTATTTTCTCTGCTAGAGTTTTACCAACTTTGGCGTAATGTTCATAAAAAATATTAGCCATTTGAGTGTCATCACTTATTATCATCCCAGACTCATTCTGAATCTCTTTGATATCCGTATTTGCGTTGGATTTATGTATAGTCTTGAGAGTTTCCCATAATTGTTTCGGTGATTTGGAATTTTTACTTATTTTGTCCTTGAAATAGGTCAATTTTGTATGTTTTATTAGAGTATTCAATCGGTTCCGATGATTCCTAAATTCGTCCTTGTATAAATCAGGGTTAGTCCTGTATTTCTTATAAAGAATGTTTTTTTTATTTATTGATGTTATCAGACCTGGAGTAGCCCAATCTTGTCTCCTCTTTTCATTATGTTTTATATTAATAGTTTTACTATTTTTATCTATTGTAGATTTCAAAATATTGATGAAAAATGAAGTGGCTTCCTCTACATCTTTCATTTTATATAAATTCGACCAATTGTAACCAGCAAGTTCATTCTTGAGCTTTGTATTATCGATATATATTCTTGAAGTGGTTGAGTTTATTTTGTTTTCTGTTTGTATAGGCAAGATTAATACTTGACTGTAATGATCAGTTATGGATGTTCTCAAAATGACCGCTAAAGACTCCTCAGTAGTATTGAGATATCTACTTTTCAAACAGATATGATCTATGCAAGATCCAATATTACCCTGTTCTCGAGTATTTTTGGTAATCATCGGAATAAAATTATGTTCACTCATAATATTGAGATACTCACCAACAACGTCATCTTCATCCAAATTCGTATTAATGTTCATATCTCCCACCAGAATGTGATGATCATTGGTATGATATTTTTTTTGTTCAAGGTACTCTCTCAAATGATCAACAAAATCCTCTCTGAGTCTTCCTGGTGCACGATAGATAGCAGTAACTAATATGTTTTCATTCTTATGTGAAATTTTTATCTCTATCGCTGTATGTTCCCCTATCTTTACTATTTTGTAAACATGATTATAGATACTTCTTACATAAACTATAACACCATCGTTTTGATTGATTCCCTCCCCAGAATAAATAAGATCGTATCCATTTATATTGAAAATACCAATGTCATGAACATTCCAAGTTTCAGATAAAATCAGGATGTCAAATTTATTAGAAATTTGATCAACATTCAGTAAAAATTCATCTAAATTTTTCCCAATACTTCTTATGTTCTGATGTATTATCTTGAAACTATTACTATGTTTATTGATCTTTATTATATCATTCAGTGTTTCAAAATCATCCAATACGAGGGTGTCTATTGGGACATAGTAATAATCTCTGATATATTGATCCATCAGAAGTACGAAGGAGTTGACTTCTTAAAGATTACCTATTAATATAAACAAAAATATCAATTTGGAAAAAAAAAATCAGTTGAAAATGACAATGGTTATAAAATCAAAAATCTACATTCAGTTTTATTATATTTGATATTTTTTATTTTTTGGTAGAGGACGTGCTGTTTTGTCTGGTCCTTCTATCAAGAATATCGCCTGTGTTCACAACAGCCTTCTTCGTTTTCTTTAGCTGAGGTTTTATTGTTACGTCGAGGTTATCGCCTACTATATCATCTTCGAGGATATGTGTATTCGATATATTTTCATGAGACGTTGCCGGCGTCGAAGGAGCACTTATTGAAATTCTTTCTCTCTTTTTGGTATTCTCAGCATTCTCACATTCATCTATGGCCTCGCCTACATTTTCCTGGTTCCTCAATTGCTCAGCAGTATATTGTTCTCCGTTTATTATCAATTTATGTCCTCTTATTATCGCACTTATATTCCTGGATCTTGCTTGCTTCAAGTGGTCAACTAAAGTTTTGTTGTCAATTCGATCTTCGTAACACATGTCATGTATAATGGATATATTCTCTCCTTTTAACTTGTTTATATTTTGAAATAATAATTGCTTTGACAAGTAGGACAGAAATTCTATTTTTATAGCGGGTTTAGAACTATTTCTGAGGAGGAATATATCATTCAGGCTTGATTCACTCAATTTAATATTCAATAAAGCATTGAGTTTATTCACCACAGTAGAAGTCAAATTGTCATTGTTTTCCAAATCTAAGCCAAATACGACAACGTTATTCTTTCTGGATTTACGTTCTAGAGCTATGTTTCTCCTTTCTAATCTATCGCATTTATTCTCTAGTTCTTTAATTTTTTCTTTTTGCTCTTCGAGAGCTTTCAACAATTTGCTATTTTCATTCTCTATATGCAGTATAATTTCACGCTGATTTTTTCCATTTTCTTCCTTTATAGAATCCAAAAGCTTGGAAAACAGTTCATTGTTAGAAAGTTGCTCACTCTCGCTCTAACTGCTAACAGCTGTATGAGCTCTGTATCAACTAAACTTCACTAACTTCACTTTAAAAAAATTTTTGAATTCGTTTTATAAGTACTGCAGTAACTTCTACTTTCAGTGTAAATAATTCAAGTTGTTCACCTTTCCACCACCGGTGGAGTTCGTTATAGTTGATATTTTTGATCTGTTTGTACATGGGTTTTGTCTTTTCTGAAAACGTTTTTTTCTTTTTTACAGATGTTTATTATGACACTGAAATGGTCTGTCATTGCACTTTCATATATAATTAGAATTATTTGTATATCTATAGGGTTGTGGTCCATTTTAATGAATGCATGATCAATGCAGCTCTTTGTTTATGAGGTTACTCTAGTAGCTGATTTTATATATTGTTTGTAGCCACATAAGCTAAGAAAGTTAATATACGAATTTGTTACGATGTCTGATTTATTTAAATCTATGTTCAATTCTCCTATCAACACACTGCGATGGGATCTGCCGTTCTGTTTCAAAAAATATTACAACTGATCAATGAATCCTACCACATCTGTGGACGGTGGTCTGTAGATTGCAAAAGTATCGTAGTTTAATTTGTTGATTATTATCTTAATTTGAGATTTTTGTAACTAGTGTTGTGAAGTTCAATTTATTATTGATGAATACACATGTACCGTCGTTTTGGTTGAGACAGGAATTGTTATAATGTGTGGCAATTTGAAGTTTTCTATGTTAGGAATGTTCCAAGTTTCTGTTAATATAGATGACATGCTTCTTCCTAACTAAGCTTGATCAAAAGAGGTTGAATTCCTATTTCCAAACCAGCCTGTATTTATGAACTGGAAATGTTGATCATCTCCGGTAAGAGGAGTCACACTGGTGGATTCAAGATTAATCGAATTCAATTGTTTTTTGATCGCCTTATTTGAGAGCACAAAAAAATGGATACGACTGATACGAGCCTTGATATCATATCTTTCTCGAAACACGGAATTTACAGAATTCATAGGCGTTATGTTGATTCTCTGAATAGCTTAAAATCCTGAACAGACAGATTCAATTCAATTCTTTATTGTTTCCCAAGATATATAAATCTCATTACAAGAAATTTGGTTTAATAAAAACATAAAAAAACTTTCTAGGAGGAAAGAAAGAAAAAAGAAATACAACGAAAACACTGCAGGAATACCTAAATTAGTATGTTCACAATTATTATCAACAGTATTATTATTCATTAACAACAAAGGCACGAAGTTTGAAGACTTCGATTATAAAATCAGATGGGACTTTGGCGTTAGCATGGCTTGGTTTATGCAAGAAGTTTATAAAGATTTCATAATTCGTTAGAAACGAATGCCTCTTGGGCCTGACATCAGCAAGAATGGGACACTCAAATAAAATGTGCTCCAATGTTTGACATTCGTATCTATTGCAGATTGAGCAAATTTCACCGAATTCAATCATGTAATTTATACAGATATAATTCAATGTTCTGCGTGGTATTTACCAGGAAAGTAGTTGTTTTCTGCTCGTAGTCTACCAGACATTCATCTCAAACTATGTTTGATATTTTTAATTGGATAGACTATTTTTTTCTTTCAAAAAATTTTTATTGTCCAATTTATGGCTAATCCATTTTTTTTTTTGAATTTTTATATGTTAGGCGTAACTGGGCGACTAAGCGGATGACATGAATGGAAATAAGAAAAGTGAGGTAACTTTGAGGTGAGCTGGCTGTTGGATATATTGGGTTGAACATAATATACCTGGACATTGATAGTTCATTTTAATCTTCATCATGAAATTTCTTTGAAAATTTTTCGAGTATTTCCCTCTTTTTCGATTTCAAAAGACGAAGGTCAAGTTGGATAAGTATATCTAGGCAGATTCACTTTCGATCTTCAAAAACCTGTATATCGAAAAATGATCAGTTAATGTTTCTTTGTCCATGGACACTTCTACCGAAGAAGTTGAAGTCAACATTTCAAAAATTCAGGGATTTATAATCGAAAGACATTTTACATGAGGCTGGTGCGGCGTAAATATCAACACTTTATACTCTCAAGTGATGATGAGGGTCTTTCCATATTTCCATATTTGGTCAAGATGAAAACCTAGATGAAAACATATCGAACTAGATCGTTAGTCAATACCTTTTTTGTGAAGACGTTGAGATTCAAGCAGTTCTCAGATCCCTTATGACCCCCATGAAACAGGTCCCGTTGAAAACAGCATTTTCCTTCTTTCGTTGCATCTTTGACACCATCCCAGGGCTCAGCAGGCTGGGGAGCCTATGAAATCATGTGAATAAATAAACCATATTAATATTATTCGTTTTGCTCTCGAAAATAGATTTATCAATATAATGATTGAAGATAAATAACAAATATCCATATCAAATTGTTATTTGACACTATAGAGGAGATTGAATGATGCTGCAACCATGTTATCATCATAACAAGTGAAGCCGAACTCATTGTAAAAAATAAGTGGCATAGGCTTCATTTTTGAAAGTAATCTTTTCTTTATTCGTTTTATCAATGTGTATTCTTTCGATTGAAGCTTCAACATATGCTACTGCAGCTTTCAATCGATAATCATTAGTTGAAGTGATAACAGAAACTAGAATTTGATTGGAAATACTATCTAGTGTAATTAATAATATCTCAGAAGGTACCAAAGACATGATTGGGATCAACCATCAGTAATCTTCGTCTTCTTACGCAAGGCAGAACATATTCTCGATTTTCGTTCATATCCCTGCTAGTTATTATACCTCGTATTCAAAATTCATAGACCATTTTACATTTCATTGATTAAAGAAAATTTGAGTTTGCTTTGACCTTTCATCTCGATTGTGTCGATTGAAGCTTGAAAGCTTTGTATCTAATTAATCTAGAATATTTTCCAACAATGATTTTTGAGAATAAATTCTTCGAAAAAAAAATCGGATATTCCTAAAACCTGTAAATTAAATAATATTTGCATAGGTCAATATACTTATTTTATGATTAGAAATTGTACCTTTCATCACTATGTATATTCAATTCAATATTATAAACATAAATAATATTATTTCTCGAACGAAAGATATTGACTGTTTTTTTCTTAACAAAATCTATGTTTCAAGCCAGAAGCATCCACATGCCAATTATCTCATGAATTACATCGCCAGCCGTTATGGTTCCCATAAGAAAATGCTGAATCGCTGATGCTGCACCTTGCAGCCGAGCTTGCAGTTTCCTGGAAGCCCTCTCGTGAGATTCCAACTTTGCGGCATTCTCAGAGTCAGTCAGATATTAATTGTCGTACCGTAAACATCTATACACATTGTAATAATTGTACCAACAATGAAATATTGTTTTTAAAAAGGAACTTTGGGATCTCAAATAGTTATTTGGCGCAGTCGGTAGGATATCCGGGTTGTTACGTATCGAACGGGACAATTTCGTATCTACGATTTACCGGATATTCGAAAAGTGTTGCTTCGTAGTGGAGGTGTTCGAACCGGAGAGGCTCTTCAAAAATCAAGAAACCCAGTCTATCGAAGACCCGACGAGGACTCCTGCTGCCATCGAATCATCGAGTTTTGGAACAAACATTGTCCAATTCTGCGAGATCAACGCCCCTGGAGGAGACATACATCGCAAGTCCAGACGTTATCTCATATTCAGAGATGCTCAAAGTTGTCTTGTTAATGTGAGTACAATCATTATTGAATGTCAATCGAAAATTTAACCAATTTCCTCGAAAATTTGAATCTGAACTCTTCAGCTGACTCTCAAACTTTCCCAAAACCTATTAGCGTAAATCAAACTATCTTAACAAATACCCAAACCAGAATGGCTCAAACGTTCAAAGCCGAATACTTGAATTGTGTACCACAGTTTGATGGTAACCCTAATGAGCTCAACAGATATCTAACAACATGTAACTCGATTATCACTACTTTTTATGATGCAAGTGATCCGAATAGTTTTCATAATACATATTTGTTGAATTCCTTGATTTCAAAATTGACTGGTAGTGCCAAATTAGTCGTGAATATTCAGAATACTACCACTTGGCAAGATCTGAAAGAAATTCTATATCGAAACTTTGCTGATCAGAGAGATGAGAGTTGTCTCAATCGAGATCTGATCATGATGAGACAATATTCCAATGAGAAACCGCAGGAATTTTATTATCGGTGTCTGAATATCTTGAATCTTTTGTGTAGCTACGTAGATAATCATGAATTAACAGAATCTGCAAAAACTCTTAAACGCGAACTCTATCAAAATCTAACATTGAAAACGTTTTTGTCCGGCCTGAGAGAACCTCTGGGCACGACAATACGCTGTATGCGGCCAAATTCACTAACCGAAGCACTTCAGTTAGTCATTCAAGAGGATAATATTCATTATTTTCAAAATAATTCTTATAAAATCACCAAAGAAAGCCAGCCAAAAACCGTTCATACTTCAGTTAGGCCCCAACAACAACAAAGATACAGTACACAAAATCCACCATTCAATGCTCAAACGCAGTATAATCAATTCAGATACCAGACTCCATTTCCGTCACAACCAATGCCAATTCGACCAGTTTTTAATAATCAACCACGGAGATATTTCACGAACGCACAAGTTTTTGGCCAACCGCAACAAAACAGGAATGTATTCAATCCAAATAATCCGAATACGAACTTTTCAAAGCCTACTCCAATGAGTACGACCTCTAGAAATACATTCAATAACTTTCGTTCTAATCAACAACCAACCCCAATGAGTGTTTCCACGAGAAACACAAATAATTTCCGACCTAACCCGTCGACATCTTTCCAACAACAACCGAAGAGAGATTTTATCTCCGAAGAGCTTTTTAATACTGAATGTGACCAACCATGGGAATATGACCCGAATTTTACTCAGAATCAATGCAACGAACCTTGCTATTTCGAACAAAATTTTGAAGGTGAATATGTTGAACAGGAAAAAGATAATTCAGTCGAAAATTTTCACCCAGTTTCACAGAACGAGGATCAAACGTAGAAACACAAATAATTCCTTTTAATTCGACAAACTCAAGCGAGTTGCCTTACATTATATTCCCAGAATACAACATTAAACTACTCATCGATTCTGGATCAACAAGATCATTCATAGATCCCGAAATCGCATTTAATCTGTTTCCAAATTTGATAAAAAACGATCCTTTCATTGTCTCTACAGTATTTCAAAAATCTGCGCACAAACATAGTGTACTGATGCCAACTTCAACTATATTTTCTCTTCCTTACGAAAAACACCTGAAATTCTTCCTTTTCAAGTTTCACAACGTTTTTGATGGTTTGATAGGATCAGATAATTTGAAAATTTTACAAGCGAGTATTAATTTCGACAAGGGATTTTTGGTCACCCCGTATAGTAAAATTAAACTACTCTTTCACAAAACTCAAAGCGAACTGAATCTTATAACAATTTCTGCCCGCAATGAGCAAGTGATAAAAATTAAAACTTCTATACAAAACGGTGAAATAATAATACCTCACCAAAAATTTCATAACAACATCCGAAACAAATCAAAGGCTTTCTTGGTCTATTGGGGTACTACCGCAGGTTCATAAATAACTTCGCGAATATAACAAAACCGCTTACGAAATGTCTTAAAAAGGGTGCGAAAATCGAACTCAATAATGAATATCTCTCTTGCTTCGAAACTTGCAAAAATCTTTTGATAAACGAACCCATCTTAAAATACCCTGATTTCACGAAATCCTTCAATTTAACAACGGATTGCTAGTAATTTTGCGATTGGAGCCGTCCTATCGCAAGGTCCAATAGGCAGCGACCTACCAGTCGCCTATGCATCAAGAACCCTTAACGATTCGGAACAAAATTATTCTGTTATCGAGAAGGAGCTTTTGGCCATAGTGTGGGCTACGAAATATTTTCGGCCCTACCTATTCGGGAGAAAATTCAACATCATAAGTGATCACAAGCCACTTCAATGGCTCTTTTCGCTCAGAGACCCGAACTCCAAACTTCTTCGCTGGAGAATAAAACTAGAAGAATTCGATTATACCATTATCTATAAAAAAGGGCGTCTGAATACCAATGCTGATGCATTATCGCGCATAGAAATCCATGCAAAAGAAACTAACGATATTTGGAACCAAATTGACGATATTATTCAAGACGTAGAAAACAATGGTCGCGAATTGAGAACTCCAGAAATTAATCATGTCGTAGAGAAACCACCCATGGAAAGACCTCCGGACTCACCAGCAGTTATTCCATGGCCAGAAATCGATAATGTTGATACAGATAATATGTCCTTGCAAGTTAACCATGACGAAAACGAAACCGAAGACATTGACAACCCACCAGACCAAATTGACGACGATAATACGATTCACTCCAATTCAGAACAGAATCCTATAATAGTAGGCATTCCCGTTTCTGAAACTCCTGTGAATTTTGGACAGAATCAAATTATTGTCACCACTGTTTAACACTCTCCGGCCAAACCAAGAACAATAATATTATTCGAGAAGAAGAAGCGCATTCACGTACAAATTTCTCAAAGTCATTTTGAACACGATATAGTTGAATTCATAAAAGATTTTATAGTTCCTAACACACAATATCATATATATTTCGAAAACCAATCAAAATATGAACCCTTCTCTGCAGCGCTACAGAAAAACTTCAAGTGGCCATCAATTAAATTCAAATACTGTAAAATGAAACTCATTGATATCACCATCAAAGACGATATCAAAGACATAATCAGAAATTACCACGAAGGTAAATCGAACCATCGTGGAATCGATGAAACCGTTGGAGGAATAAGAACTAAATATTATTGGCCACATCTCAAAGATTCTGTTCAAACCTTCATAAACGAATGCGAAGTCTGTCTACAAAGTAAATACGAAAGGAATCCAATTCATATGAAAATGAATGTCACACCAACTGCTTCACAACCTTTCGAAATAGTACATTTAGACTCCTTCACATTGGAACAATCAAAATTCCTCACTATCATTGATAGTTTTTCTAAGTATGCACAAGCATACCAATTAAGTTCACTAAGTGACACTGAAATTGCCAATAATCTTATTCAATTCTTTTCTCACCATGGAATCCCGAAATTCGTTATTGTAGACAACGGAACTGAATTCAAAAATACAGTGGTAGGCGAACTTCTGAAATTACATAAAATTGAAACCCATTTTTGTTCTCCACACCACCCACAGTCGAACGGAATAATCGAACGATTTCACTCGACTTTAATCGAACACGTTCGTCTGCTGAACAATAAAGGATTTTTGAAAACCCCTATAAAAACAAGAATCACTCAAGCAATTCTTGCATATAACCATTCTATACATTCCTCTACAAAAATGAAACCGATAGATGTAGTCAACGGGCACATTAGTAATAATGATCCATTTGATATTGCTGTCGATCAAATATTGATCAACGACTACGTCAATAATCATAGAGACCGCACGAAATTGCTCTACTCAAAAATCAATAGTGATTTGACAAATAAAAAACAAAAGCGTATAGAGAACATCAATAAATCTAGAGATGACCCAGACATATTCAACACTCAACAAAACGTCTTCATCAAGAAACACATAAGACAAAAAACTGCCAACAAATTCAGTAAACCAACTCCTCTGAAATCAGTGAATCCCGAAAGGAAAACAGTATCTACTGAGACCCAAGACAAAATTCATATGGACAATCTGAAACGACCTCTACAAAAAACATACCCTTCCAAAAAAATAACGTACTCATACATTTACAGATTTCCCGGTATTCTCGGACTTCGAAACCGGATAACCATAAGAAATTTAGACAAAAACTCTGGACTAATCCCTCTCAAATTAGGAACAGCGAAAATCGAAGACCAAAGACACACCCTAATTCACTATTATGATTTAAATCCGTTGATTTCAGAAATCAAAGGACTTGTAACGAAATCAAATGATTTGACTGAACTGACTAAGAAAAACAATGAATATGCCGAAGACTTATCAAACTATCTGAAAATACTGCATTATGGTCAGGAAAAAATAGAAGGTAAACTTCAAGAGGTTTTACCGTATCAAAGAAGAACGAAAAGAGGCTTAATCAATGGACTAGGATCAATTTTCAAGTCGATAACTGGCAATCTGGATGCAAATGATGGCGAACGCTACGAAAAAATCATTCAAGATCTTCAGAACGGTCAAAACGAATTAGTTTCAAACATCAAGAAACAGAATTCTCTATCCGTGAATCTCATAAATGAATTCAACAATACCATTCAACAAATAAGTCATAATGAAAAACTTTTGGATACGAGAATAAAACAAATTTCATTCCTTGTTCAGAAGAATGTGTTGAGAGAGAATTCAAATTTTATCAAAGATACACTGTTACAAATAATCAATATGTTTGAAATCATAAACTCCATTCTTCAAGACATTGAAAATTCAATATCTTTCGCTAAGTTACAAGTAATGCATCCTAGCATTATTAGAACGAATAATCTTTTTGCCGAACTCAACGTATTATCTAAAAACCACAACGAAAAACCATTACCATTCGAACTAACTAGAGAAAATATACCATTATTTGAAAAACTCATCAAAATTGATTGTTACATTATCAATAATAAAATAACCTATCTAATCCATATCCCAATCACTAACCCTCTTGATTTCAATTTATATCACCTATACTCCGCCCCTGTCCTTAATGGGAGTCAGTTCAAGACGATCGTATCGCGAAATAAATTTCTAGTAAAAAATGAATTGTACTTAGCATTCCTGGCTACTCCATGCTTGGAGACATACTCACAAAATTACTTTTGTGAAAAACTCGACCTACAAGAATTCAAGAAAGAAAACCCCTGTGAAATCCAACTGTTAGAAATGAAGAACACCTCCACTTGCCGACGAATACGAATCAAAATAACAAAGCCTTCATTCAAACGACTAGACCATTCCGACCAATGGATAGGCATCCTGCCATCTGAAGAAAACGTCAAACTTAGATGTCGCTCACAAGAAGAAGTATCGAAAATGATGGGATCTTTCCTTATTGAAATCCCTACTGGATTTCAGATCGAGACCAATCAAGAAATAATAACTAATACAAGACAAACCACGGTGTCGAGCCAACCAATGCTGTTTCCCGACCTAGAAGACACCCTGTATAAGCCGCAACCGAGCATGAACTTCAGTCTACACCTAGAAGAAATCGAACTCGATGAACTTCGAGAAATCAAAACTCAATTCATCGAGAACCAACCCAGTCTGATGCCAAGGAACATATCACACACCCTCAGTAGTTGGACCATCATCATTTATGGAGTTCTGTTGATGACAGGATGTTATATGGCTTACAAGAAATTGTGACCAAAGTTCCAGAGTAAACCACCACCAGAAGTCCACCACCAAGACGTTCAGCTACCTCGCTTACACTATATAGCTGAATCTTCGGGGGGAAGAATTACATCGCCAGCCGTTATGGTTCTCATAAGAAAATGCTGAATCGCTGATGCTGCACCTTGCAGCCGAGCTTGCAGTTTCCTGGAAGCCCTCTCGTGAGATTCCAACTTTGCGGCATTCTCAGAGTCAGTCAGATATTAATTGTCGTACCGTAAACATCTATACACATTGTAATAATTGTACCAACAATAAAATATTGTTTTTAAAAAGGAACTTTGGGATCTTAAATAGTTATTTCATGTCATCAGACGTTGCGACTGGCATGATATCAGAAGAATTATTATCGGGGGATATTTTGAAATCTTCAGCAATTTTTTCTTACCACTCTAGATAACGAAGCACCGCGTGCATGATTGCATTAAGTTGTTTTATAATAGTATTATTATTGAATTACCCTGTATGCGAGTATGTCGATAGCCGTTAGAATCATTAGGTAACTATATCGGATGATCATGAATCATATCGTTAATCATATACAGATATATGTTCGGAGAGGGGCAGTTATACGAAAGAGCAATATACGTGTTACATTGTTAAGATCCTAACAATTCAGAAGTGGGATATTTTCACGTGTCTTTAGTGGAAAAACTATGGAGTGAACGATGAGTGATAGTGATAATTTCGTCGAAAAGGATTTTAAAAATCCCAAACGAAAACGTGCAGTTTACTATGGTCTAATGAATACAGAAAACAAGAAAATGAGGTCACTCCAGAATAGAATGCTATTATTCGAAAGCAGCAAAGGTTCTGACAATGCGAAGGCAAGTTTTGAATAGTTGTTTTTATATTGATGTACTTGTTGGAGATATTACATGCAGATGTTATTAAGATACAGGTATTAAAATAAACGTGGTTTGAAAAGTGCTAATTGATAAGTTCAATTAGGTGAATGTGAAAGCGATTTATCTTCCTATGAGTGCGCTATTGAAATAGATGAGCTAATTGATCTTCTGGAAGGGTATAGGTACGGTCAGTACGGTACTTCGATAATAACGGCTTGTGGCGAGCAGTAAACGATTTGAGAATGAGGGGTCTGTAGAAGACGTATTACATATATATTGGCCTGTAGAAGATGATTATTTCAACACAGGAGCAAATAAAAAAAATTGAATAATAATCATGGGCCTGTTGTAGGCAAACATTAGCTAGTAAATGATAAGAATGAATGGTCAATCATTTCGTTCTTTGATCAAATTGCCAAAAACACATATTATCCGAAATGAGCTTCTTTCAGCAGGGGCAGTTATACGAAAGAGGTTGAATGGATAGCATCAATAGCAATATACGTGTTACATTGTTAAGACCCTAACATAGTATAAAAATTAAAAAACAATGAATTATCAGAAATTCATTGTTATTGGCACGACAGCTATGTCGTTAGTGTGCTTCACACCTCACTAGTTGATAAGATGTTGAATTCTTCTTGAATAGTGAAAGAAATCAATAATTCCAAAAAATCCAATTTTGTGCAAATTTAATTTCAAAAATTGTAGCAGCGCGCTTTCGACTGTTAAATCATCATATGTGCGTACCTGCAAGTGAGTATGATTTTATGAAAAAAATTAAACGAATCATCAAAGTAGATTAAGAGAAAAGCTTGAAAAAAAATTTTGTAATCAGTACTTACTCGTCAGGCATGACAAGATTTTCCATAAAAAGGCATTGTACATTAACATTGATTTCACATTTTAAAGAACGAAAATTAAAATAAGGTTTTTCCAATATTGGGATGAACCGCTAAAATTCAGATTTCAACTAATTTCACATATTGAATATTTTACTGTCTGGAGCGAAGTGAGGATGAAGGTGAAACAGCAATGATGCTTAGGTTGGCTATATGGTTTTATATGTCAGGGGTCGAATTTGTGTCACTTTGACTGGTTCTCAGAATAATGGGTGTTCTATGAATATGATGGGCATAAGATACAAGGTAGCAACAGTAAATAATCATTGAGAAATTTCGAAAAGTATGGAATGCTATTTTGAAATGATTATTTTAATCTTCTTTGAAGAGGAATATATGATCTGTTCTAGTTCACTTGTGAGTTCAGACAGTGCTCATTGTGTAGGAATTTCTTTTCAATGTGTAGATCTTCTGGAAAATCTAATCTGTTATAATTCGTAGATGAGACTACCTTCAAAAGTTGAGATTTTTTGTCTGGGCTGAATGTATGATTATTAAAATGCAAATGATGGCCAAGAGTTGAATTCTTATTTGGATTCAAATGTTAGCTTATACGGACTCTCAGAAGTCTACAAGTTCTACCAATGTATGCTGCATCGTAATCGTTGCAAGTCAATATGTTTTTCCTTTCAATTTTATCTTTCGAATTTACTAAATGCCTGCTAAGGTTGTTATTGGATTTGAAAAATATTTTAATGTTTTCAATACTACTCCTGAAACATTTTGTGATGTTATGTGAAATGTTATCATTAATGAATGGAAGTGAAGCAAATTTGTCTATTGTATTGATTTTCGGAAAAGTTAGATTACGTTTTCTATTTGTTCTCATTTTCAGAATCAGGGTATTGATGATGTGAGGATTATAATTATTATTCAAGGCAATATGTTTCAGAATATTCAACTCACTATTGTTATCAGAATTGGGAACCACTATGAAGACCAAAAATAAAAAAGAACTAAGAAAAAAGACTCAGAAGTGGAAGGAGGTGAGGATTGATTTTATCCCTAAAGGGAATAAACAATCTCACAACACACTCAAGGATTATATAGACCTATAATAAACATATCTTCATTTTTACTAAAAACATTAGAAAGATTCGTATATAAGAGACACACTGGTAGGGGATGGAAAACTGTCCCAATCCCAACATGCGTACTGCAAGGGGAGGTCAGTAGAAACAGGGCTTTCAATAATCTAACTCCCCAAGCTGTTACAGGGGAATTAGAAAACCTAGAAATCGACAAGCCAATCGCCAAGTTCGTTAACCACATGCTGTGCAGCAGAGAGATTCACGCAGAGGTCTCTGACTGCCAAATACAAACAGTGTTCAACAGGGGGACCCCACAGGGGGAGTGCTCTCACCCTCAACGGTTTTCTCCAGAGAATGGAAAAACTAGGAATCAAAATTGTTGCCTATGCCGATGATATTGCGATTATGGTATCAGGAAAATTTTCGGAGACGCTGTCGAACATTATACAGGAGGCACTAAACGAACTTGTGCACTGGTGCAGTAATCGCGGCCTAGGGATAAACCCAGGAAAGACAGAGCTAGTTCTATTCACGAGGAAACACAAAATACCCTCTTTTCGTCTTCCCAGTATGAGGGGACAAGAAATAAAACTCTCAGAACAAGCTGAAGCTCGACCGAAAGCTGTTATGAAGAGAGGCAAGGGTGCACAAGGCGACGGTAGCGCTGTACACCTGCAGAAGAGCCATTGGCAAGCAACGGGGGTTGAGACCGAGCATTGTTCACTGGCTATACACGGCGATCGTGAGACCCACACTTATGTACGGCTCAGCTGGCAACTAAAGTAAGAGTCAATGTTGTCTGGGTACCCGGTCACAGGGATATAACAGGTAACTGCATCGCGGACGAGTCAGCAAGGGCTGGTACGACGCTCACAACTATGTCCGCCAATACTAGACCAGGAGCACCTATCGCTGAAAGAAGGTTACTTCTTCAGAAAGAAGTACTCCGCCTAACCCAACCTTAGGTAGCGGGATGAACATTCTTGTACCTGTCATCAAAACAGGTATAGCCAGAGCTTAACCTGAAGCGAACTAAATATATTTTATCTCTCCCCAGGAATTCCATTGGAAACGCGATTGCGGCCATTACTGGACACTAGCTGAGAGGGTGCTATGATGCACGTATGGTAATCCTACGAAGAAATGACTTCTGTAGAAGCTGTCAAGACGAAGAGGAGGAAGAGACGATGGTCCACTTACTCTGCCCTATTCAGGAAAAGATCTTATGCTCTAGGGCAACCCTATTTTGATAACCTTTCCGATCTTCAATCGATTAGTATCAGAAGCCTTATGCTATTTATAAATAGTAGCCACTGGTTCTCACGATAGTGGTGGGGGTGGTAGCCACCTCATACGGCATCACAACGGGCCTCTGGCCTATGTGGGTTCCATCCCGGACCACCGTGTGAACCAAACCTTACCTAACCTAGTTTATAAACGAAATTGACCAATAATTTATATTTTTGCGGTCTCTGAGATTCATCTGTTTAGACTTTATATAGGCCGCCCACAGTTATTCTTCTTTGGACGTGATTAGTTTATCTGTAATTGACATTTGATCTTTGATTACTTTTCACAATCATGATGCATTATTTCCGTGCCCAGCACATTAGAAAGCAAGATGTAGGTATATAAAGTAAAAGTCAAAACTAATAAAGTTATACGAAAGGTGAAGAATTTTCATCAGAAATTGATTGTACCCACACTATGACGTTATGACTTCAGTGATCATAAGATATTTGCCAAAATATATATCTATTTTCTGTGATATTTATTTCAGCCACAACATTGGTAATTATTATACTCTCCCATATATAAGGAAAAGAAAATAAACTACGCAACACTAATTACGTCGCACCCTGAAATTTTGCCCCTTTTTAAATTTGAATTACTTTTCTCTGATTTGAACAATTCGAATTATGTTTGCGCTGTTCGCTAGCTCAGTCATTCAGCTATGATCTCTTATTTTTTCGATACATGAAGTTTTTTTCATAAAATTGCTACAGGATGAAGAAAAACAGTATTTTTTTCAACTTCAACAGCAGATGCATGAAGATTATCTCATTACCTTTGACCTTCTCCAAAATTGTCTTCTCATCTCTTTTATTTACAGTGATCTCAAAAAATCATTTTTTTGGTTATGCAGTCATAACTTTTTTCCTCTTCAACCGATTCTCAAAATCGCATGATCATTTTGAAGCTGAAACGTTAGATGAACAGACATGGAGATCAGAATTGAATAAAAATAAATATTAAATATCAAGGGTTTCTGCAAAGGTGACTGAGATGTAAGTCCCTCTCGAAAACCCGATTGAAAAAGAAAAATATCCAAAACGCTGTTTGATCAAAACGAAAATATCACCATCCAAAAGACTGAAAAAATGTTTGACCCCCTTTCCTCCAAAATTTTTTTTTTGAGAAAATTCTTGCTGGTCAAACGGTTAGATATATCGTTAAACATATTTCACCTGAACCCCACATTGGGATCGGAGAGTACTTTGGGTACGAATAAAGGGGAAGGAGATTTTTGTGATTTCTTCACATATTATTCTCATGAGTTTCGTACAAAACTACTAAGAATCGTCCAAACTCGAGTACTCTAATCATCATAGTTTAATGTACAGGGCGAAAAAAAGTTTTTTTCAGAATCGAGACAAGCGGTACCCATAGCTGTGTTCAGCGGAAAAAGTTGATCAAAGTGATAAAAAATTTTTTTCATAGGCATACGTATACAATTTTTCTGGGAGTCTGAAAAATTAAATTCTTCGAAAAAAATTGAAAACATGATGAAATACTTTGTTTAGGGGGGTACAGCTTCTCAAAAATATTTGAATATGCTTTCCTCAATAGGTTATTACCATTCTTAGATAGATATCAAGTGCTTAGTGAGAAACAACATGGTTTCCGTTCAGGAATGTCAACTACTACCGCAATGTCTTCATTTTATCATAAAATTATTGATATGATTGACGGAGGCGAGTGCCCTGCTGCAATATTCTGTGATTTGAGTAGGGCATCCGACTGCGTTAATCATAACAAACTTTTAGCAATACTGTAAACATATGGTTTGCGAGGCTCAGCACTCGAATGGGTCTCAACATTTTTGAAGAATCGGAAACAAATAGTCTCCTTACAATTTCAACATCGTGGAAAAACTAAATTTGTCGAATCTGACACTGGAAGCCTGATTAGAGGCGTTCCACAAAGCTCAATATTGGGGCCTGTACTTTTTATTTTGTACGTGAATCATTTGGACCACATTATTGGCACAGAGCTTTATACCGCATATGCAGATGATTTCTCATTAATTATTTCCGATTCAGATACGAAAATCTTGGACGAAAAATATAATACTATAAATAAAGTAGCGAGATTTTGACCTCTTCTTCAATGTTGACAAAACACAAATTATAAGGATTCACAATATTCAAAAAAATGTGGAAAATCTGCAGATTGTCATAGAAGATTCATTTCTGACTAATTCTCACGAACCGGTGAAAATTTTGGGAATTCATCTAGATGGAAACTTAAACTGGAGACATCAATGTGAACAATTGATTTTAAAATTGAGTTCAATGAAATATATGTTTGCCAACTTTCGTACTGTTTTGGATAAACATCAGCTTTTAAATTTGTATTATGCTCAAATTGAATCCCGGCTAAAATATGGCATCTGTTTTTGGGGCAATTCAACTCATGTACGTGATATTTTTCAGAATTCAAAAACGAATCGTGAGGTGTATATTCGGAATTCCGCGGATGGGATCATGCAAAAATATTTTCAGAACCTTCAATATTCTGACAGTCCCTTGTTTATATCAATTTGAAATATGTTTATACGTTTCCCAGAACAAACATGAATTCTCACTCAATATGGATGTACACGAACATAATACGATACATAAAATTGACATTGGGATAAAAAAGACGAGGCTGAATATCTTTTCATGTGCTCCTAATATACTCGGCCCAAAAATATTCAACTATTTACCAAAGGAAATAAAGTCTTGTGGCTCCCTACAACTCTTCAAAAGAAGACTTAAGTTGTTTTTAGCTGACAAATCATTTCATAACATAAATGAATTTTTATAAAAATTTTATTATTTTGATACCGTGTGATAACACAGATAGATTTATTGTATTTTTAATTAACATTTTATTGTATGCTCTTTTTTATTTTTCGCCTAACTGTTTGCAATTCAATGAATATGTTTTCATCACAAATTGACTATTCCTATACATGTAAATGTCACAAGGAGAATAAACTGATTGATTGATTGAGAAGGTTACCCTGAAATTTTGTTGTATTCTGGATTTATATCTTCAGAAAATAAAGACCCACGAATGATTCTTTTTGTCCTGATCTTTATTTCCACGAGAACGAAATTTTCAACCTGTATTGTCAGTCACTCATCATGATTCTTGTTACCTTGGTTACGGACCATGCATTTTTTTAGGCTGATTTCTTTTCGAGAACATTGCGTTTCAATTTAGTTTTCTCACGCACAATTTTTGACTACTGAGAGAACAAAAGATCTGGACTCATCCAGAATGGAATATCCTTCCGAAAACAAGTTGATTTTCATTTAATTCTCCTCCTAGTCGGCATTTACAGGGTGTTTCAGATTTGGGTCACCTTTGAGGAAACCCTCGACCTTGAATGTTCATCTTGAGTTAATTTTGATATTTATATCATCTCATATAAAATTTCAGCTCCCAAATGAGCCAGGAATTTTGAAAATCGGTTGAAGCGGAAAAAAGTTATGACTGCAAAACCACAAAAAATGATTTTTTGAGATCACTCTGTAAATAAAAAAGAGATAAAAGGACAATTTTGGAGATGGTCAAAGGTAATGGGATAATCTTCATGCATCTGCTGTTGAAGATAAAAAAAAATGTTTTTCTTCATTTGGGATCCTTTCGAAAAATACAAAATTTTGCACAGTTTTAAAAAACATCCTGTAGAAATTTTATGGAAATAACCTTATGTATCGAAGAAATACGAGATTAATGCTGAAGGACTGAGCTAGCGAACAGTGAAAACAGAATTCAAATTGTTCAGAGCAGAAAAAAATTATCCAAATTTAAACAGGGTCAACTTTTCGGGGTCCGACGTAATTAGTGTTGCGTAGTTTATATAACAATGTTTATATAACACTTATATAACAATAATTTATTTTTCACATATACATTCAGTTTATTGAGTTCCTTGTACATATGTTTAGTTGATTTGTTCAGAAGAAATGTAAATTTCAAGTAGGCTTTATTTTTCATAGTTGATTGCCTTATTAGTGAAGTTCCTGAGTTCTTCATAATATGAGTACTCTCGGATATATCCAATGAAGATAAAGTTTTGTTATTTCGAAAAGTTGATGAGCTTTATTTCTGAGTTTGATTAAAAGATTCACATTATGTGTTAACTATGGTGATGATTCAGTTTTCTTTTTCTTAATTCATGTTCTGGTGCATATTTATCAAAAATTTGTAATAAAAATTCAGAGCAAACACACCTTTTGATGCAAAGGTTAATGAATCAAATCCTATTGAAGGTGATTGTGATCAATTTTCCAGAAAATTTTAAAAATATATCATATTTTTTTGTCGTTTATATTGACAAGGTTTATTCAAGAACATTGTGATCCGTACTGAGATTCGCTTTTTCAAACACTTCACAATTATTCACAATCATATTTCCGAGCATAATGCCAAATCTAGTACTTGAATTTTGACTTATTCTCGTCGGTTTATCAACATACTGATGTATAAGACCAAAATATTTTGTTGTATTCAGTAGAAGGTTAGAAATATTTCGATAAATCTCGATAAATTGAAGTCACCTAGACATTATGATATTATATTTTAAGGACACTTCTCTTTCGGCATTTTCAATTTCATTATCAAATTCCTTAATCAGTTGACTTGGAGGACGGTAAATGACTCCAAGGGCATTTTCACGACATATTTCGCTTAATCTATTCCAAAACATACCCACAATTGCTCCACAGCATCAAATTAAATAACACAACTTATGAGAGAGAGTTTGATAGTGTTTTTAGCATAAATTCCAACTCCTCCATCTCTACCATCCTGCCTATCACGTCTGAAGAAAATATAGTTTTGCAAATATACTGCATCATTCAAAATATACACATTAAGCCAAGTTTCAGTTATAATACAAGGAATCTTCGAAACGAAGTTCTCAAAGAAATGTCCATATAATGTCGGAACGAAAATACCGTATGTTCTCACAATTTCTGTTTTTCACGATTATTTCTAAAATCAAAGGCAATTGAGTGAATTTAATAGCAATGCTGAAATGGTTATAAATTTCCGAAAACATTGCCCATTCTAAAGATTTTGTAGCTCTTCAGATTACCGAGATAGCAATACATGGAGCACCAATTTGAGATACAGTGTAGGTATATAGTAAGTACCTACCTACCTACTGAAAATATTATAAAACCTACTTCTCATGTTGGGGTTTGCGTGATACATCATCATGTGTCTTTGAACCGTTTTTTTTGTTCACGAAATATAAATAACAAAAATTATAAGATTAATATATCCTTATATTATATAAAAGACTTATATATCCATAATTCGACATTAGGCCGCTGACTTCAGACACCCTAGTTCGCATAAATTCGCACATTGATTTTTTTTGCACATTGTTAGGCTATGTCCCAATAGTATAAAACCAAGTTTGCAGCTTCGAAAGACTTGCGCTGAAAGCGTGGTGCTCGAAAAACCTCCAAATTTTTCGACTTATTTCGGTTTTTAGCCCAAAAACACTATAAGACGGCTTCCTAAACAAAAAGTCACTCACACATTGCCTACAATTTGAGTCTTGTTTCTTTCATCTAGGTCTGATACATTTAGAGAAACAGGACTTCAAATATTGTTTTTTTTTCAAAGAGTTGAAAATTGTAGTTTTGGCACTTTTACTCATACTATGAGAAAAATTATAGGAAATTAAGTTGTAGTCTATTTATATATCTTCAATTTGAGCGTATAAACGAGCCTATATGTCGAATTATTATTGTTATTCTCAAAAACTCTATAGTTGAAAATATGTTTTTTTTAGAAATGAAGCCTGACGATCAGATTAGATCGTCGATTTGATGGCCCAACATATTTCAAGGGAGCGGAATAAAATAACCAATGTACATCTATACCAAATATAATGTTTATTCATCAGGGGGGGAGGATTAACGTCCTCTTTTGGAGGAACCAGGTTCTTCACTGCTTGATCGAGGAAGGCAATCGATATCGGCCTCATCATCGGAATCCTCTAGTTCGATGGCCGGTTTGTTCTGGCATAATTTGCCTAGGCAAGTTGAGCACAGTACAGAGCACACGATACCTGCTTTCCGCAAGTGCACCCGCCCATGCAGCCCCTCTTGCACATACAGAAAATCAGTTTGAGGAGCGTGAGTGACGCTGGTTGAGCTGTATTCGGGATTGGAAACAAGCCCTGCTCGCTTTCCGTCCATACCCATGCAGTTGGCTCCTTGTCCATCACCCCCAACCAAGTCTGAACCTGGTGGTATGTGCGGTATGAATGTTGAGCCGCTGCTTCTTTGGTTGAGGGTAGACGAGCTACGTTCACTTTCGCATTGGCAGCTGAACGGACCTTGTACCGGAGAGCGTGGAGTTTGTCACCTTTCCTTTCTTCGTAGAGAGCAAAACCAAGCAGCTCGAGCCAGCGAGAGCAACCTCTCCGTTAGTGGCATCAGGCTTGAGGAATATGGTAGCCATATTCATCAGGGCAATATCATTCTCGAAGGTACTGAGAATGTTATTCTTTCCTTACCAGAAAATGGCAGAGGTAGTGTCGCAACCGGTAAACGCTTGAACAAACAACTCTAATCCTGATGGGTACGGAACTTTCTTGCGGTTGAAGGACTTAGTGGAATATTGTACGGGCCTACAGTGACCCCCGCCACTTTTTTGGAAGAACACGTTGTTCACAGAGAAGCCCAAGCCACTGAGGAGAACGAGCAGAGTAGAAATATCGTAACAATACGATTTCAGATTTCCTTCTCACCCAAACACGGCTGCTTCAACGTTTAAAAATGTTATGTATAAAAAATCTTGAATGGACAGTTTGTTATATTGTGAAATTAGTTGTTGACGAAGAATTTTATGGACTATGAGGTATCGCAGTCATCATCTTCATATTATTTTATATATTTTCAATTATATTTTATTTCCTCCATATATTTTCAAATATATTTCATTTGCTTTATGTATAACCATTCATTGAATATAAATATTTCAAATTCAGAATAGGTTGGTACAGCAAATCTAATGTCAGGTTCCATTTCTCAAAGAATCAAATTATCAACAATAGGGCTAGTGGACATGCTTGTTTGTTAGCTCAAATTCAAACTGTATGAGTATTTTTCAACTCTATTTTCCATCTTTTTTCTATAACTTTCCTCGTAGAATGAGTATTACAGCCGATATTCTGCTCAGAACATGGCCAGAACTAGAATTTTCATCTTTTTGAAAAAAATCACAATTTTTGAGGTCCTGCATTTCTGGATGAATCGGACCTAAAGGGATAAAATTGGACTCATATTGTAGGGAATGTATTGGGCTTGAAAAAATGTGTGAGTGACTTTTTCTTTAGGAAGCCGTCTTATAGAGTTTTTGGGATTCAAGAAAGGTCAGGATGACTATTTCTATAGGAAGGCGCCATATAGGACTTGTGTGCTAAAAACCATCATCAAATCATTAATCATCAATGAAATATGTTGGGACATCAAATCGACAATCAAATCTAATCGTAAGGCTTCATTTATAAAAAAATCAAATTTTCAACTATAGAGTATTTTGAGCATAACTATTCGACATATATATGCTAGTTTATGCGCTCAAATTGAAGTTTCATATTCTATAGTTTTCTTTGTGGGATGAGTATTAGATCCGATATTTTGATTAGAAAAGAGCCAAAACTACAATTTTAATCTTTTTGAGAAAGCCAATTTTCGAAATCCTGTCTCTCTGAATGTATCAGACCTAGAGGGATGTTATTAGACTCAAATTGTAGGGCATTTATTGGGCTTGAAGAAATGTTCGAATGACTTTTTCATTAGGAAGCCGTCTTATAGGGTTTTTGAGCTAAAAACCAAAATAAGTCGAAAAATTTAGAGGTTTTTCGAGCACCACGCTTTTAGCACAAGTCTTTCGAAGCTGCAAACTTGGTTTTATATTATTGGGACATAGCCTGACACAAAATAAATTCAATGTGCGAATTTATGCGAACTTTGCCATTTTATTTGTCAAGGGTCAGCGGCCTACATAACGACTCAAAAAAAAATATAAACTGAGTACTGGGTAGCGTTCAAAGTTGTTCAATAGCCCAGGGCCCCGCCCCTCCATCAGTTAGTCTGCCCCTGACTGTTACTTCAAATTATAGGCTCACCTTGAATCGAAGTTCTCCCAATGGTGCCTTGGCATAAGGAATACCAAGAAAAGAATAAAATATTCCGCCATCATAGTTTTTACTCTGATAACCTCTCAACAGACCTTCAGAAATTTCAATAATTATCGTTTTCTCCATGCCGTTATCGCCAAACACTACTAGGTAACTATTTCACATAGAAATATATAATATAAAATAAATTATCGCTTCGGCAGTGTCACGAATTCGACTCGACTGAAATGAGCAGTATTTCATCGTGTTTATTAATTCACTCGACCTTCGAATTGTTTCCTACTCATCGTGGATGGTAAACAAGGTTTATCTGGAATCGAATCACTATTATTTTGTCCTGAAATATGAAGATTAGGAATATTCGAAAGTTACACAGGGATACCTAGTACTAGTAACAAATGGTCCAATATGTGTGAAAAAATGGGACCAAATTCGTGAAAAATTAAACGAACCGCTTTCGTTCATAATAATAATTTTAGAATCGAGCAACAGTTGTTGAAAATAGATTAACAGTGACTAGGTGCCCCAGATAAAAAGTAGTTATTTGTTCTTATTCAGTGGCGTCTCATGGGTTTGAGGACCCAGAAAATCTAGTTATTTATTTATTCATTTATTTAACGGCAAAGCCAATTTACCAAAGCATATTCAACAAAGTGTGAATTACAAAGAATATTTGAATGCTTATGTCTACATTAAAATTTGAAATTTCACAAAATATTTAGCAAAGTGTGAATTACAAAGTATCAATGAATCCTTATGCCTGGTGACTACATGACTAAAAGATTAAACTAATCTGGTACTTACAGAGATAATGATGTAACAAATCCGGTACTTACGAGAGAAAATGGTGAGGTAAAGAATGGCGGCAAGCTATAGCCATTTCAATTGATTTCAAAAGACCTGAAGCGACACATAATACAAATCTCAGCTTCTGAATACGAGGAATCGGACTGTTCAAAGCATAATTGGTATGGAAAAAATAAACGTGAAAAGAATCAGGATTCCTCGTATCTTTTAGTTCGATTTGAAAATTCATTAATTGAAGTAATTCTTTGCAGTTGATCTCATTATTTATTATTTTGAAAAGGAAAATCAATTCCATAGAACTTCTATCTGTCAATGCTTTTATACTATGGGTCCCATATAACCGAACAATATTCAAAAGAATTGGTCTTACGAAAGCACAATTGTTCGAAAGTGCGTCAACTTACCTAGAATAGGTTCGTATTCAGTAATCTAGCCGAAGGATCAGGGAACTATTCCTCATCTTCATTTTTCTTGATCTTCCAGAAATTATACAAATATCTTCTTTTTTCAATCAACAACTTCTCTTTTTTCCTATGTTACATGACCATCTTTCATTCAGAAAAATATATACACAAAGTCATTAACATAACTAACATACAGGGTAAACACGAATCTAAACATTCTCCTCCCAATGAAGACTCCTCTCAAATGTCTTCATTCGACTCCAGAAGATTCACTTTGCAGATTTTCGAAGTAGGTCGTTTGTAGGTCCCAAACTGTGTCTTCACGCTACTATTCTGACTTGACCGTCTTTTCCCGGATAGGTAGCTAGGGTGGTTTGTCGTGAATAGACGTGTTCCACATAGTGTGCTGTTTAATCCTGCTAAAAGTGGAGCGAAAAGTGTTTTTGCAAATCTAATATTTGAAGTAGTTACTAGTTTTGTTTAAATTATCAAATTATCAGACTTCTGACTGATTTGAGAGATTTCATTTTGTTGTAGCAAATATTTGAAATAACTATTCAACATGTCGTCGACGAGGCATCTGAAGAAGTGCGAGGACGAAGATCAACTGCACCAAGCATTTAAGTCTACAGTTAATAAATAGTGTACGTCAGAGTCATTCATTACCGAGCTAACTTATTTCATTTTTGAGAATTTTAGTGTAAATATTGAAAAAGAATTGAAGTCATTGTGGAAGGAAACTACTGAATTAGAGAAGATAGTCCGAAAACAGGGTGATGCCATCAAATTGATGATTGAAAATGATGAGAGATATGAGAAATGGATTCGTAGAAATGATGTTATATTCTATGGATTGGAAGAGGTACATGAACAGAGCTTTCTTGACCAAACTCTACAGATGTTCAATTCGAATTTGAACTTGACATTGGAATCTGTAACAGACTAGGAAAACCTAATAGAAAAAAATCTCGGTCACTGCTAGTACCTACATTTCTTTAGTGGATATATAAGGCAAACTATTTTCTCCAACAAAAAATGTCTCAAAGGTACTGAATATGTGATCAAAGAAGACTTAATGAAATAACAGTCAACTTTGTTCAAGTTAGTCATGCAGAAAGCTGGAAAAGAAGGTAAAGTCTGGACAAATTCAAGTACCGTCTTCTTGAAACTGGCAGATAACAAGATTTCCAAGATTACGTCCATTGATGACCTGGCTGTGTATATTATGTCAAAATTTAAAATTTCCTGTTTTTGCAGTTTAGTAGCTCACGTGATTTGACTTATTTTTATGTAATCTATCAATTTTCACTTTCAAATTGTAAAACATTCGAAAATAGATTAAGAAGTGGCACATGAGTGCAGTTGGGATTCGTTTGGGTTCGATACACTATTTGAGTTCTGATCATTTACTTATCTAATAGTTTATTTTTTTATTTTCATTGATTATTTCATTTTATCGTACGAAACGATATAAAAATGTTTAACAACTTATATATAGGTTGTCCTAATGCTAGGTCACTTTTGCATTCCTTGCAAGCTAATTGTAGATGAACATCAATTTGATATTTTTTTTATTTGTGAAACATGGAGATGATTTCATTGATTTTGATAGATATATTTTGCACAGAAAAGATAGAGGTAGCTTAGAAGAAGGTTTGTGTGTTTACGTGAAAAATGAGATATACACTGTGTCCAAGATAAGAATGAACAGCATGGGGATATCGATATAGTAGCGCATTCATGTGCCTAATAATATGACATTTAGAAAGTTTTAATATTCCAAGTGGTTTCGGAGATATACGAGAAAAACCGAAATTTGAGAATTTCGTTTTTATTTTCTCCTAGCTTTATTTTTAGAAGAAAATGTAAAACAAATAGCACTTTGCCATGGCCACTTTTTGAGGACTACACGATAACATAAGCAGAATTTTTCTGCGACGTTTCGTCTTCTGGAAAACATCATCAACTTTGTATTTTTATATGGGCCAAAACTAAAGTATACCCTGTATACAACTCCATTTTTCATTGTTAATACAGCAATGTATCACACAATATGATTTCGGAACTATTTTGCGCAAAATGTAATTTAGCGATTACTTAATTATTTTTTCTTCAGTTTTAGATAGTGGGCGTCTAAATATTGATTTACCAGAATGTCGCCTCTCTGGATACTTATCAGAGTACGTATGTTCAGCGAATGCTATTTGTTTTACACTTCCTTGAAAAATGAAGCTAGGAGAAAATAATAACGAAATTCTCAAATTTCGGTTCTTCTCGGATATCTCCGAAACTACTTGGAATATTGGAACTTTCTGAATGTCATATTATTAGGCACATAAATGCGCTACTTTTCTCTAATTAAATCGACCCTGTATCACTTACCGTTTCCGATATCCCCATGCTGTTCATTCTTATCTTGGACACACTGTACATATAGTGAAGAATTGAATTATCATGAGATAGAGTATCGGAACAACTCTGGGCAAATTTAAAAATCAGAAGTAAAACTATTGCTCTTGGTGCAATATACAAGCCTCCTAAAATCAATAAGAATTCCTTCTTAGCTGAAATAGAGACAATTTTGATTCAAATACATCCCACTGTAGATGAAATCATATGCGGTGGAGATCTCAACATAGTTTTTTTAAACACCGATGATATTCATGTACATAAAATTTCGTCTGTTTTAGAAAGCTTTGGTATTGGTCAAATCATGAACAAACCTACAAGAATTACAGCTACTACTATCTGCTACCTTACTTAATGGTATCATCACCTAATCTAACTGGGTTGTCGAGAGTGGTGTGTCATTGCTGATCATGATATAGCCTCATGTATAGTAAAGTTATGTGTTGAAGAGCAGGGTCCCAGAATGGTAACATAATGGTCATTTAAATACTGCAATGAAGATGATTTCAGAATAGACTTGTGTAATACTCTACTTTTTGGAATATATGATCTGGAAAGAGTGGATGAAAAAATGAAGTTTTTAGTCAACTGTTTGATGAACCTGTTTGACAAACATGTACTATTGATAACATCGCGTGTCTCTGAACCCAGAGCTCCTAGGCTTACTGAAGCTGTCAAAGAAATGATGGTTATACGCACAAACATACCTGGGCTTTTCGGCGATGTTATGTTTTATTCAACAATGCGATGTTTATTGATAATATTACTTATGGGTTTTTTCAATGTAACGTGCGCTTTTTAACGAAACATAAGTAGATATGACCGGTCTAGGGCCCGCCGTGGGCGTGGCTTGTTGGGGTAGGGGAAAACGAGGCGTGGCCTGTTGAGGGGTGGGGGTAAAGGAAGCCTGTCCTTGCTCTCATTGGTGGTGGGTTGTTGGGGTGGCGTGAAAGAGGCGGGGCCTTGCTCTCATTGGTCGTGTGTCAAAATGGTCGCTAAAATTTGATTAGTAGATGGTGTGGCCTTGCTCACATTGGCCATGTGTTGAAATGACCGTCGACATTTGATTGGTAGGGTGAGTGTGTGGCCTCGCTTTCACTGGTCGTGTGTGGAAATTGCCGCTGACATCCGATTGGTAGTGGGTATAACCTTGGCGCTCATTGGTCGTGTGTTGTAAAATTGCGGCTAACATTTGATTGATTGCTTGCGTGTGTATGTGTGGACTTGGCTTTCATTGGCCGTGATGTTGGGATGTTTGGATTGAAACAACGAATTGCTCGCAGTACTTTATTAGGAGATAACCCTCGTTCGACCGTTAGCTCAGAAGTTCAGAATTGTAATGATCCGCTACTTTTATTTTGTAAAACAGGTAGATGATGATAAGTAAGTCCATCGACATGTCCTAAATATAAGATATGCAAGAAAATCAATTAATGTGCAGAAATCAAATACATGAAAAAGGCAACGAACCTCGCAAACGGTAACATGTTTATGAAACTACTATTGCCAAATATATACATCGAAATTGCAATTTATGTTACACCATATTCATATCTAAAACATCCTATACTTTTGAAATATACTATACGAATATAATATCATCTACTTTACAACACCTCCTCCTCATTTTTGAAAATTGTACCTAGGAACGGTGCAATTTTCACCAACTCGCGACACACTACTACACTCATCCTGATCAGTTTCTTTCATTTCTGCCCTTGCAGTATTTTGTGTTTCCCCTGTTGAGTTATTTCCAACAGGCATCGAATCAGTTTTCAGTTCTCCCTCTAGTAAATATTTGCAGCGGATATACAGAACATAAGAAATAACAGAAATAACAATTGAACATACAAGGAAATATAATATCCAATGGTGAGGTAGGTCGGGTTTGTTTAGTTGTAATTCGTTTTCGCTCTGTTTCAATTTATACAAGTCTTCACTGATTTTAGCTAGCTCATCAAAATTACTCGACACCACAGTCAAAGGAACGTCTAGTGATTTTAATTTTGAAGTAATATGTGTCGACGGTTCCAAGTATATTTCTTTCTTCAAATCTAGAGGTGCAATGTAGGACATTGTTATCTGACTAGAAAATTCTTGATGAGACGTAAGAATGACTGACTTTGCATATGCTGAACAGTTTGAATGTAAGCTGAGGATTCCTGTGCTTTTCAAAGTGAAAGACAGTTGTCGTTCTGTATTTCTGCAGTTCAAATCGACATATTCTTCATGGGATGCAACATATATCCAAGAATTTTTTTTGCTAGTTGGATGAATATTGGTTCATTGATTTTCATGATACGTTTTTGAAATGATTCAGGAATGGATGTAGTAGGCATGAACAACTTTGATTCGCAACCTTTATGCAAGTGAACTAAATAAATTGGTTTAATTTGTTTGCATAGATACCTATCTGTTAAAAATATCTTACAGCTAGATAATTTTACATCACTCATCATGAAAAAATATTGTTCAATGACGTCTGATACGAAAAAATTATCTCCAGGTACAACAAAAACAAAAGTGTCATTTCCTAAAGGCATTGGTAAACTAGATAACCTAAATATATTATAACTACGTTTTTCAATGAGAGGGATATAAAGCAAAAATGTAAGTGTCTTATTGATGAAAAATACATTAGTGGTCAAAAGATTATACAGGGTGTGCATATTCTCAATGACAGGAACAACAGGAAAAGTAAATTCATTCACGAAACTTTGTATTTTTTTCAACTTGTTGGTGAGTTTCATTGGGCTCATCACCAATGGATGTAGAATTCCTCTTTGGAAATACGATATAATCTCAATAAGATTATTCTGATTGATCTTGAACGTTGTCAAAACAATGCTCAATAACGATACAAGTTCATTCGTCTCAGTCGAGATTTTTTGCTGGGTTTCAAATTTTGATACATTCTCTGTTAAAACATTTAGAGTTCCCACAACTTCATTAACTTTGTGGCCAAAATTGTCTAAATATGCGAATAATGTTCTATTTATCAAATGGACTGTATTTTGGATTATTGACGTTTGTTGTTTTAACAATGTTGAAAAATGTTCCTGATTTTTTCTAATATTATCTATCTGTGAGTTAAAATATACTGCATCATCTGCGTCTAAGGTACCAAATAGAATTTTTGATGTTGAACCGACACAATTCATCAACCCTCTTCGTGTTTTCGTATTTTCAAAGATTAGATCATCTTGAGAGTTGATGTTTGTGATGATATTTTGAATGACTGTCTCGAAAGAATCGCATTCAGTAACCGGAACACTTCTATTCCTACTCAAAATACATAGTCGTTTAATCTGATGGGCATAGAAGAGAACGTGGTCGTATTCGTCGTGATAATTTTGCAAATCGAGATATGTGATCAGTTTCCAATCGTCATTGTACAAGTTCATGATACCTATCTTTTCATAATAAATTCCTGGACCTGTTTCCAGTGGAGTAACATTGTAGTAAACCTCGTTAGCTTCGGCTGCGAGGATGCACAATATGAAGAAGACTATTTCCAAGATTGCCATTATAATCCCTACACCTGCGAAAATGAATGCTGTATGTTATTACTCTAATTATTCTACGAATTTTTTCGAACGATTTATATGGACCTTGATTTCCTTCCTATTAACTGATAATGTTACATTTACATTAAGAATTGATTTCAATAACCTCATACGGCCCTTTATACAATGGCATTAGTTTTTTCGATTTCCCAATGATATTCGATTCGTTTCGTAATAAGACTTTGTCACCGATTTTCAAATTCATTTCATGAGTATTCCTGTCATAGTATGATTTTGAAGTTTCTTTATGTTTAATAAGTTTTTCCCGTGCTGCCTCATGAGACACTTGTAATCGCAATTTCATTTCATTATAATAATCGTCGAAATTGTACATTGTTTCTGGGTTCTTTCTCATGCTAGAAGGTAATATTGCTTTTCTACCAAACAAAAGTTCAAATGGAGTGAAACCAGTAGATGTATGTGGAGTTGTGTTGTAAGTGAACTGCGCATAAGAAATTTGGGTGTCCCAAGTATTCATGTCCCTACCTGTAAAATTACGCAAGTATTCCGCTAAAGTCCTATGAGAACGCTCCAAACTACCAATAGATTGTGGGTGATAGGCAGTCGTAGAAATCTGATTAATTTTCAGAAGTTTACAAGTTTCTTTGAATATTCTGCTTAAAAAATTTGCTCCTTGATCGGTTACTAAGAATTTCGGTATTCCATATTGACAGATGATATTTTCAACGAAATGTCTCGCTATAGTTGAAACTTCCTGATTTTCTATGGGAATGGCAATCAAATATTTGGTCAAATCATCCATAAACGTTAGAAGGTATTTATTGAATCTGTCTGTTTGGTTGAGGGGTCCAACAACGTCGAGAAAAATTTTCTCCATAGGATAGGTCGACTCGTTGTTATAGTCATAGGCAGTTTTGTTTTTCGTGCGATTTTATTTTTCTGACAACTTTCGCAAGACCTGATATATTTCTTTATATCACGGTGCATCCTGCCCCATTTATAATACTGTCTAATCCGCTTGAACGTTCTGTTTACCCTTTGATGTCCGCCACTAGGAGATATATGGAATTCTTTCAAAATTTCTTCAATTTCTTCTTTCGTCAAATCTTTCTCAATCTTGTCATGAAAAATAATAATCAATGTATCAGAATCTCTAAAAATGTATCTCAACATTATTCTAATCGTCTCAAACTTTAGATTATCGATTTTGCAAGTTTCGGCTGAAATAGCAACTTTGTCAATGTCATGAGTGTTGCAAAAAGATTTCAATTTTGATAAACAAATGAATATATCCTCATAATCAGCTTTATGGATAATGTCTAGTTTTGCAATGAGATAAAACATAAACCTGTCATCAAACTTTAGATATGCAATGTCATGTATTTCTTTCTGTTGAGATTTCAGTTCATATAAACTATCATGGTAATCATTCGGTAATGAAAAGGTTTGATCTGTAATATAAACAATACTATATTCTTTTGGACAACTATCCAGATTTTCATCAGTATCTGTGACTTTTGAATTTTTTATTATTTTCTTCTCGATCTCTTTCAAAAAATCGCTATTAGATGGGATTGAGTACTTTCCTACATTTGATCGAGTTTGTACTTGATGGATCCTACTTAGAGCATCTGCATTTGTATTGGAACAACCCGATTTATGGGTGATATTGTATAAGTCTACTGGATGGGTTCGATATAGAAAATAGGTAAACAAGAGGTTTGTGGTCAGTGAAAATTTCAAATTTACGACCATAGAGGTATGGTCGAAAATGTTGACAACTCCAAACGATCGCCAAAAGCTCCCTCTCAATCGTACTATAATTCTGCTCAGCTTTGTTCAGTATTCTCGATGCATACGCAATCGGAAGATCAGAGCCAATCTCACCTTGACTCAGAATACCGGAGATTGCATATTGGGAAGCATCCGTTGTCAAAACAAAGGTTTTCTGGAAATCAGGGTAAACGAGGATTGGAGGGCTAATCAATTTTTCTTTCAATACAGCGAAAGATTCATCACATAGAGAGGACCATTCAAATTTTGAGCATTTTGAGGTTTCTTGAAATTCTTCACTGCTTAAATTTTTCCTGGATCAGGCTTTACTCCTTCCTCGGAAATCATGTGACCGAGATAAGTTATTTCTTTCCGGAGAAATTCACACTTGTCTGGCTGCAATTTCAAGTTGTGTTTGCGTAATCTTGAAAATACGTCGACCAATTTTGAATTGTGAGATTCCAAAGAACCTCCGTAGATTACCACGTCGTCTAGATACACGAAGCATTTCAAACCGGTTAGTCCCGTAAGTACATTGTTCATTAAGCGCTGAAACGTTGCGGGTGACCCTCGTAAGCCCATAGGTAAGCGTTTATATTGATAATGTCCTTCGAAAGAAAAAGCAGTGCATGGCTCCGATTCGTCGCTAAGTAAAATTTGATGAAATCCCTGAGCTAAATCCACGATTGAAAAATACTTTGATTTTCCTAATTGATCCAAAATTTCTGTTATATTGGAAAGGGGATAGGCATCTGCTTCAGTAAGATCATTGAGTTATCTGAAATCTACAACTAGCGTATACCGTTTATTTCCCTGACTATCTGGTTTTTTCGGTACGATGAGGATGGGACTGTTATAGGGGGAATTACTATTTTCAATTATGTCATTTTCCAACATGTTTTTGATTTCATTTCGGACTTCTCCTTTTTGAAATTCAGGAAGTCTGTATGGTTTGACGGAAACTGTTTTTTTCGAGGTTAAGGGTATGAAGTGTCGAATTGCATCTGTATGAGTCAGTTTATCTCCCTTGAGGAAAAATATATCATTGTATTCACGTACAATTTCAAATATACTTTGTCGCTCTTCGGAATTCAAATGATCAGTTCTTATAGCTTGCTCTAGAAGGGATAATCGTTCTTTATTCTCCCAATTTGAAATGTTGAGGATTTCATAATTAGCTAGATAATCTGAATCGATTCTATCAATATCTGATTGATTTAAATAGACATTTTTCTCCGTAGCGTTCAGAATGTTGACTTTCGAATCGGTTCCGTCTATTATGCAGTTGCCTATAAAAACTCCGGGTTTTAATTCCTTATGAAAGCAAATTCTAGGTTCTAAGTTAAGGAAGTTACTAATATTTTTATAATATGAGACATACGGTTTTTTTTTCAATTCATTCAGGATATAAACCGTGATCGTTTGATTGAGAGTGCAAGAGAGTGTGATAGTATTATTGAGGAATTTTACGGAACGCATTGTATATCAGATTTCTGATCGAGTCACCTCAGCGATTCGCGAAGCGTGACCGCGCACACCGTTTTGTTCATGCGCGCCCCACTCCTCGAGAAGAGTGGTGGAACCGAGAGTCGAGCCGCTGAAAGCGGTCACTTGAAAATTCAGTAGCTGCACAGCGCGAGACGAGCCAGCCACGCCGAGGACTACCAGCAACCGACCAGCCAAGGAGAAGCAGAGATAGAGAGAGGACCGATAGCCGACCGCAACCGACCAGAACCGAGGTGGGATATTGGAGTGGACACTGTCGCCTGGCGCACTAAGAGTGGTATCACCTGTGCGAAGCCAGAGGGTGACATCGAACTCGGACGTTTACGTACTAAGTGGGTTATCCCCGGTACGAGGTTTTGAAGGTTTATAGAGTGAACGTTCTCCCGTCCCGTCCGTCTTCCTCTGTACTAAGTGGGTTATCCCCGGTACAAATTCCTGACCATTTCCCGAGTATCTGATTGATAACGTAGGTGTATTTCTCGTTAAAATTCACGTGTACTAAGTGGGTTATCCCCGGTACTGAGTCCGGAACATTTTTAGAGCGAAGATTGAATTCTTGCACGACGAGTGTATCACCTGTGCAAGTAGTCAGTCATTAGTGTATAATTTGGCATGTATGAAGAATAGTTCGTTTTGCTAATTCCTGCTTTTGCTTGTTGGCTTTTGATTTATGATATGCAATTAGCTTGATACCGCGAGCTTATTTTCACCGCATGTATTAACCGAGAGCAATAGCTTTGATAGCACTGTACTAGTCTTCGAGCTTCTCTCAGCTAGAAAACCGTATGTCTCGTTTGGGGTTGATCAAACTTTAGAATTACAGAGGTCTTGTCTTGTATGTATATTTTGTATAAAAGTAGTATAAATAAATGAGATTTTGTTTATGTTAGTCTGTTTTTATTTCAACACTATAAGAGCAACTAGTATTCCAGAATAGAAAAGTCACTTGTGTCATTTTGACAGTTTGAATATCAGACCCCTGGTTTACACTTTCTCCACTATAGTTGCCCGGTGCAAGTGGACCTACCACTATAATATAGGTGGCGCCCGAGTTTTATTAGCTTTAATGTTTTCTAACCTCTAAGTCGATGTTGTGTTTGATTGTTGCGACCGCCTGTAGGGACGAGTAAAGTAGCCAGTAACCAAACCCGGTTACAATATAATTCAATCGTATTATTTCCGACCTAGCAGGAATTTCTATAACATTATCCATGAGTGGATTAGTCATCTGCAATGTGTACATTTTACCGTGAAATGGTATAGAGATTGTTGACGTTTCATAATCTATGTTGACTTTATATCGTGCTAAGAAATCTTGTCCTAATATACCGTCATAAGAAATTGGAAAATTATTCGGTACTATTTGAATACATATATACAAAATAACATCGGAAAGGTTGATTTTACTATAGCAAATTCCATAGGATAGCACAGATTGTTCGGTAATTCCTTTGAGTCGTGCCTTCTTTTCTGTGTATAATAATGCATCTCCGTCTGTCTGTCCTAGTTTAAGAATTGTGACGTCGCTACCAGTATCGACTAACATATGTGCAAAACCCTTGTTCGACAAATTTAGCGGTAACTTAACACATGTAGAATTATGATTTATGTTTACCGTATAAACATTTTTTCCTTCGTTGCAATGATCCGATTCAGTGAAATAATGATAGAGATCAGGAACAACTGATCTTGAAGTTTCTGATTGACTGATAACATTTAATGAAGGAGATATTGGAGATTTTTTACTCGAACTATTTGGGCTTGATTTTTTTGCCTGCTGTGGAATTGATTCTGATGATCCTTCTATCGTTTTACCTGAATTTGAATATTTGTTTGCGGGTATAGATTTATCTGCATTTTGGAAAGAATCAGTGGATATGGTAAGTGTTGGCGCATTCTCTGAATTTCGGGAATTATAAATGGGATCTTGGAAATCATGAAAAATGTCTCGATTGACTCGAACATCCTCGTCTGTTTGGGATTTTAAGTTTGTATACTCATTGGAGAATTTATAATCGTTCGATATGGCATTATTCAGAGAGTTGATGCTGCTTAGTTTTCGGCAGATTGCATTTCGCGGACCATGACAGTGCTGCCGCTCGCTGTAGGTCCTTGGAAATTTCCCGAATTTTGCGACGGTTTAGTTTGATTAATTGATCTGGCATTATCGTATCGATTCGGAAATGTTTGATTCTGTGTAGAAGAGTATTTTGTTGCAGAACTTCTTGAAAATTGATCATTCGATCTGAGGTTTCTTGAGTTATATTGACGTTTACGACATTGTTCAATTGTGTGCCCTAAATTATGACAATAACGACATTCATCCGATACCTGGTGAATACGCTCAGTTCTTATGTGAGAATTATTCAGAAAATTATTACTGGGCCTGAAATTTGAAGAGAAATGTGAAGATGGAGAACTATTATTAGAAAAACAATTAGCGGATGTGTGATTTGATTCTCCACACTTAAAACATTTTTTAAATGAATGTTCTGATTTTTTTTGAGTAACTATTCGACATTTTAAATTTCTTTCCTCCTCGCAAGTCGCTTCTATGGCATCGTTGAGTTCGTCGAAACGAGATGCCTTTATGATTAATTTTATTGGGTCCCTCAAACCTTCAACGAAAGCTTTCAAAGCAGATTTGTTATTTAAATTTTGAATTGTAGGAGCAGCCGTATTGCCTTCACTGGCTATGCAGGCGTCCGTTAGATCTAAAGAAAGTCTTTCGATTATATTTGCGAAATCTCTCACACTCTCAAATGAATTTTGCCTAGCGTTTAATAGTTCCATTTGTAGCTGACCAATGGTACGTTCTTCTAAATATTGATCTTGTAAAATAGTTTTCAAATCGTTCCATGAATTCAATGTTTTGTACTTGATGAAATTATATGCCTGCCCAGAGAGTTTACACTTGATTACGTTCAATAACTGAGGAATTTCCAACCTTGTTCTTGCCGTTTCGGATATGACATCACAACAAGATATAAATTTATGTAAATCATCCCTATTTCCTCGAAATTCGGAGATCATTTTGAGTGCTAATTCAATTTGGAAAACCATATTGTTGTCACTATTCATGCAGATAACTATGAGTAGAAAACTAGCTTACTCTATATGCAATCTTCTCTTGAAGTTGACGTGCTCGAGATAATGCCTTCCTGAATGATGACTTCTGCGATGATATCCTCTTGAATGTTGACTTCTTGGGATGATGTCTTCTAGAATGTTGACTTCTTGGGATGATGTCTTATTGAATGTTGTCTTCTGTAGTCCTCGTCGAGTGGTTGGTCTCCTTGATGTACTATGCTGCTTCCAAAATCCGGGTTCGTCTGGAATAACTGATAACTGGCTGATCCGTTACCTCTTAACTAGGTTGTCAAGGTGGGACACTTCAGTTGCACTGGAATCGGGGTTAATTTGTTGCAACACCAACGACAGCTTCGAATATGGCCTCGGAATCTGCACTAATTCACGATATCCAACAATCCCATACCGCTGCCACCACAAATTTTGTTGGTGTAAGGGTCTTAATTCGGGCTTAGAGCCTCACAAGGGAGCCCGGGAACTAGATACCTCTGCTAAGTATATCGGTTGCCTCGAGCGCCAGTTTTTTATTAAGTGGTATGCTCCACTTTCTTCCAGAACTAGAGTTCTTAGAAGGCCCTAGGTAGCTACAGTGAAGAAGGGATACAAAATAAATTCATACAATGCACCCCCTTGTGTAAACCAGAGGTCAGTTGGTTAGACAAAAGGATAACAGTAACTTCTAAGGAAATGTAGTCTTTAGTTACATCTCCTTAGATTAGACTGGTATACAAGCTACTTTAACAGATGTTCTTTATTTGATCTTGGTTTTTAAGTTTCCACAGGATTTATTCAAATTAACTAACTAGATTCTCTCTAAAGGTAAAATCAAAGCACAACCTCAGTCACCCAAATAAAAGTCAGATGGGTTTTAAATCATTTATTTCATGAACTACACAGCTTTCCACGCTTGATACTAATTTTCCAGAAAATATGTAAATAAAACAGTTAAGGAAAATGACAGACCACAACTGATTGATGAAACACAACAATTTATTCAGTGAAAATATCAGTCAAAATCGCAGAAACAAATATAGAAACTTTTACGTTTGGATGCCAAAAAATAATCAATATTTTCCTGAAAATGATAAAATTCGGGCTGGACAGGTTTATTCCATAAATCAATGCAAATCAGGAGAGATACAAAAAATACAGATCCCAAAACGACCAAAGAAATTTCGTACTACGAACCACAGCAAGGATAAGTTAGTAATTTCGTATACCGGGTGGTTCACTCACGCGAGGTGAAATGTAAAACAGGTTTTCTTTTCAGGAAGTTTTCACGTATTCTCGTTATTCTGGTGAAAGTTTCTGGACGTTTCTGGTTTCCCAGGGTGTTGTATTCGAAAAGTGAATTTTCTGGTAAGATTTTATTCGCTTTAATGCGCTGCCTGACAGATTAATTAATCCGAGAATTTATCAGCCTACTTTTGTCTTAGGGACCGTGATTTCGTTATGGTATAATCACGAGGTATCGTTGTCTAAAAATGCGTTGCACCGGGACACTAGGTGAACTGTAAATCGACCGCTCTGGTCAGGATAGAATTTTATTTCGTTTTCGACAGGGATGTAATCCAGGGTCCGCTCAACTATCGGGTGTTACCGGAATCTCAAGTAACCCTATCAAGTACAAGCTTGGACAGGCAAGAGTATTGAGAGGATTGAAAATTCGAAATCTGGATTTCACCTATCTGCAATAACGGGGCACTGGATTGCGAGTGGATAGTATCCCGTAGTGGCCAGGTGATACGATCAATTCGCAATTTGCCTACAGATAAATAGACGACAACTTGGTTATTGGATTAGAGCGATCTTAAACTCGACAACTGTCCCTCAATGATATTGATTCCCCAAAGCCCACTATTTCCCAAATAGCTTGACAAAATTAAAGCAGGAAAAGCGAGGAAAAGCTAGCAGGTTCTATCAACTCGAATTCGGATTATCGTATCAATTTTACTCTTACTTTGCTTTCTGGTGGTAAACGGGAACTACCACGGCTCGGCTAATCCAGTATCAGGTATCCTCAGGATTTTCACTGGCTCACCCACAAACTTCGGAACGGGAATATCTCGGGAATATGTGGGAGTTACACGGGTTGACAGAAGTGAAGAGCAGTAATCGGTAGGAAATCACGACACACTGATTTACAGAACCGAAAATCATCAATACGATGCGCGAATAACTTAGCACTTACGAATCTAAGTCCCAGGGGTATATATGGACAACCCCCCCCTTTTCCAAATATAGCAAAAACTAAACAGCTTGACATTGATCAACCTCTAGTATTAGGCAAAAAAAAATTAGCAAAACCACACTAGGTAAAAACAATAAACAAAAATTCTATAGAAAAATGTCAATAAAAAAGAATACCGGGGGTCCCATTCTTGGATCGTCAATATAGAGGGTGTCTCCTTGAAATACTTACTCCTGGTCAATGCTGGGGTACAACTCTCAATTTCCAAATATGTTTTTGGTATTTTACAATATTGAAATCATATTTCCAGGACTCCTTGGTCATAATATACAGGAACGGGAATAGTATATAACCTATCCGGGATGACAAGCCATATCTGAGTTAAAATTACCGGGTGATATTCACAAACTTCTAACATGTTTTCGGCGGTCATTCATGGTCCAGGTAGTTTCCAGAGGTATATTCGGGTGTATGAACTATTATCTGCTATGAAAAGATTTCTCGTAACTTAACAGTTTCAATTCCTGATGGGCTCATGTCTTAAACCCGTAGTAATGAAGGTCCTGAGAAATTACTTCATTACACATCCCTCCTACTCACCAAAAAAAAAATTTTTGCTTGCGCTGAAATTTTTTTTCTAACAATTAAAATCATTCTTTCAAGAAAGTATCAACCTGGGGTGTTTTATATTTTTCTGGAAGCAAAAGTCTGAAATCATTTTTTTCATGGATATATTTAACGAACTAACTCCCTCACATTCCGGCTAATAATAAAAGTTGTTCCGGGGCCTTCGACAGGTGCATAGATCGCACTGAGTCGACCTATCGGCGACTATCACGGTGGAGGTCTGCACTCGCTGGTTGATCTGATCTGGTCGTAGCCCTGCGTTGGAGGGTCGTCGGCGAACGGGTTGTGGACGATCGGGGATCAGCAATGGAAAGTGCAGTTGTTGGCGACGTCTAGGGGGGCAGTCTAAATGTTTTTCCAACTGTTGACTCAATTCGCTCGTGATTGTGCTATTAATTGGTGAAATGGCATCGGTGGAGATGTGCGAGTTTGATGATATTGGCGGTGTATTCAACATTTTCAGATAATTGGGGGCTACTTCGTCTTCATCACCATCCAATGATGCAAAATCGTCGGCAGAACTGTCCGTTTTCATGAGTTTCCTAGATGATTTCATAACACTCGACTCTTTTCCCGACATCGGTGTGGAATAATGCATAGGTTGTGTAATCATAGACTTGACTGGTTTCTCATCGATATTCTTCACCATAGATGATGTAGTTGCAATATTATCACCCACAGAAGTTGCAGCTGAAATAGCATTCAATGGTTTCGTTATAGGTTCATACATCTTCTCGAGTACCATTTGAGTATCCATACGATCACTCTTGAGGCTTCTGAACTTTTTCCTCACTGCATCGGTTGCTTCTATGAGTTCACGTTTTAGGATGATTTCAGATTCCGTCCCGAAACTGTTTTCATTAGATGTAGCCATTGTCGCATCTGAAGATTGAATGGATCAAATTCTACTGACATGTCATGGATATATGAAATTATCGAATCCTTTTCTATAGCGTCCCTCATGAATCTCACTATCTTTATCGATAACGAGAAACCCATATTTACTTGTCCAACTTTGTGCGCACATATCCTGGAATTGTTTGAAAGTCACATCTGGAGACACGTGATCGGAAAAAATGTGATGTAGATTCATGTCATCTTGTTTGAACATCACTATGAAGTTTGAATTATCACGGATCAGCTGCTTGGGAACTCTGGAATATGTTTGTGCCAGATAGAAGCAATCCACATTCTTATGTCGCCCCATAGAGAAATAAGATCTGATAACATCCTGTTTTTCACAAATAACATCATCAAATATAAAAATACTATCAGATTTTGCATCGCTCGGTTCTACTATGTCTACATTATTATCGAAAGTGTGGAATCCCAACCCCCTGATCGGCTCCAACACCTTCCGCAGATACTCATACTTTGGTTGATATAGTGATTTTGAGTAGAGGTAAACATTGGCAAATCGTAAACCATTCACGTTGGTGAGAAGTGATATCATAACATTCGTTTTGCCGCAATTAGATGGACCAATTATGAGGCTGCGCATCGTGTTTGGAAATAATGCACCATGCCGCCGTTGCGTAATTGCACCATTTCCCAATCCCACCTTCCCATCAAAATTGTCCACATTGAACACTTCTGACTGCTGGACAATCCGCATCGTATGACGGTCGAATGATATATAAGGAAGCGCAACACATATTCACACCATTTATATTATGAGTGTGGCACACTGCACATCGATTGCGAAAAAAATAAATCAAAGAAAAAATAAAAGTGGAGCCGGCCTTGTCAACAACCTGATTAATAAACTGCCATTCGAATTACATATTCCCGGTGGTTATCAATATTGTGGGCCTGGAATAAAACTACAGAAAAGATTAGCTCGAGGTGATCTGGGGATAAATCAACTTGATAGAGCCTGCAAGGAACACGATATAGCGTATCTCAAGCATCCAAACGATTTAACTGCTAGGCATTCAGCTGATAAAAGATTGGAGGAAGCTGCCTGGGAAAGAGTTAAATCAAAGGACGCCAACGTGGGTGAAAAGACAGCATCCTGGTTAGTAACCAACCTAATGAAAGGAAAGAGGCATTTTGGTATGGGGTGTAAAGATAAGAACGGAGTAACGAGAAAGATGAGTTAATCGAAGCGTATCAGGAAAATTGCTTTTGGTTCTGGTGTAGTCAACAAGGTTCGCAACGTAATACGTCAAATGGGTAAAAAAGGCGATATCGTACGAAATTTGAATAAAACGTCACTTATGGCGATTGGAGCTGCTCGAAAATTCGTGAAGATGGCTGGTGGAAAAAAAAATATCCGGACACCCAGAATAATACCAATCCCAAAAGTTGGTGGAATCCTTCCACTCATACCAATTTTTGCAGGCTTATCAGCGTTAGGTAGTTTGGCTGCAGGAAGCGCTAGTATAGCACGCGCAATTCATTCGACCAAAGAGAGTAAGGAGCAACTTGCCGAATCAAATCGTCACAATAGACATATGGAGGCGATTGCTCTCGGAAAAGTTGGTAGCGGTGTTTATCTGAAACCGTATAGAAAGGGATTAGGTATCTATTTGAAGCCCCAAAATTCAAAAAACTAGATGAATTACCTCGGAGGCCTTTAACAGACATTGATCTATTGAATTACATAGATGAAATGAAAGTTCCACACTTCCGAGGTATATTCATGAGAGATAGCCTACCAAGGTCCGCCCCACACACCATCGAATCAGCTATTATAAATCTAGATAGTGCTCAAGGTAGAGGTACACACTGGGTTGCATACAAGAAACGCAACAGAGCAATAAACTATTACGATAGCTATGGCGATTTACCCCCACCACAGGAGTTGCTGGAATATTGGGAGAGGGGTTTGAAACCTCCGAATACCATCAAAATCACATATAACTACGAGCGCCATCAAGATTACAACACAGTCTGGTGTGGTCATTTGTGCTTGAGATTTCTCTCGACGAACAAAAAAATCAAAAACAGTCGCAGTGAAAATGGATAGAGAAAGCATCAAACAAATGGGTCACTCATTATTGGCTTACTCAAGAATGCGTTCCTTGCTGAAGATGAGTAGAAAACAGCTTGCAGACATGCCAAAAGAAGTTCTCATCGGGTGTGCTTCACATGAAATTGCTCTAGTGTGGGATATGCTGCCTGAAAAGTTACAGAGTGATCCAGATATTTCAAAATATCGATTTTGTGAGGAACATCACGGTGAAGAGGGTGGCAGACCACACAATGGTGACGTCAATGATGGGCCAGCGCCAAGAAGAATATTTTGTTGTTATTGTCAAATCAATGATGTGAATGTGGCAACTGATAATAAATTTGATATTAATACTTCATCTTCCGGAAATAGCGGCATTCTTCATTGTTGCAAGCAACAATAAGGTTGTTGTTGCATATATTGACGTTTGCCACCGTTTGCCGCCGTCGTTTTTTTTCTTCGTGATACCATGTCACAAACGTTCACCATATCTGGAGATCGCAGTGTTCTCAGTGTCGACTTTTACCCGCCCATTGAACTTGATACAAGAAAAACCTACGGTTTGGGGTTGCATGGTTTCTATTCATACAACTCTATACTCAATATAGATGAGAAGAATAATCGTTTGGATATTTGGGTGAAATCAGGAGCTACGGTTACCCATCGAGTACTCTTTATACCACCCGGTGTATATGAAATAGATGAAATCAATAAAGCTCTACAGAAAGGTTTCGCAAGATTAGAAACGCTAGATGATCGAAACATTGACGAAATATTTTATCTCCATGCTAATAATAATACTCTCAAATGTGAAATGAAATGCATGCATGAGGTGGATTTGACATTCGAGAATTCTATTGCAAGTGTGTTGGGATTTGAGGCGAAAAAATACTCACCGAACGTGTTGCATGAATCCACAGAGCCTGTAAATATAATAAAAGTGCGCCTCATAAGAGTGGATTGTAATATTACCACAGGAGCATTCCTGAATGGTGAGGAGGTGCATACACTATATGAGTTCGATGTTGATGTGGAGCCTGGATATAAACTGTCAAAGGAGCCACAAAATATTATATATCTACCCATCAGCCCCGCTGGACGTCAGTTCATCGACAACATTACACTGCGGATATTGGACGATAATAGCTTTCCAGTTGATTTTCGAGGAGAAAAAATCATCGTGAAGCTTGAATTGAAACATATTGCTTAGAAATCGGATATTTTGAAAGGAACATGGGATTTTGTTTCGGGAACTAATCAAAACGTACTTTGCTAACTAATACCAACACTCACCGTCAGAAAACCAATAAGAAGGGTGGAACAACTGGTAAAGGATTCATTCGAGCTGAGCTACCCGGACGAGTTAGACATATATTGTCTGCAAACGATAAACATTTCTTGAAGTCAATTGGTCTCAAGCTGCGGCGATAAACAGCGAGAAAATGGTTGCTACAAACTCAATCAATCCGCAATTGGAAGTATTCGATGAACCAATTTTGGATCATTCGCTCATAAGCCTACATGAGCACACATACAAACCATATGGTTCACCATCATTCAAGAATTCAGATGAAGTAAGGATTGCAATCAATTTCCAAGATCTAATTCTCGACGTTTCTGAGAGTTATATCTACATCGAGGGGAAATTCACACCCAATGATCTCACTAAAACCTGCTATTTGTCGAATAATGCTTTGGCATTTCTATTCGACGAGATACGATATGAAATGGGTGGTGAACAAGTATGTATGGTTCGAAAACCAGGTATAACCACTACTATGAAAAGTATGGTGTCATATGGTGGGGCGAATGCGAAATTCCTAGAAACAGTCGGATGGGGCCTCGATAATAAAAAACAGGGAATTCTGGATGAAACTAGTCACGTTTTCAGCGGTAAATTACCGCTCAAGTATCTGATGGGGTTTGCTGAAGATTATGATAAGAGTATTCTGAATATTAAGCAGGAGCTCATACTCATCATAGCTCGTTTATTCAAGAACTCCTATATGGGAGAGGTTGATGCGAAAGTGGAGATAAACAAAATTGAGTGGAAGATAAGGCATGTTATTCCATCAGATAAGCAGATATTGAAGCTGCTGAATCGTTTGAATAAAAGTGCTACGGCGAAAGTGAAAGTTGCATACAGAATGTGGGATTTGTACGAATTACCAATAATTCGGGAAACGGCTTCCGACATTTGGTCTGTCAAAACGACTGATAGTCTTGAACGACCTCGATACATCATCATAGGCTTCCAAAACTCTAATAATACAGACGATAGATCTAAGGATGTAACAGAATTCATCCATGCAGGAGTGAACAATATTCGCCTGTATCTAAATTCGGAAGTTTATCCGTACGAGCGATGGAATTTGGATTTTGATAAGAAATTGGATGCAGTAGCCTATTATGCATATGAAAATTTTCAATGCAGTTACTATGGCAAAGATATGAGTGAACCAATGATGAGTATCGGGGAATTCCGTAAAAATCCCCTATTCATCATTGACTGCAACCATCAGCCAGATGCTATGAAATCCTCAACTGTCGACATCAAGTTGGAGTTTGAAACACGTAAATCAAAGTTTCCATCCCATACCAAGGTCTACGCACTGATTCTTCATGACGCATATTTGACGTATAGTGCATTGGATGGTTCCATACAGATGGGTGCCGTATGAATATCAAATTCCTACAACTATTGTTATCATAACTAGAATAACATATATGATTGATTATTGTAGACGTGGTTCGAATATTATACTGAATAAAACGAAAATATATATATATATATATATAGCATTGTTTTATTTTTAAACCAATATTTTTTATTTAGATATATATACAGATTCACGCATCATATAAGGATCTGATACAGGATCATAGACAATTTTCTTCAGCATCAGATGACGTTGGAGTTATACCAATGTTGTATTTTCGAACAAGGTGATTGGGTAGGAAATCGGAAATTTCATAAAGGTATTGTACCAAGTCACCTTCGAACATTGCTTCAACGAATTGCTCCAGATTGATGTTACTATATTCGAATCGGGAACAAAGTAGGAAGCCATTTTTGTATTGTTCAGCCTGTTTGTAGAGACGTTGAACATGGTCTTGATCAAAGCACAAGCTCACGTCATAATCAACTGCATGTAGAATATCACGCTCCAAATCAGCGAATTGGCATTTCATCCTCCTCACACCTGACATGATATCTTCCACTATCGGCCATGACTGACTAGAATAATGCATCCACATTTTATATATCTATAGAGGTTGATCGGTATATTCTGCAAACAATAAAAAATAATTAGATTCGAAAAAAATTGGTGAATCATGATTTCAATCAATTATTGTATGTTGTACCTCTGTTATTGTATGTTGTACCTCTGTTGCACTTACCAAATAATTTCACCGTCATTATTGGTGCGCAATAATAATGATTATGTTATATGTGGGGATAATTATTATTATAACAAATTCGAACCCCTTTTCACTATATAAATCAGCTTAACATATCTATGAACTCTGATTATATTAATATTTTTTCATATTCTTTTGGTGTCGAATCTGATAAGCGTTCTTGTCTTCGCACCAATAAAGGTAGGCTCACTCTGACCCAAATACGTTAAAGTATAATGACCGTTAGAAGAATTCATCTCATCAATATCACTTTCCATCAATCGATCGACAACTCTTTTTGGCAACCAACATCTCAAACTTATTTCAGTCTCTTCATTATAGAGTATTACCGTCCCACATCTACCATATCTAGTCCCACACAATGAAATTTTCTTGATTGTGTGGCTTTTATTGAGAGGTAGTGATGATATCAAGGTTTGTTTGATTATTTCATTATCCTCATTGATTTTTTCATTGATCGCAACTAAATTAATTTTTGAATCAGCCATTATTATTTCCTGAGTGAAAGGGGAACGAAAAAATATAATAATAAGTGTACTTACATAAAACACATCAGAACTATAAGCGCACAATAACTTTTCAACTTGCGTCGGTGGATTATAAGCTCAATGTTATGGAAAGAGAGAACTATAATCCTGTGCGTGGCGGACCCCGTATTTATATGTGATTACAACCCCTACTACCGTGAACGATATATGGTGATGGTATGCCAACATGCCATCAAGGTCACATACTCTCTGAGTCAGAGGAACTCTTCCACATCTTCCCAAGGTCGCGAAAAGAGCGCATATATCATCAATCGCCAAGGTCGTCTCTCAAAAGAGTGCACGTATACTCCCAAGGCCACTCCACCCGAGATCACTGTATTCTCCCAAGGTCATCCAAACGCAAAATCACTCCCAATCGAAGGTTATCCCTCAAGGACACCCTCCAAGACCACTCCCCCCAAGGTCACCAGTGGCGTACTGCAAGCATAATATGTGATGCGACCTTGGGGGTGGCCTTGGGGGTGGCCTTGGGGGTGGCCTTGGGGGGGTCGACCTTGGGGGGAGACCTGGAATCGGCTTAAACCTTCTACTTTTAGCTAACCGTTTTTCTAATGAAATCAATCGACAACGTGCCTGCGTCCGTGAATCGCCCAAACTTTCTGGTGGAATTTTGAATGGTAACGCCACTGTGAAACGCCCTGTCTTATCCCTACTATAGGTCGACCTGTAAATTTTCTCACATTCCGCGTCTTCAGGCATTATTAACGGTATATTGGGTACCTGTTCTACTTCCCAATATTTTTTTAATAGCTGCTCGATAGATTGATCTTCGTGCAGAAAAAAATATACGGAAGTATCTTCTGCTTTGGACAAAACTGGAATTTTTCCCATGACAACATAATTAAATTCTGTTTCTACTGCAACTGGAGAACCCGCTGTTCCGGTTATACGATTTTTTCCTAATATTACACCGAAAAGTTCAACACCAATGATGCCATGTATCTCTCCAGGCTTATTAAATTTATCATCAGCCAACAAAACCCCTTCTAAACCAGGAATCACCTTGACATCTACAACCTCTTTTGGCAATTTATCCGTAATTTTTTCTACTAATAACGCGTTTATTGTATATTTTTTACTTGAATCATACCGTGATGCGATTGTTAGGGTTGTCATCCCTCGAACCGATTGTTTATTTCCACCTAAACCGTTCACCGATGTGAAAAATTTTGAAATAACAAGTCCCATTTTTTTACAAAAACTTGTTGTTAATAGATTCGCCTGACTTCCAGTATCTAAGATAAATCTAGCCGTGCTCTTAGGAATACAACTATTCACCACCGAAACCACCACTGTAGATAATAAATTGGTATAATTTGATTTATTTCCGATCAATGTTGAACATAAATGCGTTTCCACACTTTCTTGTGAACTTTCCGGTTTATTGGATCTTGTAAGACCCTCCCCTTCTGTACTATTACCCCGAAGTGGTTCTTGATCTTGCCGTCCTTTTCCAAAATGTAGTAGAACATGATGTTTCTTAAAACATATTGCGCACGATCTTTCTGACTGACAACTTCGTACCCCGTGGGTTGGAGATAAACACAAAAAACACCAATTGTTGTCCCTCACTACTTCATATCTCTCATTGGGTGCAAGTTGCTTGAATTTTTCACATCGCCCTAAATAATGTGCTGGTTTTTTACAATATAAACAATTGTTATTTCTTGTGTTTCTACTATCACCGACAAAAAAACTTTTAACTATCGATTTTCCGGCCGTACCTGATGTGGGAGTTTTATTCAAATGAAGAATCCGCGTCTGCCCCTTAATAAATTTTATCAAATCTTGATAAGTGGGAATATCCGTTTCCCTTTAATTATCCTCAAATCCTCGAATTGTCTCACTATCCATTTTCGACAATGCCAAATATGTGAAAATAAAATCTGTCAAATCCGGTAGATTAAGATTTTTCAGTGCAGATACCGACGTATCGAATCGCTCCAGAAATGCGTTCAAATTTTTCTCTGATTCATTATTCAGCGATTTGAATTCTATAATCTGTTGTAAATAGGTATTAGCTAAAATTCGTTTATTTTCATACTTATCACACAAAGTTTTATAAATGATGTCATAATTACCTGGAACAATGGCAATCCCCGTATACACACTCTGAGCCGGGCCTTTCAAACAACTAATCAGAAGATGCACTCTATCAAGATTCGTCAAATTCGAATTGAAATGAACCAAGCTCTTAAAAACCGCGTGAAAAGTTTCCCATTGACGAATTTCCCCATGAAATTCCGGTAAACTGGGTTCTGGTATTTTTAGAGAACTACGTAAAGAGGGTGCTCCACTGCCAACACTTGTCCGAGAGTCCACACTATTATGAGATGGAATGGAATTAGATAATTTCACATTTTCCGCCGCCGTCTGAATGTAACAACAAAGTTCATTTATTGTTTGTATCACTTGGTAATCTGGAATGTGATCTTCTTTTATTTCAAACTGTACATTATTAATCTCATCTAACACCGAAAAAATATTACTCTTTGTTTCCTCATAAGTTCCCATCAAAGTCCGAAATTTAATTATCAATGATTCCGTTGATAAATCTTTACTCAGCTCGTATAATTTTTGTAATATCGAAAATAAATTTTCTTTCTTTGCTATAAGTTTTTTCAACTCCCTTTGTGGAATAGTCATCTTCCAAATCATTGACTATGGAAATACAAACAATGAGAACTCGTAACAAAATCTCAGTTCAATTCAATCAAACCGTCTTCCAAACCAAATTGAACAAAACGCACTTTTCAACCGATCCGACAACCTCGCAACCTCTACCTATCTTGGCTACAACAAAAAATTTACACCGACCGACTGGTGTCCACTTTTTCTTTCGAAAACCTTTTCCCGAACAACAATAGCTACCAATAAATAAATTCAAATTATGATGATTATCCGACTCGAATAGGACCAAATGTTCCTTCGTAGCTCTATTGTAACGTTGATATCAAAATGTACTCACCGATTTTTATTGGTGATAATTTTTCAATCGTCCAATAATTCTTCTTCACTCGAATAAATGGGAAAATTTTGGAGGGAAGGAATATTGGGATAGAATTTATTGAGTGATTTCACTGTATGTTCAAAACGATAAGGACCAGCTAGCCGCAATCTAGCTAAATTCGCTATTGATGTTCAGAAATTTTAACTCGAAAAACCGCACTGGATATACACCGACGTATATCTCTGTAAGTTATTTCTTTTTCTGCTCCTCAAAAATGTTTCGATCGTTCGAAAGGTGAGATTACAATGTTGCCAGATCGGATTTGTGATTTTCACGTCAGAACACCAAGATACGATGATTTTTAATCCTTCTTGGTTTTTACTGATAATCAAATAATTAGGAAACACATATTGTATATGGCATAGTGCAAAACAAAAATTGATATATATTTTATGTCCTTCGCACATGTTGTTGTTTCATTACTGGTATACATCAGAAACCTAATCCGGTAGTGATTATAATTGATACATTCAGCTTTATAATGATCTGAGAGATATCTATATAACACCATCTGCATTGAAAAGTGGGATAACTAATTGATTTGTTTGAATGCTCCATAGGTTTCGAGCTCAATAATATCTCAGTTTCTGGTATACTTACGCTAAATTGGTTATAAAGCAGAAATTATTTCTACTTCGTACAATTAGCTATCAGAATGATCTTAGAACTAACGCCATCTACACTGAATGGTGGAAATAATTATCGGTATTGGTTCAACTTCGAAAATAATATACACTCTATGACATCTTTGAATACAAATTGATGGATGAGGGTAATGAAAACATGAAGAAAAAAGAAGAAAGCTGCTCTTCACTTCAAACTTCCAAATGAATAGGGCTGTTCATGTGGTTAAAATAAACTAGAAATTTTATGCGGCCGCCCGCGGTTGGAGGTCAGGTGTTTTCTAACCACAAGACGATTCCGTTTGAAAATCATCAGCTGGTGAATGCGATCGAACCTGTAATATAGTAGCCGACAAACTGATGAACTGAGATTTTGCGTGTGCCACAACCTTGCGTGTACCACAACCTTTGGGATTTGTGGTCCTTTATCAATTCGAAATAGATTCTAATACCTCTCCGACGACAACAATATACTAAACATCTCCTGTTAAAATAAAAATAACGGCATAATTACAAAGTACTTTCATAGATAATTCCGATATGCCTCAATAAAGTTACGATACATTTCATTTCTTTGGTATTCTCAATACTCGTAGGTGACGATGTTATTGCTCTCATCCTATCGATTAATTCATTAACTTTTGTCCAATTCTCCCACTCGTACACAAAGTTTTGTAGAATTTTATCTGCATTATTCGTACTCATTCGTTTCGATGGAAATCCTCTTCTGGTATCAATCTGCCCTGGCCCCTTTCTGTTACGGTTTGGTGGAAATAATAAGGAAATAACGAATCTATACTTCCAAGACGAATTGGCGTTTGTAGAATTCCTCTGGTCATATTTCTTTTTATGTGCATCACTCATAATCAATATTTTCTTGTATTTTCTCAAATCTTCTTTGGTGTATTCCGCAGGTTCTTTCTTGGACAAAAGTTGCTTCAAACCTTCTGTCAGATGAATTTTCTCATCACGGATTATCAATTCATCCTCTTCAATATTCACTGGTGTATTGCCAATTTTGAACCCATCATCGAATCTCAAGCTATATATATCTGATTCGATATATGATAACATGATGTTTTCACGACGGTTGCTGTTATAATAACTTGACATTCACGAAAATACACTATAGATATAAAATCAAACATACTGAACCATACTGAACCATACTGAACCATACTGAACCATACTGAACCATACTGAACCATACTGAACCATACTGAACCATACTGAACCATACTGAACCATACTGAACCATACTGAACCATACTGAACCATACTGAACCATACTGAACCATACTGAACCATACTGAACCATACTGAACCATACTGAACCATACTGAACCATACTGAACCATACTGAACCATACTGAACCATACTGAACCATACTGAACCATACTGAACCATACTGAACCATACTGAACCATACTGAACCATACTGAACCATACTGAACCATACTGAACCATACTGAACAATACTTGAACCAAACTTATTGATTGATGGCGATGAGCGCAAAGCGCGATGATTATAGCGGAAGTCCATCACGGTCGTGGGTTCGATTCCCAGGCCCGTCAGACATAACAAAAAAGGCGAGGCGACTGGGTGTAGCGTGTTCTGTCCATACATACAAAAATATAATCAGACAATTTCTGTAGCAAATGAACTAGGTTTCGATGCCAGGATGAGTGAGATGGATGAGTGGATGAATGAATGAGGGTGAGTGAAAGGTTAGAGCAAATCTTAAAAAAAAAGATGGTTCCATTCATGAGTATAGGGCGAAATAGTATTTAATCAGGTATCTCTTTATGATTTTCTACTGACCTTACCAATAAACCCATTATACTTTTTTAACTCTTACTTGGCCTAATGTTCAATTAGCAGATTATCAACTCCACTGTTTCATCGATAACGCTAGTTACCATCTTCAATCTTGCTCAATAGTTTATATCTATATTAAAAAAAGTATTATTAACAACATATTGTGGATGTTGAAGAATGGACGATGTTTATCTTATACCCGAGTAGAATGTGCGAAGAATCATTTGATATTACCACCGGAGTGAATTAGGAGCTTGATATGAATTTTCATTGGAGTAAAACTGAGTCATAAAATCCCGAATATTCGATTCGAATTTGTTGGTGACCAACGACTCGACATGTTTGTTCCTATCAGAGAAGACTGTTCGAGAGATGATGAACCAGGATTACATCATAGGAAATCGTTCGAAGGTGATGGAGCTAGCTGATTTTTTTTATTCCATTATAATGGATTCATGGATACCTTTGGCAAATTTCATAATATATTGTCAAACGACATGATTCATACAAATTATTCCTGAATGCCTTATGTAATATGGTGAAAAATGTTCAAAACATGGGGATTTCGAACTTTTACCAGAAAACCGGTTCGTGGAAACACGCTCGCCACATGTACACCTTCGATCCCAACTAAGGAATTTATCTACCAACGACATCCACAATATGTTGTTAATAATCCTTTTTTTAATATAGATATGAACTATAGAGCAAGATTGAAGATGGTAACTAGCTCTATCGATGAAACAGTGGAGTTGATAATATGCTTATTGAACATAAAGCCAAGTATGAGTTCATAAAAAATGGGTTTATAGGTAATATCAGTAGAAAATCATGAAGAAATACCTGATGAAATACTATTTCGCCCTATACTCATGAATGGAACCATCTTATGCGGGATATAGAATCAAACGAAATTGATACAAATATCGGAACGTAGAAACCTGATGTAAATACGCGAGTTCAAGACTATTCTTCATCTACAGCCTATCAAATGAAATATTATGCGCGAGTTCAAGACAATTGAATTCATAGAGACGAAAAAAGAAGATTTTCAACCACATTGGAGAATCATGTCTCACTCATTAATATTGCTATTTGGATGTGTGTCATAAAAATCACTGATATTTCTAGTGATAGCGCTTACATAATGTCAAACCTGCGATTAGGTATACTCATGTGAAACACCTGTCTATTGAATCATATGATTTAAAAACTGTACATTAGTCATTAGGAATTCATCGAATAATCGTATTCAGATAGGTATAGAATATTATAAAATGCAATATTACCTTGATAACTTGATAGTTCAACACAGAAATTCACACAGATCGATGAAAATTCGCCACTGCGAGCAGGGAGGAAAGTTAATATATTTGTCGTCATATTCAAACGATTATATTTCACAACGGAGAGCTCTTCATCGAATGATTTGGAAATTCACCTTGGGGATCATCAATCCCATCACCATCAATAACCTAATCCAAGCTATATATGATTATTATATGGATAATTATACGACAAATGCCTGCATCGAATCTCATTCCACTCATTACAATTATATAATGATACGATACACACATTTTTATTTGATCCATGAGATCTTGCACACATTTATGTATTATTTTTCTATTCGTTTTCTCTCTTCTATCTCATCGAACTTTACCATCAAAAACGTAACAGTTATGCTATTTCGATTGATTTTCGTTGCATAGAGTTTTCAATGAATATTCGTGAAGTAGGGTTAGATTTGCATAAGTTATTTTCTTTATATCCCATTAAATGTGTTAGAATATATTTACAAAATGAATTCGGATCGAATTATCAGAAATTGCCAAAGTGTGATGTTTTTTCAATCAGCAAATACATAATTCAGATATTCTATAGATATTTTCAGATATTTGAGGAATCTAGTCATCAATGCTCGATTGACATCATCCACTCTTCTGTATCCCGAAACAATGAATAATAGATAAATTTCTCATGTCAAGGTTTTTTTTTTCGAATTTCTCCAAGATACGATGATTTTCAATCCTACTTGGTTTTAACTGATAATCAAATAATTAGGAAACACATATCGTATATGGCATAGTGCAAAACAAAAATTGATATATATTTTATGTCCTTCGCACATGTTGTTGTTTCATTACTGGTATACATCGGAAACTTAATCCGGTAGTGATTATAATTGAAACATTCAGCTTTATAATGATCTGAGAGATATCTATATAACACCATCTGCATTGAAAAGTGGGATAACTTATTGATTTTTTTGAATGCTCCATAGGTTTCGAGCTCAATAATATCTCAGTTTCTGGTATACTTGAGCTGAATTGGTTATAAAGCAGAAATAATTTCTACTTCGTACAATCAGTTATCAGAATAATCTTAGAACTAACGCCATCTACACTGAATGGTGGAAATAATTATCGGTATTGGTTTAACTTCGAAAATAATATTCACTCTATGACATCTTTAAATAAAAATTGATGGATGAGGGTAATGAGAACATGAAGAAAAAAAAAGAAAGCTGCTCTTCACGAGATGTCAAACTTCCAAATGTGGTTAAAATAAACTAGAAATTTTATGCGGCAGCCCGCGATTGGGGGTCAGGTGTTTTCTAACCACAAGACGATTTCGTTTGAAAATCATCAGGTGGCGAATGCGATCGAACTTGTAATATAGTAGCCGACAAACTGATGAACTGAGATATTGCGTGTGCCACAACCTTGCGTGTACCACAACCTTTGGGATTTGTGGTCCTTTATTGATTCGAAATAGATTCTTATACCTCTACGACAACAACAATATACTAAACATCTCCTGTTGAAATAAAAATAACTACATAATTACAGAGTACTTTCATAGATAATTCCGATATACCTCAATAATGTTACGATACATTTCATTTCTTTGGTATTCTCAATACTCGTAGGTGACGATGTTATTGCTCTCATCCTATCGATTAATTCATTAAATTTTGTCCAATTTCCCCACTGGTACACAAAGTTGTCTGGAATTTTATCTGCATTATTCGTACTCATTCGTTTCGATGGAAATCCTCTTCTGGTATCAATCTGCCCTGGCCTCTTTCTGTTACGGTTTGGTGGAAATAATAAGGAAATAACGAATCTATACTTCCAAGACGAATTGGCGTTTGTAGAATTCCTCTGGTCATATTTCTTTTTATGTGCATCACTCATAATTATATTTTCTTGTATTTTCTCAAATCTTCATTGGTGGAATCAACTTACAACCTTTCACTTCATACCCTAGCTCTGTGTTCAAACACAATATCTTTCCTTCTATTTTCTCTGTCCTGTGGTTAACCACACTATTAAGGTGCAATCGGGTGACGTAGGTGTAGAAACAGAGACATCTGTACTCCTGCGTCGTAACCCGGAAAGCACGTTCTGTTTAGTGCTAGTAGGTGGCACTGTACCAAAAATCCTCACTGTTTAAAACTACATTGTGGTTTTTAAATAGTGACCGTGTCGTGGGTGGATTGATGCAACTGATGAGGCTTGGCGAGCCGAAACAGATCTTCTATATATATATATATATATATATATACGTGCATCCGTATCTTACTCGCCTCCAAACATGTTTAGGGCGCACAGGCCTCCGCCTCAAGGAATTGAGATATCCGTGTGTATCCTATGCCATTCGAACAAACAGAGTCCAATGAGTAGGGGAATCAAAAGAGGGGAAAAAATTTCCATATTTTTTTTGTATACAAATTTCTGCTACTTTCTCAAATCTAATAGACCTCCCATACATAAAATGTCTCAATAGCCTCCAATGTATAAATTCAAGATATGGAAATGCAGTACTTGCCTCCGCCAGTGTTGCCGGTGTGAATGAGAAGAGAGAATAATCATGGTACAGCGCAGAAATGGTAGTGTAGCTTCAACGTGGGCTAAATATAAATATTATTCAAGATTTCAATTTTGGAATGGGATTGCCTTGGACATGAGTTTGTTCGAGAGGAAAATATCGTTTGATTTAATTTTTCTGGAATGGATATTCGACTTTGATATAACGTCCTATTACAAATTCTCAACTGCCAAGTTATAGAGCAAAGAAAGAGCTCTGACAGTGTGTTCGTAAAAATATCTCAAAAATAAAAAAATAGTTCAGCATTTGTTTGCGCATATTGAAACACATCTTTTTTTAATCGATAGACCCTTAACCTTACCGCGAGTTCTCCAATGCTGACCCGCGAATTTGGATATCCTGTACATAAAATAGGTCTAGAATTTTCTCGGGAATTCAACAATTGAATGAAATACAGGGTACTGTTTTCAGAATGAGGAAGTTAGTATTGACCACTGTTACATGACACAATTATTTCATTTGGCAGAACACACTGCATATTATAAATGCTACTGACTCAGTCACCTCCGTGAAATTTTGCCATATCCATGAGGCGACTAGGTACCATTATCGTTCGGGAGTATGTAACACAAGCATGTGTATATTTAATTCGATACCTTGAAAGCATCTCAATGGCCTCCCTTGTATAATTATTAGAAACAGAGATGACGTACTAGCCTCCGCCGACTTTGCCAATGTAGGGAATGGGTGGAAATTGGTGGGAATAGGAGGCGTGTAGAAACCATTCGTACAATTCGTAGTGCTCAATGGTCATTATCTTCTAGACATTGGAAGAGGTGGTCACGGTACAGCGCAGAGATGGAAGCGTAAGTATTTCATTATTATTGGAACGCTGAAAATACAATAATTGACATTTCTTCAACAGTGTCAGGGAAAGAATGACAAGAGGCCGGAAGATTGCTAAGATGGTAACACAAGACGATAAGAATGATAGATTTGAAGGTAAGAAATAACTTCACGTCGCAATATAATTAACCGATATCTGATATAATCGCGATAAGTTATCATACTGGGTGTCAACGTATCCTCCAGACAATCCATGATTTGCAGAGTTCCGAGGAATGATAGTCGAATTACGCAGAGGTGTTTCCAAAAAATTGAGAATTTCTTCAGTATTCCACATTGCCCTATAATTTCCGGTTACAAATTTCACCGTGTAAAATCCGGGGTATGCCAGTATATCTATTTCGATGAAACATCCCATTCGAAAATGAATATTTTCTTCCGAAGAAAATTAAATGTTTCAACAAATTGGACCATACTGTATATCTATTTCAAAAAACAATTTGTTTTGAACAAACAAATTTTGAAAATCATTTAACACAATTTCATGCTTGAATATTTCACATTATTTTTTTGTTGATTATAAATTTATTGACATACCATACGAATTGTATTATCACTCTACATTATGAAATAATTGGAATGACATCGAACTTCTACTCAACATGCAAGGAATTTTCCAATTATTATACCGGGTTATTCGACGCTCATCATCGAGATATCGAGAACATCAGTACGAGATACGAATAACTTTAAATTGGGGCAAAGTTGCGGAATTTTATGGTCATCATTTAGGTGAAAAAAAAAAATCTTCGTTAGATAGTTTTATAAATATTCGAAAAAAACTGAATTTTTTAATTATCTATCATTACTATTAATTTTAATCTTGCTTTATTACTGGAGATACAACAAAACTTTCGAGTATTGAAATTTTAGGAGACTCTAAAGTAAGTAGTCCAGCTCATTCGGTACCTTCAGTGATGTCGGACATATCAGGGTTCTCTAGTGATAATTCATTGATTGACCCAGATTTCGATCCACATGATAATGACCAAAAAAAATGGGTGAGCATACAGATAGTTTGATCTCAAAACATGCCCTTAGAAAACTGAACAGGATTTCAAAAGTTTTGTAAAATATTCTGAATCTTTTCAAATATACTCGTATCGTTCATAGGAAAGTTAGAATCAGCTTCCTGGATAGAAATGCAATAATTGATGTATGCATGCCTACAAGATATGTTCTGGAGTTATAGATTGCAGGTCCATATAGAACTATTTGAAATAGATTTTCACTTTTAGGATGGTATCCCAGGGATGAGCGGTTCAAGTTATTTTTCTGAATCTTCATCATCACCTCTTTTGTCTCCTGTAACTCTGAGTGCAATTGAATGTGAGAAAAATGAAAACGAGTTGTACTATGGGCTCGAAACGAATGTAAGTATATCATTAACTCCTGGATTCATGAAAAATACTGTTTTAATACCATTTCTTCCTGTTGGTAGTTGATTCTACCAAGGAATGTATCTACTACTTCCTTATCAACCGAGAACAATATACTAGAATGTATACCCGTTAGACTAGATACAATTGAAAAGGAGAATGAATTTGTAATGGCACGTGAGAAAAATGTGAGTTTAACATGAAAAATTTGTTCTACAGAATTTTTGAACCAAGAATAAATTATAATTCTAGGTTACTTCGACATTGAAAAAGTCTTGGAAGAAAAAAAAGACATTCTGCAAGTTTTGTCAAATGGAGGTAACAAATTTTGAACGTCATTTAGAGAGAAATCATAAAGAACAAAAAGAAGTTTTGGATATGCTCGAGTTCCCGAAAAAAAGCCTCGAAAGAAAAAAAATAATAGGATTACTCAGGAATTCCGGACACTTCAACGAATACTTGTTAGGAAACATTATACCTAAATATGATACGACGAAAAAATCTGAAAGAGAATATTACCCATGTGCACATTGTAAGGGCATATTCTCGAAAAAGTTTTTGAGCAGACATGGAAAGAATTGCGCTGTGAAAAATTCTAATAAGGAGTGTGGAAGACATAATCACCTTTCAAAATCACAGACCTTGATAGCATCTTCATTGGATATGAACAATACATTGGACAAACTCAGAGTAAGAGAAGAAGTGTTCAATATAATGAGAGCAGATCATATATCAATGGTAGCCAAAAGAGATCAACTAATATGTCATTTTGGAGAGAATTATCTGAAAAAACACAAAAGGAAGCAAATGGCTATCGTTTGTTCAAATAAAATGAGAGAATTAGCTAGGCTCCTTATAGCACTCAGAGAGGTTAAAAAAATACAGAATCTTGAACTAGCTGATGCTATAGATCCAGTCATGTTTGATACAGTAGTGGAATGCGCAAAGCAGATTGGCGGTTATGATGCTACGAAAAAGTCGTATAGGGCTCCAAGTTTGTCTGCTCATATTGGAACATCTCTTAAGCAGGCAAGTGAATTGCTTATTCGCCTCGTACTGAAACGAGATGAAGCATTCAAATGCGATGATTTGGAAACCAAAATCAAAACTATAAAGCGTTTTAGAGAACTGGTTGTATCCCAGTGGACCACTGAAATAAGCAGTATGGCCTTCAAAGACATCAATGAGAAGAAATGGAACAAACCTGTTATTTTGCCATTAACAAAAGACATAATGAAATTCAAAAATTATGTCACTGAGATGGCTAACAAATCGGTTGTTTCTCTGGAAAATAATGAAAATGATAAGAAATCTTATAAGAATTTGGTAGATGCAGCTCTATCTTTAACGATTCTTTACAATAGGAAAAGAATTGGTGATGTGCAATACACGAAGTTGGAGACATATCAACGAAATTTTTCTTCTATTAATCAAGAAGAATGCGTGAGCGCATTGTCTGAATCTGAGAAATTATTGACCAAACATTATAAGCGGATTATAACAGGCGGAAAAGGCAGCAAAGCCGTCATCATCCTATTCCCTCCTAATCTACAACATTATGTTGATATTTTAATTAAATATCGACAAAAAAACAACCTCGTACCAGACAATAATCCATATTTGTTCGCTTACCCTGATACCATTCGATGGACAAGAGGAGATGTGGCAATGCGCAGATTTGCGAAAAAAGCTAACCTAGACTATCCTGACGAAATTACTTCGAATAAATTGCGAAAGCAGATTGCTACTGTGATGCAGATTTTGAATATGAATAAAGAAGAGTCAGAACAATTCGCTCAATTCATGGGACACACGGAAAAAACACACAATGAGTTTTACAAGTGAGTTCAATTTGTATTTGCTGGTTCTCACAAAAAAATCATTCATATATTCAGACGTATTCACCAGGCCATCCGATCCCTTGAAAATGCTTGCATGAATTCGAAATGAATCATGATGACTGAATGAAACTATGAAGATATGCATCAATATCAGTTTTGCGCTCACATAATTATAATTTCAAATATACATGGTGAGTCAAGCTGAACGCATCGGACTTACGTCCTTTTCTGATGATCATTTCTAGTCATATGCACATCAATCTGAAACACTTTTATGAAATATTTTCATTGATTGTGTCTCAATAAAGAAGATTTTTTAACTTCAGAATTTTTTTGTGTGGAAACTATTCATATTGGTCAAAATGGCGAAATGTCCCTATCTTAACTTTTGATTTATTATCTATACTGACATTTTCATTAAACGAATATAGGGTGGTTCAGAATTCTGAATTATAAACCATCCTGTATTTTATTTAATTGAATGCCATCAGATAGTTAATAAGGGTCATGTGAGCCCGTTTTGATCAATAATGCATAGTTCCCATACCAAAAAATTCTAATGTTGAGGAATATCTCAATTTTTCACACCCCCATATCTCTGTTATCCATTCAGATAGATCTATGGAATCGACTTCCCAGGAAGAATATAAAAATGCAATAAATTTAAAAAATATATAATCTATATAAAAAATCACAACTGTGATATGCCACAATTTTTTGAGATACTCTGTATCAATGGAACTATTACAGAAATGTAGTCCAGATTGATGTACATATGCCTGGCTAACAAGAATCATCAGAAAAGTCACCTTACGGCGATGTCCGATGCGTTCAGCTTGACCCATCCTGTATAGGGGTAAAATTTATATAATCATTGATGAAAAGGTATTATTTAATATAGGTACTTAGGTGACAACTCGATGAACTTCGACTTGAACGAAAACACTACTATGAAACGAATCGATTTTCTGTTAATAGCCACCAAGGTCCCCTGAGATGTAGATATTGGATTTCTTATTATGAATCTATTAAAATAATAAAATATATCTCACACAGCACGAAAATCGAGATGCACTGATGAATGCCACGAGAGGAGCTTCCGCATATACTCATGTATAAGACCTCTGTTTTTACAGCGGTCAATTGACGCTATCTTCAGATGTCGGCTTTGTCTGGCACCAATTTGAACGATACATTCATAACATTTTCAACCGAAGAATAATCAATAGACCTCTGTTTCATAGAAGAATTTTCATATATGTAGAAATTCATTGATTTGTCGAATAGTTTAGCTGCTCATATGAAACAATGATTTTGAATAAATACTTTCCATCATACCTCATATCAATGAAAGTGGCATTTGAACATTGCGCTGAAAGATCAGTTTCAGAAGTAATATTTGTCTCTAAACATCGTATAAGTGTTATATATCCTTGATTTTCGGATAATTAAAAATATACAGGGTGTTCCATTTAAAACAAAGCATAACTTTGGGTTATATCTAAATAATGACAGCTCAGTTCGAAAATATGACTACGCCACTGGATTTTACTTTGAAAAAATGTATCGGGGACACTTTACTTTTCCTACAAATTCAAAGATAGGGTCTCGAAATGCAATATTTTAAATTTTGCCCTGTATCTCAAAAACGAAGTGGCCTATGGAAATTCTGTTGAAAATTTCACACCTAACATTTTCAACCAATTGAAAGCCTATATTTTGAATCGGTACAATAGCAACTACCAAAATTTCCGGTAATTTTTGTCTCCTCCTTGGAGTTAGAAGCATTAAATCACAATAGAATTATCTTAACGTTTATAAGTAAAATTACATAAAAATTATCTCTCAGATAATGAGTCACATTTCGGTGTGAAATTTTCTTACCAAATACCACTCTAACTTCAGCAAGAGTTACCTCGAACACGAATATTTTTTAGAATTCACAAAATAATCGTGTTATCGAAACAAGTTTCAGTAAAAATTGAAGCTCTATATAAAGGTATTATTGAGTGACATTAGGAGTTCACTTGTTTTTCATATTCCAAACTAGTTCACTTTCTCAATGAATTAATCAGTATTAATACTGCATATCTCTCCATCCGTTAATCAAGAAACATTTTTTCACTACGCATTAGAAGTCCCAAAACATTATTAGATAGGTAGTGAACCAAGACAAATAAATCCGCAATAATTGTTTCGTAAATATATACATTTTGTAGATTACCTCAAGATGTTTATCAAACTGCAAAAATTTCAAAGTTGTTGATATTGATGGATAAAGGTACTGGTGACAAGTACAAAGGCAAATCATTAAACGAAATTGATATTGATCCACAATTGGAATATGCAGAAAGTGAATCCGAAAATGAAGAGCCAGAAGTGGACACAAGAATGGTAGAGGAAAGTACTCGGGAGGGTTTCACTCACACATTGAGTTGTGGCAATAACCCATCAAATGACATCACTGGTGAAAAAGGTGAACAAGCATCAAAAATATTTCATACATATCGAGGCAGTTGAGAATTAAATACCAATTCAATACTCAAATGCTATTACGATTTTTTTCCGGTGATAGATACGCGGATACGCTGCTGGAACAAACCTTATATTGAGTGTGGTAGATTCATCTCTATGAGTGCATTATACAGGGTCTTTCAAACTCAGTGGAGTGTATGAAGAAGTAATGGAATTTTAATACAGAATAGTTTTCTTTGAAGTGACATATCATTTTTTCCATTTTGAATGTTATGATAGGTATATTTGTTTGCTTCTTTCGGTGGGCTCGATTTCGATGTAATTTTCGATATTTTTCATACACATCTTCTACAGTTTTCTAAAACTCAATCAAAATTCCACTTTCTATCGTTGAAATTTCATCGAATAATTATGCATTAATGCAGTTTTGCAGCATCGATTCCTAGCCAGTTTATGCAATTTCGATATGCATCATTGTTGTCAAAATTATTATCATACTTTCGTTACGCCTCTGCGATCATCCACGCCATGCAGATTTGAGATGAAGAAAAGCTTCACTCCGTGAGGTCAAATTGAATAATCACATAATTCAAATTTATATTCTTGAGAATTAATGAGAAGTCATTTCAGAAATCCTGGCAGAAATGTTAATTATATTTTGACAACTTGAATATTGTCCCTTTTTTTAGTTACAAAAAAAAACGGAAAACAATCTGGAAGAACGCCATGGTCAGAAGAACAAACTGCAGTGGTAAGAGAATACTTTAAGAAACATATCAGGCAGAAACAGGCTCCAAAGAAAGGCGAATGCCAAGAACTACTGGATAAAAATCCTCAGCTACTACACAACAAAGATTGGGTGAAGATCAAAACATACATTTATAATGTATATCGTGATAAATAGTCTTTCGATTTTTGAATATAGCTACCACCAGATGATTTTTCAACTTTGTATTCATCTTTCATTATCGAGAAATTCATTTATTTTATATTCCTTTTTTCCTGGAGTGATAGTTTGTCACCAGATATCAGATACATTTCAATTTTTTTTTTCATCATGAAGTGTATTTTGTTTCAACTGAACTAAATATATCTGATTTCCAAATTTACAATATTCTAGTTCATTTTACCAGAGAAACTTGTTTTTCATAAATGCATGCATTTGAGGCAATGTATGCATACCGCGTGCCAACAATATCATTACAGATAGTATTGCAATTTCCCAAACGGTAAGACATAAAAAGACGATCAAATTCGAAAGAAGTTGAATAACTTAAACCACTTCCATATGCCGTTTCAAAAACTAGAAAAAGGTTTGAAAATTTGCGTATTCAAGTACTTGATCAAGCCAAAGTAGTAGAAATCATCAAAATTATTTCGACTTCGATGGTTTCAATTATTGTATTTCATATTAGGAACAATAAAATAGTGATACATCAGTCCCTATAAAATTTTTAGCACTCTGTAAAGAAGAATGGCAGTTGTCACTGAGCTGAACATAAACAAAAAATCAGAAGGTTGGTATGACAAGAAAAAACAATAGAAAGGCAAAATTCTCGAAAATATCCTATCCAGATAGCACCCATCAACAATAGTATAGTATTAAAAAATCTTCAAATCGGAACTAGTTTTTTCTACATCGATCGATACAGTTTCCAGAGGAACACCCTGCATAGATCAATCATTTAAAGAAAATATCAAATTGGAAATTCCTGAAACATCTACTATGTTTGGAAATAAAAAAGACTTAGAGAAATACCTAGTTGCATATTAGCCACACAAAATGAAATAAGAAACAATCAGAAGTGAGTTTCTGTTATGTCTTATTGAATTGAGTTTCTGATTATGGGCTAGATACCCGCTATCTAGTGCTCCTCTGCTCTGTAATCAAGTGACCAAAAAATGCTGAATCTGTCAATTGTCAATATTGCATGACACATTTTCATATCACCCAGAACAGATTGAATGAGTGATTAATCTCGAATCAATTGAAAAAGAACATAATGGAGAATGATTTTTCCTAATAGTGGTTTTTCTTGGGAATGAATATGATAAAATATTTTCGAGACAATAATATTAACGTACCGAATTTAGAATACCTACTTGTTTTTCCTCATCACTCACCGCCCCTTAATCGACACCATAACTGACATTTCGAAGAATCTCAATAGGAGGCGAGTACGCATGATAATTGTTTTTTCCGAAATACAACGCGAGTCGCGAAATAAAATCTCCAGTCGAATTATAAAATTCGTGATATATACAATATATACATGCCTCCGACTCAGTCGCCTCCATGCGACGTTGCCGCATGTATGAGGCAGTTAGGTACGATGAACATGCGGAGGTATGTACTACAAGCGCACACCTGGGATGTATAAGTGTATAAAACTGTGTCGCCTCCAAGTGGTCACCTCCGAGAACTACAATGTATAACTGTATATGTGTATGTGCCTAAATGGCCTCCGACACAAAATCGGGGAAACGGCCTCTCACCCCTTCCATATCCTATGGTGAAGATATACACGGCTATTCGTATTGGCCTCCGGTTTTTCGTACTCGCCTCCGTATATGGAGGCAAGTTCACCACAGAGTTTCTAGATTGGAGGCGATTATGACGTTTTGCAAATATATATATATATATATATATATAAACTGAATTTTTTGGAAAACACCACTGAAAATGATTTCCTTGAGGTTGCAGTCAATTGGGTATGGTCGGAGTGAAGAAACTCTTTGTTAAATTGTCGAGCTTTCGAAAAAAATTTATTTTCATTTTCAAGACCTCTGAAAAAACACAAAAAGTCCACTTGTAAAAAAGGATGTGACTTAGGTTATAAACAACAACTTACTAACTCGAGGTTGCTACTGAAGAAAATCACAGTGCACTTCATTATCAAAAAATCACCACTATATGTTTTTATTAGTATGTGTAATCCATTTCAATGTGTTTCTACAAATTATTGTGTAAGATTTTTTGATAATGAAGTGCACTGTGATTTTCTTCAGTAGCATCCTCGAGTTAATATGTTGTCTTCTAAAAAAAATATATATATATATATATAAAGAGAGATAATAGCTTTGACAAATGAACATGTTTTTGCAGAATTCTCGGGTTCTCAACAAAAATATTTCAAAAACTAATAAATTTGATAATCTTTTTCAAAATGGAATCAATAGTAAATTGAATACACAGTCAAGTTGGATTAGGAACCTTTCTGATACACAAATTCCTAAGGATATACTTGCAACGAAACGTTTGCTGTTGTTCATGAGACTACCGGGTTTTTTCCTGATGAACTCGAGTTTGCAAGTGAGCGAAAGAGATTGCTACCTGCTAAAATTTTTCCCCTACTATCACCGTCGGTACCATATGATGCGAAACTAGTTCTGGCCGCAGAGACTTTTCAGGCCAAAGCCGCCCGCCGGGCCTTACAGCATCCAGGTCGTCCTTACAGAAGTTTTGCTCCTGGTGATTTCGTACTTTTGAAAGCGAATAACCCTTCATCGGCCGTTCGTGCTGAGACCAAAAAACTGTTGCTTTTGTTCGAGGGTCCGTACCGTATAAAAAGCAAATACGGGAAAGAACATTCGTCTTACAGCAAATCGAATCGGACATCGAACGTGGCGTTTTCCATGCCTCCCATCTGAAATTGTATGTACAGCCGAATGAACTTTAGTGTCGCTCGCGCCCGGAACTTCGGAAACACCTGTCGCTCGGCCATTCCTGAGGGGGGGTCGGATGCAACGAAACGTTTGCTGTTTGCTTATTACAGAAATTTCGCTACTATCGGCAGCATTGCATTCATTGTTAGAATCTGTCGCGCTCCAGTATTTTGGTCCGTTTTTTTGTGAATATTTTTTTGCGAACTGGATTTTCGTGGCTCGGTACACCTATGCTAACGAGTGGAGAGATAGCTGAAGATCTGCGGGAACCATATATTGGCAGACAAATTTTCCCAATTGTTCAAACCGACAATTTGTGTTTGGTTTTATGATTTCAGACCGTTTGGTCAAATGGTGCTGGTCGGTGCCTGCATTTTTAGGTAGGTAGTTTCTCTTTCACAAAAGAAGTACTGAGTGTATGGTTTATGTAAAATCGACGTGTGCAATGTGTAGTGAATTGTGCATTTTTAGGATTGGACAAGTCTCTGAATATTTTTGTTGAGAATTACGTTGTTTGTGCCTGAATAAAGCGTTTGCTACACCATCTTGTCCTTGATCATCTTCAAAACCTGAGCACCCACTAAACCAAAACCCCTGAGAGGAAGTGTTTCGTTACATACTGAAATTCCTGTCGTTGGGTCCAAAGTTCTGGCTATCCATACTATACCACTTCGCTTGATATGGTGTTGGCACTTTGTATGCCGTGAATTAAGATTTTTTTCTTATTATTTCTAATCTTTACCATATATGCGCCTGCGCCTGAGCTCAAGCGACGCTTACTGATGCATGCTCAATTCTCGCGCCTCTTGTAGCTAGACCGACCTTCGATTGTATTTTTTTTATAATTAATCGATATTTGTTTGTGCTAATATACTTATTTCTTTTCTGCCTATTAACTCATGAAATTGGACGCACATTGTCTATTAGCCATTATATGCACTGCTTTCGACACTAATTCAGATATTCGAGTTTTCTTTATTCATTTATTTTAGATGGTGTGTTCAATGAATATCAACCCCGATTTGTGACTACGAGATAATACTCATATATTTTTTTCACCTTGTCGTGTTCCTTCCATTTGGTAAATTTGGAAAGGTCCCTAATCTGGTATTTGTGTGGAGAAAATTTACCTGGCGCCCTTTATTACCATCATATCGATACTTGAAAATAATCCACCCCCTCTCCACTGTAGCAAGCGGCAAATACCTACGTCACCTGGTAATATATGGGTATTCACATTTGCATAGGATTTTTAGGTTGCAACGTGCAGCATTCATTCCAAAACGACACAGGAATACAGAATATACTAAGTAAACTGGTACCAGATGATTGGAAATAAAAATTGACTTTCTAGTCTGCGGACTTTCGTTAGTTAGAATAAAATAGTTTGATTTCCAAAATGTTACAGTATGTCGGTAACGGTGGGAAATATAGATTTAGTCGAACTAGAGACAAAAATCGAATTTTGCAATTGTTCTGGTAGTTATCGAAAAATCATATGTATTTCCTCATAACAACATTTTGATCTTTGAAACATAGCGATTACGAAATTTCTAGTCCAACTTTTCGCCTACAAGAAATCATCATCAACTTTGAAATGTCTCATGGAAGTAAGCGAAACTACACTTTGTATTACGGAATATTATCCGTAACAACGATATAGAGATTTGTTTTCAATATATCTTCGAATTGCTTTTTTAGCGCAGAAAAAAGCTCTTACAATCTTGAAGATACTTATTCAGTTCATACTCATGTTAACCACCGTATATTTCTCGGTAACATCAAATATTGGTTCGACTCTCATTCTTCATAAAAATCATGACATTTTTTCTATTTATCGAATCTCATATGTGATATGGAATAGCGTTCTGATGTTATTGCAATTTGCAATTTCTAAATACTATATTGATTTTCAATTTCTTTCAACTTCGCACTTGATATTGATTACATAGGTATTTTGTTATTCTGATTATATTTTGTCTACCTATAACGATCAAAGATCAGAGATCAAAGACTATCTGATGATTGCACTCAAAAACAACGAAACGATGGTGAAAATATGTTTATGCAACAGTAGATCAAAATATATATAAATATACAACTTCGATACCTGTTACTATTATTCTCGAATTGAGATCGGTGAGAATAACCACAAAAAATAAAATATCTCATACTCCTTGCTGCAGTTATTTTTATAGGTATGTATTGGATGCTTCATCATCTTTCATTTGTTCATTTGGTACTTATAGAAAACATCTATATCTGATATATTAATTTTTACTCATTGTACACTCATATAAGAAACGATTGGATTGTGATAACTTGATCAATTCACTCAAGTAATCTTTAAAATAAAGCCATTTAATGTCGAAAAACTTGTAGATTGTGGATTTCGTAGATTGTAGGGGGGGGGTCGTTGAGGCTGTGCTGCCTCTCAAGCACCTATAAGATCATTTGTGCATAACCCCTAATCTATTCGAGGCCCGGGATTCCGAGACTTCGTGCAAAGTTTATCAGTTTCTTGGGAGCTAGGTTCCTGATATCGGAGGGCTCCAGAAAGGCCCCTTTCAGGATCTTGAGCCTCTTGCAGAAGAGCGCTGGGCATTCGCAGAGAAAATGTTCTACAGTTTCAGCGAAGTTCTCGCAGTAGCGGCAACTATCACTCTCTGTTTTGCCCATCTTTTTGAGGTGATACTTTAGAGGGCAGTATCCAGTGAGGAGTCCCGTTACCAGTTTCAAGTATTTCTTGTTCTACTCGAGAATCTGCTTAGCTTCCCTGGGCGATAGGCTCACTAGCTTTTTTGCTTGTCTTTGTCCTGGCACTTTATTCCAGTGAGATTTCATTTCATCCGCTTCCCAACGTCGAACCTCTCCTCTCAAGTGGGCCTTGGAGAGTCCACAGAAGGGTTCTATGCCGAGAAGTTGTGTATTTGCCCCTTTTTTGGCAAGGCAGTCTGCTTCCTCGTTGCCTTCAACTCCCTTATCACCTGGCACCCACATCAAAGTGACCTGTTTGTGTGCAGCCAGTTGTCTCAGGGATTGTTCCCAAGTCAGCTTAGACCCACAAGTGTATGACTTCAGAGCTTCAAGTGCTGTTTGGCTATCTGATAGGATAAACATGATAGGATTACATTTGGCAAATAGTATATCATGATGTACCAAAAACAATATAATGCTTATTTTCATAATAATCAAAGTTCTCATAACAATATTCACCTTGGAAGGTGTACTAGATATTTTCGGTGTTTTGTTTAACTTCACGTTTCAAGTATATCTATAATACTTAATCATCCAGTACAGGATATTTGTAAGTAATTCAAGATGTTCTGAATTCTTCGAGATAATTCTATCGATATTGTGTGGATGACTATTGCTGTACAGCAACACAACTGAATCACTGATTATTAGACGATATTTAGAATATAGTGTTATGATAGATTTTTCACAAAGCACAAAATGCATCATAACCATAAAACAAATATGATGTTTCACCGAATTGACTCATTTTGACGTCGACGGCTATAATTATTTGTTGTCAAACTATTAAACTCATGAAAATCCATATTCTCCGAATTTCATTGTCCAGCACATCAATTCAGAACTAGGAACTTTCGAAAAAAATATACATTGAGGCGGCCTATTATATTATTTCAGGATGTGGAACTTTTTAAACGATCGCTCAATATTTCATTATGATACAAGTTTTCATAAGACGCTTTTTTCCATTTCGCATTAGTTCGAAGTATTTTACTGGAAAAATCATATTGAATAATAGAATCATCTTTGATTGGTAACAATGATGAGATTTAAATATTTAAAATCTGAGTGATTTTTATTTTTGCTATACCAGAGGTGAAAAAAGCAATCTTGTTATTGATCTCATTGGTCAATTTGAATCGAATCACACTCTGAAATTATATTCACCAATAAAAATATCGAGTTTTCCACTGCCACTGCTAATATCACCAAATCCGCCTAGAAGTAAGCTGGGCCTAACTCTCCTGATTTTCATTAGACAGTTCGATTGTACCAACCTCCGAGTGATAAAATATGCGTATCAAACAGAGGCTATTTTGATACGCATTCGCGTATCATGATGACTTCATTATGGAACCAAAATCGAAAAAGTTACTTTTCAATGGTGCTGTACAAGTTTGCTACTACACTGAGATATTTTCCAATGAGTCTTTGGCCCAATATTGCTTCAGCAGGGGTGAAATAGGCTTTTATGTACTGCACTCTCATGTAATTCATCAACACGCCTAGGTCCAGAAGAGAAAATTTCGCCCGCAATACATACTTTTTATACAAAACTTTGTAATGGGTTGATTTGGCCACTCACTTTACAACATTGAAATCAAACAATAATTGGATATATCACCTCTGTTCATAGATATTATTAACAGTATATAATATCGAGTATGATAGAGTCCATTAAAACATATCAGGAAAGTTATATTATTGAATTCTGCATAGGAATGTTCACTCGTAGTCCAGCTGCATAGTAGTCATTGAGTACTTGTTCATACTTATATAGTCAAACAGGTTGATACACCATGTCTCGCAGTCCATTCCACAAAGTCCTTGAGGTTCACTTCCACCGAAAGGTCTAACTTCTTCTCGAGTTGAAGTTTAGCCTCTTTTTTTATTAGTAAATCTTACATTTATCAGATGGTGAATTGGGTACACAATTCCAGGAGTAGGAAAGTACACCAAGCAGAGTTCCATCACCTGTTTCACCAGATATGATAGCTTCAATTTTGGAAAATAACTCATCCCGAATGATGAGCTTTCACTTCAAAATCCTTCAGAAATAGAATGATCTTAAAAAATTTGATATCATTACAGGCGTGAAAGCCATGGGTAGGGTATGATATCACCTGTCGATTAGGAATATGTTTTTCAGGGGCAGTGAATGTTTTACCAATTACTCAAATAATGGTTTTAGTTTTGTTCTCCTGTTATGGACTCGAATTTCAGAGGTGAGAACGAAGCTATCAAGAAATTAGCGTCAGCCGTGGTCAATTTGGAACAGATAATTTGTATTACAAAGTTGCACCATAGGAAACGTCTGCTGGACGTACCTATGACCTTTTTCAAGACTAAGAGTGTGAGGAGTGCGAATGTGTTGGAGTATAAGTTGGCCGTAGTTTGATGACATTAATGAAAATGGTACGATGGAAGCGAAACATGTGATTCGTTAGCGGTTTTTTTTTCAAATGGTACAAAATATCTGTGTCTTCTTACCTGTACTTGGGCAGAAATTACTGAACATTTTGGCATTTCCGTTAATTGTCATTGACATTTTTTGCGAATTCAATCGTGGTGTAGTATTTGCGGGTTGATTTGGCAGACCTTCCGAATCATCCTGTTTTGAATTGAAAGGGCGCCGTGAGATTGCTGTGAGTAAGTCTCAGACCAGGTTTTGCCAGGCAAACGTTCACCATTTTTCAAATGTATCTCTACTTGGCCTCTACACATACCAAAGGAATGCTGCATGATCTAATAAAATGCCTATTCGTGGAAGTAGTGTGAGCTATACAGGGTGTCCAGAAATCACATAAGAAAATGTCAACTGTAGATTCTAGGAACAGAAATAGTTTACGAACATGGGTACAGAAATACCCTCCTAAATAGTTATAGCAATTTGGGGGCGAGCCCAAGATGAAGATTTTTTGTGAAATATTTTCTAAACCCTTCGAGATAAGATAACCAAATATTGTTTGTATACCTAATTTTGTATGCTGAATTCAAAAATTCATGAGGATATTTTGAAATTTCGTTCAGGTGCGTGGCAAGCGAAAGATGCTAGTGATACTTTTTTTCCCAAATTTTTTGTTAACGCATTTCTCGGTTGTTTCATCTGAAAACATACATGAACAGAATATAAAAACATTGTCAAACATTCTGAAATGAGTTTTGAAAGTTAGGTTTATGGACCAAATTTAATTATTTCATCTCCAACAGTTTCGAAAAATTTACAAGAAAACTACATCTCTGGTTCACCTTCAAAACTCCTTGAGAAGTGTTTCAACCGCCAACTCAGTTGCAAAGCAACCCTCGAAGTCTTATTGAGACTTTTATGAGTAAGAAAGATGGAGACATTGAATTTTCAAGTGTATATTGAAGCACTACCTGGCTGGTTGGGAGTCCGAAGGATTGAAATCTAGCTATCAAAAATGTTCGTTGGTCAACTATCTCCTCCTGCTAAACGATGTTACAGAAATAAATGAAATTTTCAATATACGCGCCGACATTCGAAATAGGACCCTCTGGGCCCAAAAGCTAGCGCCACAATGCACTCGACCACTCCTACAGAGTGTGCAGACTACTCGGCTAGGTGTTGAGATGATTTACGACATGTTCCGCTAACACAGTGAAGTCTTCAGTTATCAGTTCACTGAATTAGCCATGATTATAATCATATTCATAGGTTATTACGCAATTATACTAATGTTCCCTTTGGAAAGAAATACTGATGATTAGGTACCCCAATGGATAATTGAATTTCCCCAAAAGGATTTTTCCAAATTCAGGTATATGGTTGTAAATGTACTTTGCTAGCGTAACATGTCTTGGGTAAAATGAAAATATTGTGAAAATCTATTTGATTTTTATTGTTTACAGAGTCGATTTTCATAGAGTAACGGCCGGTTCAATCTGAAATATAACTTAGTTCGACAGTACCAAACCAAAAATCATGGACGGAAATTAAATTCTTAATACTAGTTTCTTCCCGAGGAATTCTCTTCTTTGAAAACATTTTTTTTTCTGCATTGAGCCCTTTTTTGATATTATTTCTCTTCAAGTATCGCGGATCTGGAATAAAATATCCATTCGTGCAAATAATTCAATTATTAGTCGATAGTATAATGAAAGAAGATGAAACTAATTATTATTCTTTACATTTTACAGGAAATACTGCCTGGGCTGAGAATCCTCATGTGAAAAATAATGATGGAAGTGTTACGTGTTCACTTTGTAGATTGGTAAGGAACACGAAAGAAGATTTCATTGGAAAGCAACCCAATAAGGTAACTGTTGAGAAGTATAAAAATCACCACTGTAGGTATATGATAGATCAGAGGCAAAGGTTACAGGGTACGAGAGTGACAATTAATTTTGAGGAAAACTGAATGAGTTCGGCAAGGACGCAAACAGGTCATCACGAAAAGGGTATATCTTTCAAAGATTGGGAAGATATCTTCTCTCCTCAGTACAGTGCTTGTTCGTTGGTATATCGATCAGAGCTTTTTCAAATTCATAATTTGTATCAATATGTCAATTCGGGGATGATTGTAATACATCAATTGGTAACGTTTGTAACGCTTTTTTTATGGCGATGAAAATAAGGAATGCTTTGGTCCAGTTTGCCTGGAACTATATGGCGAGAACTGTAATGAGAAGAGCTGGGTGCAATGTTCGCATTGCAATGGATGGAGCCATAATGCATGTACGAATGTAGATTCATTCTATGTGTGCCACAACTGTGAATCACAATAATTTTATTGATTACACTATCAAACTGTTCGTTACTTTTATCCCTTTTATGTACTACAACTTTCTCCTTTGACGAAGATGATTGTAACTCTTGAAATGTTTTTTCATATATACTTCTGATAAGAGACGTACAATTTTTGTTAAAGATTTGCATGAACAAAATATGAACCTGAACAAAAGAATGATACAGTTGCTATATCTCTCTCATAAAGTCTTTTAAAGACTATTGTGTTCAATTTTGATTCGAAATAAAACATGAATTCAATATAATTTTCTCTGAGAACGGTTCATTTTATATACAATTCACTGCAGTACCTCTTCTAGTTATGGGTTCAAGCTACCAAAATCAATTTTTTCAAACCTTCATCATACGAAGTGTTGAACATTTGAACCTCAAACATAAGACTTCCCATGATGATTTGGGAGGGGTGAAAATGTTTCAAGGGCCCTATTTCGAGCTAGTAACATTCATATTGAATTTTCATTGAATTATATCGAATACTGTTTCATTAATTCAATTATTTTATCAAATGAGAACCGCTTCACAGCGGCGTCCTTCAGAGACCCATGTCTCCAAATGAAGTGCTTGAAGGAAAATTTTTTTTAGAAACCCATTAACTTCTCAGGTCCTATGTATTTTCCTGGACACCCTATTAATAGGAATTGGTTGTTAAAGACGATTTCTTGTTTATGTATCGTAAATGGAGTAATATAATATTTTTTATTCCGATAAAGAATAATTTCTGATCTTCATGATTAAAAATCCATAATTTTTGTATTGATAGGGTATTCTGTTCATTCACAAATACGAAGGATTTTTTTATTTCTATTTACAAAAGATTCATGCACAAGGTTTTTTATTTTTCCATCGAGAAACCATTGCTTTCAAGATAACTACATGGGAGAATATTTCACACCTTCAAAAGATCACAAAAAATTATGAAAATACTCATAGGTGGCCTTTCCATAAAAAATTTCTCTAAAGTTCACTGGTGGAATTTATTTTCCTTTGTTTACCTATCGATGGAAGCAATAAAAACAAGTAATCACTGATATCGTCTCCTGTTACAGGAAAAGACTGAGGATTTAGTGAATGACGTATGTGACACCCAGCCTCTTCTTTCCAAAACAGATTGCCATTCACTTATAGATCAATATGAAGATGGAGTCATAAAGCTTCTGAACAATACTGGTCCTTCAGAAAGAGTATGTATGCAGATCAGGTCGTGCCACAGTGTTCAAGGTAAGAACAATATTTATTATAACACACAAAACCAAACTCTAATGCTGAGGATGATACTAACATTGTTTTCATTTTTAAATTCTATAATCCAAGATATATTCAATCGATATAAAAAACTAAACTGAAAAACTCGTGAAAACAATGAAGAAGCCAAAAATTAGACACAAATTCTGAAGAAAAAATGGTATATAAAATTAAAAATGTCGAACATTATTTGAAACGATTCACACTGTAAATGTAGATCGCGAATGATTCTTTCCTCCTAAGACGTGACAAATTCACATCGAGACAGGCACGCTCAACAACCTACAAACCGGTTTCGAGCTTATTGACCCTCATCAGTGCAGGGTTGTTAATCGAGTAGAGACCGTGAGATCTCTACTCGAAGCAGTGCCTGTCCTAATGCATTTTCGTCGCGTCTATTTGAACGCACTGAGCCGCGTTTCAAGAGATAGTAGAATTGGCGACACCGTGCAGCAGAAGAAAGAAACACTTCAGAAACAAATCTTTCCAGTACTTGGAAGTGGCTGATGGCTCGACTAAGCTGATAAATGGAAAAATAAAAAAAGCTATGAATTGGACACAAATTTTATATATGTATATATATATTGTAATGGAATTCGGCGTAGTCAACAAGAAGTATCGCCAATATTGAATATTGGATATGTACCTATTGGACATTCCAGATAGCTCTCGATTATTCGTGAAAGATCTAGAACAAAAAAGGATGGAATATCCTGGAAGCTATCAGATGGAGAAAGATGACATTAAAATGACAGTTCCAGAAGGTTCTAGAATAACTCTACCACGATATATAAACAGAAGTTGCGTTGTGTGAACATCGTCCATAACGTCCAAAATAAATAGTCGTTATAAATTAGTTTTTAATAAGTGTTGTTTCAAATAAATTAGTTATCAAGTTGAAACTCGGTCGTCGTTCACTTCTACCCACGGAGATTGTTACAATATATATTTCAATGTTCTGCAAAGTATTTGCCAGGAAAGTAGTTGTTCTGCTCGTAGTTTACCAGACATTCAATTTCGAACTTTTTTATTGTTAAATTGGATAGACTATTTTATCTTTGACATATTCGTATTATTTTGTTTGTCTTAGAGATACTGGTTCTCAATAAACGAGGTGTTGGAGTTTGCATGGATCGTTGGTTTTGGATACTAATGAATGTTTGAACAAATTAAATATAGATAGTATGGTCAATGAATGGGGATTATATTTCATCAACTACGATCCATCATCAGTGTCCTGATACAAATTTATTATTATTGAAACAACACCAAGAAATATCAGCTTACTTCTGTACATCGAAAACCAGTATCTCCATAATAAAACGAAAAAATACTTTAATAATTATTTCAGTTTCTTCAAATCATTAAAGTTAACTCGATCATTGAAGTTAAACAAGTTAAAGCTGGAAAACCCCTAGTATAATTATGATGATATTGATATGCTCAAAATGCATAACATATGAGTTGCAATTCGGAATAAAGCTGCGTGAATTCTGTTATTCAGACACATAATATTCAGTGGAGAATAAAACTGATTCTTTTCTATTACAGGTGCACAAGGAAGAAATAGAATTGTTTATAATTGTACTGTTTGCAAGAAGATCGTAGAGGAAATTTACCAGTTAGCAATAAAAGCTATAGTAAGTAGAATCAATTAAGGAAATAAACATTGAAATCCGACATACGGTCGAATGAGACGATTTCTGATTTATAAATGAATGAATATCGGATATTCCGATTCACCATCCATGAAATGAATTTGAAGACATTATGAATTGATGGCTGAACATAAACATGTATACCTTTGAAAATAAGTCTCATTTATTCGGATTATCAATCTCCAATTATGCAATACTGTGCATTGGGCAATAGGGCTCTGGGTACTACCTTCCGGAAATGCATGTTTTTTAGTTAGATAATGAAATTTTTCTATAAAAAGTGGACCCATCTAATGTAACATTTTTGTTAGATGACTGGATATATTACACAAAACAAGCCACGCCCCGTGTTCAAGTGCCTTTATTATTCACTTGAATATAATTTGTTTATTTCACCTTAGATACGGTTGCTATAATTACATCTATAACGCCCTAGGGCGTTATGTATCATAACATAATAATTCTTGAAAGTACACCATCAACATGGTCTCATATATGACAGTAATTTCTTTTTTCAACTTCCATTGATTAAATGCTTTTAAATCCTTGTCGTATACAAGTCTGTATTTCTTCAGCAATGAATTATTCGCAGAGTGGGCCGCATTTTTTGTGATATTCTTGGGTGAACTCGTACTTATTTATTTCTATCATTTCTATAATACCACACAAAGGAAGCAACAATGACATTCACTGGATATAATGATGACAGCACCATCGAACAAACGTCAGAATATCAAAGGAGTTAATTTTTCCTGACCATCAAGTTAGCACCTCCATCAGGATTTTTTGAAATTATAACTCGGTTTACCAAACGTGACTACTGGACCTATAGTGGATTCGTTTCATTACCTAGATACTGCTAAATTAACTTGATAAGCGCTGCAGCATGGCCCCCATCTTTCCTCTTGTTGGACAACTCTCAATATTGTTGATCGGTCTAGACTGTTCCATACGATTTTTGTCATCCACAAGTTCTCAAGGCATGTGGAGTCTGTTTTTTTTTCAATAGGGTGCTAGGAGGAGACTAAAAACTCAATGTATTGGGCCAGCCCCACCGTCCGCTGTTTCTAAAGCACTATTCGGTTGGTTATCTTTGAGAGTCCGAAGGATTGAAATCTAGGTAACGATGCTATAAAAATGAATTTTAATTTTCAATAGCCGCCGCGGGATTTGAACCTGGGCCCTGGCTATGAGCCAACGACCCAGTGGTACTCAATATCTGCGAAGTGAAATTTTGAGAATAATAGCATGCTCCTTCCTCACAAGGACAAAACAAAAATTTCCGAAAATTGTTCTAGTTGATATGGTAATATATATATAATCAGAACCCAATTACCATATAATGGTGTACAATAAAATTTTCAAAAAATTTCTATTTCATGTACAAATTTCATCCATTCTTTTTTATTCATCGCCAGATGTTTCGCTTCTTTCCATGTTTTTTCTCTCTCCTTTAATATTTCTCCTATAGCTCCGTACCATGTCTGCCTTGGTCTCCCGCTTCTCTTTCTTTTTGTATTTTCGTCTCCCATACTTGTTTGACCGGTCTTAAATTGCTCATTCTTTGTAAGTGGCCCCACCAACTCAGTTGCCGTTTTTCTATCAAGTTCAGTGTTGACTGAATCTCAAGTTCTTCCCTTATTTTTATATTTCTGATTTTGTCTCTTCTTGTTACTCCTTTCACCCTTCTGAGGTATTTCATTTCTGTGGCTTGGATTTTGCTTTTTTGTTTCTTTATCAACACCCAGGATTCACAACCGAACGTTAGTATTGGTCTATAAATAGTTTTGAATACATTCACTTTTGTTTTTCTAGATATTTCCTTTTTGCTTATGAAAGACTTGATGATATAGGTTCAAAGTTTTTTCAATTCTACTATTCACCTCTATATCTTGCCTTTCACTGTATTCTACTTCTACTCCCAAGTATTCGAAACTATTCACCTGTTCAATATGCATTTCTTCCAATTGTATGTTTATTGACTTTTGTTGGTCTCCCATCACCATTACTTTCGTTTTATTTATATTTGATTACATCCCGTATTCTTTTAGTGTACTGTTCCATATCTCCATATTTATTTGTAAGTCCTTTTCTCTTTCTGCTATAATTACTACGTCGTCGGCATATGCTCCTTCTGATATATCCGTTCTGTTGAGGTATCAATATCCCACATGTAGTTTCTTTGATCTTGAAGAGAAATTCTTGATTATTTCATCAATGTATACCGTGAACAATACAGGGCTTAGTCCTCCTCCCTGTCTCAGTCCGTCTCTTGTTGAAAATGACTCTGAAGTTTTATTTCTGTAAATAATGCGGTTAATATTATTGTTGTATATACTTTTTATTATTCTTATTGTTTTATTGTCGATACCTCTTATCGCCAGAATATTCCATAATTTTTGTCTAGGTACTTTATTGAATGCTTTCTCTAGGTCTATGAATTCCAAATACCCTTCTTTAGATTGTTGCATGAATGGTCTTGAATGCTCCTGCCTTTTCTGAATCCACTTTGTGATTCTTCTAATGTGTTTGCTATTATTGGTTTCAATTTTTCATCGATGATTTGTTCGTAAATTGTCATTGATGTGCTCAGTAAATTTATTGCTCCATAATTGTTACAATCTCCTTTATCTCCCTTTTTGTATATTGGAATTATCGATGCTACTTTCCATTCTTCGGGTATCTCTTATTCCATCCAAACTCTTCTATAAAGTCCAACCAAAAATTCTATACCTTTATCTTCCATATTATTGAGCATTTCCGTTGTTATCTAGTCGCATCCAGGTGACTTTCCGTTTTTGAGTTTACTCATTATGTCTTTCAAAATCTCCAATGTGATGCAATCTTCGTCATTCCCTCCTCTTATTTTGTGTTGTTCATGTTCTGTTTGGTTGCCTCCATCATCTCCTAATAGTTTTTGAAGATATTCTTTCCACCTATTCATTATTTCCTTTTCGTCCATCAGTATATTTCCTTTTTTGTTTTTAATTCGGGTTATGTCATTTATTTTATTTTCCCTTGATGATTTCAATGTTCTGTAGAATAATTTCTGATTTGCTCTGCTGTCTCTTTCCATTTTTTTTTTCAAATTCTGTCAATTCATTCCTCTTCGATATTGTCACTATTTCTTTTACTTTTTCTTTTCTTCTTTGTAGACTCGTAATTTTCTGATGTTCTATTATTCAAATATGTTCCCCACTCTTTTTTCTTGATTTCCACTTGGTTTCTTATTTCTTTTGTCCACCATGCTGTTTGTTTCTTGTTGATACTTTTCCTGTTACTTCTACATATGTCTTTGGCTGTGTTTAATTAAGTATTTTTAAAATAGTTCCATATTGATTATATGCTACCAGTTTCTAATATTTCTATGTTTTCTTCGAATTTCCTTGTTAGTGCCATCTTGTATTCTATTGGAAATGGCTGTGTCCAGTAATTTGTAGGACCTGATCGATTCATATTCAACTATATTTTCCGGTTTCACTTTATTGTTATTGCTATTCGTAATTCTGTTCTTAATTTTTGTCTCTACTAAGTAATGGTCACTGCCAATTTCTGGTCTCCTTCTCACACGCGTGTCTATTACATCGGTTCTGTTGGTTTTCTCTATCAATATGTAATCAATTATAGATTTCTCGTTTCTGCTTTTCACTTCTCGTGTGTACTTATGTATAACTTATTGTTCGAAGAAGGTGTTGGTTATGATCAAATTTTGTATCATACAAAAGTCAAGCATTTTTTCTTCATTATTATTTCTAATATCGTCTCCATATGCACCAATTGTCGTATTGTATCTTTAATCTATTTCTCTAGCCTGCTGTTGAAATCTGATACGAAAAGGTTTCCTTTCGCTAATTCTGTTGTTAGAGTTAGTTCTTCCCAAAAAGTATCATCTACCTGTGAACTGTTGTCTTCGCTAGGTCCATATAAAATTATGATTGTTTTAATGTTATTATTCTGGTCCTAAATTTCTACTGATAGTAACCGTTCCGACCATCCTTTTCATCCATGTATTTGTTCCGCTAATTTTCTATGTATTATGCATCCGACTCCTGCTGCTGCTCTTTTTTGTTCTTGATATGGTAACGATACAGAATATGGGCTTTTGATTGATCGAAAATTTTAGGTGTGAAATTTTCTTTTTCATTGATGAACCCTGATGGTTTATAGTTTTCATTCTATTATTGAAAAAATATAATAGATGTTGAGTTCTGACTTCGATTTTGATAATAGATTATTTCATTCAATGAATTGATTCGAGATGATTTTTGGAGAACAAGGGAATTCGACCAGAATTCACCAATATAATGTCATATTGGCTTTATCAAATCACTGAATTCGGAATGAACCTTCTTCCATATAATAATTCTACTAGCAAGTGAATATATCTTCAATACAAAAACAATATTTCATGCATTTCACCCTGCATATAGGGCAAATTCGAAATGTAACATTGATAGTAACATGGAATATCAATTGATACGAATATAAAGAGTGTATTAACTGATTAGTTGCATCATAATTATTTTTCGAAAATATTTCAAAGGAAACAACAATTCACGCAAGACAAGAAGTGGAATCAAATACAAAATATAATTCAGAAGTGATAAATGATAACTAGAAATTGAAAAAAAAAACACAAAATTTTTCAATTCACAATTCAAATCGGTATCCAAATATCTCTAACGTTCTAATTTTTTTTTTGGACAATGGTGTGTATTTTAACACCATACTCACCCATCTGCAAGTACATGGGCGAATTTGTGAGTATAATCATCGAAATGATTGAAAGACTTGCCTCACCAGAAAGAATCTGCAAAGCCATTCATGCATGTTATGCCTGAGAAAACATACATGTTTCTTCTTGTATACAACTATGCATATTCAACTGGATGTCATTTATTATTTTTTGAAATAAATACATGTATCCAGATTGTAATTTATATTCATCGCATATATTTAATTACCCATTGAAGGTAATATTCGATTATCCATTTATGGTACTCATATGAGGTACCTGGTTGTGTCAAAATTAAGTCTTGCAACAAGTGTGTACAGGGTGGTCAAATTTCGATGTTTGTGGTCAAATTTCGATGTTTGATGTCAAATTTCGATGTTTGATTGGTTACTAGAGGAGACTTAAAAAAATTGAGATACCATTCTCGATTTCTTTTTTCGGGACAAATTCACTGTCAAAAAAAAATTGCTCGGTATCGTCTTATTTCCGAAACATTTGAATATCATGTTTTTTTGTGAAGTTATGAGATAATAACTTTCACATCTTCAAGGCACTGACTCGAAATCGATCATTTTTCTAATTTTTCCTAGACGCCACTAAATTTGATAAGAAACATTGTCTCCAGGATGTGAGAGTTGAAATCTGGCAACTTTGCAAACATCTATGATATTCACATGATGTTAAAAAATCGAACAGCAAACTGAACAGTTGTGACGTTTTAATTCATTCTGGGCAAGGGTCGGTCCTTTATGATGACCATTTCCAATATGGGGAAATATTCACGTATATCTTTTTGTCAACACAACTTTCACGCGACTTTTGTGGTCCTATGAACGGGAAAAACATTTTTGGTCCTTCGAGCCGGATAAACGAAGTGAACTGAAGTAATCCATTATACTGCATTCTGTTATCTATATTATTTACTGCAAACCATATCGTTGGGAAAAAATCCCTTCAAAAAATTTATAAGTTACAGAAAACATAGTTGGACTAGTCGGTAGGATATCGGTGCAACCATTAGTCAAAAATCACATGATATTGTGACCGCTTTCGACAAAAAATGTGAATTCAGAAACTTTGGCACCGGTAATTTGAGAGATTGAATATTTCGAGTGAAACAGAATTGATTTCACCTGAGGAGCCGTCAGCAATTTGTTGAAGATTGCAGACTACCTTCATCAGAATCAACTACGGATGGAAAAGAAAAGAGAGGTATTATGTGAGAGTTATCCTTTTTGTCTACGAAACTTATTCTACGTTACATTGAAAAACTTGAAAAAGCTCAAGCTAGTGCACCATGATTGAAGAACATAGTGGCAATACCGCCACGTAGTTTTATTCATCCGAATTAGAAACTTTACCTTATCCATAAAAAACTGTATATACTATATATTACCATTCGTTAAGTAGGGTATAAGAATACTACCATATGCACAAAAAATACAATGATAAATCACCTACGGGGCATACTTGAATGATAGTCTGTAATTTGTAACGAATATTTCGTTCCATCTACGGAATTGTTTTCAATTCGAAGAACTTGTATACACTTTTTTCATATCTTCGCTGTATCGTATCAATAGACACTGCTGAATGCGAAACCTGTGGTCACGCGAGAGAGATGAAAGATGGGTATTTGATGAGGATGGATAGGTTTTTGATTTCGCTCTTCTGGTTCGAGCTTCTGAGGTGAACATGTGAATTGATATCTGATATCTGGTAGGTCTGACCTTTTTCCTTGTTGAATCTGAAAATTTTTCTGAAATATAGAGGAATCGACGACATTTGGTTGGTTTAAATGATGTTATGAATATGTTATCATCCAGTAATTGAGATATTTTACGTATTTATTTCGATTTCGAGACGGTATGAAATAAACCATTAAGGTCACGTGTATCTTCTTTTCTGAAATTTGGTTCATTTTGAATAATCAGATCACATCAACCAATCAAGTATAAAACTTAATTATTGCTAATTTGCTATTTAATCCCCGCAGCTTGTAGTTTGTGGCTATAATTTTTTTTTGTGGTTGATCTGCTCTTTGAGTTTTACCAGTATCTGGATTTTTTTTAACTATACCTATCAGGATACCCATTGCCTTAGCCATATGAGTTGATGTACAGGAGGTTTTGAGCTCAAATACCTGCCTACGGAGCTTGGAGATCGCGGAGACATTCTGGTGTTTAATAAGCCGGATTCTATCTCAGGTAAGCATTCATTTCTATAATCATATTTGTTTCATGTGTGAAAATTAATTTCCCTCTGGGAAATGAATGCTTTCTGAGATGCGGTTATTCTAGCCAGCATTGTCTCAGTTGATTTCTAATTACTGTGGATTTTTATTGGTTTGAAAGTTCTTGACCATCAATTTAAACTCAACAATTTTTCGAAGATTACCTATATTTTTTTCTCTCTGAGGTCTACCAGGTATATGTTCACTGCCCTGTTCACCCTGGAGAGAACTAGGAAGAACTATCGGGCACTAGTTTTCTGATAGGATTTGCCACCCTAATTTTCTATACCTATTTGAAATATTTTAATGTTTAAATAATTCGAGTTCTTCGAGTTAAAACAGTTTCGGGATTAATTGGAATATTCCTATTATATTATATCATCATATTATATTGAATATACAGGGATATTCCAAAAATTCAGATTTACCTCATTTTCGTATTGTTGAGATTTATTTCCTGTGAAATTGCGCTTCACAATTTCAATATCTGTGAAACGTGATTTATTTTTGAAATTTGAGTATTTTTTTTTTTAATTTCGTATTTTGGATAATCTCAATCCTACCAATCTCTCAAATTTGATTACTTTTGAGAAGCTATCATTAAGTAGACTTGAGTACCCAGAACATTCAACTATATCAAGGTTCAAAGGATATATTTTGTCCCTATAAACCATTGTCGACTTTGCATGATTTTGCTTGGTGTTTATTATGCACATCTCTACGAGACACCACCGAGGATAGACTGGTGACAAGAAGGGTTCATCATCTGACCATTGGACGAGAGCAGCTACCACCTCTGATTCTGCATCACTCGGATTGCTTATTCAACACATTCGTCTCTACACTCTACTCCCTACACTGTGAGAGTACCGTAGGAGCTGAGAAAGGTCGTAACTATCTGAAGCTACCCCCTAGGCAGCGAGAACTAATCGAGGCTGAGTCCAAATACTCCAGGAAAGGAATCACCTCACCGAATAACCTAGTCATCCTAGGTATCATCCAACCAAATACCGAGCTCTTCATTGGATAACCTAATATTGTAAAGTGAAATGTTCTGGACATTTCGAAAATCATATTTATTCTTAACAGCTCTCATCCCTAACCTACAGCTTCAAGTTTAAGCCTTAAATTTTTTCATAATTTGTAAAGCCTTCAGCTTCCATTCCCAGCCTTCAGCTTTTGTTAATATTTTAATGGAAATAAATTGTTAATTTGTTTTATATCTATATCTTTTCTTTCTTCCCACACAAGCAAGGTTGTTTGAAAGGTATATATATCTCTTCGACTTCTGCCTTTTGCTAGTCTGGCGCCCTAATTCTCTCTAACAGCAAATTTTCTTAATAACATCTTTCAGAATTAACGACCTACCGCAACAATCTGAGTAGACCAAAGGCTTAAGCAATAACTTCTTGCCGCTTTACAATCTAAAGAGGAAAGAAGGTTATACAATCGGCGCCCAACGTGGGGCCCCGAAAATTTGACTGTTCTTTTCTTCTCTTTATCTGATCCTTGCTTGTTGAAAAATTGAAAATAATTAATTCTGAACTGTTGGAAGATTACTGGACATTCAATAATTCCATATCTGAAGAACTTGGTACCTTTATTTCGATTATTTGTTTATCTACAATTATCTTGACTTATTTTTCCCGATTTCTCTTTTTGCCTTTATCTTTTGACTTTGATAGATTTCATACATCCGAATAGTGTACCGGCCATTTTATCTTTGTTATCTTGGTTATCTTTGTTCAGTTTTCAAAATGGATCCAAATCATTTGAAAACAAATGAAATGAATTATGAGTTGAGAATTCGATGTTTTTCGCCCGTTGAAACCATAGATGCTAAACGAAAATTTCTGAGAGGTCTTTTGTGTCATCAAGTAAGACTCTCACTACATGTCAGAGAAAATATACCGTTACGGAGAAAGATTTGCTGGCTGTCAGTTTTGGTATAGAAAAGTTCCGGAGCTATATTGAGGGCAACAAATTCACTATCGAGACTGACCACGCTTCCCTAATTTATCTTCATAATCTCTCTAATCCTTCTGACCGTTTGACTAGGTGGTCTGTTAAACTGTCACAGTTTGACTTGACCATCAAACATCGTAAAGGTTCTCTGGATGTTGTGGCTGATGCCTTATTTCGATCAGTGGCTGAAGTTTCGGTTATCGATATTTCTACCTTTCAACCTGATACCTGGTATACCTCTTTAATGAAGAGAGTTCAAGAAAATCCTGAAAATTATCTTTTCGAGTTGAGAATGGCATTTTATGCAAACATATTTTATCCAATCATAATTAGTAATCTCACCGACTGGAAAATTGTTGTACCTTCTGCCAATCGAAAGGAAATTTTTGAATTTTATCATGACAAAGAGACTTCCGCTCATTTGGGAATATCTAAAATATTATCTCGTATTTTGGAACTGTATTACTGGCCAAATATTTGCGAAGATGTTTATCGTTATGTTTGTGCTGCCTGTAAAAGTTCGAATTTACCTCAAGCGGGTCATATGGGTTCCTACAAGAATATAAACTTTCCTTTTCAATGTATATCTGCCGACTTGTTAGGACCATATCCACGATCGGAGAATGGTAATTAGTATGTTTGAGTTGTCACGGACTGGTTCACCAAATATGTTTTGGTTCATCCAATATCGAAAGCTACCTCAAAAGGTATTATTAAGTTTATCGAAAATATCGTTTTTCTCATCTATGGAGTACCTCAAATCATACTGGTAGACAATGGAAGCCAATTTATTAGCAAAGAATTCAAAAAATTGATGGAAGAGTATGAGGTGCATAAAATTTTGTAAAATGCCAAATACCATCCTCAGGTGAATTTTACTGAAATGGTTAATAAAGTAATTGTCAATTCGCTGTTATATTCATGATAACCATCGAACTTGGGAATCCTCTATTCATAAAGTAGCTCAAGCTATAAAAACAGCAAAACATGATTTAACTGGCTATTCTCCAGCTTTCCTCAATTTTGCTAGGAACATTCCTGTGACTGGTGATTATTATGGCAAAATATCTGATAATGACAATAATATACCTACTATTTCTGAAAAATCCCAGCGGATTGAGGATGTTCAGGAACTTCCTAAGTTGTTTGTTGATATTCGAAAAAAATTACACCAAGCGTATGTTCGGAATTCCCGTCGATATAACTTAAGAAAACGCGAAATGAAATTTCAGGTTGGTGACAGACTCTGGAAGAAAAATATAACTTTATCTTCGGCTCCTAATCACTATTCCGCTAAATTGGCTCCCAAATATATACTTTGTATCGTTTCTAAGGTTGTTTCGAACCTAGTATATGAGCTTAAAGACATGGATGGCCAAGACTGAGGACGGTGGCACGTCAAGGACCTAAAATCTGCCTTTATCGATAACAACTCTAGCTTAACTGATGAAGAATATTTCAGCGCTGATTCTGACGAGTAGTTGAATAACTATATATCTTTTCCCTGCGTAAACTGACATATTAGCTACATATCTCTATCTTTATTTTTATCTTTATCTTCATTCCTTAAATTTTTCTTTTTGCTCTGTGAGGGGGGCATGAGAATTCTCTCACCATTGCATTCACCAGATGTTGAGTAAGAGTCTCATAACTGGCCACTTTCAAGGAAATTAATAATTTTTCACTATATATTCTTTTCCCTCCTTTCATCTTATCTTCACTTATTATGTCTATTTTTATCTTCCAATTTTTATCTCATCTCATCTGCCCTGGTATAATAAATGAATTCATATGAAGTACTTCAAATGCATCGAATATCTTGATGATATTTTCTCATTATCTTGAGTATTATCTTGAGAATTATATTTTTATCTTGTTCTCTCGTTAGAGAATGGAAGATGGTGTAGGTAGATAAGATCAGTGACTATGTTGATCAAAGTCTAATTATTGAAAGTATTTATCTTTTGATGATTCCTTAATGGAATTTTTGAGCTTTCAATAGATACACTTTGTAATATAATCGAAGGCTAATCAGGACTCTCTGAGATTTTTTCATCCAATCAACTGATTGGTATAAATTTGGAAAAAATCAACTCAGCATTCAATAAATCTGGTTCCAGTCACATCAACCATACTATCTTCACTTTTCGTATCTTTTCCTGTGGATATCAGGATTTAATAAGCTTCTATTCAATGGGAAATGCTTCCATTGATTTCATTTTCCTTTTTTATCAATTCGGTGGCGATGTGATAATTGTCAAAATTTCTTGGAAGATTTTTGGTACTTTTTGTGATTTCTTTATTTTTGAATAATAGCTAATATGTCGAAATTTACTTAGGTGGAGAATAAAATATATTCTTGTAGGATCCTGTACCATCCCTTTGATCCTACCTCTTCTTTTATCTCACCTTTTTCCTTATCTTACTTTTTCTCTTATCTAACTTTTATCTCATCTTATCTTCCTTTATCTTCTTACTTATCTTTTCCTTTTCACTGAATGGGCTGAAGTATTTTGAGGAGATCATTCCGAAATTGCATTTTCTGGTTAGATATATTCCTTATTTCACTTAGTGAATAAATTCTCATTCATTTCAAGTATTCTCATTGTTTTTACGTGGCTATGAGATTATCTCAAGGCTGTGTCTATTCGGATGTGCATTTTCTTAGAAAGCCTTCCTTCTTCATTCGTTTAGTTCTTCCAATTTCAGTCTTCAGGTTTGCTTGGGTTTTGCATAGGGATTTTTGAGATTTCGGACCAGACCAAAATTTGTTTTCACTTTTTGAATTTAACGGACCGGATTGAGTGTGTGTGGGCCTAGCTTATTTGGACTACCTTCAATGGTAAGATTCGTAGAAGGGGAAAGTATTGGGGGGTGAGCGGTAAACCCGGTAGCTCCTTTCTACGGGCGACTATTCACAGTTTTTGTTGCTCACTACTGTGCTTGTTTCGATTTCTGCGAATCTGTCCATTTGAGGATTGGCTCAAAGTACTCAATTGAGGAACAATCCCGCTGTAGAGTTTTTTTTTCAACTTGGCTTCACCAGTCGCTTCAGCTGGTATACTTTTATACCCCAAGTGAGGTGGCATTTGGTATTTTCTTTTATCTTCATAATTTCAGTTTTTGTTTGGATCATGGCGTCGCGGGTGCTACCATAGAAGCCTGGAGGCGAGTGGTGATGGATGGTTCCACGGCGCAGCATTTCGATCGAGCAGCGAAACGGACCTCCTGGCCAGGTTTTCATGATGTCATTCGTGTGTCATGGTTTGGATGGGGAGAACCGGTTCTCACAGAGTTCATCCTACCACATGCTTATGTACAGTAGAGTGGTAGTTTTTATTTTTGAATTTCGATTAGGTTCATTATGTATATATTCCTTGGCTATAGTCCAAAAACAAAATTTAACTTTTTCAACTTCCAGTATTTTTTTTCTGGGTTTATTCAGGTTTCTAGCTATTCATTGAATTCAAAGGTCTATCTTTCCCGGTCTCGATGTAGATGATAAAAATTTGTCAACTCCTCGAGTTATCAAATTTTTAACCCTAGTTGGGGTGGTGTGCAACGAATATTTCGTTCCATCTACGGAATTGTTTTTAATTCGAAGAATTTGTATACACTTTTTTCATATCTCTGCTGTATCGTATCAATAGACACTGCTGAATGCGAATCCTGTGGTCACGCATGATCTTGATAAAAACTTAGGTGACAGCGAGAGAGATGGTAGATGGGTTTTTGATGAGGATGGATAGGTTTTTGATTTCGCTCTTCTGGTTCGAGCTTCTGAGGTGAACATGTGAATTGATATCTGGTAGGTCTGACCGTTTTCCTTGTTGAATCTGAAAATTTTTCTGAAATATAGAAGAATCGACGACATTTGGTTGGTTTTAATGATGTTATGAATATTTTATCATCCAGTAATTGAGATATTTTACGTATTTATTTCGATTTTGAGACGGTTTGAAATGAACCATTAAGGTCACGTGTATCTTCATTTCTGAAATTTTGTTCCTTATGAATAACCAGATCACATCAACCAATTGAGTATAAAACTTATTGCTAATTTGCTATTTGATCCCCGCAGCTTGTAGTTTGTGGCTATAGCTTTTTTTCTGTTGATGATCTGCTCTTTAAGTTTTACCAGTATCTACTGTCTGGATTTTTTTTAGCTATACCTATTTGGATACCCATTGCCTTAGCCATATGAGTTGATGTACAGGAGGTTCCGAGCTTTAATACCTGCCTACGGAGCTTGGAGATCGCGGAGACATTCTGGTGTTTGATCAGCCGGACTCTATCTCAGGTAAGCATTCATTTATATAATCATACTTGTTTTATGTGTGAATATTAATTTTCCTCTGGTAAATGAATGCTTCCTGAGATGCGGTTATTCTAGCCAGCATTGTCTCATTTCCAATTACTGTGGATTTTTATTGGTTCGAAAGTTCTTGACCATCAATTTGAACTCAACCATTTTTCGAAGATTACCTATATTTTTTTTCTCTAGAGTCTACCAGGTATATGTTCACTGCCCTGTTCACCCTGGAGTGAACTAGGAAGAACTATCTGGCACTAGTTTTTCAATAGGATTCGCCACCCTAATTTTCTATACCTATTGGAAATATCTTTATCTATGAATAATTCAAGTTCTTCGAGTTAAAAACAGTTTCGGGATAGATTGAAATATTCTTATTGGTTTCCTTTGATTTGAGTCAACTGAATTCATCAAGTTATTGAATTTGACGTATATTGAATATTCCAAAAATTCAGATTTACCTCATTTTCATCTTGTTGAGATTAATTTCCTGTGAAATTGCGCTTCACAATTTCAATATCTGTGGAACGTAATTTATTTTTGAAATTTGAGTATTTTTTTCAGATTTTGTATTTTGGATAATCTCAATCCTACCAATCTCTCAAATTTGATTACCTTTGATAATGATATCTTTTGTCCCTTTGAACCATTGTCGACTTTACCTTATTTTGCTTGGTATTCCTTATGCACATCTCTACGAGACACCACCGAGGATAGACTGGTGACAAGGAGGGTTCATCATCTGATCATTGGACGAGAGCAGCTACCACCTCTGATTCTGCATCACTGGGATTGCTTATCCAACACCTTCATCTCTACACTCCACTCCCTTCACTGTGAGAGTACCGTAGGAGCTGAGGAAGGTCGTAACTATCTGAAGCTACCCCCCAGGCAGCGAGAACTAATCGAGGCTGAGTCCAAATACTCCAGGAAAGGAATCACCCTACCGAATAACCTAGTCATCTCAGGTATCATCCAACCAAATACCAAGCTCTTCAGTAAATAACCTAATATTGTAAAGTGAAATGTTCTGGACATTTTGAAAATCATATTTAATCTTAACAGCTCTCATTCTCAACCTACAGCTTCAAGTTTAAGCCTTAAATTTTTTCATAATTTGTGAAGCCTTCAGCTTCCATTCCCAGCCTTCAGCGTTTGTTAATCTTCCAAAGGAAATAAATTGTTAATTTGTTCTATATCTATATATTTTCTTTCTTTCCACACAAGCAAGGTTGTTTAAAAGGTATCTTTATCTCTTCGACTTTTGCCTTTCGCAAGTCTGGCGCCCTAATTCTCTCTAATAGCAAATTTTCTTAATAACATCTTTTAGAATTCACGACCTACCGCATCAATCTGAGTAGCCCAAAGGGATAAGTAATAACTTCTTGCCGCTTTACAATCTGAAGAGCAAAGAAGGTTATAAATTGTCAATATATTCTGATATATTCTGAGAATCAGTATTTTACCTTTTGGAGAAGTGATGAATTCATCAAGAAACGCGAATGTCTTAGTGATCTGATTTCCACTGTGCAAGTTAGAAACACCGTATAGTTATTTCGATTTATTGTCATTGTTGGTATTATTCAAGCTTTCCGCTGTTTGCACCGACATATGATAAGAGAGAGAGAAATCCTGATGATACTGGGTTTTCTGGAACCACTGTGTCTCTGATGCAATCGACGCTTGATAATAACATTTTCTGTATCAACAATTTCGGTGGTTGGGAAATTATACAAAGCTAATGAAGGCAATTGACAGACTTTATGTCATCATAGGAAGCCAAGGATTAACTATCTCGAAACCATGAACTAGCCCAACTGGAGACTCAAGCTGACTTAAACACCAAAACCCGAAGTGATACTGTTTCAATGAAATTATTGTAGAAATTCTGACAGAAAGCCCGCGTTTGTAAAATCTTATTAGTATTTGAAAAGCCCTTGGATTCGGACATGCGGGACATTTCGATTTCTCAGAAAAAATATGGAATCTGAATTCGAACAACTGAGTGCTAAACGAAAAGAAGTTTTGGTGGATTTTGTATACGCGCGCGAACAGATGCACGGTTTTGTGGAAAGAAGTAACCTGCATCTTGAAATCTATTCCTGAAGGAGCCAGTAAGGACTGTAAACAGTGAAGAAAAGTAGGTTCCGTTAATTTCTATTTCGAATTTACAAAGTAAAAGTATTGTGGAAACTGACGTGTCAACCCTTGCTAGGCTATTTGTTATGAAAAGAGGGAAAATGAAATATTCAACATTATGATCAATGTTTTATTTCACTCATGAATGCATGCATACTAAGATTGTAATGAATAGCTCTTCAACAAATCGAATATATTGAATGAAATGTTGATTATTGCAATAATCATTGTGCTCACATAAATTATTTCGCAGTATTAAACATATGTTGAGATATGGCAACATTTCATATATCTGGCAGTGTAACCATTAGATATTGCCATAGAAAACTGTATTTATCAGAAATATTGCAGCAGAAAGCTGCAATATCTGTCGAATGGATGTAACTATGGTTGCATAGATTGCAGAATACAAAGCGTGCCAGCGCCATCTTACAGATCAGAAACGAGAAATTTGTCACTTCACATGAACCTTAAGATGAACCAGTGCACATTTGTCCATACCGAATTCCGTCCCAATAGCCTGTGTATACTCCTGTACCACCCTGAGGGATTGGTCCAAGTCCCTCTCACCAGAAGCATAGAGTTTAAGGTCATCCACATAGAATAAGTGGGTGACCTTATGCCTTCGTTGACTGGGTGGTCCACAGTATTAGCCCTTGGTTTTCCTGAGCTCAACGGATAACGGCAACAATGAGATGCAAAATAAGATAGGTCTGAGGGAGTCTCACTTGATGATGACCGGCTCTGTTTGGACTTTCGCATTCCCCGATGTTATGGTGAAGCGAGTCCACCGAAGCGGCATCAGTTGTCCAATGCATCTCACTATCGGATCGGGTACCGAAAGGCACTCGAGCAAGTACACGAGTAACTCGTGCGACGTTGTATCAAATGCCTTTCGATAATCGATCCAGGCCATATAGAGGTTTCGGTTGTACTGCACGGAGTCCTGCGTTATAGATCTATCTATCAACAGATTCTCCTTGCAGCCAGCGACACTCCTTTTCGACCCTCGTTGCTCATATATCCGTTGGTAAACCGAGTCTACCACTAGGAGTATACGCATGTACAAGATGCATGTTGACAGCTTGTAGCATGCGTTCAAACAGGTTATTGGTCTGTATTTCTTGGGATTGGACAAATCTCCTGTCTTGGTGAGAAGCACGGTTTGCCTTCCGATTAACCACTCCGGAATTTGCTACTCTCCATTTAGTAAATAATTGAATATTCTGGCTAAATGGTGGTGGGTAGTGGATAACTTTTTCCACCAAAAATTTATTGATCCCATCAGGACCTGGAGCAGCAAAGTTCTTAGAACCCGTTAGGGCTCTCCGAACCTCCTCGGTGGTAACCGATTGACGCAGCAATTCGGGCTCAGGCTCTCGGAACCTTCCACAAAAGGCTCCGAACTGCGTCAGGGCCGAAGTATCTCTGTTGAATGGATGCCTCACCTCATAGATACCCTTTCAGAAGGTTTCCACCTTATCAACAGTCTGCAGTTTCTCAACAACACTGGAAGGCGATTGGAATAAGCGGGAAGGCCTTTAGCGAAACATTTTATTTTTTGCCATCCCTCCCGCTCGCCTATTCGATGACTGCTCGGCAGCCATTAACATCCGTATCCTTTCCAGGCAGTGCTGTTTGATGACGGTCAGCACTGCCAGGTTGAGTGTGTGATGAGTGCGACGTAATGTAGTGGCTATTCGTCACACTTTTGACGTGAATGGCCTGTTTGCCTTCACACGAAGTGATTCCTCTATTCTAATCAGGTCTAGGGAGTTAGATATACGACTTAATTTTCACAGACGCCTCAAAACACGATGAAAACAATGAATCAATGAAAATTTCAGCACGGAAAGATATTCATCTAATTTTTTTTCAAACTGTGGGTTCTCACAAAACAAACTGAGGCATTCTATAAGGTGAAGTATTTCACGTATTTTTCGGATTCAAACGCACTGTGTTGAATCTAAAACACTTTCATATATACAACATCAGCAGAATAAACGCTAATTCGTTATGACATGAAACTTCTCATTTCTTTAGAAGTCGATATTTTGACGTTGCTATTGTTGCCAATTCAATTGAATCAAATAAAATCACAGGCTTAGACAATAATTGGCGAAGCTGCGATTCGAGAAATTTCACAAATTGGGCTCGTTTGTTGCGAATGTCATGATCATTATGATGAACTGTCACAACATGTGAACAAGACGAAATATATACAGAGTGTCCAAATTTCGATGTACCCACCTGATAACTTGCTTATTTCTAAAGATAAAGGTTTGCGGTCTCCGCAAATTTTGGATAATTTTTTGCGGAACTCGCGATACTGCTAACAAAATTTCCATAACCCTAGGAACAGGGCGTGATTCAAAAAAACAAGGTGTTATATCTGAATAATGAATCCTACATCGAATAATATATGAGAGACAGTCTCAATTCTTCATGGAATTTGAAAGATACTCACTTGAGACGAAGAAGAAATCCCAGAATGCAATATTTTCATTTTCATCGTGTATCTCAAAAACGGAGTGAACTATGAATTTTTGTGTCGTGAGTTCCACAAAATAGTAGCTTACGTTGGCGACCACCGCAAATCTCTATCTTTAAAAATAAGCGAAATATTATGTAAGGACAGATATCAAAAGTTTGCTTCATATCAATAATTTTACTGATGCTATATATTTTCTATCATCATGCATGACATTACCAGACATCAATCGGTAGAGAGCAAGCTTGAAGTGGACCATGGGGTTCAAATCTCGGCGGACCTGACATGTTTTTATTTGTTTTTACCGTACCATATGATATATTAATGTTATTTCGTTCAACTTCAAACTTGATCGAGAGTGGTTTCGTGGTTATTCATTCCATCGCATTATTGTTTTAATATTATAGGTCTGGTTCTTGGTGAAGCCCGTAGATTCTCTGAACCGTGAGCCCTTACAGAAATAATCAACTGCCAAAATTACCTGATCCGAATTCTATATCCAATGAACCGATGCTTATAACTCATAAACTCTAGAGAGAAATTCCAATTCTTATATCGTCAACTCGAACGAAACTTTTCTCGAATCTGCTCCTACGAAGGTTGGAAAAAATTATATATCAGAAATTTCGAGATTCCCCAATATACTGTCAACATACATAAATATTTGAAGTATATAACAGATCACTTGAGCTTATCATTCGATGTTATCAAGTGATAAATGATTGAGAAAATGAAAACAAAGATATGATTCGAGCATCTTATCATTTGTCCATCTGGTTTAATATGTACCTACTGATTTTTTTCTCAATAATTGTAATAGTTTTTGTGATGATCAGTTGCATATTCGCTACTCATTATTGAGGTCGAGAAGAGAAAATCAAACAATTGGATTCGGAGTGAAATACAAAACAGAAAAGGAAAAAGAATGAGCGAAACTATTTCCGGTGAGTGAAACTGTGATATTGTCGAGTATGTCGTTTCGATCCTATACAGGAAATAGAAAAGGGATCATATGACTGAACATTTTTGGTATCCTTCCAGAAAATGATTTTGGAAAATATATTTCATGAAATCAATGTTTTGTACACCTGTTTATAACGCTTGTTAAAAATGATCAAACTGTCTGGAGCTCATTGTATCCAATGGAAGCTGTATTGTTCTTCAGCGTGTGACCTCTGGTTCAACCATTCGATAATGAAAAATTTCTTTATATGGTAAGAGCTGAAGCTATTTTTTGTGTGAACTCGACCATAAATATACTCTATATTGTCCATGATTCAGATCAAGAGACAAATTGTCAGTAGATATATATGTATGAAAATAATGTTATTATAGGTCTGAAATTGGACCAAGTGTTCGACTCACAGACTTTGCCGTATTCTCAATATGTTTAGTGAACGACAGTTTATTTTTGTATGTTCAACCGAGATCTTTGATTTCCGTGTATCTCTTCAAACAATCATCAGCTATTTTATAATCAAAAATTATTTGTTTCTCAGCGTGTGGTACTGTCATTACTGAACATTTCTCCTCATTAAATGGTAATTAGAATTTATTACCCTATTCGTAGAGCTTATTCGCATCATTTTGAAGTGATACACAGTCTATAACTCTTCGAATGTTATTGAAAATGTTCAGATCATCTGCAAATAACATGCATTGTGAATAATCTACCACCGGGACAGGGTACTCCTAAGTCACCATAAAATTTTTCAGAAGTATTACCATCAAACCTAACCTCAACATTTCTGTTTTCGATATAATTTTTCAAAAGTTATAATTGTCTTGCCAATTATCCAAAATTATGAATTCCTTCGTCAGATATGTTCTTATTCATTCCATGGAAGGCAATAACACCAATGTGGAGAACATATCCACTGACTAATACTCACAGCTACCAACAAATAGTATGAAGTTATATTGATAGGTACTTATATGGCGACCTAGGGTCAAGGTATCAATATCCATCAGTCACCACAGTAGTGAAACTCATCCCTGTATATAAACCATATAACGGTATAACATACAGTTACAGAATGATAAATCGGGACTCACCCTTATAAACAATGATGCTAAATAAAGGATGAACAATACGCCTCGATGGCGTATAACCTGTATCATTGTATAAGGACTAGACAGTAGGATCACACCTGTTAACAAATGTTGGAATCGATTTTAAGTGCTATCTGTCACAACCCCAAGGAAATATTAGAATTTTTAATCCATGTGGTAGTTACCCCTACGCAGTCTTCATTCGAACTTGCCTAACTGTGAATTGTAATCGACCTCACGACACTTGAAAGCATACGAAAGAAGCTATTCTTATTCCAACAAATTCGGACCTGGCATCTGCGGAATAATCGATAAATCAACTCAAGGTCAGCGGATTAGGCGAGTTGAGCCAAGCGATTCTCGACTTTAAATCGCTGGCCTCCCTTGATGGAGCTGCCATCTACATTCAGCCTCCTTTTGGATCCGATGAAAACTACATACTACTATCTAGTCCTCACACAATGCCTGCATAGTTCATCAAAAATCAAACACAGCCTATCGGACACATCGATGACGGCACTCATCCCATCGAACACATCCATGATAGCACACAGCCCATCGAACATATCGATTACAGCACACATCCTCTCGAACTCATCGATAAAACATATAGAATATAAATCAGGCTACGTCGGCACTAGAGCCAGTTAAGATGTGTCACAATAGGTTCAATCACAAAGATTTACACACATGAAGCAAAACACCTACCTCGATGAATTATTTCAACAACTTCATCGAAAGCTTCTACAGCTAATTTAATTGGATTTTATCAATAACGACACCACAATTCCACACAAATTTGACTGCCCGTTTTCATCATTCTCGATGATATATCCATCGAACGCTGTCGTGGTGACTAAAAAACAGCGTAACACAATCTAAATCGTAAGTCAGTATCATTTCTCAATAAAAAGAGTTCACTAAAATCTGTGAATATTCTATCCAATTGCAACTTTTCACCGATTGCATTATAAAGCAGTGTTTGTAAATAGAAGTAAATTCGTAATTATGGATTTTTTTGTTCCTGAACTCGTGCTGATGGTTAACAATGTTCGTTCCAACATATTCTGAAAGTCTATCATGAATGATGATATGCTCTTATCTACAACTATTCCATTATTTATCCTGATCGAACTCAACCACAATAATAAATTTTTTAATGCGTTTATAATCATAATGAAGATAACATTATCAGTAATGGGAATGCGATGGACCATTTGTAATCGACCTAATAACTAATTATTTGATTTTCAATGATCACAATTGAACGTTATCGCATCTTTATGAATATAATATTACATGAAGAATGAAAAAGTCATGAATTGGACAAAATATTGAAAATAAAATATCAAACATAATTTTACGTTGAATGTCTAATAGGTTATGAGCAAAAAACAATTACTTTCCTGGCATATATCACTCTAAACATCGAATTTAATCTGCTCGTAGTCCATGCAACGATTCACACTGTGAATTCAGATCGCAAATGTTCCTTTATTCCTAAACCGTGAAAAATTCACATCGAGATAGGCACGCCTAACAACTTTTAGACTGGTTTCGGGCTCATTGGCCCTCATCAGTGCCGGGCAGTCAACCGAGTGGATATCCTGAGATCTCTACTCAAAGTGGTGCCTGTCCCAATACTTTTCGTCGCGTCTATTTCACCGCACGTAGCTGCATTCCAAGAGATAGTTGGAATTAGCGACACCTTGCGGCAGAAGAAAGAAGCACCTCGCTATTTCATTCTGCATTCATAAAGCTAAGTCGATTCACACTGTGAATTCAGATCGCAAATGTTCCTTTATTCCTAAACCGTGAAAAATTCACATCGAGATAGGCACGCCTAACAACCTTTAGACTGGTTTCGGGCTCATTGGCCCTCATCAGTGCCGGGTAGTCAACCGAGTGGATATCCTGAGATCTCTACTCAAAGTGGTGCCTGTCCCAATACTTTTCGTCGCGTCTATTTCACCGCACGTAGCTGCATTCCAAGAGATAGTTGGAATTAGCGACACCTTGCGGCAGAAGAAAGAAGCACCTCGCTATTTCATTCTGCATTCATAAAGCTAAGTCGAGCTATCAGCTCTGCTACCAGATCTGCTTCTGGAGTATTTCATTCAAAACTTGCTCATAATCAGACTGCAGTAATAAAATCAATGTGCTTGTCGATAAACAAGCCGCATTTACCAATGTGGACTCACAAGTTATCCTCTGATTGCTTTCCTAATTCGATTCTTCTCTTTTTCAATTTTATGTTGATTAGGCAAATATTTCCTTAGGTTACTGAATTGATTTTTTCAACTTTCTTGATTGATTATGTCTTTTTATTGCAAATTTCTGGAAATTTCGAATCCGTCACTCTTTTTTTCCTTTCATTTTGCCATATTTCTGAATCTGCTTGTATTCTGGTCATATCTTTTCGATAGTAATTTTTTCAGGTATTGTCAACTGTCTAATATTCTGCCGTTGTGATACAGTATCTTCGAGGTCGGGGTTTCACACAGTGTGTTCCATGGAACTCTGTTAAACTCATCTTTTGTTTTTTTTCGATTTTTTTTTGTTTCTCTCATAATAATCTCTGAATATTCTTATATATCCTTCGTCTATTTTTATTACTTCAATAATTCTGCATTTAGTAGCCATGACCACTTTTCCATTGTACAAAAATTGTCATGGTGATTGTTTCATTGTTATTGTTTCATTTCATTGTGTTGACAAGGATGAAATAAAGGCTTGCTCCAGATATTTCCCGAAAATTGAATACTTCTATTGGTTGTGATTGATAAATTATAAATTTTCATATCATTACCGTTTCAATTAGCCATCTTTCGAATTGTAACAAAATTATTTTAAGAGTGGGCAATGAGTCGCGCAGAATACCGAATGCAGCACTCCCGCTCTTGACTTCTCATTTGAAAACCAATCAATATTTTTATGATTTTTTTATTCCATCATGTAGATAAAGGATCAAGCTAGGGAGGATACTATCTCTTTTTTCGAAATTTCGAAAAGAAAAGATATAAAAATATATCTGAACATAGCCAATTTTTAGCCAATTTGGCGAATAAAAAAAAATATTTCTACATCAAATCATCAATTTTGAGATAGCATCCTCCCTCGGTCGAACCTTCATCTTTCCACACAAAAAAAAATCAGATCAAAATATGGACTAGTGTCTCCATAGGAAGTCAAGAGCCGAGGCTCTACAACGTCAGAAATACGCACGATTATCCGATGATATTTGCGCCCCCTGGTGAAACTCAACGAAGTAGATTAAAAACACGATACAATCGATAGTACGGGTGATATCATGGAATTAGAATAGGAAATAGAAATTTATATGCATCAGTTTGCTAGGTTTGCTAGTAAATATGGTATACTATATGTATATAATAATTATACATTGCTTGAAAAATAAGAATATTCTGAATTGTTCACTATGAAGAAATTCTCATACATAATGAGGAATAGGTATGTATGATATTCAAATAAGAATATTTACAACCAGAAGGTATACAATACAATATGAAAAAATAGAAACCTATCGAAAAAGGTCGCTTCTATTTACCGGGGATCGATTTAGGATTTATCTTTGCGATGATTTGAATGTTGAACAGATCTCAAAACGTAAAAGTAGAGAGGGAACAGTATAAATATGAAACCGTGTTGTATTCAACATTGTATAACTGAATGATAATTTGCAATCGGGTACTGACACTATATATAGAGGGTGCTACCTAATGGCATTTCAATATAAGAATTCTTAAATCTATTCAAAAAAATATATATGTGAACATAATATCCTAAAGGTCTAACTTTTGAAGTAGAGGGTGCTAAAGATGTGAGCAAAAACGAATAGAGCACTTTTTATCTATGGACTTGTCATTCGAAAAGTTAAGTGATCAATATTTTTATGACTTATTGACTTCATCAAGTGAATAAGTGATCCAGCTAATGGAAATACTATTTTATTTTCAAAAATATGAAATAAAAAAGGTATACAAATATTCCTGAACATATCGAATTTGGCGAATCATAAAAAAATCAGTTTTCAAATAGTCTCGGACCAAGTTTGAATCCTCATCTTTCTACAGAAAAAAAATCACATCGAAATATGGACTGGTGTTTTCACAAGAAGTCCAGAGCGCGAATTGGTGATACTCCAAGATATTATATAATAATAATAAATGGGCTTTATTCATCTATGTATATGTATATGTGAAGCAAAAAGGGAAATTTATACCTATAGGGAAAACAAAAACGATGAACAGGCGAAGTTCAGCTTACGCTGTTCTACAACTTAGATATGAAGATTAAAAAACGAGTCAGTCAACACAATATCATAGATTGGAACCATAATAAGTATTATGAAATTCAAGGACAACTGCACATGCCTTGGTGCAACTAATGATGAATTTGCGGATTTGCATTGGAAAAGCTTGAAATTTTGAAATTCAAAGGTGTAATGAGATCTAAAAATCCAAATGGAGAAGAAAATGATATTGTATTCTCATGTGGAATGTATATGATTCTGAAAATGGTACATATATTGGGATCAACGGGGGATGAATATCCAAAATATGTAGTGAAAGCAGTCCTCAAAAATCAATAAAATAAAAAGTAGAAGAATAAAGGCGAAAGAAAAATATAGTCATTATACATTATTATTCGTAAATAACTAATATTCATAATAACCGAGAATATTACTTATCAACGTTATTGAAAGTAGCTCTCAATCTCCCAATTACTCCGTATGGTTATTTCAATGTTTCGTAATTCATATGACTAATTATCCAACTTTTGAAAGAGTTGCGAAGCATCCCGATTTTTTTCAAATCAACAAAATAAGTTTTTTTGATTTAAAGATTGATTTTTTCTATTCATATTGATTTTTCATAATTTTTCAAATATGGAAATAATGCACAAATCAATTACTAATATTTTCATTATTTGATTCAAATCGTCGTCACCCTGGTTTTTCATAATGTTTATAGAATACAAATATTCATCATACCTACTGGTGAATATACCGTCGATTATCAGATAAAGTGTTCGATCCTTGTTCCGCACACATGCAGGCGATTGTATCGCATCTACTCTCACTCATTGTTTGGGACTGTGTGGAGTCACAGGTTTTTTTTAATCATGCAAAAAAAAGACTTATTAAAAATAAATTGTTGAATATCCTTTGTAGCATCTAAATGACGACAAATGGTTTGAAAATATAAACAATTGAAGGGGTGTCAGTAATACATTGAACGTGTATTTTTGTATACGACTAGTTTTTTGAAAACTCGTTAACATGGATTTTCCAAATTGCTCGTTTCAATCATAATAATCTCATTCATTTCAATTTTGAAATCCAACCTGAAGAAGTCAGGAAAATATTTTCAGAATATATCTATATAAGTAACATCTATTACCGCAAAATTGAAAATAAAATCACGAAATTCATAGGTTCATTTTTTATGGGTTCCCCCTTTTGAACTTTTTGAAAAAATGAGGGTAGGCGATACTGCCCAACTAGACATAGTTCCAAAAAGGTATAGACGTCATTTTTCTACTTTCGTCGAATATTTCGGAGAGATTTGTTGGTTCCACGGAAGCATAATAGTTGTCCTCTGAATGTTGACCGAGTGGCATCTGCCAGTTTTACGAAAAAATTCGATAATCAGTAAGTGATATAAGACAATGCTTGATTCTTCAAAATTTTATATCGCAACTTACGTGATTTTTTTCTTTTCAATTAACATTTGTCTGATTTTTCAATAACAATGCAATTTCCATTATATTATACCATAAACCTTTCATGATAAATCGGATAAGTATACCACACAAACGTTTAGTATACACAATGTTTTATGAAGTTATACAGATTTCACATGATGGCATACCTAACCGAAGGAGAATTATCTAACCTATACGATGCCAGAATTGGACTGAAAGAAGGCATAATATGCCATCATGAGGCAGCAATGTGTTCAACTATTATTTTGTCAACATAAAAAAATGAATGGAGTTATTTAATACCAACTCATTAAATAGGTAGATACTTTATTCATACCAATAATGTCTATTTTTCTCTCATTCGATATACTGATGAAAGCTCGACTACACATTATGATCACAAAAACCAGTTGGCTGACTGTGTGAGGAGAGAGCCGAGCGCCGAGCGCGCGATAATGTAGTATTGTCTCATTAAATAAGTACATGTGGATATCTGCTACATGAAAAATTTTCATTCTGGAAACTTATTTCATCTATTGGCCCAATTTTGTTCGCAGCATGTATACAAAAATTTTCATAAATAAATTTTATTCTCGATTACTGAAAATTGTCATTCCGAAAATATCAAGTTGAAATTTGCTACAGTTCAAGAAACTGATGAACATGAATTTTTCACCAATATTGTATATGGCAAGAAGCGCTATCATGTATACTTCAATTTGAAGAAAAAATCAGTCCGATCGCTCAATTATTTACAGAAATATAACGGTGGGAACAATAAAAAACGTGTTCTATAGGAAAATCGTACTTTTTGGGTTTTTTCAGAATAAAAAAGTCTTTGGTCTAGAGAAAATGTCGTAAAAAGTGATTTGGTATACACAATCATCTAGTTGAAGATCCGCAGCAAGTCTGATTTGGATCTACGCCAGTTTTGTTTTCTCGAAAACTGAGAGACAGCTTCCCAATATTACTCGCATATTCGATTATCGAGCAATGCAAATAAAAACGTCAGTCGCGATATCACCCGTACTAGATGAGAAGATCGTTCGTTGAACAAGGATAACCGTTGATTTATGACGATTTGGTAACCGCCCACTGCTGTTTCCTCCAAACCCCTCCCCCTGTCCCGGATTTGGACAAAGTGTCTAGCCTTTCCCAGCCTTAATCAGCCATCGATTTCATCTGCAGTCCTAAAATTTTTTGATAAGCTTCAGTGATATTCCACAAAATTATGAATGGAATCACAACTCATTTAATAATTTGTAGTTCTCATGTGAAACAATAAATTTGTGCGAAATCAGTAGAGACAATTGCTCCTAAAACGGTTCTGCAGAGGTTCAGCAGAAATAACTTTCACGGCGTAATTTTGCTTGAAAGTAGAAAATTTTTATTTTCCGAGTAGGAGTAATTTTTCGAAAAAAATTTCATTTTGTGAGAAAAGAAATAGCAAAGTTACCTGAATTTGCCCGAAATTCCGAAATTTTTTTAACGTTATTTTCCAAAGAATCAAAAAACTATCTCCAGAGATGCCTAGAAATAATCTCCTCACAAAACAGATAGTGAAGAACAATCTGAAATTATTTCAACGAGCTTCAAGTAATCTTGTTTCCGCCGTTCCGTGTTTCACTATTGAAGCAAATTGAGGTGTAATCCCCCCTAAAAATGAAAACAGTGGCCACAACCTTACTTCATGATGATATCTCAAAAAATGATGTGCTTGTTAGGATTCTACTTGGATAGATGTTTCCATTCACGGTCATATACCTGTCATCTAGATAATAATACATGGTTAGAATTCAAAGTTGAAATAATAATTTTCGACCAATCGACAGTCTATATTTTGTATCGTTACCATAGCAACTAGAAAGATTAACGAAAATGTTCCTCTCTTCTTTTGGGGAAGGAGGATGGTAATACACTAAAAACTTTTCGACGTTTGTAGGTTAAATGACATCCACATTTACCTAACTTCAAATACTAATAGCGTTTCCCAGTTAAAATATTTTTCACCTCACAATGGTTATCAGAGTTTTCTGCCATGATCATTTAATGTATCCAGACGGTATCGGTAAATAATCATGAACTGAATTATTGATTCACAATTTACGATAACATTTCAAAATAGCCGATATAGATTCAGTGGCTAGTAGACCGGTAGCGGCTGACATTGAAAACTGTCAAGTATCAATGAGAATAAAATTCGTGTCCCGCGATTATTGAAATTGTACATTTTGATTAACGAAACTAAAGGTGTTCATAATAGAAATACTACTTAATAAGTAAATCTTGCCAACTATGTATTTTATTTTACAGTTTATACAAATCCGTACCGTCAACTAACCACTTTCATTCACAAACCACCCAGCAAACACTGGGAAGTAACTGTAATGTACTATGGAAGTAACTTTGCGACTAAAACCTCGCATGCGATGTACCAAAAACATTACCTCCCGCTCGCATTTGCAGCGAAATGTCCGCGACATCAAGTACGCATTTCAAGTCATTGTGCTGTTCAAATTGAGATTTGAAAAAATTGCCCCCAATAAACATCCATCCGTAGTCACTTTTGTGGAAGTTTTTGGGTCAATAAATGTATGATTAATAGCCACATTGCGTACTTATATGCGAGGTTTCTTCGAGACCTCATTATGCCATCTCCTTTCCGTTATACAAATCTCAATGGCAATCTCAAATATAATGCTGAGGGATAGGTATAGTTGAATCGAGGTAGCCTTATATTTTTTTGAATTGAATGGCCAAAAGTGAATAATTTTCAGATTGCTACAAATAATACTCAGAAGATGAAATGTTTGAATCTGAAAGTCGGATGCTTCATTCCGTGAAGTATATAAAAGTGGAAATTGTTCATCCATATTGTCAAATGATCAGCTCGAAATACAGAAACAACGTGTGAATATGCGAATGAATACAACTTGCATTCACAAAAATAAACAGCCACATTGGGAACATGAAGTGACGCACTCAGAGAGGAATTTAAATTTCAACCATTTCATGTTAACATAGTGATGAACTCGAATAGAATTCGTTGCGAAGTTGCTCGATGGCAATGTTTTTAACTAGAAATTTGCCACTATATGTGGAAGTGGCATTGTGGTTATTAATCAATATCCCCAAATTAATATCACTGCATCTTTGAATTCTTGTTGACAAAGCAATGTCTCAATATTGCTATGTTTGGAATGAATATGCGTAATCACAATGAATATATCTTTCAATGTGCAATTCGAGACTTCGCAAAACTGCCAAGTGATGTAACGTGTTTGCTGGGCAATGAGAAGCGAGCTCGATCCTTCAACGCTGTATTCCACACTTATTCCACAGAACTTCTGTAATCTCAACTGAACCAGACTTGAATAATATTTTCTTCTTGAGAACCACTAAAGCTTCAATTAAAAACAGTAACTTTTTCTTCAACACAAATATTTCGTAGAAAATTTTCAAAATATTCGTGTTTCCAGTAATAATTGAAGCTCTAGTGTTATTAAAAAGTGAAAATCCATATTGCAGTGGGATTCATAGTACACGAATATTCATACCGTAGCTTCTGGAAATGTTTCAAGTTATATAGCTCTCTTACTTGAATTGGAATAGTTAGACTAAAATACTTCGGTCTGTTTCCATTGGTTAGTGAGATTGTTATCCAAATTTCTTCAGTTGTGATGTAATTCTCCTCCTGAGATTCTCATACATTCATGTTGTTGTTTTGTTCAATACCAAACGATATTATCAGGGAGATCTGAATTCAGTCATCAGTGAGTTGTTGAAATTTATGTCAACGTGTCATCTGTGTAACCACTTATCTCTGCTCTTATGATGCTGAATCCACAAATCGTTGCCAGTTGATGGTGGCCACTGGATCATACAGCGTTGCGATAAGTAGATACGCTATGGCGTTTTTAAAACAGAGCTTCACAAAACGGTCACCAGATGGCGTAGTGGTGGCGCTGGTGTTGCTTTATTACATGTCGCTGATGACTGCTCCAGCGGCGATACGTGATGACATCACTGCGTTGTCACTTTTTTAATTGACAGATAGGCCAATCGGCATGATGTCAATTATGGTACTGACATCGCAATGAATTGAAAAAGTCCGTATTGGGGATCTGAACCCATAGATCTTATTGTTCACGCTGGATCCGGTATCCAGGTTACTTGTTATGTAGGTCCGGGGGGGTTGAAAGTACTAGGCCATTGATTGTTCGTTTTCATTTTCGTCCATACATGTGTTGTTGGATCTAGCGTAAGCAATGAAAGATCTATGTCTGAACCCGAGACCATCGGAATATGAATCCGATACATAACATCATCGCCACGACCACTACATGATATGATTAGTAGTGGAAATCGAGACATCGGGCTCCGCTTGACGTAGTCGAGCAGCCAGCAGCAGCGAGTTTCCAATTGCAAAAACTGATAAGGTTCCAAGGCCAAAGACCGCGAGAGCTCTAATTGCGAAAAAAAACTGATAAGGCAGCACACGATAACACGTTCAAGTTAGTATATGTATAGGATGATTATAAAAACCCATGTACAGGGTGATCTGGAGCGAACCTACTGACGCGGACGCGGTGTCAACGAATCTATTAGATATGTCATAACTTCTAGAATATTAGGTGTATCAAAATGAGATTTGATATAGGTCGTGAAACGGAATGTTTTCACATATTTTTCATTTTTCGGTCACTTTCGGTTTCACTGAAAATGGCTCTGGTTTTAAATTTTTCAATAGAACACCCTGTATATTGTAACATTTTTTTGATTTCTGAGACAATTCTGGATCAGAATGTGACATTTCAAAAAGTTTTTGAGCCTTCTTCATTTTTTTAGACTCACTTTCAATACTGCATCTAGGTGGCCATAATCGAACGTAAACTAATCTGAGGACCTCAGGTGATGTCAGAAAATCACAATAGAATAGTGACTATTATGATAGATAGGAATAAGACAAGTTGGCAAAATTACATTTTCGTGTATATTATTTTTCAAATGGGAACCATTTTTTGACAAGCACTTTCCGAAAGAAGGATTTTTTGACAAATCCAACGATACTAATTTATTTGAGATTGGATTAAAAATGAGCACATAAATTAAATATCACTAAGGAATATATTGAATAATAATTAATTTACTTTTGTCAAGTGTGCTATGACACATATTTCATTTACTTTTATTGTAGTGAGAATTGTCTCAGAAATCAAAAAAAAAATACAATATACAGGGTGTTCCTTTGAAGAATTCAAAACCGGAGCCATTTCTGGTGAAACCGGAAGTGACCGGAAAGTGAAAAATATGCGAAACCTTTCCTCTTCACGTGCCATTCACCTATGCCAAATCTCATTTTGATACACTTGATATTCTAGATTCGTTGACACCCGGTATATACCTACAATTTATAACTGTAACATACCTCAGATGACTTTTCTCTAATTATTGTACATTGTAACATTATTGTGCCAACTGTATTTTTCGATTAGAGGAATAAATAAATTATTATTATCATTTTTATAACATGACCAATCTGCAGGGCATATTAGATTATCTGCGGGCCTCTACATTATCTGCAGGCCATTTCACATTACCTGCAAGACTTGTTTCAAGTCATCAAGTCTCAAACGTAGCTGCAGTGATCATCAGCTTTCTGGCTCAGCATCTCTATCAGCACAACTACGCTTAATTCCACCAAACACTCGTAATACAATTAAATAATCACTTGAAGCTAAATCACCCCGATATTCGCTATACAAATCTCAATGTTGACAATCCTACCTTTCTTTATGAACTGACTGTCCGCGACACTGCGGTACTTTATATGGATACAAAACATTCATTCTAGTGGAATCACTCATTCTCCAGAAATAACATAAAGTAAATAGAACTCCCGTTGACCTTCAGCAATGAATTATCTTAATCAGGTACGTCGGCTACCGATGTTATCGCGAGGCCATAAATCACAGTCTGTTGAGCGCCACCGAAATAAAGATTCCCGGTATTCTCCTAACACAGCACAGGCCGTAACATTATCCTCGTCTCAGATTTGATGATCCCGATCAAATACTTCACCATTGTGAAACTTCAACCTTTCCAGGTGGACGACTGCCAGCTCAGCTCTGGGCATAGCATTAATTCTTTCATCACCTTATATGGTCCTTCTCAACATGGTGTGAGCTTCGGAGACACACCTTTCTATCAACGTGGATTATACAGCCATACTTGATCTCCTTCCTTGAATCCTTCTGAATTTGCGCTAAGGTCGTAGCGAGCCTTCACTTTATTACTTGCCGATCTCAATCTCCTCCTGGTGATCCTATGGATTCTAATCAAGCCGTCCTGTAACTCATCTGCATAATCTTGAACTTCTTTCTATTCAGAACTTGATGACCGAACACCAAATCACGGGGCAAACGAAGTTCTCTTCCGAAGACCATGCTGGCTGAGGTGGAATATGTACAGTCATGAACAGCTGCTCTATATACCATCAAGAATAGAGGAAGATGTAAATCCTAGTCTTTCTGATGCTCCTTTTCTACTGGAAACATGTTCTTCCATAGTCCGATTGTAACTTTCAACCATGCAATTTGACTGTGGATGTAGAGGAGTATTCCTTGCTGATTCCCATCAAATCACAAACTTTCTTGAATAGGTTTGATTTGGAATATCTACCTTGATTGCAATGTTGCACTATTGGTACTACTATTCAACCCATCCACTGATGTAGTCCATAGCAATCAGAATATATTTGTTGCCCTCAATTATTGTCGGAAATGGCACAGCTACATCGATAACAATTCTTTCAAAAGAAGCACCCACCTAGTAGTGTTCCATTTCACCTCTAGATCTTGTTTTAGGGCCTTTGCTCGCTTCGCCAACTGGGCACCTTCTACACCGACTTTCTGAGTCATCGTGACATTGGACCCAATGGAACCTCTGTGTGACTTTATCCAAGGTCTTATCAACTTCCAGATGACCAGCTGATTTTTTTCTATGAATTTCCTTCAAGATTTCATGGATCCTTGTTATGGGCACAACTAGTCTGAAAGTTGTTTTCTTGCCATCAGCTGACTCCCAAACTCGTTTAAGCAATCCATTCTCTACACCTGAGCGAATTGACGCAGGAATTTAACTCAATTAGCTCATGACGTATTTATAAACAGAACGGATAGCTATATACACGCATGTACGCAATCGGTCGAAATAAAAAATAGTAACAGAAAATTCAAGCCGTGGATCACTTATGGCTTGATAAATTCAATAAAGTATCGGGATAACTTCGAGACGAAAATGAATGAACGTCCTTCAGTAGAATCGACAGCACAATACACACAATACAGAAATATGCTGAACAGCCTACTCAAATAAACAAAAAATGAATACTACAAATCGTGAATTCAAGTAGCCGGAAATAAGTACAAAAAAATTTAGGAAACAATAAATTGCGCTTCAAATTCTGAATCGTGGAAGAGGAACTGGGTAATGCAAAAATAAAAATTGAAGATAAAATTGAATTGAAGGACAATAAAGAGAAAGCTGATTATTTTGTGAATGTAGGAAATGGAATGGCATCAAAAATACATGAAGTTGATGATTTTCACGCACTAAATAAAATATTACCAAAACAAAACGTGTCATCTTCCATATTTCTGAAACTCGTCACAAACAACAACAAATTGATTACAGTAATAGGAACTTTGAAAAGCAACACTACACCAGGTCAAGATGGTATTTCTGTCAAATTGATAAAGCTCATTCATACTGATATCATTCAACCCTTGTCTTACATTAATAACCTAATATTAACGAACTGAGTAATCCCAAGCCAGTGGAAAGAATCATAAAACAGGAGATTATAAAAACATTTGCAATTATAGTCCTTTTATCCTTAATTAGCAATTTTTAAAAATTTTTTGAAAATATCTCAGAAATAGGATGATGAAATTTTTTGAAACTCATGACGTATTGACAGATTTTGATTAAAAAAAATATGAGCACGGAAAACGCAGTTATAGATCTTATTCAGGAAATAGTTGTAGATTTGGATAGGTCAAGAAAATGCATGGCTGTTTCTTGATCTGGCCTAAGCTTTTGATACTGTTCCTCACAATGTGTTATTAGAGAGGCTTCATAATGTTGGTATAAGAGGACTGGCATTGAAACTGCTTCAATCATATTTGACAGAAAGAATTCAGAAAGTCAAAATTGATAATAAGATGAATAATCCATTCCAAATAAATTGCGGTGTACCACAATGAACAGTGCTAGGTCCTCTACTGTTCATAGTATATATAAATGAAATTGCAAATCTGAGAGAATTTCAGGGCCACTTAGTATCTTATGCAGATCGTTTTTGATGAGGATGCTTGGTATGCGTTCTACAAAAAAGCTGAGAAGAGTCTGACCTCCATATATATATGGCTAAATCACAGTTTACTCAGCCTGAAAAAAAGAATAAATTCATAACTTTCAGCCTAAATAGCATGGATCAACATAGGAAAAATCATCTCAGCATTCATGAACTTTCTTGCCCAGCCCTGAATTGCAGTTGCCCCGTAATAGTGAAAGCCGACAAAATTAAATATTTAGGAATACTAGTCGACCAATATCTGAGATGAGATGAGCATTGCGAATAAACTCAGACAACTGATGCATAAACTTTATTTACTACGAGACATTCTGAACCGAAAAAATATTCTATTAATTTATAATTCATTGGCAGAATCTCTCTTGAGATATTGTATAACAATCTGGGGAGGACTTGGCAATACTGCACAAAAAAATCACAAGTTACACAGAATAGTCTCATTGAAATATGTATGAAGAAAAACAGACTCTTTTCAACAACTCTACTATATAAAGAAGCAAATGTATTCAATATTGAAAAAACTATTTATTTACTATTCTCTACTACACATGCAGTCAAAAATAGAACAAAAAATCAACTCTAACAAATAGTACCAAACCCGATCCATCACAAACCTATCTATAGATATACCACTGTTTTCGAAAAGCCATACACAAAAATTCATTTTTTTCATTAGCCCAACATTGTATAACTTTATGCCAATCGAAATAAAAAATATCGAGAGTAAATTCATTTCCAAGAAAGAAATAAAAAACTCATCAAGGCGACCAATATCAAGCTCCTCACTTCATATTCATCCTTTGGTATTGGTCAGTTTTGAATCGCCTTGATCTTCTTCTCATCTGTTTATATGCCTGCTGACGATACTGAGTGGCTCAGAAAATCCACTTCTTCCTGGAACAAGAAACATTTCTTAAGGTTCAGTTTGAGGTTTACATTTCTGAACCTCTGGTAAACTTCTCGTGAATGTTTCATATGTTTCTTGTAAGTCCCACTCATGGACAGAACGTCATCAAGATATACCAAGCAAGTTTTATTGGCGACGTTTCGAACCTCTAATTTTTCTTTTCGTCGACGTTTCTCTTCCTCTAACGTTTCTTCTTGTCGACGTTTCTCTCCCTCTAATTTTTTTTGTATCGACGTTTTTCTTCCTCTATTCTTTTTCATGGCGGCGCTTTTCTTATTCCGCTGATCTTGCGTGAATTTTTAAATATTTCTCCATCGCATCGTATGCTTTACTGCTATTATTCACCATAAATCTCAAGTCAAAGAAATTCTCACTTCTGATACCAATGTTACGATATTTCTTCTTGAGTTCGTGAATTCAGACAAAACTTGACAATAAGGTAGTACACTTCTTTTCAAAAATATATGTGAAACGTGAGTCTCCAGAGAATACGACGATATTTTTTTGAAATTTTTATTGTCAAGGGTTCTTCCAAAATCGGCTTCCAAAAATCGAAAATTCTCCATCCTTTTCCAAAGATGTGACGTCACCCGGTAAGTTGGTTTAGTGTTTCGTTAATCGAAGTGAAAGAAGAATTGACAATCCCTGTCATATTTGACATTTGGTGGTGAAAAATAACTGGGCGATTTGAATTCTGAATTAAGGGTAAGTACTGATGAGTTTTATTTTATTGTTTAGCGTATCATTATACTGTCCACCAACCACTATTTCCAAGGAAATGAAGCATTTGAAAACTTTTTCTTTATGTAGCAACACGAATATGGATTCTCGAGAGATTTTTGTTTTCTCTCCAAGAGATAATATGAGACAAAGCTGGTGTTTTGCAGTATAGGCAAACACATATTATCAGCTACATCTTCAGTCAAGTGATGTGAAGATGATTTTTATGTGAGTTTGAATTGCTGTCCTTTTATTCTTTGTGCAATAATATGGTAGTACTTTGGTGAAATGTATGGAATATTTTTGTTGCAATTCCATCGACGAACATCACATGAGAACCTGATTATCAACTCAAATCTTCAATGTCATAAATATGTGAATTCTCAGCAAAAAAGCACTTTAATGATTCCTAAATATATATTTTCAAGGAAAGAATACTTACCTACCTGGTAAATTTCTAGGTTGATAAAGACGAACATGGATCAAGAAGTTCCGAGAGTAGTTCATAATGACTATGAAAATGATGAGGTCCTACATTTTACAAGATGAACCAAGATTATTCTCAACTTCCCTAGCTATTCCTTTACTCTATCTATAAGTATATGAATATGAAATTACAATATCAACTTATGTTGCCTATTTAAGTATTACTCTTATAAGCAGATGCACCACTACACTCAATTACTTTTCCCAGACAATAAAGTTATCAATTGAATCTTTTTATGTTTTTATTTCTCTATTTATTTTAGTGTTTTTGAGATCGATCGTCTGATTGACTTCGCAGTATAAATGGTATTGAGAATCATATAAAACATTTTTTCTCATGTGAAATACGTAGCTTGCGTTCTATGAATAATAAACAATCAATAATTAGCGCCTTTTTAAATATTTTGTGGTTTAAAAATAATGATTTAAAATAGACAAATTGTCATATCTGACTCATCTGCCATTACTTATGTCATAAAATTCTTCTTTTCTATCAATTTCAATATTTTTACGGTATCATCCTAATCTACCAGGTGAAGTCAGCAGAAATATGGTGCTATCAAATATTTATTTTTGATTTCGAATTTCTCGGGCATGAATGAACATTCCGATTGGATTTTGATGCCATATCGGTAGTAGTGTAGTAAGATATCGATAAACAAAACTCAATTCTGCTAAAGCTTCAGATGTTTATTACCCTATTTATTCCACTAAACACTTGGAATACAATGCAATAATCGATAGAATAAATCACTTCGATATTCGCTGCCGAGATAATGATTTCTGGTATTCTCGGAACACAGCACAGCACATATCAATGCTTTGAATGGATAGAAGATTGGGTATACAGTTTTATTTATTCACTGATCTGATACACTTCCAATTATTATTATACATCTATAAAGTATATTTGCAGATAATTGGTTTTTGTTACATGATTTTATTATCTGGTTACCTAACTCTCCAGTGATTTGATACTAGCAGATTAACAGGTTGCAGTGGCGCCTCTTACTTTCTGTCACCAATTTCCTTGATAATATATTTTCAAGAATTCGAAGTCGAACCCATAATGCCTGCCAGACAAAATGCTTGCGGTCGCAATGTCTCGAGCTTGATTTGAATGTGCACGTAGGATCTGTCTGATTGTAATTGCTCTTGGTGAAATGATGTAACCTGATTTCCAATGTGCATCGACTTTGAAAATATTGCTAGAGCGAGATCTACCAGAAAGAATTCGCATCCTTCTTGAATGAACACATGGTTTTTGTTAGTGGAACACTATCGAAATTTTGAGAAGACATCTGATTGAAACAAAATGTTCACATCTCAAGATCTCACTGTGGCTAATTTATCACTGAACTGGCATATTCTAGCAACTGAAAATCGTTCTGGATCATTTATTTCAATATTCTTGTCACGTTCATCGATGTGTTATATTTTATTCCACGTTTTGAGTAAGAAGTTACGCGAAATCTCTCTCCATGATATTTCCTTCATCAAATTCACTGATGTGACAGGCTATGTCATTTGTTATGATAGAGATCCTAACAAATTTGATTCATCATTGTAATTAACAATCAATTGCTTAATATCAATATTCAAAACGATAGAATATATTTTGAGCAAACTGCTCTGTGGTTTTGAACATACTGTGAATAGTACACTCTCGACTTAGGTTTATTCACACAAATTCGATCAATAATGAATTTTCTGATCCCAATCACTTCTTGACAAAGCCAGTTAACGCAGTCAACATGAAACTAAATAAGGCTCTTTATGCAACCTTATATGCACGAATTGAAAACATCAATACACACTGGTACAGTAATTAACGTTCACTACAGTTTGGTGTACAGTCACTTATGATATGATTTGATTTCAAGGGGAAACTCCATAGATGCTTACAAAATATTTGTGACATAGGAAAAATCATACGGAGAATGATGTTCAGCCTAGAATTCGAACAAACGTCATTTTGTATGGAGTCATGAATTATTACAGTATATACATAAATATATCACTGCATTTTATATGTTAGGAGAAACTTTGAAGAATATCAGCAAAATTCTTCAAACCAAGATTATGATACCAAAAAATCTGATTATCTTCGTGTTTACGGGCACGAAATCACGGAACCAGAAAATGGTTTCAGATATATATGAATGAAAATTTACAACAAACTTTCAATAAACATCAAAAGTATAGAGATCCTTTTATAAATTCAAAGATTGAAATGAAGTTTTCACTGTTGAATAAATGTTACTATAGTGTGAAAAAATACCATGATGGCTTGTAGGAACTTGACTTCTTTAATTGAACGGCCTGTATTTTTTATTTCGTTAGTGTATGATTTTTTTAATGTTATAATTTTAAAGTGATCCTTTTTGGACCTGTCCTATTCATTCTACTATGTGAAAGGATGAATGAATATTTCTATTTCTATAAATTTCTGAATAGGAGGTTCAAAGTATTCGATTTCAATTATAAATTTACTTGTACGAGATATTCATTAGATTGTAAGGATGTCTTTCGAGATATGCTTCACTATTTTCACAAGTTAAACCTTGAAAAATTGAATAATTATTGGTACATATTCAAATTGACATACACATTTTTTATTTACATATGGTAAATGTAATATCAGATTATTTTTCAGTTCCTGGACTGGGAATAAGACATGTTCAGGTTGGTCTACTATTCACAATGATGGCAATCGCTTACGGAATGCGGGTGAATTTATCAGTAGCAATAGTTGCTATGACGGACAACAATACTTCTAGTAATCCTGATGTACCGGTAAGCAATTGAACCTTTATGGAAACATTTTTTGCAAATATTATTAAATGTATAATTTTTTGTTCATCGCATTGTTCGAAATATTGTTAAATGATCATAAGAATGTCACGACCCCTCACCTATGGAGTGGTGAACTGAGGGTGAACTCGCTTGGGATGTCGAGAAATGAACGAGTTACGTAAATTCGTGTTTATTTCCTCACAAACATTTTATTTGGTGAAGCCATATGGATGTAGTTGCAGAGAATTATGAAGATGGGTACTCAGAAAATGCCCTGCAAGGGGTTGATGTGGTGCACAAAAAAAAAACATAATGCAGCTTGGTTGGTCACAACTAATTCAAGACTGCTTCTCAGAACGAAATCAGTTATCCTCCTATTGATTCTGAAGTCTATATTCATGAATCTACTTACAGTCAGCAGTTTGTTGTATGGAAGCAAGTCTTCGATTCAAGTTCACTAAGCTGCCAACATGAGAGAAATATTACATGCTGTTTCCTCAAATCGTATACATTATAATAAAAGTTGAATGCATTGATATAATCCTGAACATGTTATAATTTGGAATAGATATAAATCCGTCACAATATGGCAATCCGAGATCAAGGCTGACTGTGGAAGTTTCATAAAATATATAAATAGATAAATATATCCGAGATTTGATAGTCGGATATATTGTTAGTAGTGCACCTACACCAGTACCATCCCAAAATGGCCGCCATGGGGCACCCATGACGTCATCCAAGATGGCCGCCATGGGGCAGCTGTCAACTGCCATGTCATCTGTCATGTCAAATGGCATCTGTCATGTCAACTGTCATATGTCAAATGTCATCTGTCAACTGTCATATGTCATCTGTCAACTGTCATTTCAACTGTCAAATGTCATATGTTCCATGTCATCTGTCAATCAGAAAGTGTTCTATGCCTATTACGTCAGAGAGTGGGCTTGAGAACGCGACGCGTTATAGACTAATCAGAAGCCGTCATAGCCCCACCCACTTTTTTGGCGCGAAATTCAAGTTGTTTTTGAGGTTATGTATTCTGCTTGTAACATAAGATAGGATATCGGCCCCTCTGGCCCCCTCAGGTGCCCGGCCCCCTCAGGTCTCCGCTGTATCCCCTTGGCCCCCTTAGGCCTCCGCTGTTACCCCCTTGGCCCCCTCAGGTCTCCGCTGTACCCCCTTGGCCCCCTCAGGTCTCCACTGTACCCCCTTGGCCCCCCTCAGGTCTTCGCTGTACCCCCTTAGCTTCTTAGGTTTTTGCTATACCCCCTTGACCCCCCTCAGTTCTGCGCCCCCTTAGCGCTCCGCATCCGAAAAATCTCATGACGTCACATTTTATTTAAAAAAGTCCTTCCATCGGCCGGATTCGAACCCCAGACCACCAGATTACGAGTCCGATGCTTTTGCTTTGCTTTGCTTTTAAGATTTTTATTATATTGATCGTTTTACAGTATGGTTTGTATGTACATTTCATTCCATTCATATCCTCTTGCGACGAGGAACAGACCACTTGATGGACATCCCATCAAGGGCGGCCCGAAGACCGACAAAACGTGATACGAACAATGAGTCGATGTCAGAGTTCCAACCAATTCCTAGGGCTTTTGCCCTTTTACTGATTATATCTATGGACTGGCTCGTAGCCATAAGAGACCTGAATGGAGATTTACGTTTTTGATTTTGTCCGTCGTCGAAGGAAAATTGTCCAAAAAACCTTCTGAGTCCAGTCTTGTGTCAAGGGAGGAGTGGGGGGGGGGGGGGGGTAGGAATGGGAATGAGGTGGGGTGGGAGCCACGAACCAGATTGTAGCTTAAGAAGTGCAAAATCGGCCTTTCCTATAAGGTGAATTTCGAGTATCTATTTATATTGATTTTTCCTATATGAAAAATCACTTTTTACGTGATCCCTCTTGGAGGGACAGAAAATTTGGCATATGCCGTGCCCGGCGATCGAGTGCTACAAGGTCGGCCGTCTGCCTCACCTTTATAGCACTCGCGCCAGCCATGGCCCTGCCAATGAAATCAGTGGGCGGAGTCTAAGAGAATATTGCTACAATCTGTCGAAGGAGGATGGGAAACGTCTAGTCCGGCAATTCTTCCGGCAATTCTCTGAAGAGTTCGATGGACTCATATATGAGCCCGTGTTTTTTGTGTATTTGATGGTATTGTCTAGTTTCTGTTATGTTGCGTGTTAGTGTGCTATGTTTTATATGATGTCTGTAAAATTTGTCTGAAAGTTTGTGTATGTAATCGGTGATAGTTGGAATGTTGTGGCACCACGCATGCATGTCCACCACCCGGGTGTATCTATCACTTTTGGTGATGATACGAAGTACTTTGTTCTGCAGTATCTGGAACTCTCGCAAGCGGGAGCCCGAGATACTGCAGTACACTGGACAAGCGTATGTTAATACTGGCCTTATTAATTGTTTATAGTAATTTGTTTTCAAAGTTAAGTGGTGAATTTATTGCTATTAAAGGGTATAGGTTTTTGATTGCTGCTTGAGTCTTTTTGATGATATATTTTGTGTTTTCAATGAAGTTCATACGCTTGTCCAATTTTGATGATATATTTTGTGTTTTCAATGAAGTTCATACGCTTGTCCAATTTTACTCCCAGGTATTTCACAACGGGCACATCTGCCACCCTCACATCTCCGACACGCAAAGATCCATGTATTTCATTATTTGTGCTCCCACAGAGCTACGACCACTATATAATTTAATTGCAGTCAATGTCGATGCAACAGCGTGACGTAGTCGAGCAGATCCGTCCCAAAGATAAGAGACTACGCGTCTCTACATTTCGTCCGATGAATCGACAATGAATGAGGTCTTTGATAAGATTGCAGATGATGATATCATGAATCACGATCATAATTATCCATAGATAGCGATGATGATGTCATACCTATCCAAGCATTTTCGTCAACACATTGATGAACAAAGAAGTCATTCATAAGTTTATACGTGGCCGTCGAATCATGATTTTATTTATTCACAGATAGCGATTTTGTTGACCTTGAATCAGCATTCTTATTACAGCTTGATATGCAACTATGCATTTCTCGATGCAAAACACATTCATGAACGATTATTGTTGTTCTTATCAGCTATAAAACCAATTTCATATCGGGTGGAGCTTCGATCATCAACAGATAAACAAGTATAGTGACGGTAAATCATCGTGGGTGTGTAGTTCGACAATTATTATTTTGTGGGTGTATATTTCAATAATCTAAGGTGAGTTTTATTTATTTATTTCTCTTGATCTCTATCACCATGCAACTTGAGTTTCGAAATATGGTATTGGATGTTCTGAAATAAGGATTATTTTTCTAGGGTATTGAATAAGATGTTCTGAAATAGGAATCATTTTTCTTCAACATTTCGACAGTTTTGTTGTACATCTGATTTTTTTGTTTTGTTTTGATAGATGGATCTTTCAGGAATAAACGCTGTAACCCGAGTACCTGTATTCAAGCCGACAGTGCCTCTCCATAGCCTTCCTATGAATGAGCCACAATTGATTGAAGATATAAGGGTGGTTCAAACAAGATACGGAGAAACAATCGTGGTTGAATTGCAAGAAAAGAGCGTATTCTTACCAAAGAGAGCGGTTGAAGCAGTGAAGCTGCAAATTCCTCTCTTCACCCCTGACGACTACTCTCTCATTTTCAAAGGATTGGCAGGACTGTCCTCCAACTTTGAAATTGTGAAGAAATAATCAAATGTGAGTGATCTGCTTAATGTCTAGAATGAATTTCCTCAACTTCTTTAAAGTGTGCATACATTTTACAAAACGGAACTTTTTCAAAACATTGAATTTATGATTGATTCATTGAGGAATCATTTGAGGAATAAGAAAATAACTTAGGTACATGATTCATTTCGACAAGAACCATTTTTTCATAAATCTGTAAGGGTTTCGAAACATTCGACCAGAATCATAGCAACAGGCGAAATAAACCAAGTGATAACCCAGACAGCATAGTTTATTCAGTAGACATTCACATAATATCCTTCAGGGAATCACTGAATGTCGATGGATATCAAACATACATATATTGCATATCCATATGTTCGCAGATATATGATAATAGAAAAATAAGTTATGAAATATGTCATCTGCAATTGGAAAACTCAAAAGAAAAACAGAAACAGATGAAAAATGAAAACAAACTCAGTGGGATCAATGAATACAAGGTATATGTAAATGAGAACATGTCGAGAGAACGGAGATAAATAGTAAGGAAGATATGGAATCAAGCTGATGAAGATTGAAGAGGGTAAACATGTGAAAATTGGATATAGAAAACTAGAGATAAATGGAGAAAAATGGTACTGAAACCTTGGAAGAAGCAAACTAGAATACAAAAAACTGATAATGAACATAGAGAATATATGTAACACAAAGAAGAAAACGGCAAGAAATGCCGACTACGATACTAGAAAAAATTAAATGATAACAAAAATCAGATCTTGGAACACTAGAAGCTTATACGGAGAAACATTGAAATAGTAGAAGAATTCGAAAAGAACAAAGAACAAAAAGAAAAAAGTGTTTGAAAAGTACTTTTTACCGCCAACTTAGTTGCAAAGCAACCCTCGAAGTCTTATTGAGACTTGTATGAGTAAGGAAGACGGAGACCTTAGCTTTTCAAGTGTAATCCGAAGCACTACTCGGCTGGTTATCGTTGAGAGTCCGAAGGATTGAAATCTAGGTACCAAGAATGTTCGGTTGGTCACCTATCTCCTCTCACTAAACGATGCTATAGAAATAAATAAATATTTCCAATCGCCGCCGCGGGATTCGAACCTGGGTCCTCTAGACAATGAGCCAGCGATCAACGCACTCGACCACCAGCCCAGTTAAAATAAGATTAGCAATAACTGAAACAAAAAAAAAAACGAAAAAAACGAAGGACGAAAAGAAAACTAGCAATAACCGAAACTAAAAAGAGGCAGGACAAATACCAATACAAAACATATTAGTATATGGCGTGGTAGAAATAAAACAAAGAGCATCAGCTAGTTTTGGATTGATAATACATAAAGACTCAACCGAGAAGATCAGAAAATGGAAAGGTATAAATGACAGAATGTCATATATGTCATAAATTTTCATTCCGGAGACATTTTGCCATTTGTAGGTCCGGGAGGGTTGAAAGTACTAAGCCATTGATTGGTCGTTTAAGTTGTTGACCATACAAATGTGTTGTCCCACGTGACCATAGTACCTACTTTCTTGCAGACTCCTCTTTACCTAAAAATTACTACAGGATACTAGCGTAAGCAGTAAGATCTATGCATTTTGCTTTCTACCAATTAATCGGTATGACTTACATGGTACGTCTTCATGTGTTGAAGATGAAATATCACTAAATTTACCGATAAATCTTTCGGATGAGGCTCATCATTCACACTCTTTCAGAGGCAATGAATATTTCATTCTCTACAGGTAAATTTCCCTCTAGTCTGAAGTTATCTGTTGTAATTCCACAATTTGACTTTCAGAACTTCAAAAATACGAATGATGCTAATTTCACATTTCTAGGAAATTTGAAGCTTAATACTGGGGAGGCAGCTGCAGTAATATTTTGTGATTTGTCAAAAGCTTTTGATTGCGTCAATCATGAACTGCTTTTGAAGAAAATAAATAAGTATGATTTCAGAGGAATCTCTTGGGATTGGTTCAATTCATATTTGTCAGGACGTTATCAAATTGTAATGGAAAATACTCGGAGACTGGTAGCATAATAGACGAATAGGTGTGCGCGAGGTGGTGTGTGTGTGCTCCTCATAGAAAGTGCGAATAAAGAGCGTTTGAATTGTTGTAGAAAGCTCCAAAATCAAACTAATATGTGAGTGAGAAATTAATATCAATTGAACTTTAGAAATAATAAATTCGATCAACTGTAAGGCGAAAAATAGTACTTCATCTGATAAACCAGTGCAAATTGAGAACAATCGAATCATAGTACAGGTGCTTACCAACAATATAACATCCAGTGAAAATGGTAGAAGACAAAGACATTACAATAAAACAGTTATAAGAGGAAATTGTGAGGGGCAGAACAGATCTGAAAAACACAATCGAAGCCAGCGAAGCCAGGGTACTATTGGAAATCGGATCGCTCAAAAATAAAATAAAAACTTTGGAAAAAGAAAATAGTGATTTGAAGAAGAAAGTTGAGGATTTGGATAGGAATAATAGAAAAAATAATTTGCTCATTTTTGGATTAGATAAAAAACCACAAGAAATAACACTACCAATTTTGTGCGAAACGATAAAAAATCTTCTGAACGTGAGTCTCACTGAATCCGACATAAATAACTTCTATGGCCTGGGTCGCTCAGCAAAAAGTCCATTGAAAGTCGAACTGATTTCTTATTTAAAAAAACAAGCAATTTTGAAAAACTGTACAAAGTCGAAAGGCACAAGGATATTTATTGTAAACGACCTAACCGAAATACAAAGAGAAGAAAACAAATCATTGCGTACATACTTGTCAACATATAAAAATTCAACAGAAAACTGCTACATCAAAGGAAATCGTTTATTCATCGAAGGTGTTGGGTACAAGATAGATGAATTGGACGTTCTAGAAGCAAAAAGCATTATAAAGCCAAATAGTGCCCCGCCAACACCTTGTCATTCGTTCAACGAAGAGAAGCCAATAACTGATATTACGAACTTCGTTCAAGCAGCTAGTAAGCAAGTTGAGATCAACCCCAAACCGCGGAATAGGAAGAATACAGCGACGCAAGAAACACCTAAGAAGAAGAAATTCCTGGCTGGAGAAGATTCCACAGGTGCAAAAGAAAAACTGAGAAATCGTATCATCAAATAGAAATTTTATCCATTTACTGTCAAAACTCAACAAAGGGAATAACTATTTTAACAAATCGACCGTACTAATTTTTCAATATAAGCCGCATGAAGAAATCTCCTTACCACTTTTTACTCTATCAAAATAGTTATGTTTTCAAATTTGCTGCACATTGTTTTTGTTATTATTTTTTTCGAATAACTCGATTATTGAAATGGCAGGGTCACTTACTGATATGAGACACAGTCACAGAAAAAACAGATTGACAATAGGACACCTCAACGTACGGTCTTTGAATAGTGGTTTCGATGAGTTCGCAAATTATGTTTTTGATTATAATTTAACATTGCTTGGTGTTACTGAAACCTGGTTAGTTCCAACCGATAATAATCAATATTATGATATTCCAGGCTATGTTTTGATAAGGAATGATCGATTGGCTAGAGGTGGAGGCGTAGGTTTTTATATCAAGAGGTCGTTTAATTACTCGATCCAAATGCACTGAACTCACAATTTCTAACCAAGCCTTTCGATAATCCGGAAAAGGAAAATGTATTGAATTATTATAATACCAACAGACACTCTAATATAATTGAAGGATATTCTTTCGTATTCAATCCCGTTGAAAATCATCAAATTATAACTTATATTGGTCAAATCAAAACTGAAGCAGAGGGTATTGATGGTTATTCTATAAGAGCAATCAAATTATGTTTGCCATATTGTCTGGATGCACTGAAACACTTAATGAATTATTCTATAGAAACAAACGAATTTCCCACTATTTGGAAGCATGCGATAATAAAACCCATACCTAAAGTTAATAATCCTACTGTCCTTACAGAATTACCACCAATTGGTATTCTGCCGGTGGCATCAAAAATTATAGAAAGACACATCCACACATTGATGACATCTTATCTTGTTGCCAACAATCTTGAAAATAGTCGTCAATCGGGCTTTAGAAAAAGACACAGCACAAGCACAGCTTTAGTCAGTATAACTGACCAAATAAAAGAAGGAATAGACCAAAAACAATTAACATGCATGGTGCTGCTGGACTTTTCTAAGGCCTTTGACACGATTGACCATGATATTCTCTTGGCAAAACTACAGTTCCTAGGATTTTCTTATGGCAGTATAGCATGGTTCCGAAGTTTCTTATCTGATCGGTATCAGTGCGTAACGGAGAATAATGAATTTTCGTCATCCCCCTTCGAAAAAACTTTATGTGGAGTACCGCAGGGCACTATTCTGGGACCACTTCTTTTTTCAATATACGTATCGGATATGAAGAGTAATTTGCAGTCAAGTATGCTCCATTAATACGCAGACGACTCACAACTGTGTATTAGATTTTCTCTTCTCAACTACATGCAAGCTGTAGAACAAATACAAGAAGATCTCAACACTATAAAGCAGTTCGCTGATAATCATAACCTGAAAATAAATCCTAAAAAGTCCAAAGCAATATTATTTGGATTCAAGAATCATCGTAATTTTCTGAAATCTGCCAACTTTTCCGTTATTTTCAACAATAGCCCAATTCCGATTGTAACAGAAGCGAATAATTTAGGAATAAATTTCGACAGTGGACTTAATTTTGATAGTCATTTATCAAACAAAAGGCGCATCGGTTACATGAGACTTGAAGGGATGTATTCCTTTAAGAACAGTATCGACCCAAATACAAAATTGCGTTTATGTAATACGTTGATTATTTCACTCTTCGATTATGGGGATATAGTATATCATCATAGTATGAGGGCCGATACTGCTGCTAGAATCCAACAGGTTCAAAACTCGTGTATGAGATTTTCTTATAACATTAGATATACCGAGCATATAAGTCCTCATCTGAATGATAAGAATATACTTAATATGAGCAATCGGCGTATGATGCATTATTATACTTTTGTTTTTAATATTATACAATACAAGGATCCGAAATATCTATTCGATCGTCTTCAGCCTCATAACCACGATTACCACACGAGATTTCGAAATAATTTCAGAATACCAGCTCACCATACAACGACATATCACAATTTCTTCAGTTGTGTATCTGCTCGTCTGTGGAATGAGTTGCAAGATGATATAAAATCAGCAGCTTCTTGTAACATCTTTAAAGCAAAAATTAAAAACAAACTTTATCAAGATCAGTTGAGAACATCTTAATAATGTTCCTTTTATCGTTATACTGACCATTTGGATAATTGTTATCATTGCATTGGCTTCGTCTTTGAAATTTAATTTATTGTTAGTTACGTAGTTGTTGCATATACAATTATTGTTCAGTTTCACCTTTGATGTATAATATTCAAATATATGTATATATAATAATAATAACTCTAGTTATAAGTGATAAAAAAATACATTTAGAACGTTTATATATACATATATTCGAAAATAAATATAAATATGTATAGGTACTTATCATATTTTTATAACTTTTAATGTATTAATTTAAAATTTATAATTTTAATGTTGTATTTATATCTTTATAATTTTTCATCATCATATTTCACATTGTTAGAATAATTGTTCATGGCGTGGTGGAAGATCAACTTAGTTGAACCCCGACCAATTTACCCCTAGTTAATATTAATAATTTGAATTATTAGTTATTTTATTATATTATTATGGGTGAATAAACTAAACTAAAATAAATAATCCACGGAGTACCTCAGGGTTCGGTTTTAGGTCCAGTGTTGTTTACTTTACATCAATGATTGATGACGACACTACGTTGTTGTTGAGTGGGAAGGACAAAGACATCCAGAAAAATGATATCACCCTTGATATGGATAAAGTAAAGCAAAGGTGTTATGCTAACTTTATGTGTTTTGATATATCTGAAACCAAAATATTATCTTTCAGATTTGGTTTTGATGATCTGACCTTGGGTAACCAGGCAATAATAGTGAATGCAGTAAATTTCCAGGACTACTGATTGATCATAATCTGAAATACATGGACCACATATCAAATCTGAACAAAAAAACAGCATTGGGCTGTTTTGCTGATCGAGTGATATTTCATGAACTGGATCAGAATTCAGCAAAAATCACATATTCAGCACTTGTAGAGTATCATATAAAATATGGTATCGCATTTTGGAGATTCTGTTCTTGTTCTACGAAAGAGAGCGCTCCGTCAAATGTGTGGTGCAAAACCGAGAGAATATTATTCAAGAATCAAAGAATACTGACAGTCACTTGCCTTTTTGTGCTCGAGACTGCTTGTTTGGTCCATAAAAATATGAGAATCCAGTGAATTATGATAGATACAACACGCGAAATAGTTTTCATCCGCGTTAACCTATTCCAAGAATATCACGGATTCAAAATTCTCCAATATATGAAAACTTGAACATATATAATCACCTACCGAAACATATCAAAACTATCTGTGATAATAAACAATTCGGAATATAATTTGAGGAATTTTTTTAGCGATTGTTTTAGCTCCGAAATTTCAATCTAATTGGCCTTGTTTACGTTTCTCTATTTTATCTATACTATCTATATTGATTTTATATCAATTTTATTTTAATCATCTATATACATTTTCAAACTGTTATGGGATTTGTACCAAATTCTAAATTTACAATTGTGACACTGTGTATATACTTACATCTATGTTATTTATATTCTGTATCATCGAATCATTTGATGTGACGAAAAAAGCCTATGTTGCCCTTTGCTTCAACATATATTATATGTGTATTTTTCGAATTCTTGTATTTAAATAATATATAAGTTTATATCTACTCTGGCTTTGTCAATAAGAATTATGTTCTCTATACTTATATAAGAAATCATGGTTCAACGGTGAAAGTAACTAGAACTTTATCTGTGGTTGTGTATTTGATTTGATATAAAAATTGGAGAAAATGGGTGAAAACACCAGTCAATAAAGTAAAAGAAGTTTCAACGCTTGATTTTGACAATAGAACAGAAATAGGCAAAATCAAACAAAAACTAATCTTAGCACTAAAATCCATGGTAATAGATAAACCCGTGAATCAAGTACACATCAAGAATTCAAATGGTGAAATACTTAAAAACGAAATAGATGTAATGAAAGGATGTAAAGAATATTTTCAGACACTACTAGGTCAACAAAATGGAGAATGATGGGAGCAATTTGAACTTTGAAGAATTGGAAAGCACCAGGAGAGGTCAAAATAACACCAGAAATGATGAAAAACTCAAAAGAAAAAGGAAGAATGTGCTTACTAGTAATAATCAAGTTAGCTAGGATAAGAGAAAATATACTAAAAAATTGAGAACAGCTTTGATAATAACACCAATACTCAAAAATTATAATAACTATAGAGGGATCACGCTACTGATCAACAAAAAACTCAGAAATGAAATGGAGCCACAACTCTCAGAACCACAAAGTGGGTTCAGACTCGGAAGGAGCACACGATAAAACGAATGATAGGAAAGTTAAATTTTTGTTCATTCGTTTATTCAGTTCTGCATCTAGTTGCAATGCTGTTGCATATGATTTATTTTAAAGTGTGAAACCTCAGAAAAGTTAGCATTTCCTGGTCTCAATTCGATGGGAAAGTTTTCTTCGAACTGATTTTCATGAAATTATTGTTTGAATAACAAGTATTATGTTTCTGCTGTCTGGAATTACTGTTGGAATCATCCTAATAATTTATTTCAAATTACAGATTAGATTTAGTGACATTTGGGGATATTTGTTAGTTATAAGTTTCTGAACTTAATTCGGACTAAAAAAAGAAGAAGCTGTTGCTTGCACTGTTGCCAGTTTGATGTCAATAATGTCTTGGTTGAATCGAAATATTCATCAAAACATGGAATATTTGACGAACATAATCAACTTTAAAGAAAAATTACCAATATCAATAGTATTCTTTCACCTGGCCATAATTAAAAAAAAAGAAATACTCTATTTTGATATGTATCTTGTCTATAATCAACATTTCCTTGAGCACCGGGATGAAATTTCAAAATATAATTCAGTTTCAACTTGAATTATTGAACAAATGGAACATTGGATATCATAGCATTACCAAGATGTTATTGCAGGATGTCCACCAATTTAGACATATCGATACTTCCGGCAACTGTGTATAGGTGCAAAACTGCTAGCGTGCGTGAACAAAATAAAGAAAATATCAATCCATCTTTGTCAAGACTCTTTTGATAAGTACGTCATCAGAATCGTGGAGGAGCCGTAACTATATTTTTGAGAATGTTTCTCTCAGTCACACGAGGAGAATAAAAAATACGTATTCGATAAATTTTCATAAACATCAACTTGGAATGAAAATCTGAATTTCGTAAGCACACTTTTAAACAGGGTCAGTTGTAGGACCGTCAAAATCATCTATAAGAGATTCAATGGAATCTAACGTTGATTGAATTTCCAAGTTTTCTATGGAAAATCATATGATGGGTCAACCAAAATTAAAACATCAGTTCCATTATGCTTTTCTCTGACTGAAAGGCAATCAAGAATTTTCCGTTTACTCTATTGGTTTTTCTCTGGAATAGCATTGCGAATCTCATAATTAATTTCTGCCTCTAGCAAATGATTTGCCCCAAAATTTCAATCTATTTTGAAACAGTTCAAAACCGAATGACCTCAAAAATATAATTCAAAAGTAAATCTTGAAATGAACAGAAAATCTAAAAACGTGGCAAGACCGCAATCTGCAATTGCTAAAATGAATCAGAATCAATCAGTTTCCTACAACATCAACCCTGCACAGCAAACAGATTTCATTCATCCACCAATCAAGACACTCAATTATTTTTTACTGATAATTCTACAAAATTCATACCCCACGTTGGGCGCCAAATATGCAACCTCCTATTTATCCAAAGAAGTAGATGCACTGCGAACCGTAGCTTTTCGTCTGGCAGGCATCATGGGTTTCTTTTCAATACAATAAATATTATCAGAAAATTAGGTTACAAAAAAAAGTGCGCTACAGCAAATCTTATCATTTTGAAAGTAAATGCAATATTACCTGGAAAGTTAAGAAACCAAATAATAAAATTATATGTTGGAAAAAAATCATCTGAAATTTATCTGTATAATAATAATAATAATTAAGAGTGGCATAAGATAAGTGAATAAATGAAACATTCTACCCAAACTTTAATGTATTCAGAGTATACCAGGTATAACAGGATCATGGTACACCCCCCTAATCTATCAAAAAAATCCTATAAACAATATATAGACGAATCCGAGAAATCTATCAAATCTGATATCTCAGAATTCTGGTCATTCATTCAGAGTAAAAAAGCAATTTCTAAGATTCCTAGAATACTCTCTATGAATAACATATAATGTAAAAATCCCTCGAGCATTCTAAATGCATTTGCTGATTTTTAAGCAGTGTTTATACTACCCAAATCGATAATAACACCATGGGTGATGATGCACTATCCTTGAGTACACCAACTATATCACTTGAGAATTTGAGTGAAGATGAAGTCAAGACTGCTGTGAAAAAACTTAAATCCAAACATACTTGTGGCTATGACAACATACCATGTGTTTGAAAAACCCCTCCAAACAATTTATAACAGAGCATTGAAAACATGTACATCTTCCGATGTCTGGAAAACCTCTAAGAGATCAACCATCACCAATTTGATGTGCTTTACACAAACCATCTGCAATGCTATTGATAATCAAATACAAGTCCATACCATATAATACAGATTTCTCAAAAGCCTTTGACAAGTTGGAACATAAAATACTAATATTGTAACGAAGTTACTTTTATTTTGTAATTATTGTATATGAGACATACGGTATGGTATAGGTTGAACTATGATTGAGGATAACTAATCGGGTTTTGAAGTTCGTACACTCTTCTTGTTGAATATCATGTTCAGTTAAATGGTTATAAAAGTGTTTATTTATATAACCGGAAATAATGCGAAACGCCCTGTATATGAGAGTTCTGGTCGAGACATTGCTGCGGCACACAGAGCGTGTCCGCGCTCACCGTTTTGTGCATGCGCGCCCCACTCTCCGAGAAGAGTGGTGGAACCGTGAATCGAGGTAGTCGAGAACAGGAGACGGAAAATTCAGTAGCAGCTCAGCGAAGGACCAGCCAGCAGCGAAAAGATCAGTAGGACCAAGCAGCCGACCGACCAACAACGAGGAGGACCGACCGACCGCGAAGAAGAAGACCGTGACCAGACCGTATACCGGGGAACTGGCAGTAGCAGCCCAGTCAGGAAGCAGCAAGCCTCGCACCAGACACGAGAGGTGAGGGCACAGAGAAGATACATCGAGGTATTGTGCCCTGTGGAACTGTCTGATATCCTGAGAGTACATAGTAGTAAAGTAAAGTGAGGTATCACCCTCCAGTACCCCCCTTGTGCCCTGAGAGCGTAGGCTCTGAACACTAGGAGAGTATTGGGTCGATCCAGGTACTGAAGAGCGTAGGCTTGTACCTGAATCGTAGGGCTCTGAGAGTACGCATGGTTTGTTTGTTTTTGGCATATAAAGCTCTTTGCTAGTTGCGCTTGTTAGATTAGCTTTTAGCATGAAACGCTCGATACCGCGAGCTTTGATAGTTTGAACGATTAATTGCTTTGCTTTGCGTGCTTTGATAACCGTATGTCTCAGAGGGAACTGATTCGTAAAGACTCGTAGATATTGTAAATATACTGTGAATAGCGTGTATATACAGAGTAAATAAAATAGTTGGTTGTATATATTGTTTTATTTCTAGACAAACCGGGGTAGTATCACCAGTCATACTACAGTCACTTTGACAGCTTACTTTATAGACCCGTGGAATTAACTTTCTCCACTGATAGTTGCCCGGTGCAAGTGGACCTACCACCATAAGATAGGTGGCACCCGAGATTGTAAATAGAAACACCCGAGCTGAAGCGCCAAATTACGTTCTTGTAAGCAAATAGCCTTACACATTTGGCGCCCGAGCAGGGACCGCAAGTAATACGTAACCGAAAGTAACCGAAGGTAACCGCAGGTTAACCGGAACCGTATTCAATCAATAACCGATTTCGGTTAGAAGTTGCTACTCTTAAAAGAGATTTCGAAGGTTGAGGAATTCATTCCGCGTATTCTCGAGTCGCTGCGATCACTCTCCTCTGAGATTTGAGCTAACCCGTAGTTATTTTAGCAAATAAACTGTTTGTTAGTTGATTCAGTATCTAGTCACCTCATTTACACTGTAAACATTGAGACCTGTCATTTTGACAACATTTAGTTAATTTTGAGGATTAGGCCGTGTCGTATTTCAATTTCGAGGTTTTCGGGGTCAAAAAAAGCGTTCGGCAGACTCCCGAATCTCTCCGAGCACTCTTCTTTGGACTAGGTGAAAGCACGCGACCGAAACGCTTGAACTTCGTCCCCAGGATACCGCCTGAACCGATTCCCACTGAAATTGCATACCTGTCAAAATTTGACAGATTCGATAAAATATCGAGTGAGATCTCGTACACCAGGTTTTTGGGGTCAAGGAATCCGTTCCGACCAATTCCGAGTCGATACAACCCCCCGTTCACTAGATATCGAGCTCAATCGAAACTTTTGAGCAACTCTGGAACGAGTTCAATAGGGAGTCTAGTTCAAGACACCGAAGGAGCTAGACGTGTCTGTGAACCGAAAGGGAGAGTCTAGTTCGAGACATCGAAGAAGCCAGACGTGCCAATAAACCGAAATCGACAGCTCTGAAGATGGTGAACGAGGAATTCCCGCAAGGAATTCCCGCAAGATCCTACAGTCGGAAGATCCGGTAGACGTGCGAGTAAGCTGGGTGTACCAGCTGAAGAAAGCGGACATTGACGTTGATTTGTCAAAGTTTGGGCTAGACGTCTCTGGTACAGTCGAGGATAAGAGAAAACGGCTGATACGTTTTCTCAGAGAAGGACGAGTGGTAACCGCACCATCCACACCGGTACCAGGACATATTCCTCCGACTACAGGGTGGACATTTCCGAACACTGTACGTCCAGTGAATGTGACTGCACCCGGAACCGTACCGCCTGCGACAAGCGCGTCTACTACTCAACCGACCGTCCCGATGACGACTACCCCGATGATGGCTGCCACATCCACGTCGATGGCAACCCAGGAACCGTTGCGAACACGGGACTGGAAACTCTCGTTCGACGGAGTAGGAGACCCCGTAGCATTCCTTGAAAGGCTTGACGAGATCCGAATATCTGAACATACCCGCCTATAGACTGATAGCCGTTTTACCAGATCTGTTTGCAGGAGAAGCCGCTCTGTGGTTCAGAAATAACCGGTCAGCATGTGCTACGTGGAAGGCATTCGTCGAGCTCTTCCGAATCTTCTACTTCCCTGCCAACTACCAGGTTGACCTAGAGGTAGCGATTGGCAGACGGCTCCAGAGGCCAAACGAGCCTGTACAAGCATATGTAACCGATATGCAGACGCTTGTACGAAGGCATGGCAGTATGACACCGGAGCAAAAGCTTATGTGGCTGTACCGAAACCTGCTACCCGAATACCGACAGCATATCAAGAGGAGTGACTTTGCCGATATTGTCACCTTCTCTCGTGCTGTGAAGGAGTTCGAGCTCCTCCGTGGAGAACTGCAAGAAAGGTACCAGACATATGGACGGACAGCGATAAGACGCCAAGAGGTGTCGAGAGCGTCTCCGCCAGCCCCGCCGTCAGCTCCGCCGTCGACCCCTCCATTGGCCCCACCGGTAACAACACCCGTCAATACGCGACCATCGACTACTGCTAGGACCGAACCGAGAACACCCGTTCAGCAGCCGAGGACATCTTCACCAGCCGTATGTTGGAGATGCGGACAGACAGGACATTTGAGAAATCAATGCCGTTCTGCCCCGAAGCTGTTTTGTTCTCGATGTGGCAAGGAAGGAGTGATGTCCCGTGACTGCCCCTGTCCTAGGTCGGAAAACTAGGAAGGCATTGCCCCGAACCGAGACCTGAGCAGTGCCTTTCCACCAATGTCTCGGAAACGATCCGTAACATCCGACCTGGGGATGTCCGTCCATTCGTTTCAGTGCAGACCCTAGGTGGCCGTTTTAAGGCACTGTTAGATACTGGAGCATCCAAGACGTACCTGGGAGATAGCGTGGCTAAAAGATGTCAGGAAATGGGAGTCCTGAAGGAAACGACATCTTCTTCCATGGCCAGAATGGCCAACGGGCTGCCCGCCAGAGTTTCCAACGTATATCACTTGGATCTAGTGATTGGAAACACAACTATATCCGCCATAGTTGGACATGTTCCTGGCCTGTCATCTGAATTCGTCATAGGAATGGATATTCTGAGATCACAGAAATTTCAACTCGACCTGTCAGATGAAGAAATACGAATGGATGGAAAACCATTTATCGACCCGACACCAGAACCGATGAATCCGATTGATACCGTAGACCGTACCGAGAAACTTGTGTTGACACCAACCGAAGAAAGGAGACTTGAAGCATTCCTGGACCACGAATTAGCTCAATTCGAGTGCTTCAAGGGAGTAACGCCGATTCTCAAACATGAGATCCGTTTGATCAACCCGGAGCCGCTCAAACAACGTTACCGCCCTCAGAATCCGATAATGCAAGCAGTTATAAACACCGAGGTTGATAAGATGCTCGGAGAAGGCATAATAGAACCGTCAAACAGCCCGTGGAGCCCACCTGTTGTCATAGTGCGGAAGAAGGGCGGAAAACCATGGTTCTGCATAGACTTTCAGAAGGTGTGACACACAAGGATGCCTACCCTTCATTAATGCAATTTCAGACAAATTTCGCAGGGCTCGATATATTTCGAGCATAGATTTGAAGTAGGAGTATTGGCAAGTTTTTAATTTTAGACAAATTGCGCAGGGCTCGATATATTTCGAGCATAGATTTGAAGCAGGGGTATTGGCAAGTGGTTTTCACTGATGAAAGCAAACAAATCACAGCATTCACAGTACCAGGCCGAGGTCTGTTCCAGTTCCGAGTAATGCCGTTCGGATTACATGCATCACCAGCTTCGTTCCAGCGTTTTATGGACCGTATCATAGGATCGGAGCTGGATCCGTACTGCTTCGCATATCTGGATGAAATCATCGTGCTTGGAGAGTCTTTTGAGCAACACTTGAGCATTCTGCAGGAAGTATTCCACCGTCTCCGAGCCGCCAACCTCCGTCTCAACCCAGAGAAATGCCAGTTCGGCAGGAAGTCACTAAAGTAATTGGGTCACGTCGTGACTGGCGAAGGAATCTCTACTGATACCGAGAAGATGAAATCCATATTAGCATTTTCACCACCGACCACCGTCCGGCAACTGCGACGCTTCTTGGGAGTAGCATCGTGGTACAGACGTTATGTCCCTGGAATCTCGAACATAGCCGCACCGCTGAACCGTCTGTTAAAGAAAGGCTATCGTTGGCAATGGACAAGCGAACAGAATGAAGCATTTGATCACCTGAAGAAATGCTTGACAGAAGCTCCTGTCCTTACCTGTCCCGACTTCGAAAGACCGTTCGTACTCCAGACTGATGCTAGTGATCAAGGATTAGGAGCCGTACTAATCCAAAATAAGGAGGATGGAGATCACATCATCGCCTATGCCAGTAGGACACTGACAACTCCTGAGAAGGCATACTCAGTTACCGAGAAGGAGTGCCTGGCGATTGTGTGGGGAATAGAAAAGATGCGTCCATACCTGGAAGGGTATCATTTTACCGTCCTGTCCGACCACCAATCACTGAAGTGGCTCCATAACATCCAGAGCCTGAGTGGAAGACTAGCCCGTTGGAGTATGTATCTCCAACAGTTTGACTTTGAGATCAAGTACCGGAAAGGGGTTCGGAAACGAGTAGCTGATGCATTGTCCAGACATCCTGTACCCTCCGAAGTAGACATAGCCACCGTTGAGGAAAATGAAACTAGTTCCTGGTATGCCAAGAAGAAGAACGAAGTTCTGAATAACACCGCCGACTATCCAGATTATTGCATCAAGGACGACCGCCTGTACCGTAATTTCTGGGATTCCACCGATTTCTCAGAACCAGAGCTATCCGATACCTGGAAATTGTGCGTCCCGAAACCAGCTCGTACAGTCATAATGAAGGGGAACCATGACGCTCCCAACGCCGGACACCTCGGGATCGCCAAGACCACCGCCAGGATAGCAAGTCGCTATTATTGGCCAGGAATGTTCCGGGATATAGCCAAATACGTCCGAGGGTGTCAGTCCTGTCAGCAGTTCAAGACATCACAACAGAAGACACCTGGGAAGATGCAACTGTCTGTGAACCGACAACCATTGGAGACTGTGAGCTCCGACCTGGTTGGTCCACTGCCTCGTTCAAGTAAAGGAAACAACTACTTGGTAGTATTCCAAGACAGGTTCACCAAGTGGGTCCAGTGCCGTCCTATACGAAAGGCAACGGCGAAGGTAGTGAGTCAGGCCCTCTATGAAGAGATCATTGTCCGTTTTGGCTGCCCGAAGACCGTTATTACGATAATAGGACCCAGTATACAGGAGCACCGTTCAGAGACCTCCTGAAAGAACTAAAGATTGGACATCGCTTCACCCCTCCGTATACACCGCAAGCTGACCCCGTCGAAAGGACCAACAAGACGATGAAAATCATGATATCTCAATTCTGCGACGGTGACCATAGGAAATTGGATCAGCACATACCCGATCTTGTGTTCGCTTATAACACCGCCCGCCATGACTCCACCGAATATACCCCGGCATTCCTAAACTATGGAAGAGAATTGGAGGTACCAGGAGCAGTGTACCTGCCGGAGGAACCAGTAACTGAAGACGCGGAAATGGAACAAGAGGAATTTAAATACAGAACACAACGATTGGACAAACTCCGAGAAGTTTTCCAGTTCGTCCGGATCAACCTGGCCCGTGCTTTTACCAACCAGAGTCATCACTACAATCTCCGTAGACGAGAATGGAGATGCCATGTTGGGGACCGTGTGATGAAGAGGGGACACCATCTGTCATCTGCTCCGAAGGGCTTTGCCGCCAAACTAGCGCCTAAATATTCTGGTCCCTATACCGTCACCAAAATCATATCTCCCGTTATTTATGATGTGAAGAGCAATACTGGCAAAAAGTTCCATTGTGTCCACGTGAAAGATTTGAAACCGTTCTCGAACATCGCGATGATAGGACATTCTCTCTTCTAGAAAATACCCAAGAGAATTCCGGTACCGAAGCCCAGCCCGAATAACTCGTGGCCGACGCTAAGAAACAAACGAGCGATGCGCAAAAACGCACGAGGGCCATACAAATTTTGGCGCGTGACCTAACGCAGCGCCGCCGACCGATTCGAGTATCCGTGACTACCCCGCCGCCACGAAAGTTATGTCGTCCCTGTTCAATGACCCCACCCCCATCACCGCTCACTGTAGAGGACATTCCCTTGCCCATTGGACCAGGCCCTGAACCCATCCAGTTCAGACGTGAGGAAATAACAGATCTCACCCTCGGCGAGAAAACCTCACTCAAGGGACTGTCCAGGGAGACAGGTGAAGGAAAAGAATGTCATTTTCCGAAGTCACCGGGCTTCATAGATAGTCTGTAACATGCAGTTTGGCGTTTCACTGTTGAGATGTTCAGTATAGGTATTTTCAACAAGATGCCTGGAAGGAGTACTCAGTGTATTGGAATGTTTAGCAGACCAAGAGATAATGTGACAGTACATTATCACATACTGTTTATGGTAGGTGATAGTTGAGTGGAGCCTGTAAGGGCTGGATGCCTTATGTGGTCGGAAATTCCCATGTTCTTTTCAGTGTGATATGATTACTTTCAGGTTTATTCAGTACAGAGGTTGTTCTGGTTTTCCAGGTGGTAGAGCTATAATAAAGGTTTTGTGTAACCTAAACATCAGAATTTGATATACATCAAGAAGGGGTGAGGTCAGAGGTATCTGTAGTTTTTACTAACTTGTTGAACAGGTAATTTCCTTGTAATTCTTCTGGATAGGATTCAACAAGTGTTTATTTTCGATAATGCTTCTGATCACATCTGTTTTGAGCTGTCAGTTTCCAAATTTGAATTTGAGGTTAATTTCTCCTTCTGATTTTACGCAAATTCTTATTGAGTCCTTCGGCGTTCGGGGTCAGAGACATCTTGACACTTAATAAGCTCATTTCAGAATCACATGATTGGTCCGAGAGCAAGGTTGGTACCACTGTAGTAGTGTGGACTGGGAATATTACTGTTAGTAATATTTTGATTCCCCTAAATTTAAGTTTCATACATTGGGCTGCGCAGTGGGTGATTATCCCTTTAAAACCAGTTTTTATAAACGGTTTATTTTCCTGCTGCACAGGATTTTTCTCGAAATTTCGTAATATCCGTCTTCTCCAAAAAGTTGCTAAGAGAGCACTATGGGCCAAATTGTCCTTTTTGGTTTCGGCCATCTTGTGGGATCGACGTATCCCGACTTCAACCCTTGGCCATTCCTTTGGGAAGGTAAGAGTCCAATAGGATTTATTTTACATGGACAGTTGTTCAATAGGGCTTTTTCTTATTAGATCAGACGGCCTCCTATTTGGGTGCAGCATCGTCGCCATTTTAACCTGAGGGTCACCGCTGGGGCACCCAGTTGTTTTTAACTCCAGAACTAAGCGATAAGCGATCATTCCTGGTACCAACTTTCCAAAACCCGGTTATAAGGGCTAGTTGCTGGGATTTGCTTCCGGTAATGTCCTGATGGCACCATCATAGTTTTTTGGCTGCACCAGAAAACCAGAGCACCTCTCTACTGAGTCGTCTACCTGTCTACCTCCTGGGAAACTAAGGTCAGATCCAACCATTTTGTTCCGGTGATGCAGTGACATTTATCTGTGTCAAATAAATCTACCAACTACTCTTAATTAGTTACAATTTTAATATATAAATTTTCTTAAATTCAAATCATCATCCAAACACTTCTGTGAACCAGAAATATAGGCCTATATGGAAGGGGAAGTATTTTAGATTGGAGAATTCAATCTGCCTTTTGTCCTGTTTATGCATTTATTTTACTTATAAGAAGCATTCAGAACTTGTATACTCGAGTACACCTACAGGTGATATTGTATCTGTCACAAAACTAACCCCTCAAATCAATTGAGATTAAATTCTGGTGCAGTCACAGAGTGTTTAATTTTTTCTTTGTTTTCTACCAGGAAAAACTCAGTGGCGCCCGATTAGCCCCACCACTTCATATAATTTTTGAATTCACGACCTGCTCCCAAACAACAGAGCTGCCGTGCCTATAACTTGGTCATTCTTTTATAAAATAACAAGAATACGTTATAGATAATTAGCACCTTGAACGTGGGGCCAAATTTTTCTAGTTACGAGTAGTTGTGGAGTCATACAATTTATATTTCATTAAATTTGAATTTCAAATTTCATTTCATCAAACATACAGGGCGGATCAGGACTTTTGAAACAAAATTTTAATAAACACATTTTTTAATTCCATATATTATACAGGGCGGATCAAATATAGGACATTTGAAACAGATTATGTTATATTGAGGTGAGCATGGGTTTTTTCGATTGCTGAATAGGTAATTCCGGGTTTGCAGGAGCTATTCAATTTTGCGACTGGATTGTTGAATTTTTTGATGTACTGGGTGTTCCTTTCTCAGTATTGACATTTTGATGGTGATATTGGTGAACTGCAGGTTGTGCTCACTTTCCAGGGATTCTCATCAACCATTTTTTTGTTAACCTTAACTGGTTAGAGTCTTTCTTTTGTAATTTCTTGAAATTTGGATTGTTTTGGCAAGACTGATAACTCAGCAATTAAAAAAATAAAAAAAAATTTTAATTGGACTGTGGTTGATATTCCGGTTTTTTATGATTCCATAGGTTAGGTAAAGATAAGAAATTTTCTTCTATCCTGTGCTGAGCTTAATTGTACTGTTGATTCTTCCACTTCACTTGTTGAAGAAGGTTAAATTTTTGGAAATTGTTGTTTGAGGCCTGAAAAGGGAGAGAACCTTCCTTTTGAGGATTCAAATAATTAATTGAATCATTCTGGTTAGATTTGAGAAAAATTTGAATTTTGAAAACTTTCCTACTACCTGAATCATAATGGAATCTGAGATGAAACCCCGTCACTTACTTATTGAAGAGGTTAATTATGAGCTTCGACTTAGAGGCATAGTTACTAGTCGAGACATGAACGAAAAGCGCAAAATCCTATCTGCTGCTATAAAGAGAGAAAAGAAAAGTGGTGTTTTAGCTTCTCAACTTGTAGACCCTACCTATGATTTTGAAATCGAGAAAACTCAAATTGATTTAACTTTGGATAATATTAAACAGTTAATTCCTGATTTTGAAGGTACGGTTAATGACCCCTTGTATTGTCGTTTAAGATCGAGGTTAGCTCATGTAAATTTGAGGATAGATAGAATAAAAATCGAAGATGATCCAAATCAACTTTTGTATAAAAATGAGTCATATGCATCTTGTTTAGCTTTGGAGGAAGAATTAGATGAGAGAATAAAAGAGGACAATGTTTCAATTCTACAGCCAACTGTCCATTCTTCTCCAATTACGGCTCAACAAAGTTTTTTTGCAAATAACTCAAAACCTGTATCATTATACAAGTGGGATTTAAAATTTGACGGTTCAAAAAAGTCAATTGGGGTGAAATCATTTTTGGAAAGGGTATATGAGCTAGCAGAAGCTAGACAAGTTTCAAAACAGCAACTCTACGAATCCGCGGTAGATCTTTTTTCTGGCAAAGGATTGCTATGGCTCCGTCATGTCAAGGAAATGAAAATTGTGAAGGATTGGGAAACTTTGGCAAAACGTCTTGAACAGGATTTTTTAAGTAATGATTACGATGAAGAACTATGGGAATCTATCAAACACAGGAAACAATTTGAAGATGAATCAATTGTTATTTATGTGGCCGTTATGGAGCAACTTTTTTCTCGACTTAACAATACACCAGCTGTTGTCACTAAAGTCAAGTGGATTCAGAAAAATCTCAGGCCTGAATTTGTTGAAAAACTTGCCCTGAATAAATATAATTCAGTTGAAGACTTGATTCATGATGTTAAAATTTTAGAAGAAGTTTTTAAAGATCTTCATAGTAAGTCTAACTTAAAAAAGTCCCAAGTAAATTCAATTGCATGTGATTTAGATTATGAATTCAATAATTGCAGTTTAGATGCGAAGACTTCGAATTTTTCAAAAAAATCTTGGAATAACACTAATAAAAATAATAGTTATAAAGCTTCGTCTATAAGTAATAACTCTGAAGTACCTAGTACGAGTGGAACGGGAAGTAATAGAGTGCAAAAAACAATGATTTGCTTTAATTGCCGGCAGGAAAATCATCATTTCAAGCACTGTTTGAAAAAACGAAGTATTTTTTGCTATTCTTGTGGGAATCAGGGAGTTACCCGAAAAGAATGTTCTAAATGTTTGGGAAACGGGTCCCGGAGGTAAAGCGAAATTTTACTGGTCGTGTTTTGCCTCCTCATTTCGAGACCAGATATATCTCAAATAACCGTACAGCCGAGCAAATAGAAGGTTTGAAATTTATTAGGAAGTATTTCCAAGATCATTTTGGAAAGTCGAAAGTTTCTTCAGCTCCGATTTTCGTTAAACAAAGTTTGGATAATAGACCTTATGTAAAAGTCTCCCTTTTCGGTAAGGAAATAACGGCGTTATTAGATTCAGGTGCGAGTAGCAGCACAATAGGGAAAAACGGGGTGGATTTTATTAAATCGTTGAATTTGAAAATCAAGAAACCCAGGCACAAATTTGTTTCCACGGCTGACGGAGTCAGACAATTTGTAAGTGGGACAGTGGATATTCCAGTTTCTGTAGGGACTAGTTGCCGGGTGATTTCATTTTTAGTAGTTCCTACTATTGATTATTCTTTCATATTAGGAAGCGATTTTTGCGCTGAATTTCAGCTGAAGGTAGATTTCAGAAATAATACTTGGGAAGTAAATGATAGGGCTAATGTCGACATTGCCTCGGTCGGATTAATCAACGACGATTATGCTATCAATACAGATCAAGTTAAGACTATGGCTGATATGTCTGAAAGTCAAAAAATTTTAGTAGAGAACATTGTTGATAAGTTCAGAGATTTGTCTAAAGATGGTGAACTTGGTAGAACAGATAAATTGGTCTATCACATTGAAACTGGAGATGCTCAACCAGTAAAACAGCGTCAATATTTAATGTCACCATACATGTTGAGTCATTTAAACAAAGAGTTGGATAAAATGATCGAGATTAATGTCGTTGAACCCTCAAGTAGTGATTGGTCGTCACCAGTTCTACTTGTCAAAAAGGCTAATGGCGATTTTCGTTTTTGCTTTGATGGAAGGAAACTGAACTCACTTACAAAGAAAGATAGTTATCCTTTACCAGTAGTAGATAGGATTCTGTCACTTTTAGGGAATGCCAACTATATTTCTTCAATCGATCTGAGAAGTGCCTTTTGGCAGATACCTTTAGATCAATCATCAAAAGAGAAAACTGCTTTCTCAGTCCCGGGAAGAGGTTTGTTTCACTTCAACGTAATGCCTTTTGGGTTATCTAACGCCGCTCAATGCCAACAGAGATTGATGGACGCTTTGTTTGGTCCCGAAATGGAACCAAATGTCTTTGTTTATCTAGATGACGCTATCATAATCAGTTCAAGTTTTGAGGAGCACATCACTTTACTTAAGGAAGTCGCAAGTAGACTAAAAAGTGCCAATTTAACGGTTAATTTCGATAAATGTGAGTTCTTTCGTTCATCCCTTAAATACTTGGGATTTATCATAGATAAATTCGGACTACGAACAGATCCATTTAAGGTAATGGCGATGGTCAATTTTCCGCAACCTAAAAATACCACTGAAATAAAGAGGTTCACGGGTCTATGTAGTTGGTATCGTAGGTTTATAATCCAATTTTCTTCATTGATGGCTCCAATCAACAATCTGTTGAAAAACAAGAAAAAAGGTCAGAAAATCATTTGGAATGACGATGCGGAAAGGGCATTTCGTGAAGTGAAACAAGCTTTAGTCTCGGCACCAGTATTGTCAAGTCCTGACTTTAATTTACCTTTTATAATTCAATGTGACGCTTCGGACAGCGGTTTGGGTTGTGTCCTAACGCAGTGCCAAAACGGGCAGGAAAAGGTCATTGCATATGCCTCTCGAACTCTTTCAAAATGTGAGCGAAAAAGAGTGTCTGGCGTGTATCTTCGCCTGCGAAAAATTTCGCCCATATATTGAGGGAGTCAGATTCACTATCATTAGCGACCATGCCTCACTTAAATATCTTTTCAATATGAAAAACCCAACAGGAAGGTTAGCACGTTGGAGCGTCCGTTTGAGTCAATTTGACTTTGAGGTAATTTATCGAAAAGGTCAACTGAACATTGTGCCAGACGCCCTGTCGCGGAGTCCTATCGATCGGGTACTTGATGAGCCAACTGATTTACAAATTTCAGCTTTGAGTGATGGAAACCATGGTAACCCGTTAAATATTGAATTGAACAATTTGGACAATTTTTATATCAATATTAGAAATAAAATTATGAGAGAACCAATTAAATATCCCCAATGGTCTGTCAAGGAAAATTACGTGTACAAATTGATACCTTCAAAACTTTCCTTTGACTCAAATATTTCCGAGTGGAAATTATTGGTCCCTAAAAAACAGAGGACAAAGATTATATCATCGTGCCATGATCTTAGTACGGCCTCGCATGCTGGATATCATAAAACTTATTGTAGAGTAATGCTCACATATTATTGGCCAAAGATGCGCCGTGATATTAATCATTATGTAAAATCTTGTAAGGTATGTGCTGCACAAAAGGCACCGAATCGTGCGAAATTTGGGCTAATGGGTTCACAACGTCAAGTAAGATTTCCTTGGCAGGTCATTGCGATGGATCTAATGGGTCCACTACCTAGGAGTTCTAATGGTTATCAGTATATTCTCGTGGTTTCAGACTGGTTCACCAAGTATCCATTGATATGTCCACTTCGTAATGCTACATCTAGCAGTATTATAAAGTTCTTAGAAAATGAAGTATTTCTGGTGTACGGTACACCACAACAGATTGTTTGTGATAATGGCAAACAGCTGGTTAGTAAAGCCATCACAAAACTTGTTCGGGATTATCAGTCAAATTTTAGATATACTCCATATTACCATCCCCAAGCAAATTATGTAGAAAGGTCCAACCGCACAATTTGCACAGCTATTAGATGTTATGTAAATGGCAACCATAAGTCATGGGATAAAGAACTAGCTAAAATAGCCTATTCAATGAGAACTGCGGTTCATGAGGTAACTGGATATAGTCCGGCGTTTCTTAATTTTGGACGTGAAGTACCATGCACGGGAAAGTACTATGGAGATGGTAATGTGGATGTATTTGATGTGGGCGATAGAAAAAGATGGGTTCAGAATTTGGGCAATTTATCTGAGATTTATAAAGATGTTCAAAATAAATTAAATTTAGCATATCAAAGGAATGCTAAATATTATAATTTGCGCAGAAGAGACGTACAGTTCTTCGTAGGAGATAAAGTATGGAGAAGAAATCATGTTTTGTCGGATGCGGCAAACAGTTTTGCTAAAAAGTTAGCACCTCGATATGTTCTTTGTACGGTGACAAAGAAAAAATCGAAACTCGTATATGTTCTTAGGAATGAGGACGGTACGAATGCAGGAGTCTGGCACATACAGGATTTAAAACCTTACAATGGATCTGATTTTCCATTAATCGATACTGATGATGAATCTGAGGAAAATGGTCAAAACGACCAATGATCTAAAGTAGGTAACTGTCGCTAAAAGGTATCTCTCGGAGAGGTTTGTAAATATAGTTAAGCTAGTAATAGTTTCTATTTGATAAGGGTAGGATAGTTAGAGAATCTATCCAATAAGGGTAGAATAAGTAGTCATAGTTTCTATTCATTAGAATTAGGTTAGTTTTCATCATTCAAATCGAGCTCGATATCATCTTTCCATACATAAAAAAAAAAAAATGACTGTGAAGAGTCCCTCAATTAAAATAGTCATGTTCTACATGCCTATTTTTTTCGTTGGAGGGGGGTGAATGTAACATGCAGTTTGGCGTTTCACTGTTGAGATGTTCAGTATAGGTATTTTCAACAAGATGCCTGGAAGGAGTACTCAGTGTATTGGAATGTTTAGCAGACCAAGAGATAATGTGACAGTACATTATCACATACTGTTTATGGTAGGTGATAGTTGAGTGGAGCCTGTAAGGGCTGGATGCCTTATGTGGTCGGAAATTCCCATGTTCTTTTCAGTGTGATATGATTACTTTCAGGTTTATTCAGTACAGAGGTTGTTCTGGTTTTCCAGGTGGTAGAGCTATAATAAAGGTTTTGTGTAACCTAAACATCAGAATTTGATATACATCAAGAAGGGGTGAGGTCAGAGGTATCTGTAGTTTTTACTAACTTGTTGAACAGGTAATTTCCTTGTAATTCTTCTGGATAGGATTCAACAAGTGTTTATTTTCGATAATGCTTCTGATCACATCTGTTTTGAGCTGTCAGTTTCCAAATTTGAATTTGAGGTTAATTTCTCCTTCTGATTTTACGCAAATTCTTATTGAGTCCTTCGGCGTTCGGGGTCAGAGACATCTTGACACTTAATAAGCTCATTTCAGAATCACATGATTGGTCCGAGAGCAAGGTTGGTACCACTGTAGTAGTGTGGACTGGGAATATTACTGTTAGTAATATTTTGATTCCCCTAAATTTAAGTTTCATACATTGGGCTGCGCAGTGGGTGATTATCCCTTTAAAACCAGTTTTTATAAACGGTTTATTTTCCTGCTGCACAGGATGTTTCTCGAAATTTCGTAATATCCGTCTTCTCCAAAAAGTTGCTAAGAGAGCACTATGGGCCAAATTGTCCTTTTTGGTTTCGGCCATCTTGTGGGATCGACGTATCCCGACTTCAACCCTTGGCCATTCCTTTGGGAAGGTAAGAGTCCAATAGGATTTATTTTACATGGACAGTTGTTCAATAGGGCTTTTTCTTATTAGATCAGACGGCCTCCTATTTGGGTGCAGCATCGTCGCCATTTTAACCTGAGGGTCACCGCTGGGGCACCCAGTTGTTTTTAACTCCAGAACTAAGCGATAAGCGATCATTCCTGGTACCAACTTTCCAAAACCCGGTTATAAGGGCTAGTTGCTGGGATTTGCTTCCGGTAATGTCCTGATGGCACCATCATAGTTTTTTGGCTGCACCAGAAAACCAGAGCACCTCTCTACTGAGTCGTCCACCTGTCTACCTCCTGGGAAACTAAGGTCAGATCCAACCATTTTGTTCCGGTGATGTAGTGACATTTATCTGTGTCAAATAAATCTACCAACTACTCTTAATTAGTTACAATTTTAATATATAAATTTTCTTAAATTCAAATCATCATCCAAACACTTCTGTGAACCAGAAATATAGGCCTATATGGAAGGGGAAGTATTTTAGATTGGAGAATTCAATCTGCCTTTTGTCCTGTTTATGCATTTATTTTACTTATAAGAAGCATTCAGAACTTGTATACTCGAGTACACCTACAGGTGATATTGTATCTGTCACAAAACTAACCCCTCAAATCAATTGAGATTAAATTCTGGTGCAGTCACAGAGTGTTTAATTTTTTCTTTGTTTTCTACCAGGAAAAACTCAGTGGCGCCCGATTAGCCCCACCACATATAATTTTTGAATTCACGACCTGCTCCCAAACAACAGAGCTGCCGTGCCTATAACTTGGTCATTCTTTTATAAAATAACAAGAATACGTTATAAGTCCCTTGTGGAAAGGGCAAAACATGAAGGTGAGGGTGAGGTGGTCGAAGCCCTCCTGTGTCTCCCTCCCGGATCACCTTGGCCCCCAGCCTTACGAGCCAAGCTGTTTGCCCTTCGGGGAACAGGAGTGGATCCGAACCGAGGGGTCAGGAGACGACTCACCGCCCCAGATGGACGCGTAGTACGCGTTACCCTTCCGAACTCGGAACGCATTTGAGTGGCATGACTTAAAACTTTTGTGAATGAATTGTATTTTTTGTTGTTTTCTTCGTAGAATAAACTTTCTTCTGCACCGTGGAGTTTTTCTTATAGAAATTCTGACATGTCGAGTCTCATTCTGGAAATAACTGCCTCACCGCAGCAGATGGAGGACATAGCGAGGGAATTGGCCGACGCCATTGTAGACTCCAAACAAATGGATGTTGGAGAATGCGCACCGCCAACACTGACGACCGACTCGACATCGACACCGCAAGTCTCGCCCCAAACCGCAACTGGCATAGTCGCCTTACCGAGGAGAATATAGCCGAGGATATGCCAAGTACATCACAGGCCTCAACCCCGACACCGACTCACCCTTTCCAAGCTACAGAAGACAAGGGAGGAATAGACAAAGCATATCTGTCTAGTGAGGGAAGCGAAGAATTGGGAGTCGCCCCCCACTGGAATCCGATGTTGGATGAGTACTGGACTCCACAAGCCATAGAACGAAGGCTAAAAGAAGACCGTCGCGACCGGGAGAGACGAAGAAGGGAGGATGGAGTCAGCAGCCTGATACGACGTATCATAATCAGCGAGAACATGTGTTGGCGCTGTGGAGAACCTGATCACTGACGAGATGGCTGTACTCGGGCACCAGTAATGTTTTGTTCTAGATGTGGTCTGGTCGGTATCATGTCCAGGAAGTGCCCGTGTGACCGTAAACCTTGGTCAGAAACCCGTCGGAGAAACCGCCCCGAACCCGAACACGACCGCTGCCTGACGTGCGGGTGCCCACACGCCCGTTTGCATCGACGCCGCTACAAGAAGGCGAAAAGGAGCGGGATTCGATGATGCACCGACCAACCCGAATCTCGTGGAAGTAGAATTGGGATGAAGGAGGACGTCCCAGGATTCCGGAAGATATTTATAGTTTCAGTTAGAATTGTATTTAGTTAGGTTTGAGATAAGGATAAAAAAAAACATAATAAATCATTTTTTTTACCGAAGGGAGGGGGGGATGTAAAGAAGTTACTTTTATTTTGTAATTATTGTATATGAGACATACGGTATAGTATAGGTTGAACTATGATTGAGGATAACTAATCGGGTTTTGAAGTTCGTACACTCTTCTTGTTGAATATCATGGTCAATTAAATGGTTATGAAAGTGTTTATTTCTATAACCGGTAATAATGCGAAACGCCCTGTATATGAGAGTTCTGGTCGAGACATTGCTGCGGCACACAAAGCGTGTCCGCGCACACCGTTTTGTGCATGCGCGCCCCACTCTTCAATAAGAGTGGTGGAACCGTGAATCGAGGTAGTCGAGAACAGGAGACGAAAAATTCAGTAGCAGCTCAGCGAAGGACCAGCCAGCAGCGAAAAGAACAGTAGGACCAAGCAGCCGACCGACCAACAACGAGGAGGACCGACCGACCGCGAAGAAGAAGACCGTGACCAGACCGTATACCGGGGAACTGGCAGTAGCAGCCCAGCCAGGAAGCAGCAAGCCACGCACCAGACACGATAGGTGAGGGCACAGAGAAGATACATCGAGGTATTGTGCCCTGTGGAACTGTCTGATATCCTGAGAGCGTAGGCTCTGGATATCAGATAGTGACGCAATCTGATTCAAGGCCGAAAGAGCGTAGGCTCGGCCGTGAATTAGGGGACGAGGTACATAGTAGTAAAGTAAAGTGAGGTATCACCCTCCAGTACCCCCCTTGTGCCCTGAGAGCGTAGGCTCTGAACACTAGAAGAGTATTGGGTCGATCCAGGTACTGAAGAGCGTAGGCTTGTACCTGAATCGTAAGGCTCTGAGAGTACGCATGGTTTGTTTGTTTTTGACATATAAAGCTCTTTGCTAGTAGCGCCTGTTAGATTAGCTTTTAGCATGAAACGCTCGATACCGCGAGCTTTGATAGTTTGAAACGATTAATTGCTTTGCTTTGCGTGCTTTGATAACCGTATGTCTCAGAGGGAACTGATTCGTAAAGACTCGTAGATATTGTAAATGTACTGTGAATAGCGTGTATATACAGAGTAAATAAAATAGTTGGTTGTATTAGATTAAGTATTATAGACCCCTGGAATTAACTTTCTCCACTGATAGTTGCCAGGTGCAAGTGGACCTACCACTATAAGATAGGTGGCGCCCGAGGTTGTAAATAGAAATACCCGAGCTGAAGCGCCAAATTACGTTCTTGTTAGCAAATAGCCTTACAAATTCGAGTTTTTCGGTGCGGTCTACGGCGTTAATCCCTGCTCGGGATAATTCAATTTTTAGTTTTCCATTTAAGTGTGCCATGATGGTTCCGATTTATTACAATTGACCCGTCTAATGCTAGAAAAATTGATATCTGGTCGAAAATACTAAATTGCGTTTTTTATGAGCAAATAAAGTTCATCGTAATCGTTTTTGAGGTAGAACTCAATTTTTTCAAATGGAACCATATTGGTACCGTTGTACCATTTATTAGTACTATTAATGAGGAATTTATTCATACCGGGTGATAAAATGTTCGATGAATACAATCAAAATCACAGCTAAAAGAAAATAAGAAAGAATCAAACTACAGAACTGTGGAGAGTTGTCTCCCAGCTAGGAAAACTACGGTGGATAAATACTTTCCACCTAGGACTTAGAACAATTTCGTAATGTCCTTTTTGGTATTACATATCAATCATGGGGTGAAGGAAAGAATCCCTAATCCTTTCATAATAGTATATTACACAACAAGTGTGGAAAGTGACATATTTCACACGAGTAGTCGTTTAGCACGAGCCGCGTAGCGGTGAGTGCGGAAACGTAACGAGTGAAGGAAATGCAGTTTCCAACGAGTTTTGTACACTATTTTTCCTACGACTCCTAATACTTTTATTTCGTGGGAGGTCTTGTCAAAAATGTAACTTGAGCGGTCTCTACAATTTCAGGTGGTTTTGATTCAATATCAAGTACTGTTTATTTCCATATTCAAGATTATATCTGAATACTTCTCCGACAATTCCTCATTGTGTGAATTACTGATTGATTGAGTTAGTTTAGTTTGGACAAATTTTATTGATATTGACACCAGCGTACATAAACAACCTTGACACCATTCGCCTGCTAGCGCCAGTAATCACGCAACAAGGAATACAGAAGCATAGAAGTATGTAATTCGCAAGCGCGTACGAGTTACTCGAGTTAGTGCGTCCTTGACTCTTTGCAAACATCTGTGATACCAAAGAATCTTCTCGTTGGTGATACTGTGATATTAAACTGATGCAAGCAGCAACCCGCGCATAAAACTCTAGCCGTACTCTTTTGAATGATCTAATTCTCTGTCATCAACATCGAAATAGTTCCAGCAAAGAGTATTAGGTTCCAGTTTTAAAGTGAATTCAGAGGTTATAGACACATTGAAATTAATAGATAATGAGTTCTCGGTATAATTCAAGACAAGACAGAAATTTCAATAAATGATATGAATTTGATTTAAGAACGCTTATATTGACAGTGAGTACCTTCACAATATACCTCATTATTTCTATCAATTCAGGCGAGCGTTGTGATATATTTCATATCAACACTAGTGCTTATTTTCTTTCAAATAAACAATACCATTGTGACATAAGCTACTTTCTGAATAACAAAACAGTGTGATTATTGACGTTTTCATAGGTGGTCGTAGGAAAATACAATATTGAACCTTTTCAAATAACCTCACATACTATTCTTGGATCGCCCTAATACTGTTTGGTATTGATCAAGCAATGGCAATATCAACATGATAGTGTTTTGAAAGAAAACAATATACAATCCGTACGTCCAAGACTCAATAACAGAAACAACAGCACCACGGAAAATAAAATATTACCGATGCTGAAAACAGATCTGAACTATTGTGAATAGGTACCAAAGTGAAAATTCATTATAATAGATCCTTAGTGATTTGCTACTACTAATCAATGTCTAGTATCAAAGCTGTGACACCTTCGTTTCATCTGACACTCATTAGGTCACCATTGTTTATTTCAGTGCTTGGTTGCTGTATTTTAACGATACTTGTTACATGCACATTCGAATTTCATTGCTAAACTTCATGTTTATGGCACTTGCTCAAATTGGATGTCGTCTGGAATTTCTCTTTTCCCGAGAGATGGTGTTACTCGACAGGGACTATCGTTTCTGTGTATTTGTAAACTCCCTATTATGGAACCCCTTACTATTTTTATGAAAAGTGATTATGAGTTTCTGTTGAATCAGCTTTAAGAGTGATCAGTGAACAAGGGATGATAATTTTCTTCTATTCTTTCCTGACGTCACAATATCTGTTATATCAATGTGTGTGGGTCACTCGATTTCTGACCAGTAGGCGCAGGAAAATTCGACTGGAACGAGTAGTGAGCTGAAATTGGTCACATTGGAATTACAGGAAGTCATTTATTTCAATATTTGTGAGAAAAGGATATTCGGCTTCTTCCTCAAGGCTTTTTCCTGGTGGTCATGATGGTGGGCACATGTGGCGGCAAGTGATTTTTCTTTTACTATAAAGTGAGAACCGTGGTAGAGATTTCGCAAAATCTTATTTTATTTTGCCAAACGAGTTATTGATACAACTTTTCCATTAATGAGAAGTAGCAATGGTTTCGAAAAATTATTATGAATACTTATAAGAAATCATAGTTCAACGGTGACAGTAACTATAGTACTTTCTAAGTGGTTGTGATATTACATCGTTTCGAGGAGAGTGACATTTGAAAATAAAATTCAGGTCCTAGGGAAGTATTCTGCACCGGAAGTTGTCTAAGTCATCCATTCAAGATGTAGATGTTGATCAAAGTCACACTTATCATTCAGATTGATTCGATCTTTTTCTAATTCACTTGCTGTGTAAGTGTTATGATGAAGAATTAATAATGATTCAATAGTAGTGATCAGTCCCTGAAACACATTGCCTTCAGCATACTGAGATTTTTCTTGTAGATCACTTTTTTGTCTTGGTAATTCGAATGAGATATCAATGTCCACAGTGATTCGTTGACAATGACATCCTTTGATTTGATGTTTCTCGTGCTAAAATGAAATGATGGACGGTTAATGACTTCTACTTCATTTTATATTCGCCTTTTGACTGATTTATTTCACTGTAACTCCTGTGGAGCGTAAATTTACACTGTTCTGACCATATCCTAGTGATTTACCAATGCCATTCACCATCTCACCCTGTTTATCGTGATCCCGAACTACATCAACGAAGAAAGGTAATTTCCTAAAAATTTAGCTCAAAAACTCGATAACTTCAAATACACGGTCTCCTACTCATGAGAAAAGCTAAAATAACTGATATGGGGTTGTTGATCGAATAGTTGTATTTTGTTATACAGGGTGACTTGCTGGTAATTTTCAGTACTAACCTACTCAATCGATTGTTACATAGGGACACTTACTCACATGATGCCTGACTTCACATGACTTTTGATTTGTGAGTTGTTCGTTAGAGTTTGAGGATTCAACTTATTGCTACAAAGGGTGTCCCAAATAATGGTTTGTAAGTGGACCAATTTATGTTCTAGAACTCAAATTGAGTGTCTACTCCTATCGTAATGTTGTATAACTTTGTTATATATTTCTTAGACTTGGTGATATCTTTCTTCGTCTCGTTGTTATATTCTTCTAACTTATTCTAGCAGATTTCTCTGGTGAGCTGAGAATTTCTTACTTGGCTCATCTAGTAATTGGTGAATCAAATTACTCTGCGCACAACATTGAAGATCATTTACAAACCAAGATGCCACAAACCACCCTTTTCCACATGAGTGGTCGGCACAATTGAAAACCGTTCAATTCATGGTTATAAATACGCCTTCCTGATACTGGGCCCTTATACCATTGAAAAAGTATTCAAAACATTCTACTATTTTTTGATACTAATTTCTTCCACAGACCTACGACTGGGACAATAAGAGCGTAATTCTTTCATCGTTCTTCTGGGGCTACATCACTCTGCAGATATTCGCTGGCCAGCTGGGCAACATGTATGGAACAAAATGGATAGTATTTGGTGCAATGTTCGTGAATTCTACTGGTTGCATGCTGACTCCTATCCTAGCCAATACAGTCGGATCCTATGGAGTCATGTCGTGTAGGATGATTCAAGGAATGGCGCAAGGGTTCTTTTTTCCCAGTGTACATAATATCCTTGGTCAATGGGCACCATTGAATGAACGCTCGTTTCTAGGAACCATAGCATTCGCAGGTGAGATGAATAAAATGAATGTGAATTCAGATGTTATTTCCAAAATCTGTTTTTCTCTTGCATGAAGTTGTCTTTCTGTTGGTGGCGAATTATTGATAAGAATAATTGAGTTCAAATGAGGAAGGAAAATCCTACAATTTCAAAATAAATGATTTTATGGAACAGGTTATATCGGTTATTCATTATCAGTAAGGTATGTTTTTAGTCAGAATTCGACAATACTGGAATACATAGATAGATTTATTTAGTTTGACAGAGTTGTTTTCACTCGTATGAGAATTAAGTCATACAAACTTTTGAGAATCACGAACTCCGAGTCAAAACACATAACAAAATATTAAATAGAGTTCACATTTGAACGAATCTACAAAGTGAAATCGAAATGTTGAAAGAAAAACACATACAGGGTGCCCGTTTTGAAAATGATACATACAAATTAACTGAGATTCTCGTAGTGGAGCTCGAAAAATGGGCATCCTGTGCATCATTCACAACCACCTTTTCATATAACATTATTCAAAACGAGATCTTATGCTACCCTTAATTGGTGACATGTGAATTCAACCTGATGGCTGAAAATATACAAATATTTTTTGCTTCAATAACAAGAATACTAACCTATTATAACAAATTCATGCTCAGTAGTGTTCAAAATAATGATTGTTTTCTTCAGTTTCTACTAGTCGGTCTCGAGGTTTCTTGACCTGTCTTCCTGACGCGGACATCAGCTCCTTTCTCCATTATTATTTATTATCGTATGATATTCAGGAATGTTTGTGCAGGTTTCATTGTCGCATCGCATGTCCAGTCTTCATGAAGGCTGTTGTCATTTGCTCTTCGGTTCTGGTCGCTGTATTCTTTACCATTTTCATTATGTTATTCATCTTTTTCTCTTACTTGGTCCTGTTATTTTTCTTCTAAATCTATCAAACTTGGAGTTTTATCTTCGAATTGTCTACGGAAGAAAAGTTCACTAGAGGATTTTTGCGTAACAGAATGCGGTGTGCTATTGTACATAACCAGATAGTCAAGTATTTCTTTCCACCAGTCTTTTTCCAGTGAATGACTCATTTTCATTCGTTCTAGTATGTCTCAGTTCTCTCGTTCTTTTTCTCCGTTTTGTTGTGGCCAATGGTATGGTGTGGAAAAAGGTTATACCACCTCCATGGCAAAATTTATGTAGGTCTACACCAGCAATTTGTTGACCGTTATCAGCTGATATTTATTAAGGTGGGAGTCGCAACGGACAATTTTGAACCGTAATCAGCGGCTCGCTTTGTCATGTTCAGTGAACGAACGGTTGGAGTAAATAAAATGATTTTTGCTACAGAGATGGATGAAGGATCAATACATGCCGTTTGACCCATGGCAACTTCCAAAAATGCATGAATATTTCGAAAAAAATTCTGAAAAATGATCAATTTTGAGGTTATTTGAGTGATCAAATATTATATTCTAGAAGTATATTTGATGATTATGAATTAGCTAATGGCATCACTCAGAGTAAAAAGAATGCATCAATTCAGAAAAGTTGATGAAAAACGATCTAATTTTCAAGATGAACATGACAAAGTTGATACGCGATTCAATGCGTTCTGGTCCATTTTATGACGTACTTCAGCTACTGACAGCAAGATGGCAATTCCTCTAAAATCATACAGAGTCATTGTAAATCATACCAGGCGTTGCCAGATCTTCAACTCCATTGATGTTTTCATAACAGTTTCATTTTGGAGTAATGTGTATACGATTCAATTTCGTCTTATTATATCTGAATGTCGTCAACACGTCATTACAATAAAATATACCCATTATTATATGATGAAAATGCAAGATCGCGGACAGGTTTTGTGATTTTTTATAATATTTTGTTTCGAAATTTGTATATAGGTTTTTCTGAATGGTAAGTTATGATTTTCTTTGTCAAAAATCAATATGACGGAGAAGTTCTCGGATTCAAATCTGGAGGTTTTGTTAGTCGAATTCGGTTCTTCTCTCAAGTGAATTTCGACCTACTTCTGTTGTCCGATTGACTTGAAATTTGGTGGGTGTTAATAATTCTGGTGACAATAATGTCTAGAACATCTTTTACAGAAAAAAATGGCGGCTCGAAGATATCGACGAGTTTTGTGATTATGGTCCGATTGGATAGAAAATTGGTGTGTGGAGGTTTTTGAGTAGAAGAATATGAATTTTTTGTCAAAATTCGTAAATTCAAGATGGCGGCTCCAAGTTGGTGGACGATATTTGTATAATGGTACAATTCGATAGAAAATCGGTATGAGGAGGTTTTAAGCATTGAAGATTATGAATTGATTTCCAAAATTCCTCAATTCAATATGGCGGCTCCAAGATAGCGACGAGTTTTGCGATTATGGTTCGATTGGGTTATGGATTGGTATATTGAGGTTTTTGTAGTCGGAGATTATGACTTATTCATTATAATTTTTAAATTCAAGATGGCGGCTGTAATCACAAATCTCGACCACCATCTTGAATTTACAAATTTCGACAAATAATTCATGATCTCTGACCCCGAAAATACCTATATTCAAATTTTATATCGAATCTGAACATAAGCACAAAACTCGTGCGCCATAACTTGAAGCCGTTGTCTCGAATTCATAAATTTTGATAAAAAATTATAATCTCTGACCCCCAGAACCCATATATACCAATTATAAATCGAATTGGACCATAATCATAAATCTCGACCGACATCTTGAATTCACAAATTCATTCATTCACATAATCTCCGACCCTGAAAATCCATATACACCAATTTCAAATCGAATCGAACCTTATTCACAAAATTCGTCCGCCATCTTGAAATTCTAAATTTTCTACCCTAAAACACGATTTTGAATCCAATCGGATCAAAATCAAAAAACTCATTCTCCATCATGGAGCCACCATTAGGTTTTTTTCTCTGAGAAAAAAATTGTGTTGCATTGACACTGGAATTATGAATAGGTACCGACAAAATATCAGCTCAATCGGATGTCGACTTGAAAAGTTTATTACAAATTTTGAAACGATATCACTCAATACAATCATTATAGTTTTTCTACCTATTCAATAAAATACCCGGACTCAACCACTAAATTACAGCAACCGACAACGTCGCATTCCCAATTAGACGAGGTCTGTTGGGTTGCTTGCATAAAACTTCATTTTCATGGCGCACTGGAACATCGCCATCTTGCGTTGTAGGTTGTCAAGGTTGTTGGGACTCCCACCTTAAGGGAGCCTATGCAGAAAATGAAAATATAACCCAAAGCCACACAATATTCGAGTAAACCGAATGAGTATTACGGCAACTGAGTTGCCATATACAGTGGAAATATCAATGAAACTTCTTGGTCCGTATCAGCATACCCTATTTATACCTGGATTTCTCGCTTCACTGACGTGGACTTTGGTGAAGTGGAATTTCAATAAGGTTAAACAATATGGAAGAAGAGATAGGGCCGCCATTTTGTTACATCAATGGGCTTCTACTGCGATTAATGTGAATGCTTCCTAAACTATTCATCTCCTCATTGTTTGTGACATGTCTAACTAATTTCGATTTGTTTACAGTTATGATGTGACTAGTTTCAATAATATCTTGGGCAACACTCGATTTCTCGAAATGATTATGTTCAAAATGAACAATATGTTCTTTGAAACGGGTTCCTATGTTTCGTAGTATTTGCCCAATATATTTCATGTCACAGCCACCATATTGTATTCCATACATTCCTGACTTTTCCTTATCATAGATTTTGTCTTTTGGATTACCTAGAAGGTGTCGAATAGTATTTCCAGCGCTATGGAGGCTATATTGAGGCCTTAATTTTTGTTAAATACCATTCACATTTTTTGTTATCATCGGATGGTGAGAAATTTCCACAATTTTTTTTAATTTTTCTTCAATCCCAAAGTGGTGGTTTCTCGAACACGTTTTCCGTGCCTAATTTTTCTTAATATTTCATAACCATTATAAATATCGTGTGTTTTGATGTATTCCAACTCAGTCGAAAATCTCTCTCTTGATAAAGGAAAATATAGTAATCTGTGGATTGGAAAATTGAGAGCGGAATCGACTCACCCTGTATATTTTTATGTTGTTTCTATTTCCACTATTTCATTTATAAATTGGTATAATCATATGTGAGTGGAAACAAATATGTAGATAGCAAATAATTTGGGTTTTATGCACTGAAGATGCTATTAAAATAAATTTATTAATGGTGATATGACAGCTTGGATCTCTTTCCAAAATCAAAAAATGCATATAATTTGATGGTTGAGTGATTCAATGAACATAATACAAAACAAGATACTACAGAAATGTATCAGAATGTTTCAGTTCAACTCATGAAATTGATTTTGAAGTACCGTCCTTACATTTTTTATATACAGCCGTACAAAATCAAACATACAGGTAATCATCTCACACAATAACGAATGCAATGGCGATACAAGTATACTCTATGACTGTTCCTTGAATAAATTAGTTATAACTAACTAGCCCCTATCCAGAAACGGTTAGATTCTCTGTGAAAAATCAAAAGTGTTGTTTGAGAACGATAATTATTTTAATTCACACAGCTACAAAAGGATAAACTGCAATGGGCCGCACTACTACATGAGTTCTAACTTTCAGTCCTACGTATTCCTAACCACAGTTCCCCACTTTCTATTCCAACTGTTCTGTTGTTCGTTTCCTGGCTACGGCTCGTACACAAAATGAACTGAATGTACTCACAGTCTTTCGTCTTTCTGGTTTTGCTTACCATGAAAGATGGCGGTTGCACTGCTATCACTAACTATGGCTTTTCCGATGGCTATTCTCACCGGTTTGGGTACTTCAAATATCCACTGCTTCGATCACTTTTCCAAAACAGGACAACAGCACATTCAGCGTCTACGCAACGCGCAAGCGCACTCGTTATGCCGTTTGGAAGTGCACGAACCAGTACAGGACCGTACTCAACACTGGGCACGTTACATAATATATCAGGCTGAGCTATGCCTAGATTAAAATAAACTGAATAGGTACCTTGGAGATCGTAATAATATATATAAAAATGTACTGAAATAAATCTTTGTGAGGTGGTTAGGTAACATTCCTTTTGATAGGCATTGGAGTGCATTTCTGTTTCTACCCAGAAAGAAAATCGAATATCGTTATTGATAATTTCTCGAAAACTAAAAGTCGTGGGACTATAAATTCGTAAACGTCATGTTTGAAGCTAAAGATGTTGCAATGAGAAAATACAAATTATTTTTCCTCAACACCCAAAACAAATGAACTATCAACTATCATTCCAGAAAACTGCCTTCAGAACATTTGATTTTAGTAACAGGAAATTATCAACCAAAACTATATTTTCCAGGCCCCTCATTTGGAACAATAGTGGCTATGCCATTGACTGGGTTCATAGCTGCTTCTTGGGTAGGCTGGCCTTTCTCTTTCTACATATTCGGATGCTTAGGCTACTGCTGGATGGTGGTTTGGGCATTTACCGGCGCAAATAATCCTTCTGTTCATCCATACATCAGCATGAGAGAAAGAGAGTATATACAAGAGAGTTTGAGTGTGACGCAAGGTGAAAAGGTAAACAATATATTATGCAAGAAAGTTAACTCAAATTCAGAGAAAAAATAATCTAGTGTGATACATCCCTGAGAAGTGGAAAACGCTTTTGCGAACAAAATGAACAATCAATATTAAATATTCATATAAGTCGAATGTTATCTCAGGAACCAATATTCGTAAAAGCTTGGGAAAAATATTTCAGGGAAAATCGTTCAAAAAAATTGCTGAATTTGAATTTGAATTGATATTTCTGCCGCCAGGGGATGTGATAGCTTCAATGTTATGAAAAATCGAATCTTTTTGAGAATTTCCTCATATTTCTCAAATTTAAAAATAAATATTATCACGTTAATGGCACCATGATGGTTTATATTTTTGTTGAATATTATTTTTGGAACTAGAGTATTCATGTCAATTTTTGGTTTGAAATTATCATTCATTATGTTCCATGTAGTTTTTATACCATTAATGAATTAATTATCGAGACACAGAAAGTGCATCGATTTTTTCATAATTTTTCTCAATGAACTGCAATAACTTTCGCATAACTCTTTTATTGCTGGAGTAAGCCATCCGGTGATATTGGTATTATTTTTCAATCAGAGTTATTTGAAAGAGAATGACTGTTTGATACAATCTTCTAATATGATATGGAATTTTTAGAAAGCCTCATTTGTATTTGTTTCGTATTTGTTTGTTTGTATTTGTTTCGTGGTTTTGTTGTTCTGAAAGAATGTAGATCCCTACATATAATTATGTTGTAGCCTTTAAACTTTTGAGTCAACTCGTGAATCGATAAATGAAGAGAGTTGATGAAAATGAATACTCCACTATTTGAAGACCTCTATGAACTGATAGCAATAATTTTTTTCAATTCAATTTCCGCTATGCAATAGCCAAAGTGTTTTACAACGTTTCCTACCAACGTTCCCTAATTCATCGAGTACGTATCTTTTATTTACCTCGTGCTATAAAATTTCGAAAATTTGAAATCATCTCCGTTTCAACAACCATAATTTTAGTCCCAACAGAAACTCTGAGGGCCGGTTGCATAAAGATTTAACATACGATTAAATATTTAAGTTGTTTATAACCGGCACTCAGCTTTTGAAATTAGTATCATCCAAAAATTACAACAGACTAGCTTTTCTAGAAGATTTACATATTGATGAGGAGTTGCGTAACAATGAAGATGAAAAGTTTGCATGCCAGATGTATGTGTTTTTTTAAATGTATCGAAATCTTATTGTGATATCTGATTACGAGTGAGTATTTATTTACACATTTATATATATAAAAAGAGAAATGTTATCAACATTTTTATCTTTACCCACATTGATAAGAATGTTTTCTTATTTCACGAAATCATACTTACTTATTTCAGGTATGAACAGTCGACAGCGCTTTGCTACAAATTTTGAAATATAATTTGCATGGAATACAAATCTGGTTTTATGAATTGAGGTAAAAAATAATTTTGATATTGGCAATTTTTCTTTGAAGGTGATTATGCCAGTCAAATATTCCATGTTTTGATGAATATTTCGATTCATCCAAGAAATTAGTGACTTCAATCTGGCGACAGCGCAAGCAACAGCTTTGTACTTCATCTTTTTTCAGTCCGTCAGCTCCATCGAATTAAGTTCAGAAACTTATAACCAAGAAATATCCCCAAATGTCACTAAATCTAATGAGTACGTCATAGTGTGCCGCCATAAAAATTTTATATCACTGTTATTTGAAAATTAAAATTATTAGGATGATTCCAAAAGTAATTCTAGACAGCAGAATCATAATATACTTATCGTTATTCAAACAATAATCTCATGAAAATCAGTTCGAAGGAAACTACCCCATTATTCATACTTGAACTATGTATTTCATTTTAAGATGCCCAGCTTTTAGTCATGCACATCAGAACGTTTATCTTTCTTTGATTATGATTATATAGTCCTCGAAGAATACGTTGATGTAATCCATTTTATTTCTGATACATTGCATATTCTGGTGCATTACGGTGGAGTGGCACTTCGCCAGCTGCTCTGCTTGCTATATACTTTTTTCACTTTTATCATCTTCCCTTCTTGAAATATTCTTATCTTTCGATTTCTTGCTCTCGTTCAGCGGATTATCAAATCCAAAGTGAAGTTCACATTCTTCCATTGTGTATGCTTTCATACATAGAATTTGATGTTTTCGATTTTTACTTTATTACCAACTTCTTCCGCTTGCTTCAAGAATTTTGGAAACCCTGCTCAATGTTTCACCTCTTTCTCAGTATAATAAGGTGATACAGCAAAACCTGAATTTCTGAAATAAACTTATTTTGACATTCGTCAATTTCACAACTGTTGGCCGGTTGCTAGTATCAGTATTTCCATATCTGAAAACTTATTCGGCTAGTTCAGGCGAAATAACTGAGTCTAATTTTTTCTTGAATTTTCCAAACCAATTTTGTTAGGACTGTGATTTCGTTTTTCGAGAGAATCTATTCTATTGTTGAGCAGTTTATTTTTATCTCGTGAGGTTTCCATATCATTTGCAGGTTTCACAACGGTATTCGAGATAACATCTACTTTTTGATCCAATGTGAGTAAACGTAAAAGTAAGATTTTCAGGTGACATACTCATTGAAGATTAATATCAAATTTATATGTAATCCAAGTTATTTTCTGGGTTACTTTCCAGTAGAAATGTATTTTCTCACCTAGCAGAACTACTTGTGTGATGATAACTTCAGTTTCTACTGTTCGTACTCACTTTTTATTCAATTGTAGGGTAGCTCTCACAAATACACGTCTACTCTCGACTCTCGCTACACATCAGTAGTTGAATACAACTCAAACTTGCTCAGCCTGTAACAGTATACTCATATAATATATTATTGAAATGAATTTGTGTCTACCACAGTTAAGTAGATAATTAAGGTAAAAGAGATTCGTTACAATTACCATCATTATACGCTCACTATCAATGACCTACTACAAATAATCCTAGACAGTTGTTCGTTTGAAACATTCGAAAAACAATGAAATAAAACAAAAATAATGTGATCTCGGATAGACAATACAGATTTTCGAGTAACTCAAAACAGAAAAGGCAGTCCTTGATTTTGTCGAGAAAACGGTTAATGCATTGGATGGATCTAAAAAATGTCTTTTCATCTTTCTATACCTTGCCAAGGCGTTTGCAACTATATCTCATGAATTATTGATTAGATGAACTTCATAAATATGGTATAAGATGCCCAGCCCAGAATATTATGAAATACTACTCACAAAAGAGAACATACAGAGTTAAACTTGAAGAAAATTGAAGCAGCCCTTTGGAAGCAACAAAAATTGGTGCTAGGTCCAATCATCTTTCTTGTATTCATAAACAGTATCAGATATTCAGAAGATTTCAATGGACATATTATCTCTCATGCCGATGATACAACAATAATTTATGCAGCTGAAACTTGAGAAAATGTATAGTGATGCACACAAGTTGAGAAATAACTAGACCAAACCGTACTGAGTTCGAATGTTAAAAAAAACTCAATACATATCATTGACATCGATTGGTCTACCATGAAGTGAAAACAATATTCATGTGCATGGGAATGCTAGTCAAAATTAATATACAATTACCCAGGTATAGAAAAATGCTCACAAGTTAAGAAATTGCTAGACCAAAACGTACTAAGTTCGAATGTTGAAAAAACTCTATATATATAATTTTCATTTACATCAATTGATCAATCATGAAGTTGAAATGAAGTGTTTTCAGCGACCTTCATTACTATAGGTCGGATACATAAACCTTCCGGTATATTATTCGAATCATTAGTATTTTGCTAGGTAAACCTGCTGTGAAATATTATATCTGATATTTCGTTTCTGTTCTCAAGATTCTCATGTTCAAATCGTATAAAAGCATGGGCAATGTTTCGATATATTATTTTCCAGAAAATCGGGGATATTGGTACATTCCCCATTATAAATATTAATATATATCCTATTCAGAAGAAATGTTATTCCTGTTTTTTTATATTCTTTACAACACTCTGCTGCCTGTTTTTCACTGAGTGTATTTTGGTTCATTTCTTGCTCCGTTTTAGAGGTCGAACAATGACAAATAATGTCAAGCAAGGACAATCTGTACCGTTTTTATCCTGATTTTTTGGAAAACCGAATAGTGCATAAATACCTCTGAACGAAAATAAGGAGTTAGTCAGTTTCAGAACCAGAGTCAGTTAGAACCTGAGTGAGTTAGAATTAAGTTATTGCCGAGACGTGAGCCGTGATCGAAAAGTCTTGTAGCCGTGTTCAATTTTGTTTCCGTATATTTCGCCGGTTGGTTTTGTGTCGCGGTTTTACCTGTGAAACACCCTGTATCGTGAAAGTGCTCCTGACAATAGGATTAGCCGAACTGGTGTTATATTTTGCTGCTTACCACCAAGAAACCCTGTAAGCCAGAATACTACCAGAGTTATATTGATTCGTGTAAATATTCCTGATTGTTCATTAATTTTTTTCTCAATTAGAGAATGTGCGAATCAAATTTTTCACTTTCATATCTAAATCCAGTTCGGAAAATCCTGACCGAGAATCGATATAACGCCCCAGAATATAATTCAATTGAACCAGAAACCAAAATAATTGCACTTTACCGGACACCCGTTTTGAATTACACTTGGCCTGAATTCTGAATCGCTTTCCTGACTCATTCATGTGCATGGGAATGCTTGTCAAAATCGCTTGTCAAAATCGATTAATAGGCCCCTATCCCCTATCACCCAGGAATAGAAGAATGTGTCAATAGACCAAAATTTTACAAGGGAAAAACACATTGTTTCTTCAACCAACAGACAGCTGACTCAAAAAATGTATTCCTCGATAAAAATCTTGAATAATAAAACACTGAAATTGATATATTGCGCTATAGTATCAAGATATGGCGTAGTCATTTTCAAAGTAAATTCATCCATTCGCAGTCAATCCGAAATAAAATTCTCAAAATTATATAAGGAAACAAGACTTCATTGGGGGCCTTGGGGCCCAAGGTCCACCAACCAGAACAAGGAGTTAGCCGAATTGATTGAATCTTATTGTGACTATGCCACAGAAATGATTTTTCCATTTCTGCAAATGGTGCAGGCATGTTTTTTCAGTGAAGGTCGGAGGTGATGTGTGAAATCAACGACACATTCTTGTCCATTGAGTGATATGTGCCGCTAGTTTCAGCCGGTCATTTTATTATAGTGGCTGATGGCAATCCCCTATCCCCTATCCCCTATCCCCTATCCCCTATCCCCTATCCCCTATCCCCTATCCCCTATCCCCTATCCCCTATCCCCTATCCCCTATCCCCTATCCCCTATCCCCTATCCCCTATCCCCTATCCCCTATTCCCTATCCCCTATCCCCTATCCCCTATCCCCTATCCCCTATCCCCTATCCCCTATCCCCTATCCCCTATCCCCTATCCCCTATCCCCTATCCCCTATCCCCTATCCCCTATCCCCTATCCCCTATCCCCTATCCCCTATCCCCTATCCCCTATCCCCTATCCCCTATCCCCTATCCCCTATCCCCTATCCCCTATCCCCTATCCCCTATCCCCTATCCCCTATCCCCTATCCCCTATCCCCTATCCCCTATCCCCTATCCCCTATCCCCTATCCCCTATCCCCTATCCCCTATCCCCTATCCCCTATCCCCTATCCCCTATCCCCTATCCCCTATCCCCTATCCCCTATCCCCTATCCCCTATCCCCTATCCCCTATCCCCTATCCCCTATCCCCTATCCCCTATCCCCTATCCCCTATCCCCTATCCCCTATCCCCTATCCCCTATCCCCTATCCCCTATCCCCTATCCCCTATCCCCTATCCCCTATCCCCTATCCCCTATCCCCTATCCCCTATCCCCTATCCCCTATCCCCTATCCCCTATCCCCTATCCCCTATCCCCTATCCCCTATCCCCTATCCCCTATCCCCTATCCCCTATCCCCTATCCCCTATCCCCTATCCCCTATCCCCTATCCCCTATCCCCTATCCCCTATCCCCTATCCCCTATCCCCTATCCCCTATCCCCTATCCCCTATCCCCTATCCCCTATCCCCTATCCCCTATCCCCTATCCCCTATCCCCTATCCCCTATCCCCTATCCCCTATCCCCTATCCCCTATCCCCTATCCCCTATCCCCTATCCCCTATCCCCTATCCCCTATCCCCTATCCCCTATCCCCTATCCCCTATCCCCTATCCCCTATCCCCTATCCCCTATCCCCTATCCCCTATCCCCTATCCCCTATCCCCTATCCCCTATCCCCTATCCCCTATCCCCTATCCCCTATCCCCTATCCCCTATCCCCTATCCCCTATCCCCTATCCCCTATCCCCTATCCCCTATCCCCTATCCCCTATCCCCTATCCCCTATCCCCTATCCCCTATCCCCTATCCCCTATCCCCTATCCCCTATCCCCTATCCCCTATCCCCTATCCCCTATCCCCTATCCCCTATCCCCTATCCCCTATCCCCTATCCCCTATCCCCTATCCCCTATCCCCTATCCCCTATCCCCTATCCCCTATCCCCTATCCCCTATCCCCTATCCCCTATCCCCTATCCCCTATCCCCTATCCCCTATCCCCTATCCCCTATCCCCTATCCCCTATCCCCTATCCCCTATCCCCTATCCCCTATCCCCTATCCCCTATCCCCTATCCCCTATCCCCTATCCCCTATCCCCTATCCCCTATCCCCTATCCCCTATCCCCTATCCCCTATCCCCTATCCCCTATCCCCTATCCCCTATCCCCTATCCCCTATCCCCTATCCCCTATCCCCTATCCCCTATCCCCTATCCCCTATCCCCTATCCCCTATCCCCTATCCCCTATCCCCTATCCCCTATCCCCTATCCCCTATCCCCTATCCCCTATCCCCTATCCCCTATCCCCTATCCCCTATCCCCTATCCCCTATCCCCTATCCCCTATCCCCTATCCCCTATCCCCTATCCCCTATCCCCTATCCCCTATCCCCTATCCCCTATCCCCTATCCCCTATCCCCTATCCCCTATCCCCTATCCCCTATCCCCTATCCCCTATCCCCTATCCCCTATCCCCTATCCCCTATCCCCTATCCCCTATCCCCTATCCCCTATCCCCTATCCCCTATCCCCTATCCCCTATCCCCTATCCCCTATCCCCTATCCCCTATCCCCTATCCCCTATCCCCTATCCCCTATCCCCTATCCCCTATCCCCTATCCCCTATCCCCTATCCCCTATCCCCTATCCCCTATCCCCTATCCCCTATCCCCTATCCCCTATCCCCTATCCCCTATCCCCTATCCCCTATCCCCTATCCCCTATCCCCTATCCCCTATCCCCTATCCCCTATCCCCTATCCCCTATCCCCTATCCCCTATCCCCTATCCCCTATCCCCTATCCCCTATCCCCTATCCCCTATCCCCTATCCCCTATCCCCTATCCCCTATCCCCTATCCCCTATCCCCTATCCCCTATCCCCTATCCCCTATCCCCTATCCCCTATCCCCTATCTCCTATCTCCTATCCCTTATCTCCTATCCCCTATCCCCTATCCCCTATCCCCTATCCCCTATCCCCTATCCCCTATCCCCTATCCCCTATCCCCTATCCCCTATCCCCTATCCCCTATCCCCTGTTGTCAAATTGATTATTTGAAATTATATAAACTATTACCTCCTGAAATTGGGTTAACAACGAAATTCCACAAATATGAAGAACATAAGAAATACTCTGTTCACAAAAATTAGATTCCAATTCTACAAACCATAAATTACATTGAACAGTTATTACAACGGTGTTTGCAATATGAATTGAACAGGACTTCAAATGTATTCTTTTCCATTTATTGATACTCTTCAATTCATGGCATTTTATTCTGCATCAGAACCATTGAATTAGGAACAACTGAATCAATTGGTGTGTAACTGCAAGAGAATAGTGGTCCGTAAATTAGGATCACGTAGTTACGTATCAGTCAATATCGCATGTATTTCCATAGAAAAAATCATTACTTCACCTCATCTTCCTCGAACTTTTTGTCCTTCAGGCCTCTGAAATTGACTAATTAAATTGTAAAACATCCGTTTATCTTTTCAACAAAAGGCTATCAAGATTCACAGTGATTAGAATACAAGACGATCCTAGTTTTAATAAGTTCATTTTAAGGTGATCTTTTTATTATCACATATGTCAATAATAAGAACGTGAAGAAAAGCCTGCTAAAGCGACTACTATCCACACGACATTTCGAGTAACGTTTACAGCTTCCGAAGAATGTTAATTTGTTTGTGTGTAAAATAAAAAAAATTCTCTGCCTTTCAGGTACCACCAACTCCATGGAAAGCTATATTCTCCTCTGTTCCTGTGATAGCCTTCGTGGTTGCCATGTTTGGGCAAAACTGGGGTTACTCTACTCTTTTGACAGAAATGCCTACTTATATGAATAAAGTCATGGGATTCAATATGCAATCGGTGAGTGAAACAGCTGATAACATATTTTGGTCAGTGAAGATATTCACCGTGTTTATAATAATTATGCTGACATAGTTATCATTTCGTTAATCTGGTGTATTAGTTTTATGTCATATATATATATTTAGTGAATAATACATGTTCCCTTGGACATGCAGTCGAGTCGAGATGATGGAAATGTTGGAAATCTGGTGTATTAGTTTCATGTCATATATATATATATTTAGTGAATAATACATGTTCCCTTGGACATGCAGTCGAGTCGAGATGATGGAAATGTTGGAAAAAATGAAGAAAAATATCGTCAAAGTGTAGTCATGGTTTCAGTTGAAAAAAAAACTTCAATTTCAGTTGAAATGGTGACCTCTCATAAGAGCCCTTCAGATTTGTTTTTTGCGGTGAATCAATCCGCTGGTCTTCTTTCTTCTGTTGTTCGTCATAGGCTGTTATGTCGCTTTGCCTTTTCGGTTATTGAGTGCCATTCCTTCCTCACTCTTTCTTTTTTCTCCAATTGTTGTTGTTGTTCTTAACGTCGATATCTCGTCCTGATATTGATTTTGGTCTTCTTCTTGGTCTTTTCATTGGTGGTTTTCATTTCCACAGTTCGTTCGTAATAAGTAATCCGAAAGATGGTGGTCAAACAAAAAAACTGCAGTACTGCAGCTGAATTCTAGAGAAGCCGAATTATCATAGTCCTAGATTCACATTCCGGAAAAATAATACTCGCCTCCTTGCGCTTTGTCAGAATAATATAAAACTTCTTGCACCTATTTGAAAGATGTTCTCCACATATAACAAGTTGGATGAAACCATTGACATTTCCTGCTGTAATTTATCCTTCATAAAACAACTGGACGCTTATGTTTTTTCAATATGTGCGATATCGATTTAATAAGCTAATACGTTGAATAATCCGTACTCTACTTTCCTATACTCTATTTGGATTTTGGGTCTGTTGATTAGTGTAATAAGAAGAATATAGGACTTATATGAGTTAGGAGGACGAGGACGGGGACCTTAGCTTGTTACGTGTCATTCGAAACACTACTCGGCAGTGTAGTAATGATAGGCACTGAATACTCTGTATACAAGTGGCTCAGGTCCATGTACATGTACATGTATTTCATGCTGATATTGTTTTGCACCGATAGACCTTATCTCTCACTTTTTATGTATAACTATTATTTTTGGATGGTTCGATATTCTGGCGATACATGAAATAATGATCAGTTTCCATTTACACGTATTTGAATGAATGACCATAAACAGGCAGGTTATCGTTGATCCCATAGATCTTATATGCTTACGCTAGGTCCGGCATCATGTATTTATTTGGTATTAGAACCTAGTAAACATAGATATGTCAAGGAAACATAAACATTATAAAATTTGTGTAATATAGGACGTCTCAGATACATACTATGCAAGGTTTATGAAACTTGTAAGTACCTTGAAATGTCTTACTCTTTTGATGTTGAATTTATGTGTTGGACACATATTTCGCAATATCACTTGAATCTATTAGCGAAACATTGTTGACACATGAACAGAGAGGTATCAGACATGCATCTTGCCATATTATTGATACATGTAGGAAACATGATCGATTATGAAGAGATATGTGTCGGACGCATGATTTGTAATTGTGTGAAATAAAAAAGTCTACATCAGGCAGTCGCGTTGCGGTCACCCATCCAAACCCTTACCGCGCCTAACGTTGCTTGAGCTCTGTGATTGAACCCTCTTCTTCATTACTTGGTGGCTGCTGTCTCCTCATTCATATCAATGATATTTCAATAAAAATAACTTTCAATTGATTATATTATTCGATCGATACGATTTTCATATCTCAATTTGACATATTTTTCATTTTTCAAAATGATATGGATTTTTTTCGTCTCATGAATCTCGGAGTAGGAGTTGGATACTCCCCATGAGCCAAATTCATGCAGGGTGGATTGAAGCGAAACCAACAGCTCATGCTGCAATCCGAACCATTTTTAGGCGAGTTACGGTTTCCAATAGGATTTAAAGAGTGATTTTTTTTTGAGTATAATTCGACATATTTCTTGATGATTTTTTTGTACCTATATCGCTATCTTGATGAAGTTGGCAAACTTTTCAGTGTGGAGAAAAACGATACCACCAGCTAATTTGAACAATGTTTCACTGTAACAATCAGTTCGAACGTTCACAAAAGGTCCAGATACAAGTTCCTGGTTATTCGGACTTAAAATGGACAAAATAAAATGAACGCCCACAACCATCTGGGACACACATAACACGTGCCCATAATAGGTACTATTTTAGTTCGTCAGCTGCATTCGAACACATTCAGCTCCCTATGCAATCCCAGTAAAAATGATAGAATAAATAATTGAAATGAAATGAGGTTATATATGTTTTGATGATATCTGATAGGAGGGATATGTCTTTGACAACTACAAACCTAGCCACATACAAATGATCGGAACTGTTTCTATTTTGTTTTCAATTATGTCAACACATTGATCTTCAAAAATGTTTCTTATATGCAATTATAATGTGATCGAAAATTTCATTTTATTTATAAGATATACACATAACGAGTACGAACAGAAATAATGTTTCAAAGTGCTGTACGCGTATCGTACCATTTACATTATATTCATGTATCTGCATAATGCTCATGCTGTACATATTTTTGATTCAAAAAATCAAGCATCAATAGCAGTTCCTGCTGGTATCTGTAATGAAATTTTTCATGTGTCATTCAAGGCATAGGCACGACCAATGAATGACTCACAAAACAAATAACCTGTATATTGGATCTAGCGTAAGCACATAAGATATATGGTTGCTCCGAAGGATTAATATCAAGGGATCAAGGCCACTATTCTTGAATTCTAGGGAGTAGAATACAGGACAACTATCTCACTTCTTGACGGATGAATGATATATCTCCTCCTCACTTTTCTATCAGTTTTTCTACTCCCTAGATCACTTTTATTCTCTCGCTAAACGATTATACAGAAATGAAAGAATCGCGCCGGATTCGCACTCGACCACCAACCTAGTTTACTCAATATGCCACCAAGTGCTACCATAATCATTATGCCTTGTTCATCGATATGTTCAATATTTATTGTTTTTATTTTTTTTTCAGAATAGTGCGCTCTCTGCTGCACCCTATTTGGCATCATTCATATTCAGTTTCATTTTTGGAGCGCTCTCAGATTACATTATCAATAACGGATATGTTTCACGTCAGAACTCGAGAAAACTTCTAAACTCTATAGGTGAGTATGATCAGACAGTTATTGAAGGACCCTTCAAAAAATGGTTTCTAAAAAAATCGGTGAAGATATCAGTGCAGAAAAAAGTTATCTGAAATCTGTAGATTCAACAGATCAGTTCATATGTGTCGAAATGCCACTGCCTAAATGAACGTGATTTTTAGTTATATACCCGAGAAGTGAAATCATCTCAGGATAATCCGTTAATTTCATGATGTTATATTCTATTGGACACTTCACAGTGATATTTTTTCTACATGCTCAGACTTCAGAATCACGAATCTGGATTTTTATTGCATTTTCCAGAAGCTTCCAGTCTCCTGGATACGAGACGTTTCAAAGTTTCCAAAAAATTTTTAGTGCAGCGTAGAAATCGTATCTCGGAATCAGTCCAACTTTTCATAACATGGATCAGAATCCAAAATATTTGTTGAATACCTCTCTGATATTTATTGGATTGAATGCGTCTGTAATGCGAAAACTCGAATCTTCTGAGTAGGCGATTGTATGGTTATGAATCCTATTTTTCAGTTGTTCTTTTGAGATATCACTCATTTGTAAATTTGGCACACTTCCTTTCAATAACAAAAATATCTGATAGTGTTTGATGGTGACAATCAAATAGATATATAATTTTAAGAATGATTGAAAATCATAGATTCATTCTGTTAGAATAATTATTTTAGGTTACTGGAATTTCAGGAAGTATTATCAATGAAACTCAGACAGTGTTCAATGCCCAACTATATGTTTATAACCGATTAGTTACTAAAGAAACACAAAGAAAGGGTAATCAAATAACTACATCAACAAATAGTTAATATACGCTCATAACAAAAACATTTACCGATTCATACGGTCGGCTCACAACAATCTAGTATGCGGCTAATTAACATTTTAGGATACTGATTAGTGAAATACAGTTATCAACTATTTATTTCATGCTAATTTTGTGTATATTCCAACACATTCTGAGATACCAATTTTATTTCAAAAGAGATACAATTTTGTAGAAAAAATATATCCGTATCTGAAAGATACAATTTGATGATGACGGCCCAGAGTAGAAAATGCCAATGACGACGTCGACTCAATTCATTAAATTATTTCCGAATGAAGTCAATAAAAAATAGAAACAATCTTGCGAATTTGAAGTTTTTACATGATTTTTCCGACAAATCGAAAAATAACTTTCATCTAGCTCTTGTTGTTGAAGTCATATCAACATCAATGGGTTTCGAGATGATAATATTTTTATTTGATTTCCAGGAACTATTGTACCATCTATCGCATTGATCGTACTAGGATTCTTACCAAGAGATTGGGTAGCATTATCAGTGGTAATGCTTATCATAGCTGTGGGTGTGAATGCAGCAGTTTTCGCTGGTTTTCAAATAAATCCTGTTGATCTATCACCAAAGTACTCAGGAATTTTGATGGGAATAGGAAATGGCTCATCGAATATATTCTCAATTATCGCTCCTTTGATGGTTCAATTCTTGGTAACTGATGAGGTAAGATATTCATTGACAAGATCAAGAATGATAATGGGATTTCTATTCGTGAACTATTAATACAGTCTATATTCACAAACTCCGAAGAGTGATTCTTCAATGAGAGATACCAGGATGAAAAGTTTATAAATGTAGTTCAAACCTTCAATATTTTGTTTTAATAGACGCTGACACAATTCAAAGAAGGAATATTCAGTGTAGTTTGATTTTTCATCCTTTTAATATTCTGAGGATTCTTATGAAAGACACACTGCAGGATATAATCGAAGTACCTGTAAATGAAACATTAATTGCTGAAATCATATATATTTGTAACACATCAGCCTGTTAGTCCTCTCTTAGTCAATATAACAAATGGTTATCAGGTTCCTTATATCTCCAGAAGCCAGCTCTGAGATATTCAATAGAAACTTGTGACTTGAACTCTTCCAAGAACAATGCATAAATCCACAGTATCGATAAAAGTCAGTTAATTGACTTGCATGTGCTACATCACCCACTTTGACTGGGCGAATGTTGTTCATTGAACTTTCGGCTAACAATAAATCATGACTAACATCGAATCTTGTTCATTGAACTTTCGGCTAACAATAAGTCATGTTTAACATTGAAAGCATTCTAGCAATGTCTGAAAAATAACTACCAAAGGTTGGGAATAGTTATAAATGATTGAATGATCATGTGCCAATTTTATGTTTCTGAGTCTAAGTTTATGTTATGTTACAAGTAACTTTGTTGACGAATCCTATTGATAATTTCACATCACAAAAATAGTAGGTTTGAGAGTGTAAGAAGTATGTTTTTGACCACCAACTTAGTTACGAAGCAACCCTAGTAAGTCTAGGACTTTTATGTGTTAGGAAGACAGTGACCTTAGCTTTTTAAGTGTCATCCGAAGCACTACTCGGCTGGTTATCGTTGAGAGACCGAAGAATTGATATCTAGGTACCAAGAATGTTCGGTTGGTCACCTATCCTCCTTCTGCTAACTGATACTATAGAAATGAATGAATATTTCCAATAGCGATTCGAATCCGGACTATTTTGGCCATGAGCCAGCGATCGATGCACTCGAAAACCAGCCTTGCTAAATTAAAAATAATATTATTATGAAATAAACAATACCCTTAAATTCTGCACTGGAGTCTGTCTTGTAAATATTTCTTTATTTGAATACTTCCCCATCTCAATTAAACTGTATATGAATTCAACCTATCGGAATATCGACACGAAAGAAGCAACTCATTAGAATTCCAGAATAAATTAAGTACCTATCGTAAGGTGAAAGTGGGTTAATCTAATCTGAACTAATAATTTATAATTTTCAGACTGACAGATCACTTTGGAGAACAATATTCATTATAGCAGCATGCATTTATACTGCGTCGGATTTGTTTTACGTTATGTATGCATCCGGAGAAGAACAGTGGTGGAATAAGTCATCTCAAGACGTGGTTAAAAACAATGAAATGGACAAAAAGGATATCATTACCATATCATCAAAGTCTTGATTCGGAGTCATACTCCTATTTGGAGTTATGATTCATTTTTTATGATATAATTTGAACATTACATAAACATTTAACATTGGAAAAAGTCTTATACCTATCTTACCCAATATTTTCCTACCGTTTCACAGGATGTTTCACAAATATCATAGGAGCATTCGCCATGTATATTCCTCCAATATATTCATACATTTGGAAGATTGAAACTCATCAGTTCCAGTTATGACTCTGTGTGCCATTATTCATTTTTGTAACGGGAAGTTTTTCATCCCGTTACTTTCAGCTACCATTGCCCGTCCCATTGCTACGCCCATGGTACTAAAAATGTTGAGGTATTGTCTCCTGTCGGTCAGGTCAGGAACTACGGTATAATTGGCTCTCTTTCAAACCTGCGGTGCGCGGATAAGCCCTTCTTTTTCTGGAGAATCACGTGTTGACTGAAAGACGAGACGATCGGGATTCTTGACGAGGATTCGCTCTCTCTTTGGATGCAAATTTTGCAGGAAACACATCGTTGATTTTGAGTGCTTCTTTTTGGCTATCTGGAGAAACTTTTTCTAGAGGTGAGATGTTGAATTCACTAAATACACAATAAGATTGTCATATTAATTATGGATTACTGAAATTTTCCAATTTGTCTGCTTATTTTCAGGATATGATTACCTTTTCGTTTTGAGAAGTTTAAGCTTGGTGAAAGCACGCCATTTTGTTTCATAAAAATGATAAAGTTTTGATTTCAAATTAAGATTATTTCGTTGATCATTGAATAGAATCAATTGATTTTATCTTAATCGTAATCAGCTAATTGATTAAAAGTACGGAGATATCGTATTTTTCATATATCTAGTTTTTTTCTTGATCATTACGATTGCCGGTATCTGGTGTGATCATTTTTTTTTTATGCGTGCTGAAGGCTGAGAAACTTCCTTTTCTGCTTTTTTTTTCTTCGTAGATAAATCTAGAAGATACTAGTGAGGAAACGAAAGGTTTGAAATACTCTCTGATGCAAGAGAACAGACTGGTGCAGAATTATCTAACCATTTTCAAGGAACAGGAAGCTAAACATTGGTAACCAGGATCATCGAGGAATTTGAGCTAAGGTGAGTGATGCATTGTTATATTCAGTAAAATAAATCAGATAGTGCATAACCTCACCTGTGCTTTCCTTTCTCACCTCGAGAATTGGTTACACTGTTTTCTTTCTTTCCTGTAGTTTTTCAGTAAGATAAGCAAATAAATTGGAAATTATAACTTCATCACTTTCCTTACTTTAGTGAATAAAACATCTCACAACTCATCAAAGTGGCCTCAGGATTCTCGATTGTTTTCATATAGAAGGAGCATCCATTTTCGTTTCTTATCTCAAGATTTCTTTCCTTTTTGACAATTAGTATACAATTATGTATTTGATATCAATCTGATTTTCCAGATTAAGATTGGTACATCAAATTTCCAAATTAAGATTGGCCATAAGTCAGCAAATTTTCTTTGTCTTTGAAAACAACATTTCGGATTTTCTTTGTCTTTAAAAAAAAATTAACATTGTCATCATATGATTGAATAGACCTACAGTTGATTTTATTTGGTATTGACTTATTTCTTTAATTGAGGAATTGATGAGATTGTGATTACTTGAACCCAAAGGTTCCATTGTCTTCTCTCTTCTGTGGTAACACCATACTGCTGTAAAATTGTCTGCACAGGAACATCTGATACTATCAAGGAGGACTATATCTGGGATGAGAAAGAGCCACTGAAGTAGTCGAATCAACCTTCTTTGCTGAGACCTGATTTTTACAAGACACTCCCTACCTAATATCGAAAGGACCACTGAATCACATGAGAGGCTGCTAGAACCTCTTCTTGAGATCTCATCGTTGGTGTTGGAGAAAGTCCTGAGCAGGACAATAGGTATTAGAAATCATCAGGAGGAATACGACTGAGTAAGTGAGCTCCCAAAATCCTGTTCACGAACCAGCAAGTACAGTCAGACAGAAGAAACCTTGTTAACCCAGAATGAGCACCTCTTCGATTTTGTGAAACAAATTTCATTGATTCTCCTCAATCAAAGATCATAGACTAACTTTGTTGTTCCATTATCTCCATTGATATTGTTCATTTAATTTTTTTTAGATTATATTTACACATTCACCAAGTAGTGAATATCAGACAAAGCTTATATCCACTTTGTGAATTCCCAGAACTTCAATTGGTTATTTTCATCAGTATTTACTGTCACAATCATTCTAAATTCTTGTTAGTATATACATTAATGAAATTAGTTTGTTTTATTTTCTATTTGAGAATACACCATCACTGTGAGAATTTCTTACTTTAGAAAGGGATATCAGCTCTTTTGATTATTTTTCTGGCATCTTTTAGGTAAAAAGATCCTGGCGCCCACTATTTCTCTCGGAATATAGTATCTTTATCTTCAATAAGAAAAAGGAATTCTCACAGGAAATCCTTACCCACAACCCTCCCGTAACAATCTGAGCAGCCCAAAGGCAAGAGCAATAAAAGCTATATAAACCTCTTTTATATATATATAAAAAAAATATATAGAAAAAGTAGTTTACATTTTATAGTCGTTGAGTATTTGCCATACTCAAATTACTTCTTTTTATTTTCTATTTCAAATATTATCGAAACTGAGTAACTGAACGTTCACCCTGTATATATTACTATCAAATATATTAACTGTAAACAATGTCACTGAGGCGATGATCTCCCACTACTACGGGTGAAGGTCACATGCGTGGCTTGTCAGTAAAAATTACCTGGATTCGCAGGATCGAACAGACCCAGTAGCTTTTGGAACACCAGAATCATAAAGTGTGTGTATTTAAAAAGTGCTCAGCAAATTATGAAGTATCGACGCAATTACGCATCAATCGAAGACGCGTGTTTTCCCATTAGGAATTATCACTTCTTCAATTTGTGTTTGTGAAGTTTTTTGCCCTTCAGACCTTCAGAAAATATAGGCACAGATAACACAAAAACCTTTTGAGGGTCTTCTGAGGCGGTCACATTAACGTCCTCAATACGTCGAGGGGCTTTCAAAGAACGGCTCTAGGACGTCCTCCTATTACCATTTTCCACGTTCAAATAACGTCTCAGAAGATCCCCACGAGGTCTTACTTCTTTTATTCACTCCAGTTATGCCTTTTTTGAGTTTTTATTATTCTCTAGTCTTTTTTATGGCCTTTGTTTGAGGAACAATGATTTTCAAGCATTTTTGAAACTGAAATTGGAATACTTTTGTCCGATAATGATGGACAAGATAATTTTTCTTGATATATCGTTCACTTCGAAATTGGAAAATTCATACGGGGTGAAGAACCAACCAATATCGAATAATTAAATATATGCAATATATGCAAGGGAAGTCTTTGCTGACCAGTTAAGGATAAAACTAGTTAGTATTGGGGTATCCAGCAATTGTATAAGTAAAACTCTTTAAAGTTACTCCAAGCTTTCGGAAATTTAAATTTCCATCTTCAGGGAAACTACAAATTGAGAGAAATTGTCACATTATTTTTTTTCCGTTAATAATAGTCAATGGACATACCTTTGTGAGGGTGATTACAATGATGTTCGAATTATATAATATTGTGGAGGACATGTAGACAACAAATTATGAACGTGAAACAGGTAAGTGTCAATTACATATTAAAATATTAGTTATATGATTACATTAGCACTGGTAGCACCATGTGCTTTTTGTTATAGGTTATTGGCACGGCATGTGACTCTCTCTTCTCTCCTCTATCTCCATGACCCCTGACTGATTATCAGCTTGGTTATTGTTAGTGTCAATTGTGACTTGCTCTTTAAGTAATTAGCCAGATTCACAAAAATAAGAGAAGAAAAGAGGAAGTACATGTCTAACCTACAATTCTTATAACCATATTATTCATTATTATTGTAAAATATTGATTATTTTAGACTGGAGAGTTCTCGGAGTCATCGAGAGCAGAGACAACCTCATTCACGGATTTTGAATCTAACAATAACAGGTAAGGGTATATTTCACTAAGGTGTTTAATATCAGTTTTTTCATTCATGAAATTAATTTCTTGTGCAATGTATGTCATTTCTAGAAAGGTTCTTTTTTTCAGATTTGGTTCAATTGCTAGAATCTTAACTGCTTCAAAATTCATAGAATGATCAAAATTGTTCACATGTTCAGCTAAAGCACATCTTTCTGGATGCAATCTGCAATCGCTCCTGTGTGAGATTATTCTATCTTTAATGGATCTTTTTGTTTGTCCAATGTATTTTTTCTCACAATCTCGACACGGTATAATGTACAGATAAATGCAATCTACAGTTTTGTGAATCTGGCTAATTACTTAAAGAGCAAGTCACAATTGACACTAACAATAACCAAGCTGATAATCAGTCAGGGTTCATGGAGATAGAGCAGAGAAGAGAGAGTCACATGCCGTGCCAAAAACCTATAACAAAAAGCACATGGTGCTACCAGTGCTAATGTAATCATATAACTAATATTTTAATATGTAATTGACACTTACCTGTTTCACGTTCATAATTTGTTGTCTATATGTCCTCCACAATATTATATAATTTGAACATCATTGTAATCACCCTCACAAAGGTATGTCCATTGACTAGTATTAGCGGAAAAAAATTAATGTGACAATTTCTCTCAATTTGTAGTTTCCCTGAAGATGGAAATATAAATTTCCGGAAGCTTGGAGTAACTTTAAAGAGTTTTACTTATACAATTGCTGGATACCCCAATACTAACTAGTTTCATATATATATATATAGGAGAGAAGGATATTGTGTTAGCACACAGGGCAAGGGTATGAAGAGACAGGTTGTAGGTTGAATCCGTTCCGTGTGTGAAATGTCAACTGGTGCAAGACAGTCTGTTTCGGCTCGCCAAGCCTCATCAGTTGCACTAGGCCAGTTGACACTCCACCCACGGTACCCACGGTATCAATAACTAAACTGGAATGCTCATATAGAGTCATTAAAACTCAAACTATCAAGTATACTGTTCCTACTACGTCAGCTCAGACATATTTCGAATTTTGATGCTCTAAAAACAGTGTATTATTCTTTCTTTCAATCACATATGTGTTACGGCATTCTACTGTGGGGTAATTGCTCTGCCGCAAGTAGTATTTTCATTCAACAGGAAAAAGCTATCAGAATAATAGGTAGTGCAGGTTATAGAGATTCTTGCCGAACCTTGTTCAGTAAATTTAAGATTATGACTCTTCCGTCCTTATATATGTATAATTTACTCATGGAAATCCACAAAGTCTCATCAACTCTCACCATACAAGCTGACATTCACCATCACAACACTAGGAATGCCAACAATATAAGGATTCCTAGGTATAGGCTTTCTGCAACCCAGAGAAATTCTTTAAACTTCAGCCTCTATAATGCATTACCGGTTGATATCAAATTGCTCGATATGAAGAAGTTCAAACAAACGATGAAATCGTTTTTCTCAAATAATAGTTTTTACTGTATTAATGAATACTCGGAACAAATTTCACGACTGCATCATTACAGGATATTTTCTTTTCGTGAGAAGAAGAACATAAAAATAATTCGAGGAATGAGACTTTCTTCACATAAATAAATTGAAAGAAATGACTAGAATGATTTGAGTCAAATATAATTACAAACTGAAGACAAATACTCAACATTACTTGGACAATCAAGACGAAGTTTATCAAAACAACTTGACTAAAATGAGAAACTCCACGATAGACTAGAAATAAATCTATGGCATATAACTGACTGCAACCCCCCAGAGACTAGACAAATTACAATAATGCGTTGGCATTACATTACTCGCTGGACGTGGACGTTTTCAGCGTTTAGGTGGATTCTGGCAGGTATTTATTGAAATTGAATGAATCTTATAATGAAATAAAACTTGACGCATGTGATCTAATGAGGATGTTCCTACATAGCTAATTCATTAATTAGCTATGTATCTCAGTTCAAATCTGGAGTGACGATAAGCACTCAATGACTTACATTGATTTGGTCAATGGGATCATGATAAATCGGGCAGTCTTAATAAACGTTACTATCAAACTAATTGTCCCTACTCACTATTCGGTATTTAGAGCTCTCTTAGTTGATGTAGCCTGAATCCACTTTACGTGAATGTACAATTTTGAATCATTCCTCTTATAAGGAACTGCGGAAGTGCTCATTGGACTTTTACAATCATGAGCCCCCGGAACCTATCGATGTTTGAAAGGAAATTACCAAAAACTCTCATTCCGACGGTACCCTGCAGTTCCTGATACCCATTCGTTTCTAAACAAAATCATCACTATATATTCCTACGGGTGCTGATTCGTATTCGCGAGGGAGTTAATGCCGATAATTATCGTATGGAATCTCAATTGGTGGTCTGCGCTCAAAAATGTGGTGTTTTGTTCGGGCCATGTGGTATCTTCTATGGGTGGTAGGGGCATCTGGAGTATTTTAACAAACATACGTTTCTCGAACTCGTTACGCTTTGAATGATTTACAGCAGCCCTGTGCGTTCGACTGAATTTGAGTGCTTGCAGGTTCATTGTATCTCAACAACACATGTGAATTTTATTGTTGAAGTTTTTGATGCAATAACTTGATTATTGAATGTCGTCTGCAAAATATCTTTTCTATGGAAAGATGTCACTTGACAGGGACTATTAGTTTTCAGAATATTTGAAACTTTTTAATCTTGGACACGTTACTCTTTTCATGCAAGGTGGCATTTGGGGTTCCCAATATAGTCCGAGACCATAAGATTTTGAGTTCAGAAGTTCGAGAGTGATGATGATCGTATGTCCTAGATGTAACTGAAGTTTTCCCAGAGTGTTAGGCCCGGTTTCACCAATGAAATAATCTCGGTTTTAAAGATAACTGACAATTTTAATCGCGATTATATGACTTTCACGCGTTTCACCACTCCACTAACTACGATTACATCCGATAATCGAGATTATTTATTAAATTGGCCATTTTTGACGGGTTATCTGAATTTAATCTCACGTTACTCGAAACAGTGAGGTTAGGTTGATGTTGAATGTTGTTGTTGGATTATTGAAGAATAACTGGCCGATTTGCAACGATTGTATGATCTTGCTTTCGAAGACGAGAGTAGTGATAGTGATGAAGATGAATTTGTTGTGCATCGCCCCCGTTGGTTACGTCATTCGATTCGACACACTGGAATATACTCATTCAAGTGTGACTAGTGTGAGATCTCTTTCCAAAACGAGCAGGGATTTCTATTTTGGAATCTATCGAAGATCAATTAAAATACCTTCATATGTCCACTTATATTTTCAACAATATTGAATCTAGCCTGCACTAGATCCAGCAAATATGCCTTCTCGACAATGCTCAAATTAGTATATCTCTTTATTATTTTCCTTCTCTCCCCGGATACCTACTTTCTTGTCACTCAGTCATCCTGTCCTCATCAGAATTCTCTGTCTGATGTTCAAATATCAAACGATGAGAATGGAAAAAATCATCCCAAACAAACAAAAGAAAATTAAAATTAAGGTCACATGACATATTACACTGTTGCCTTATCAATTTTCAGAGCGATTCGCGTTTAGCTAACTGAACTTGGTTGTGTGGTGAAAACCGACTGGTGAAACGTCTACGAACATAATCGAGAATAAATTCACGTTTTAACTTTAACTTCGATTACAAAAACCGAGATTATGTCGCGCTTGGTGAAACCAGGCCTTAGTGTCATGTACCGCTCGACTGGTGATCTCTTGTAAGGTAATTGTCTGTTTGCACTCCATAATATACGAGATTCAAACTAGGAAGCAAATTGGTTTGTAGAGCAAGAGTGTACCAAAAGAAAACATTAAGACAACTGATAGAGGTTGGGTAAAAGTTATACCTAACCCGAGAAAAGGTAACGTGAGAAATGGATAAAAATAATTGACAAACTTACTTTACTTCTGAACCATAACTATATCGAGGATAAAATCGGTTGGGCTAACTGTATTTGGCAGAAAAGGAACTACTGAACAATGTTTCTCAATCTGATGAAAACACATTCTTTATTCATCTTGCTGAAATTGATGAAATGTAAGTGGATGGATGTTGTGAAGTAAAAAAAAGGTTTTTTTTTGCAATTTTGAGAGTAATCGATGATGAAACTAAAAGTATCATCTTCGGTCAAAGCTGTATTCATAATTAATGTGATAACCTATATTAGATACATATAAAGTGCGTACCAGGTAGTAGATTTAATACGTAGTTCAAATTTATCCCTGACAAGGATGATAATTATTCTTAGATGAGAAGGTAGAGTTTGTGCTGGAATAGATCACCTGAAACGAAAGTGGGTAAGTCAAAATCAGAAATGTAACAACTGTGGCATACTTGGTCATTTGGAAGCTGCGTGTCTCAAAAAAATTAAAATCAAAATAACATGAGGAATGATAGTTTTCGAATGGATGACCTGGTTTCGGCAGGACAAAAAAAAATTGTAACTATTCCTCCTATGTCAACCCGGAAAGAATAGGACACATCATGACTCAGGGAGAGGTGACTATAAGCGTTACGTGAGCGGGTGAGAGATAGAAGTTTGACAGTTCGGTTATTGGAATAGTTGTGGTAATCATCCATTCTTGTCTTTTTTTTTGTTTGAATTTCATGTGGTGAATCAGTAAGAAAATATATTGATTATAATGTGATAAAAAATTAACTGAAATTTCATCCTGTGAGAAATATTGAAAATAATGGAAGACGTTGTTATTGAGGATGAATAGTGAAACGACTAAGAATGCTTGGAGCCCATATAATCAGATCGTAATTAGTATATTATATATCCAAATTATTTTGTTATTGCTTTTTTATGTTCGAGTTTTGGAAAATTCGCAACGGATTGAAGGCGCGTGTTTTTTGTCGTAAAATAATAGTACATTTGACAGAAAACTGAAATGCGTTGATAATTTCTGTTTGGAAATCGTTATTTTCCGGCAATATAAATAGAGTAGGTACCTATCATGAGCACACGAGTAAAACATTAGTGGTCATCATAAAGTGTTCACCAAGTGTCCATTTTGGTTATCAGTAATAATTTGGTTGGAATATTTACCTGTTTATGAACAACGTGGAAGATGAACTGTCATCGCTGCGCAAGAGGGCAGAGGCACAAGTGTGTATTTTTTTGGGTATATTCAGCAACGTTTAGGAAACGATTAACTGCTACCTACAGTTGAATGTGAAACATTTCAAAAACTTGAAAATGATTGACCAAATTGGTGCAAAACAAGGTCGTGACAACGTAGTATTAAGGTCGTTTGTTAATATCGATGTTTCGAACTCATGTTTGGTTGCATGATATTTTGTTGAGAGAGTTACATAAAAATGAAGCACATCGGCAAACTCTGGAATTCATCGCTTCCTATCTCAAAAATCGAATATACAAAGTGAAATATATTGGAATTACATCAAACCCATTCAAGGCTCTTTCAGGTGTACCACAAGGTTCAAACCTCAGACCCTAACTATTTGATTTGAATATTTATAGAAGAATATGGAGTTTGCAAGATAGTAGAAATTTACAAAATGGCATAGATAGTATTGTTCGATGGAGTGTAGTTCTGACAAATAATAAAAGAAAATAATTCATTGCATATGATTATGTAATGAATACAGATATACGTATTGCAAAGGGTCGAAAAAGTTAAGGATTTGGGTATTCATTACGATTTAGCACATTCACTCGAGTCACATGTGGGATACATAGCTTTACAAGGGCTGCGAACACAATAGGATTCGTAATATGACAAAGTTAGTTATACAATGATATTGAAACAATAACCTTATTATACAATACACTGGTAAGACCAAAGTTGAAATACTGCTACGTAGTATGGCACCTTCACCAATTCCTATACAAACATAAATTCGAAAAAAAACAGAACAAATTCTTGTGGTTTCATCATCTGAAAAAGATAGAGTTTTCTCTAATTTCAATATAATATGGTCTGGGATGCTGGTGATGAATTTGCAATAGACATTCTCAATAACCGAGGAGACAGTAACATTGATATAATGTGATACAAACTGTATAACAAATTATACCACACGCCCAACATACATTTCCTATTGAGAAGAAGAGTCCCTAATAGTCTCACAAGGCTCAATTAGTTTTTCGAAATTCCACTAGTCGTTACGAATAATCATTCTCCAGTTGTCTCCATGATGAAACGTTACGGAAAATGTTCTCCTCCTGTCAGACATTGATTTAGCTCTCCTCCCAGAATAATTATTTGAGTCACTAAAAGGCTATTGAAGCAATAAATGAAATAATTTTTTATCGATCAACGAAATTGATAAATAAAATTTAATTATAATGAATTATTACGAATATTTAATTAGACAAAAAAAAACAATTTTAAGGCTGGTTGTATGTATTATTTAATAAATTTCAAGTGAGTGCTCAATTCTTGGCCAGAGTGAGCCAGTTAGCTCAGTAGTGACGGTATGGGTTCACAATACCAAATCGAAAGAATGAAAGGAAATACCCGTTCAAATACACTCTGTGACACCAAGAATATTACCCAACGGGAAAATAATAGTACAAACTATAATATTTCATTTATTAGAAAATTATAACAACCATTATCAAATTCGAGTTTATAATATAGCAGAAAATTATATAACCACAACATATCTACAATTATTAGTTCAGTCAATAACAGAACCCCCTTCATATAGCTATATGTAGTTCACACGAAGATATATTATTTATATGGTATATATTATTTATATGATATACTATTAATATAAAAGACTATTTCCTATTTTCCGGATTGAGCAATAAGTTCACCAGTGAGAGGAGAAAAATTGGACAGTTATTTTCTTACTAGGCATCAGGAGCATTAGAGTATGGTTTTTCCATTAATATTGATATCATTTGGGTTGTATAGCTTACAGCAGCGATATAGTATTTCTACTTAATATATAGTCGTATACCAGAACCCTAAAATATGAACAAAAAATATCAAAATACCAGAATACCAGTCAGTACCAAACTGAAGTTTTCAGTAGAAAGTAGAAAGATATATTACCTCGGAATGTTGATGGTTCCACTTCAAGAAAAGATCTGCTTTCACAAATGCAATGCCAGGTATCTGGATAGATTTTTGGATAGTACAATACTATGAAGAATATCAGCAGCAAGTTCTAGTGTATAAATCCGCAATGAGCGATAACTATTTTCAACAATCGACACCCAAAATAAAGCACAACAAATTACATAACTCAGTATGAAGACTCCTATTTATAAGTCTCAAAAATTCTCAAAATTCTCAACTTTTTGGGAACGAGGTGTGTTCTCTTGTAGAAAATTATTACACTAGCCATGGTTCTCAGAATTGCCATACCAATTGATAATATAGAGATCATTTCACTACGAAAAATCTATCCATAAAAACCTCGTTTACAGTTTGAATATTCGGAATTGAGTTGGTAGTACTGAAAAGGTACTGAAGTTCTAAAAGTAGGTGATATTATAGAAGACATACTCCTTCATATTTCATCCTCATCTGACAACAACTGATTTTTTACCAGAACGGGAAAATAAGCGCCTATATAGTATCCTACGTATCAATAAACCAGACTCTCGTTACTGCGAAATCTCGAATACAGGCTGTCCCTCGAGGAAAAAATCTGATTTCAAAGAGGAAGGCAACGAAAATACGGAAATAAATTCCTCGAAACAGATGAAAGATAATGATATTGAGTCTATGATTATTATTATTACCTTCTTGAAATAATTAAATGTAACATATTATAAAAGAGAAAATAGTCTATCCAATTCAAAGTATCGAACATAGTTTGAAATTAAATGTCTGGTAGACCACGAGGAGAAAACGACTACTTTCTTGGCAAATATCATGCAGAACATTTAAATATATCTGCTCGTAGTCCGTGCAACGATTCATACTCTGAATGCAGATCGCAAATGTTTCTTCCTAAGACGTGACACATAGAGACAGGTACGCAAAAACCTACTGACCGGTTCCGGGCTTATGGGCCCTCATCAAAGCAGGGTAGTTAACCGAGTAGAGGAGCTGTCGACGAGCTTTTCTATGATTCACTTATACACTTGCATCGAATACACATGTCAACAAATTAATCAATATCAGGCGACTGAATTCCGCCCCGTCATATTGTCTTTAGCAATTTTTTTATGTGTTAAGTTTCATGTTATTTTCCTGTTATAAAAAAATTGCAGTATGAGCTGGAGAAAAACCAGTGACCACTCCCCACGCCGTGAGGTAAGTGATCACTGGGACCGAGTATCGTGTGCCCTAAAAAAACGCAATGATCCCAGGATGACGGCCTTCTGCATGGCTCCAGCTAAAACGCTTGCCTTTCGTCGGCAAGCTGGAATTTTCTGGAGTTCTGAGAGCAGCGTATGTCGTGTAGCACCAAGAGAGCCTATAATCAGGATGACTAGTTCGACAGAATGGTCTGGATAAAGTCTGCGGAGTTCGTAGAGAAGATCTCTATATTTCGTCCGTTTTTCCTCCTCCTTCAAAACGATGTTCGGTTCGGCTGGTGCCGAGAATTCGATCACAAACATCGCTTTCGTTTGATGGTCGAGGAGGACTACATCAGGCTTATTAGTTTGTATCTGCCTGAGGGTGGGGAATGAGAAGTTCCAATAAATTCGGCACCTCTCATTCTCCACAACGGACTCAATATCCCCCGGAGCATAGGGCAGCACTGGAGTTTCATCAATACCGTACGTGTGTCTAAGATGGTAATAGAGCACACGTTATGCCGCATTATGTCTATGGATATAGGCCGAAACTGCATACACCGTGCATGCTGAAAGCAGGTGCAACAGCGTTTCCGGCGCCCTACGGCAGGCCCTGCATCTTACATCAGGGACCTCTATACCCATGACTTGGCTTCGGTAATGAAGGGTATTGAAAACTATATCCTGGCATGCCATGATGAACCCCTCTGTTTCCGATTTAAGCCCGCCTGACCTTAGGAATGCGGAGGACAGCTCTTTGGATGAACCCCTGTCTTCAATGTTGTTGAAGAAGACAGAATGTAGAGGTTTATCCATGTGAAGCTGCAGAGTTTTATCAACTTCTGCAGCTTTGATGCGGGCTTTCCTCCGAGCGTGGTCGAGCTCAGTGACTGAGTCACGGGCTCTACGCTCGGAATCGAAAATCAGAGAGAGCTCATCGGCTGCTCGATGTGCTGCCTTGAATAGGAATGCTCCTACTCCTGCATTCTTATGGCTTTTGACCATTTGCAGGAGGGGGTCCGAACTCCTGATGACTTTGCAGGCATTATCCAGAACCATTCTGTTATGGAGATACTCCAAACTCAAGAGTCCACGGCCACCCTGATCTCTTGGGAGATATAACCGTGGAACGGACGAAGTTGGATGAAGGCTCCTATTAAGGTGCATCATCTTGCGAGTACTAACGTCAAGTTGGCGCAGCTCAGCTAGTGTCCACTTGAATACTCCAAAGGAGTAAAGTAGGAATGGAACAGCAAGCATGTTAGTAGCAGCGACTTTATTCTTTCCAGACAGTTCTGAAGACCAGATCTGTCGAAGTCGCTGCCGATACTTGCTGCGGAGAGCGTCTTTCACCATTTGTGTTTCCTGGATGTGGCTTTCCTCCACACCCAGGTAGGTGTACGTCTCTCCGGCATCCAATATCCAATATCCATATTATTATTATTATTATTATTATTATTATTATTATTATTTTTTTTTCGAGGCATCGACTACTATGGTCATTAGCCTCGTTTTTCGAATTGTGCAGTATTTCATTGGACTAGGTACACATCTATACTTTTCTCATTAGACCTGTTTCTTTGAGGAATTGAATCGTTTTCAGACAGTATTTTCCATTTTCCAGGCATTGTTTAAGTGTGTCCGGTAGGGAGCAATTGTTCCTAGCTTGGGTGTATACTGGGCATACAAGAAGTAAATGTTCCACAGTGACTTGCACGTCGCAGATTTCACATATTGGAGGTCTAGAACCAGACAATAGGTAGCTAGATGTAATATGAGTGTGACCAATTCTCAATCGTGTGAGTGCAACTTGTTCTCTCTTTTTGTTTGTTGGAAAAGGTAGTATTTCATCGACTTTGCTTTTTATTATTTTCAGTTTGTGGTTACTATCGTTCCATTCTTGGTTCCATTTATCTCTTATTTTATTTTTGTGGTGTGCTTTCATTATTATTATTATTATTATTATTATTATTATTATTATTATTATTATTATTATTATTATTATTATTATTATTATTATTATTATTATTATTATTATTATTATTATTATTATTATTATTATTATTATTATTATTATTATTATTATTATTATTATTATTATTATTATTATTATTATTATTATTATTATTATTATTATTATTATTATTATTATTATTATTATTATTATTATTATTATTATTATTATTATTATTATTATTATTATTATTATTATTATTATTATTATTATTATTATTATTATTATTATTATTATTATTATTATTATTATTATTATTATTATTATTATTATTATTATTATTTGAAAATTTGAATTTAATCAATTCCAGTCACGACTCTGCGGTCTCCGACACCACACAGAGTCGAGCTGGAGAAAAACCAGTGACCACTCCCCACGCCGTGAGGTAAGTGATCACTGGGACCGAGAATCGTGTGCCCTGAGTAAACGCAATGATCCCAGGATGACGGCCTTCTGCATGGCTCCAGCTAAAACGCTTGCCTTTTGTCGGCAAGCTGGAATTTTCTGGAGTTCTGAGAGCAGCGTATGTCGTGTACCACCAAGAGAGCCTATAATCAGGATGACTAGTTCGACAGAATGGTCTGGATAAAGTCTGCGGAGTTCGTAGAGAAGATCTCTATATTTCGTCCGTTTTTCCTCCTCCTTCAAAACGATGTTCGGTTCGGCTGGTGCCGAGAATTCGATCACGAACATCGTTTTGGTTTGATGGTCGAGGAGGACTACATCAGGCTTATTAGCTTGTATCTGCCTGAGGGTGGGGAATGAGAAGTTCCAATAAATTCGGCACCTCTCATTCTCCACAACGGACTCAATATCCCCCGGAGCATAAGGCAGCACTGGAGTTTCATCAATACCGTACGTGTGTCTAAGATGGTAATAGAGCACACGTAATGCCGCATTATGTCTATGGATATAGGCCGAAACTGCATACACCGTGCATGCTGAAAGCAGGTGCATCAGCGTTTCCGGCGCCCTACGGCAGGCCCTGCATCTTACATCAGGGACCTCTATACCCATGACTCGGCTTCGGTAATGTAGGGTATTGAAAACTCCATCCTGGCATGCCATGATGAACCCCTCTGTTTCCGATTTGAGCCCGCCTGACCTTAGGAATGCGAAGGTCAGCTCTTTGGATAAACCCCTGTCTTCAATGTTGTTGAAGAAAACAGAATGTAGAGGTTTATCCATGTGAAGCTGCAGAGTTTTTTTACCTTCTGCAGCTTTGATGCGGGCTTTCCTCCGAGCGTGGTCGAGCTCAGTGACTGAGTCACGGGCTTCACGCTCGGAATCGAAAATCAGAGAGAGCTCATCGGCTGCTCGATGTGCTGCCTTGAATAGGAATGCTCCTACTCCTGCATTCTCATGGCTTTTGACCATTTGCAGGAGGGGGTCCGAACTCCTGATGACCTTGCAGGCATTATCCAGAACCATTCTGTTATGGAGATACTCCAAACTTAAGAGTCCACGGCCTCCCTGATCTCTTGGGAGATATAACCGTGGAACGGACGAAGTTGGATGAAGGCTCCTATTAAGGTGCATCATCTTGCGATTATTATTATTATTATTATTATTATTATTATTATTATTATTATTATTATTATTATTATTATTATTATTATTATTATTATTATTATTATTATTATTATTATTATTATTATTATTATTATTATTATTATTATTATTATTATTATTATTATTATTATTATTATTATTATTATTATTATTATTATTATTATTATTATTATTATTATTATTATTATTATTATTATTATTATTATTATTATTATTATTATTATTATTATTATTATTATTATTATTATTATTATTATTATTATTATTATTATTATTATTATTTGAATGATTAAATTCAATCTATTCCAGTCACGACTCTGCGGCCTCCGAAACCACGCAGAGTCGAGCTGGAGGAAAACCAGTGACCACTCTCCACGCCGTGGGGTAAGTGATCACTGGGACCGGATATCGTGTGCCCTTAGTAGACGCAATGATCCAAGTATGACGGCCTTCTGCATTGCCCTAGCCAAAACGTGTGCTTTCTGACGGCAAACTGGCATTTTTTGCAATTCTGAGAGCAGCGTTTTTCTCGTACCACCGAGGGAGCCTATAATCAATATGACTAGTTCGACAGAATGGTCTGGATAAAGTCTGCGGAGTTCGAAGAGAAGATCTCTATATTTTGTCCGTTTTTCCCCCTCCTTCAAAACGATGTTCGGTTCGGCTGGTGCCGAGAATTCGATCACGAACATCGCTTTGGTTTGATGGTCGAGGAGGACTACATCAGGCTTATTGGCTTGTATCTGCCTGACGGTGGGGAATGAGAAGTTCCAATAGAAGTTCCAATAAATTCGACACCTCTCATTCTCCACAACGGACTCAATATCCCCCGGAGCATAAGGCAGCACTGGAGCTTCATCAATACCGTACGAGTGCCTCAGATGGTAATAGAGCACTCGTAATGCCGCATTATGTCTATGGATATAGGCCGAAATTGCATAAACCGTGCATGCTGAAAGCAGGTGCATCAGCGTTTCCGGCGCCCTACGGCAGGCCCTGCATCTTACATCAGGGACCTCTATACCCATGACTCGGCTTCGGTAATGTAAGGTATTGAAAACTCCATCCTGGCATGCCATGATGAACCCTTCTGTTTCCGATTTAAGCCCGCCTGACCTTAGGAATGCAAAGGTCAGCTCTTTGGATAAACCCCTGTCTTCAATGTTGTTGAAGAAGACAGAATGTAGAGGTTTATCCATGTGAAGTTGCAGAGTTTTGTCAACTTCTGCAGCTTTTATGCGGGCTTTTCTCCGAGCGTGGTCGAGCTCAGTCACTGAGTCGCGGGATCCACGCTCGGACTCGAAAATCAGAGAGAGTTCATCGGCTGCTCGATGTGCTGCCTTGAAGAGGAATGCTCCTACTCCTGCATTCTCATGGATCTTGACCATCTGCAGAAGGGGATCCGAACTCCTGATGACTTTGCAGGCGTTATCCAGAACCATTCTGTTATGGAGATACTCCAAACTTAAGAGTCCACGGCCTCCCTGATCTCTTGGGAGATATAGCCGTGGAACGGACGAAGTTGGATGAAGGCTCCTATTAAGGTGCATCATCTTGCGAGTACTTACGTCAAGTTGGCGCAGCTCAGCTAGTGTCCACTTAAATACTCCAAAGGAGTATAGTAGGATCAGAACAGCAAGCATGTCAGTAGCAGCGACTTTATTCTTTCCTGACAGTTCTGAAGACCAGATCTGTCGAAGTCGCTGCCGATACTTGCTGCGGAGAGCGTCTTTTACCAGTCGTGTTTCCTGGATGTGGCTTTCCTCCACACCCAGGTAGGTGTACGTCTCTCCGGCATCCAGGTGGTGTAGGATGCTTCCGTCCACTAGCTGCGCGTCCTTGTCATAGTCCTCGCATCGTCCTCTCTTAAGATGAACCAGTGCACATTTGTCCATCCCGAATTCCATCCCGATCGCCTGTGTATACTCCTGTACCACCCTGAGGGATTGGTCTAAGTCCCTCTCACCGGAAGCATAGAGTTTAAGGTCATCCACATAGAATAAGTGAGTGACCTTATGCCTCCGTTGACTGGGTGGTCCGCAGTAGTAGCCCTTGGTTTTCCTGAGCTCAACGGATAAAGGCAACAGTGAGATACAAAATAAGAGAGGGCTGAGGAAGTCTCCCTGGAAAACCCCCCTCTTGATGATAACCGGCTCTGTCTGGACTTTCGCATTACCCGATGTTATAGTAAAGCGAGTCTTCCAGAGCGGCATCAGTTGTTCTACGCATCTCACTATCGGATCGGGTACCGAAAGGCACTTGAGCAGGTACACGAGTAACTCGTGGGACGTTGTATCAAATGCCTTTCGATAATCGATCCAGGCCATAGAGAGATTCCGCTTGTACTGCACGGAGTCTTGCGTGATAGATCTGTCTATCAGAAGGTTCTCCTTGCAGCCAGCGACACCTCTCTTTGACCCTCGTTGCTCATATATCCGTTGGTAAACCGGGTCCACTACTAGGAGTATGCGCATGTACAAGATGCGGGTAAACAGCTTGTAGCATGCGTTCAAACAGGTTATCGGTCTGTAATTTTTCGGGTTGGACAAATCTCCTTTCTTGGGGAGAAGCACGGTTCGCCCCTCGACAAACCACTCCGGAATTTGCTGCTCTCCATTTAGCCAATGATTGAATATTCTGGCTAAATGGTGGTGGGTAGTGGGTAACTTTTTCCACCAAAAGTTATTGATCCCATCAGGACCTGGAGCAGCAAAGTTTTTAGAACCCGTTAGGGCTCTTCGAACCTCCTCGGTGGTTATCGATTGACGCAGCAATTCGGGCTCAGGCTCACGGAACCTTCCACAGAAGGCACCGAACTGCGTCAGGGCTGGAGTATCCCTGTTGAATGGATGCATCACCTCATAAATACCCTTCCAGAAGGTTTCCACCTGATCAACAGTCGGCGGATTCTCAACTACACTAGGAGGCGGTTGGAATAAACGAGAGGGTTTTTCGCGAAAAAGTTTATTCTCTGCCAACCCTCTCGCTCGCCTCTCTAGTGACTGCTTGGCAGCCACTAACATCCGTATCCTCTCCAGGCAGTGCTGTTTGATGACGGTTAGCACTGCCAGGTTGAGTGTGTGATGGGTGCGACGTAATGTAGTGGCTATTCGTCGCACTTTTGACGTGAATGGCCTGTTAGCCTCCACATAGTCCATCACACACTGGATACGGGAAGTGTGTTGTCTCGCCGACTGGATCTTTGCATCCATCTTCTGTACGCGTCGTTCTGCCCTCTCAACCAGGGAGACCGATGCTACTGGTCTCCCTGCCTGAGAGGACTGAACGGCATCATACATCATATTATTATTATTATTATTATTATTATTATTATTATTATTATTATTATTATTATTATTATTATTATTATTATTATTATTATTATTATTATTATTATTATTATTATTATTATTATTATTATTATTATTATTATTATTATTATTATTATTATTATTATTATTATTATTATTATTATTATTATTATTATTATTATTATTATTATTATTATTATTATTATTATTATTATTATTATTATTATTATTATTATTATTATTATTATTATTATTATTATTATTATTATTATTATTATTATTATTATTATTATTATTATTATTATTATTATTATTATTATTATTATTATTATTATTATTATTATTATTATTATTATTATTATTATTATTATTATTATTATTATTATTATTATTATTATTATTATTATTATTATTATTATTATTATTATTATTATTATTATTATTATTATTATTATTATTATTATTATTATTATTATTATTATTATTATTATTATTATTATTATTATTATTATTATTATTATTATTATTATTATTATTATTATTATTATTATTATTATTATTATTATTATTATTATTATTATTATTATTATTATTATTATTATTATTTGAAAATTTGAATTTAATCAATTCCAGTCACGACTCTGCGGTCTCCGACACCACGCAGAGTCGAGCTGGATAAAAACCAGTGACCACTCCCCACGCCGTGAGGTAAGTGATCACTGGGACCGCGTATCGTGTGCCCTAAGTAAACGCAATGATCCCAGGATGACGGCCTTCTGCATGGCTACAGCTAAAACGCTTGCCTTTTGTCGGCAAGCTGGAATTTTCTGGAGTTCCGAGAGCAGCGTCTGTCGTGTACCACCAAGGGAGCCTATAATCAGGATGACTAGTTCGACAGAATGGTCTGGATAAAGTCTGCGGAGTTCGTAGAGAAGATCTCTATATTTCGTCCGTTTTTCCTCCTCCTTCAAAACAATGTTCGGTTCGGCTGGTGCCGAGAATTCGATAACGAACATCGTTTTGGTTTGATGGTCGAGGAGGACTACATCAGGCTTATTGGCTTGTATCTGCCTGACGGTGGGGAATGAGAAGTTCCAATAAATTCGACACCTCTCATTCTCCACAACGGACTCAATATCCCCCGGAGCATAAGGCAGTACTGGAGCTTCATCAATACCGTACGAGTGCCTCAGATGGTAATAGAGCACTCGTAATGCCGCATTATGTCTATGGATATAGGCCGAAACTGCATACACCGTGCATGCTGAAAGCAGGTGCATCAGCGTTTCCGGCGCCCTACGGCAGGCCCTGCATCTTACATCAGGGACCTCTATACCCATGACTCGGCTTCGGTAATGTAAGGTATTGAAAACTCCATCCTGGCATGCCATGATGAACCCTTCTGTTTCCGATTTAAGCCCGCCTGACCTTAGGAATGCAAAGGTCAGCTCTTTGGATAAACCCCTGTCTTCAATGTTGTTGAAGAAGACAGAATGTAGAGGTTTATCCATGTGAAGCTGCAGAGTTTTATTAACTTCTGCAGCTTTGATGCGGGCTTTCCTCCGAGCGTGGCTGAGCTCAGTGACTGAGTCACGGGCTCCACGCTCGGAATCGAAAATCAGAGAGAGCTCATCGGCTGCTCGATGTGCTGCCTTGAATAGGAATGCTCCTACTCCTGCATTCTCATGGCTTTTGACCATTTGCAGGAGGGGGTCCGAACTCCTGATGACCTTGCAGGCATTATCCAGAACCATTCTGTTATGGAGATACTCCAAACTTAAGAGTCCACGGCCTCCCTGATCTCTTGGGAGATATAACCGTGGAACGGACGAAGTTGGATGAAGGCTCCTATTAAGGTGTATCATCTTGCGAGTACTAACGTCAAGTTGGCGCAGCTCAGCTAGTGTCCACTTGAATACTCCGAAAGAGTAGAGTAGGATCGGAACAGCAAGCATGTTAGTAGCAGCGACTTTATTCTTTCCCGACAGTTCTGAAGACCAGATCTGTCGAAGTCGCTGCCGATACTTGCTGCGGAGAGCGTCTTTCACCATTTGTGTTTCCTGGATGTGGCTTTCCTCCACACCCAGGTAGGTGTACTTCTCTCCGGCATCCAAGTGGTGTAGGATGCTTCCGTCCACTAGCTGCGCGTCCTTGTCGTAGTCCTCGCATCGTCCTCTCTTAAGATGAACCAGTGCACATTTGTCCATCCCGAATTTCATCCCAATAGCCCGTGTATACTCCTGTACCACCCTGAGGGATTGGTCTAAGTCCCTCTCACCGGAAGCATAGAGTTTAAGGTCATCCACATAGAATAAGTGGGTGACCTTATGCCTCCGTTGACTGGGTGGTCCGTAGTAGTAGCCCTTGGTTCTTCTGAGCTCAACGGATAACGGCAACAATGAGATGCAAAATAAGAGAGGGCTGAGGGAGTCTCCCTGGAAAACCCCTCTCTTGATGATGACCGGCTCTGTCTGGACTTTCGCATTCCCCGATGTTATGGTGAAGCGAGTCCGCCAGAGCGGCATCAGTTGTTCAATGCATCTCACTATCGGATCGGGTACCGAAAGGCACTTGAGCAAGTACACGAGTAATTCGTGCGACGTTGTATCAAATGCCTTTCGATAATCGATCCAGGCCATAGAGAGGTTTCGCTTGTACTGCACGGAGTCCTGCGTTATAGATCTATCTATCAGCAGGTTCTCCTTGCAGCCAGCGACACCCCTCTTCGACCCTCGTTGCTCATATATCCGTTGATAAACCGGGTCTACCACTAGGAGCATACGCATGTACAAGATGCGTGTAAACAGCTTGTAGCATGCGTTTAAACAGGTTATTGGCCTGTAATTCTTCGGGTTGGACAAATCTCCTTTCTTGGGGAGAAGCACGGTTCGCCCCTCGATAAACCACTCCGGAATTTGCTGCTCTCCATTTAGCCAGAGATTGAATATTCTGGCTAAATGGTGGTGGGTAGTGGATAACTTTTTCCACCAAAAGTTATTGATCCCTTCAGGACCTGGAGCAGCAAAGTTCTTAGAACCCGTTAGGGCTCTCCGAACCTCTTCGGTGGTAATCGATTGACGCAGCAATTCGGGCTCAGGCTCTCGGAACCTTTCACAAAAGGCTCCGAACTGCGTCAGGGCTGGAGTATCTCTGTTGAATGGATGCTTCACCTCATAGATACCCTTCCAGAAGGTTTCCACCTGATCAACAGTCGGCGGATTCTCAACTACACTAGGAGGCGGTTGGAATAAGCGAGAGGGCTTTTCGCGAAAAAGTTTATTTTCCGCCAACCCTCTCGCTCGCCTCTTCAGTGACTGCTTGGCAGCCACTAACATCCGTATCCTCTCCAGGCAGTGCTGTTTGATGACAGTTAGCACTGCCAGGTTTAGTGTGTGATGAGTGCACCGTAATGTGGTTGCTATTCGTCGCACTTATGGCGTGAATGGCCTGTTAGCCTCCACATAGTCCATCACACACTGGATACGGGAAGTGTGTTGTCTCGCCGACTGGATCTTCGCTTCCATCTTTCGTACGCGTCGTTCTGCCCTCTCGACCGGGGAGGCCGATTCTACTGGTCTCCTCGGCTGAGAGGACCGAACGGCATCGTACAAGGCACAATTGATGTGCCAGATGTCAGCATTATTATTATTATTATTATTATTATTATTATTATTATTATTATTATTATTATTATTATTATTATTATTATTATTATTATTATTATTATTATTATTATTATTATTATTATTATTATTATTATTATTATTATTATTATTATTATTATTATTATTATTATTATTATTATTATTATTATTATTATTATTATTATTATTATTATTATTATTTGAAAATTTGAATTTAATCAATTCCAGTCACGACTCTGCGGTCTCCGACACCACGCAGAGTCGAGCTGAAGGAAAAACCAGTGACCACTCCCCACGCCGTGAGGTAAGTGATCACTGGGACCGAGTATCGTGTGCCCTGAGTAGACGCAATGATCCCAGGATGACGGCCTTCTGCATGGCCCCAGCTAAAATGTGTGCCTTTTGTCGGCAAGCTGGAATTTTCTGGAGTTCCGAGAGCAGCGTCTGTCGTGTACCACCAAGGGAGCCTATGATCAGGATGACTAGTTCGACAGAATGGTCTGGATAAAGTCTGCGGAGTTCGTAGAGAAGATCTCTATATTTCGTCCGTTTTTCCTCCTCCTTCAAAACGATGTTCGGTTCGGCTGGTGCCGAGAATTCGATCACGAACATCGCTTTGGTTTGATGGTCGAGGAGGACTACATCAGGCTTATTAGCTTGTATCTGCCTGAGGGTGGGGAATGAGAAGTTCCAATAAATTCGACACCTCTCATTCTCCACAACGGACTCAATATCCCCTGGAGCATAAGGCAGCACTGGAGTTTCGTCGATACCGTACGAGTGCCTCAGATGGTAATAAAGCACTCGTAATGCCGCATTGTGTCGATGGATATAGGCCGAAACTGCATACACCGTGCATGATGAAAGCAGGTGCATCAGCGTTTCCGGCGCCCTACGGCAGGCCCTGCATCTTACATCAGGGACCTCTATACCCATGACTCGGCTTCGGTAATGTAAGGTATTGAAAACTCCATCCTGGCATGCCATGATGAACCCTTCTGTTTCCGATTTAAGCCCGCCTGACCTTAGGAATGCAAAGGTCAGCTCTTTGGATAAACCCCTGTCTTCAATGTTGTTGAAGAAGACAGAATGTAGAGGTTTATCCATGTGAAGTTGCAGAGTTTTGTCAACTTCTGCAGCTTTTATGCGGGCTTTTCTCCGAGCGTGGTCGAGCTCAGTCACTGAGTCGCGGGATCCACGCTCGGACTCGAAAATCAGAGAGAGTTCATCGGCTGCTCGATGTGCTGCCTTGAAGAGGAATGCTCCTACTCCTGCATTCTCATGGATCTTGACCATCTGCAGAAGGGGATCCGAACTCCTGATGACTTTGCAGGCGTTATCCAGAACCATTCTGTTATGGAGATACTCCAAACTTAAGAGTCCACGGCCTCCCTGATCTCTTGGGAGATATAGCCGTGGAACGGACGAAGTTGGATGAAGGCTCCTATTAAGGTGCATCATCTTGCGAGTACTTACGTCAAGTTGGCGCAGCTCAGCTAGTGTCCACTTAAATACTCCAAAGGAGTATAGTAGGATCAGAACAGCAAGCATGTCAGTAGCAGCGACTTTATTCTTTCCTGACAGTTCTGAAGACCAGATCTGTCGAAGTCGCTGCCGATACTTGCTGCGGAGAGCGTCTTTTACCAGTCGTGTTTCCTGGATGTGGCTTTCCTCCACACCCAGGTAGGTGTACGTCTCTCCGGCATCCAGGTGGTGTAGGATGCTTCCGTCCACTAGCTGCGCGTCCTTGTCATAGTCCTCGCATCGTCCTCTCTTAAGATGAACCAGTGCACATTTGTCCATCCCGAATTCCATCCCGATCGCCTGTGTATACTCCTGTACCACCCTGAGGGATTGGTCTAAGTCCCTCTCACCGGAAGCATAGAGTTTAAGGTCATCCACATAGAATAAGTGAGTGACCTTATGCCTCCGTTGACTGGGTGGTCCGCAGTAGTAGCCCTTGGTTTTCCTGAGCTCAACGGATAAAGGCAACAGTGAGATACAAAATAAGAGAGGGCTGAGGAAGTCTCCCTGGAAAACCCCCCTCTTGATGATAACCGGCTCTGTCTGGACTTTCGCATTACCCGATGTTATAGTAAAGCGAGTCTTCCAGAGCGGCATCAGTTGTTCTACGCATCTCACTATCGGATCGGGTACCGAAAGGCACTTGAGCAGGTACACGAGTAACTCGTGGGACGTTGTATCAAATGCCTTTCGATAATCGATCCAGGCCATAGAGAGATTCCGCTTGTACTGCACGGAGTCTTGCGTGATAGATCTGTCTATCAGAAGGTTCTCCTTGCAGCCAGCGACACCTCTCTTTGACCCTCGTTGCTCATATATCCGTTGGTAAACCGGGTCCACTACTAGGAGTATGCGCATGTACAAGATGCGGGTAAACAGCTTGTAGCATGCGTTCAAACAGGTTATCGGTCTGTAATTTTTCGGGTTGGACAAATCTCCTTTCTTGGGGAGAAGCACGGTTCGCCCCTCGACAAACCACTCCGGAATTTGCTGCTCTCCATTTAGCCAATGATTGAATATTCTGGCTAAATGGTGGTGGGTAGTGGGTAACTTTTTCCACCAAAAGTTATTGATCCCATCAGGACCTGGAGCAGCAAAGTTTTTAGAACCCGTTAGGGCTCTTCGAACCTCCTCGGTGGTTATCGATTGACGCAGCAATTCGGGCTCAGGCTCACGGAACCTTCCACAGAAGGCACCGAACTGCGTCAGGGCTGGAGTATCCCTGTTGAATGGATGCATCACCTCATAAATACCCTTCCAGAAGGTTTCCACCTGATCAACAGTCGGCGGATTCTCAACTACACTAGGAGGCGGTTGGAATAAACGAGAGGGTTTTTCGCGAAAAAGTTTATTCTCTGCCAACCCTCTCGCTCGCCTCTCTAGTGACTGCTTGGCAGCCACTAACATCCGTATCCTCTCCAGGCAGTGCTGTTTGATGACGGTTAGCACTGCCAGGTTGAGTGTGTGATGGGTGCGACGTAATGTAGTGGCTATTCGTCGCACTTTTGACGTGAATGGCCTGTTAGCCTCCACATAGTCCATCACACACTGGATACGGGAAGTGTGTTGTCTCGCCGACTGGATCTTTGCATCCATCTTCTGTACGCGTCGTTCTGCCCTCTCAACCAGGGAGACCGATGCTACTGGTCTCCCTGCCTGAGAGGACTGAACGGCATCATACATCATATTATTATTATTATTATTATTATTATTATTATTATTATTATTATTATTATTATTATTATTATTATTATTATTATTATTATTATTATTATTATTATTATTATTATTATTATTATTATTATTATTATTATTATTATTATTATTATTATTATTATTATTATTATTATTATTATTATTATTATTATTATTATTATTATTATTATTATTATTATTATTATTATTATTATTATTATTATTATTATTATTATTATTATTATTATTATTATTATTATTATTATTATTATTATTATTATTATTATTATTATTATTATTATTATTATTATTATTATTATTATTATTATTATTATTATTATTATTATTATTATTATTATTATTATTATTATTATTATTATTATTATTATTATTATTATTATTATTATTATTATTATTATTATTATTATTATTATTATTATTATTATTATTATTATTATTATTATTATTATTATTATTATTATTATTATTATTATTATTATTATTATTATTATTATTATTATTATTATTATTATTATTATTATTTGAAAATTTGAATTTAATCAATTCCAGTCACGACTCTGCGGTCTCCGACACCACGCAGAGTCGAGCTGGATAAAAACCAGTGACCACTCCCCACGCCGTGAGGTAAGTGATCACTGGGACCGCGTATCGTGTGCCCTAAGTAAACGCAATGATCCCAGGATGACGGCCTTCTGCATGGCTACAGCTAAAACGCTTGCCTTTTGTCGGCAAGCTGGAATTTTCTGGAGTTCCGAGAGCAGCGTCTGTCGTGTACCACCAAGGGAGCCTATAATCAGGATGACTAGTTCGACAGAATGGTCTGGATAAAGTCTGCGGAGTTCGTAGAGAAGATCTCTATATTTCGTCCGTTTTTCCTCCTCCTTCAAAACAATGTTCGGTTCGGCTGGTGCCGAGAATTCGATAACGAACATCGTTTTGGTTTGATGGTCGAGGAGGACTACATCAGGCTTATTGGCTTGTATCTGCCTGACGGTGGGGAATGAGAAGTTCCAATAAATTCGACACCTCTCATTCTCCACAACGGACTCAATATCCCCCGGAGCATAAGGCAGTACTGGAGCTTCATCAATACCGTACGAGTGCCTCAGATGGTAATAGAGCACTCGTAATGCCGCATTATGTCTATGGATATAGGCCGAAACTGCATACACCGTGCATGCTGAAAGCAGGTGCATCAGCGTTTCCGGCGCCCTACGGCAGGCCCTGCATCTTACATCAGGGACCTCTATACCCATGACTCGGCTTCGGTAATGTAAGGTATTGAAAACTCCATCCTGGCATGCCATGATGAACCCTTCTGTTTCCGATTTAAGCCCGCCTGACCTTAGGAATGCAAAGGTCAGCTCTTTGGATAAACCCCTGTCTTCAATGTTGTTGAAGAAGACAGAATGTAGAGGTTTATCCATGTGAAGCTGCAGAGTTTTATTAACTTCTGCAGCTTTGATGCGGGCTTTCCTCCGAGCGTGGCTGAGCTCAGTGACTGAGTCACGGGCTCCACGCTCGGAATCGAAAATCAGAGAGAGCTCATCGGCTGCTCGATGTGCTGCCTTGAATAGGAATGCTCCTACTCCTGCATTCTCATGGCTTTTGACCATTTGCAGGAGGGGGTCCGAACTCCTGATGACCTTGCAGGCATTATCCAGAACCATTCTGTTATGGAGATACTCCAAACTTAAGAGTCCACGGCCTCCCTGATCTCTTGGGAGATATAACCGTGGAACGGACGAAGTTGGATGAAGGCTCCTATTAAGGTGTATCATCTTGCGAGTACTAACGTCAAGTTGGCGCAGCTCAGCTAGTGTCCACTTGAATACTCCGAAAGAGTAGAGTAGGATCGGAACAGCAAGCATGTTAGTAGCAGCGACTTTATTCTTTCCCGACAGTTCTGAAGACCAGATCTGTCGAAGTCGCTGCCGATACTTGCTGCGGAGAGCGTCTTTCACCATTTGTGTTTCCTGGATGTGGCTTTCCTCCACACCCAGGTAGGTGTACTTCTCTCCGGCATCCAAGTGGTGTAGGATGCTTCCGTCCACTAGCTGCGCGTCCTTGTCGTAGTCCTCGCATCGTCCTCTCTTAAGATGAACCAGTGCACATTTGTCCATCCCGAATTTCATCCCAATAGCCCGTGTATACTCCTGTACCACCCTGAGGGATTGGTCTAAGTCCCTCTCACCGGAAGCATAGAGTTTAAGGTCATCCACATAGAATAAGTGGGTGACCTTATGCCTCCGTTGACTGGGTGGTCCGTAGTAGTAGCCCTTGGTTCTTCTGAGCTCAACGGATAACGGCAACAATGAGATGCAAAATAAGAGAGGGCTGAGGGAGTCTCCCTGGAAAACCCCTCTCTTGATGATGACCGGCTCTGTCTGGACTTTCGCATTCCCCGATGTTATGGTGAAGCGAGTCCGCCAGAGCGGCATCAGTTGTTCAATGCATCTCACTATCGGATCGGGTACCGAAAGGCACTTGAGCAAGTACACGAGTAATTCGTGCGACGTTGTATCAAATGCCTTTCGATAATCGATCCAGGCCATAGAGAGGTTTCGCTTGTACTGCACGGAGTCCTGCGTTATAGATCTATCTATCAGCAGGTTCTCCTTGCAGCCAGCGACACCCCTCTTCGACCCTCGTTGCTCATATATCCGTTGATAAACCGGGTCTACCACTAGGAGCATACGCATGTACAAGATGCGTGTAAACAGCTTGTAGCATGCGTTTAAACAGGTTATTGGCCTGTAATTCTTCGGGTTGGACAAATCTCCTTTCTTGGGGAGAAGCACGGTTCGCCCCTCGATAAACCACTCCGGAATTTGCTGCTCTCCATTTAGCCAGAGATTGAATATTCTGGCTAAATGGTGGTGGGTAGTGGATAACTTTTTCCACCAAAAGTTATTGATCCCTTCAGGACCTGGAGCAGCAAAGTTCTTAGAACCCGTTAGGGCTCTCCGAACCTCTTCGGTGGTAATCGATTGACGCAGCAATTCGGGCTCAGGCTCTCGGAACCTTTCACAAAAGGCTCCGAACTGCGTCAGGGCTGGAGTATCTCTGTTGAATGGATGCTTCACCTCATAGATACCCTTCCAGAAGGTTTCCACCTGATCAACAGTCGGCGGATTCTCAACTACACTAGGAGGCGGTTGGAATAAGCGAGAGGGCTTTTCGCGAAAAAGTTTATTTTCCGCCAACCCTCTCGCTCGCCTCTTCAGTGACTGCTTGGCAGCCACTAACATCCGTATCCTCTCCAGGCAGTGCTGTTTGATGACAGTTAGCACTGCCAGGTTTAGTGTGTGATGAGTGCACCGTAATGTGGTTGCTATTCGTCGCACTTTTGGCGTGAATGGCCTGTTAGCCTCCACATAGTCCATCACACACTGGATACGGGAAGTGTGTTGTCTCGCCGACTGGATCTTCGCTTCCATCTTTCGTACGCGTCGTTCTGCCCTCTCGACCGGGGAGGCCGATTCTACTGGTCTCCTCGGCTGAGAGGACCGAACGGCATCGTACAAGGCACAATTGATGTGCCAGATGTCAGCATTATTATTATTATTATTATTATTATTATTATTATTATTATTATTATTATTATTATTATTATTATTATTATTATTATTATTATTATTATTATTATTATTATTATTATTATTATTATTATTATTATTATTATTATTATTATTATTATTATTATTATTATTATTATTATTATTATTATTATTATTATTATTATTATTATTATTATTATTATTATTATTATTATTTGAAAATTTGAATTTAATCAATTCCAGTCACGACTCTGCGGTCTCCGACACCACGCAGAGTCGAGCTGAAGGAAAAACCAGTGACCACTCCCCACGCCGTGAGGTAAGTGATCACTGGGACCGAGTATCGTGTGCCCTGAGTAGACGCAATGATCCCAGGATGACGGCCTTCTGCATGGCCCCAGCTAAAATGTGTGCCTTTTGTCGGCAAGCTGGAATTTTCTGGAGTTCCGAGAGCAGCGTCTGTCGTGTACCACCAAGGGAGCCTATGATCAGGATGACTAGTTCGACAGAATGGTCTGGATAAAGTCTGCGGAGTTCGTAGAGAAGATCTCTATATTTCGTCCGTTTTTCCTCCTCCTTCAAAACGATGTTCGGTTCGGCTGGTGCCGAGAATTCGATCACGAACATCGCTTTGGTTTGATGGTCGAGGAGGACTACATCAGGCTTATTAGCTTGTATCTGCCTGAGGGTGGGGAATGAGAAGTTCCAATAAATTCGACACCTCTCATTCTCCACAACGGACTCAATATCCCCTGGAGCATAAGGCAGCACTGGAGTTTCGTCGATACCGTACGAGTGCCTCAGATGGTAATAAAGCACTCGTAATGCCGCATTGTGTCGATGGATATAGGCCGAAACTGCATACACCGTGCATGATGAAAGCAGGTGCATCAGCGTTTCCGGCGCCCTACGGCAGGCCCTGCATCTTACATCAGGGACCTCTATACCCATGACTTGGCTTCGGTAATGCAACGTGTTGAAAACTCCATCCTGGCATGCCATTATGAACCCCTCTGTTTCCGATTTCAGCCCGCCTGACCTTAGGAATGCAAAGGTCAGCTCTTTGGATAAACCCCTGTCTTCAATGTTGTTGAAGAAGACAGAATGTAGAGGTTTATCCATGTGAAGCTGCAGAGTTTTATTAACTTCTGCAGCTTTGATGCGGGCTTTCCTCCGAGCGTGGTCGAGCTCAGTGACTGAGTCACGGGCTCCACGCTCGGAATCGAAAATCAGAGAGAGCTCATCGGCTGCTCGATGTGCTGCCTTGAATAGGAATGCTCCTACTCCTGCATTCTCGTGGCTTTTGACCATTTGCAGAAGGGGGTCCGAACTCCTGATGACCTTGCAGGCATTATCCAGAACCATTCTGTTATGGAGATACTCCAAACTTAAGAGTCCACGGCCTCCCTGATCTCTTGGGAGATATAACCGTGGAACGGACGAAGTTGGATGAAGGCTCCTATTAAGGTGCATCATCTTGCGAGTACTAACGTCAAGTTGGCGCAACTCAGCTAGTGTCCACTTGAATACTCCAAAGGAGTATAGTAGGATCGGAACAGCAAGCATGTTAGTAGCAGCGACTTTATTCTTTCCAGACAGTTCCGAAGACCAGATCTGTCGAAGTCGCTGCCGATACTTGCTGCGGAGAGCGTCTTTCACCATTTGTGTTTCCTGGATGTGGCTTTCCTCCACACCCAGGTAGGTGTACGTCTCTCCGGCATCCAAGTGGTGTAGGATGCTTCCGTCCACTAGCTGCGCGTCCTTGTCGTAGTCCTCGCATCGTCCTCTCTTAAGATGAACCAGTGCACATTTGTCCATCCCGAATTCCATCCCAATAGCCCGTGTATACTCCTGTACCACCCTGAGGGATTGGTCTAAGTCCCTCTCACCGGAAGCATAGAGTTTAAGGTCATCCACATAGAATAAGTGGGTGACCTTATGCCTCCGTTGACTGGGTGGTCCGCAGTAGTAGCCCTTGGTTCTTCTGAGCTCAACGGATAACGGCAACAATGAGATGCAAAATAAGAGAGGGCTGAGGGAGTCTCCCTGGAAAACCCCTCTCTTGATGATGACCGGCTCTGTCTGGACTTTCGCATTCCCCGATGTTATGGTGAAGCGAGTCCGCCAGAGCGGCATCAGTTGTTCAATGCATCTCACTATCGGATCGGGTACCGAAAGGCACTTGAGCAAGTACACGAGTAATTCGTGCGACGTTGTATCAAATGCCTTTCGATAATCGATCCAGGCCATAGAGAGGTTTCGCTTGTACTGCACGGAGTCCTGCGTTATAGATCTATCTATCAGCAGGTTCTCCTTGCAGCCAGCGACACCCCTCTTCGACCCTCGTTGCTCGTATATCCGTTGATAAACCGGGTCTACCACTAGGAGCATACGCATGTACAAGATGCGTGTAAACAGCTTGTAGCATGCGTTTAAACAGGTTATTGGTCTGTAATTCTTCGGGTTGGACAAATCTCCTTTCTTGGGGAGAAGCACGGTTCGCCCCTCGATAAACCACTCCGGAATTTGCTGCTCTCCATTTAGCCAGAGATTGAATATTCTGGCTAAATGGTGGTGGGTAGTGGATAACTTTTTCCACCAAAAGTTATTGATCCCATCAGGACCTGGAGCAGCAAAGTTCTTAGAACCCGTTAGGGCTCTCCGAACCTCCTCGGTGGTAATCGATTGACGCAGCAATTCGGGCTCAGGCTCTCGGAACCTTTCACAAAAGGCTCCGAACTGCGTCAGGGCTGGAGTATCTCTGTTGAATGGATGCCTCACCTCATAGATACCCTTCCAGAAGGTTTCCACCTGATCAACAGTCGGCGGATTCTCAACTACACTAGGAGGCGGTTGGAATAAGCGAGAGGGCTTTTCGCGAAAAAGTTTATTCTCCGCCAACCCTCTCGCTCGCCTCTTCAGTGACTGCTTGGCAGCTACTAACATCCGTATCCTCTCCAGGCAGTGCTGTTTGATGACAGTTAGCACTGCCAGGTTTAGTGTGTGATGAGTGCGCCGTAATGTGGTGGCTATTCGTCGCACTTTTGACGTGAATGGCCTGTTGGCCTCCACATAGTCCATCACACACTGGATACGGGAAGTGTGTTGTCTCGCCGACTGGATCTTCGCTTCCATCTTTCGTACGCGTCGTTCTGCCCTCTCGACCGGGGAGGCCGATTCTACTGGTCTCCTCGGCTGAGAGGACCGAACGGCATCGTACACGGCACAATTGATGTGCCAGATGTCAGCATTTTCTGGAAGTGTATTCCGAAGTGATTCATCCATTCTAATCAGATCTTGTTGTCGCAGGGCCTTGATGTTGAGTAGGCTCCTGCGATTCCCGATCTGGCTCACCTCTGGTACTTGGTCCCTATCCTCGTTGTTCGGCAGGACGGGCGGAATTTGATGTTCCTCCGCCTCGTCGTTCTGCCGGGAAGGGACTCTGACATACTGCCTAACGCGCAGGTGGGATACATAATCTCGAAGATTTTGTGCCGAGAAGGCTGCATGCTCTGGGTGGAGTTGAAGCCACAGAGCATGCATTCGCCTCATGTATCCCCTACGCGCAGGCTCGCTGCTCTCGTGGCACTGCAGAAGGTCGTCCCTGAGATCATCGGTCCACTCAAAGCGTCCTTGTTCATTGCGGTCGTTATCGGGCTGTCCGTCCTGTTGGGCCCCACCACCTTGCCTCTGATCCCTATCCGACTGGGATCGGTTGTGGGGGCCCTGTCCTCTGTTTAAAGGAACCAGAGTATTGGGGCTCGTCAGGTGGTTAGCCTTCAGAGCCCACGGCCGACATTATTATTATTATTATTATTATTATTATTATTATTATTATTATTATTATTATTATTATTATTATTATTATTATTATTATTATTATTATTATTATTATTATTATTATTATTATTATTATTATTATTATTATTATTATTATTATTATTATTATTATTATTATTATTATTATTATTATTATTATTATTATTATTATTATTATTATTATTATTATTATTATTATTATTATTATTATTATTATTATTATTATTATTATTATTATTATTATTATTATTATTATTATTATTATTATTATTATTATTATTATTATTATTATTATTATTATTATTATTATTATTATTTGAATGATTAAATTCAATCTATTCCAGTCACGACTCTGCGGCCTCCGAAACCACGCAGAGTCGAGCTGGAGAAAAACCAGTGACCACTCCCCACGCCGTGAGGTAAGTGATCACTGGGACCGAGAATCGTGTGCCCTGAGTAAACGCAATGATCCCAGGATGACGGCCTTCTGCATGGCTCCAGCTAAAACGCTTGCCTTTTGTCGGCAAGCTGGAATTTTCTGGAGTTCTGAGAGCAGCGTATGTCGTGTACCACCAAGAGAGCCTATAATCAGGATGACTAGTTCGACAGAATGGTCTGGATAAAGTCTGCGGAGTTCGTAGAGAAGATCTCTATATTTCGTCCGTTTTTCCTCCTCCTTCAAAACGATGTTCGGTTCGGCTGGTGCCGAGAATTCGATCACGAACATCGTTTTGGTTTGATGGTCGAGGAGGACTACATCAGGCTTATTAGCTTGTATCTGCCTGAGGGTGGGGAATGAGAAGTTCCAATAAATTCGGCACCTCTCATTCTCCACAACGGACTCAATATCCCCCGGAGCATAAGGCAGCACTGGAGTTTCATCAATACCGTACGTGTGTCTAAGATGGTAATAGAGCACACGTAATGCCGCATTATGTCTATGGATATAGGCCGAAACTGCATACACCGTGCATGCTGAAAGCAGGTGCATCAGCGTTTCCGGCGCCCTACGGCAGGCCCTGCATCTTACATCAGGGACCTCTATACCCATGACTCGGCTTCGGTAATGTAGGGTATTGAAAACTCCATCCTGGCATGCCATGATGAACCCCTCTGTTTCCGATTTGAGCCCGCCTGACCTTAGGAATGCGAAGGTCAGCTCTTTGGATAAACCCCTGTCTTCAATGTTGTTGAAGAAAACAGAATGTAGAGGTTTATCCATGTGAAGCTGCAGAGTTTTTTTAACTTCTGCAGCTTTGATGCGGGCTTTCCTCCGAGCGTGGTCGAGCTCAGTGACTGAGTCACGGGCTTCACGCTCGGAATCGAAAATCAGAGAGAGCTCATCGGCTGCTCGATGTGCTGCCTTGAATAGGAATGCTCCTACTCCTGCATTCTCATGGCTTTTGACCATTTGCAGGAGGGGGTCCGAACTCCTGATGACCTTGCAGGCATTATCCAGAACCATTCTGTTATGGAGATACTCCAAACTTAAGAGTCCACGGCCTCCCTGATCTCTTGGGAGATATAACCGTGGAACGGACGAAGTTGGATGAAGGCTCCTATTAAGGTGCATCATCTTGCGAGTACTAACGTCAAGTTGGCGCAGCTCAGCTAGTGTCCACTTGAATACTCCAAAGGAGTATAGTAGGATCGGAACAGCAAGCATGTTAGTAGCAGCGACTTTATTCTTTCCAGACAGTTCTGAAGACCAGATCTGTCGAAGTCGCTGCCGATACTTGCTGCGGAGAGCGTCTTTCACCATTTGTGTTTCCTGGATATGGCTTTCCTCCACACCCAGGTAGGTGTACGTCTCTCCGGCATCCAAGTGGTGTAGGATGCTTCCGTCCACTAGCTGCGCGTCCTTGTCGTAGTCCTCGCATCGTCCTCTCTTAAGATGAACCAGTGCACATTTGTCCATCCCGAATTCCATCCCAATAGCCTGTGTATACTCCTGTACCACCCTGAGGGATTGGTCTAAGTCCCTCTCACCGGAAGCATAGAGTTTAATGTCATCCACATAGAATAAGTGGGTGACCTTATGCCTCCGTTGACTGGGTGGTCCGCAGTAGTAGCCCTTGGTTCTTCTGAGCTCAACGGATAACGGCAACAATGAGATGCAAAATAAGAGAGGGCTGAGGGAGTCTCCCTGGAAAACCCCTCTCTTGATGATGACCGGCTCTGTCTGGACTTTCGCATTCCCCGATGTTATGGTGAAGCGAGTCCGCCAGAGCGGCATCAGTTGTTCAATGCATCTCACTATCGGATCGGGTACCGAAAGGCACTTGAGCAAGTACACGAGTAATTCGTGCGACGTTGTATCAAATGCCTTTCGATAATCGATCCATTCCATAGAGAGGTTTCGCTTGTACTGCACGGAGTCCTGCGTTATAGATCTATCTATCAGCAGGTTCTCCTTGCAGCCAGCGACACCCCTCTTCGACCCTCGTTGCTCATATATCCGCTGATAAACCGGGTCTACCACTAGGAGCATACGCATGTACAAGATGCGTGTAAACAGCTTGTAGCATGCGTTTAAACAGATTATTATTATTATTATTATTATTATTATTATTATTATTATTATTATTATTATTATTATTATTATTATTATTATTATTATTATTATTATTATTATTATTATTATTATTATTATTATTATTATTATTATTATTATTATTATTATTATTATTATTATTATTATTATTATTATTATTATTATTATTATTATTATTATTATTATTATTATTATTATTATTATTATTATTATTATTATTATTATTATTATTATTATTATTATTATTATTATTATTATTATTATTATTATTATTATTATTATTATTATTATTTGAAAATTTGAATTTAATCAATTCCAGTCACGACTCTGCGGTCTCCGACACCACGCAGAGTCGAGCTGGATAAAAACCAGTGACCACTCCCCACGCCGTGAGGTAAGTGATCACTGGGACCGCGTATCGTGTGCCCTAAGTAAACGCAATGATCCCAGGATGACGGCCTTCTGCATGGCTCCAGCTAAAACGCTTGCCTTTTGTCGGCAAGCTGGAATTTTCTGGAGTTCCGAGAGCAGCGTCTGTCGTGTACCACCAAGGGAGCCTATAATCAGGATGACTAGTTCGACAGAATGGTCTGGATAAAGTCTGCGGAGTTCGTAGAGAAGATCTCTATATTTCGTCCGTTTTTCCTCCTCCTTCAAAACGATGTTCGGTTCGGCTGGTGCCGAGAATTCGATCACGAACATCGTTTTGGTTTGATGGTCGAGGAGGACTACATCAGGCTTATTGGCTTGTATCTGCCTGACGGTGGGGAATGAGAAGTTCCAATAAATTCGACACCTCTCATTCTCCACAACGGACTCAATATCCCCCGGAGCATAAGGCAGTACTGGAGCTTCATCAATACCGTACGAGTGCCTCAGATGGTAATAGAGCACTCGTAATGCCGCATTATGTCTATGGATATAGGCCGAAACTGCATACACCGTGCATGCTGAAAGCAGGTGCATCAGCGTTTCCGGCGCCCTACGGCAGGCCCTGCATCTTACATCAGGGACCTCTATACCCATGACTCGGCTTCGGTAATGTAAGGTATTGAAAACTCCATCCTGGCATGCCATGATGAACCCTTCTGTTTCCGATTTAAGCCCGCCTGACCTTAGGAATGCAAAGGTCAGCTCTTTGGATAAACCCCTGTCTTCAATGTTGTTGAAGAAGACAGAATGTAGAGGTTTATCCATGTGAAGCTGCAGAGTTTTATTAACTTCTGCAGCTTTGATGCGGGCTTTCCTCCGAGCGTGGCTGAGCTCAGTGACTGAGTCACGGGCTCCACGCTCGGAATCGAAAATCAGAGAGAGCTCATCGGCTGCTCGATGTGCTGCCTTGAATAGGAATGCTCCTACTCCTGCATTCTCATGGCTTTTGACCATTTGCAGGAGGGGGTCCGAACTCCTGATGACCTTGCAGGCATTATCCAGAACCATTCTGTTATGGAGATACTCCAAACTTAAGAGTCCACGGCCTCCCTGATCTCTTGGGAGATATAACCGTGGAACGGACGAAGTTGGATGAAGGCTCCTATTAAGGTGTATCATCTTGCGAGTACTAACGTCAAGTTGGCGCAGCTCAGCTAGTGTCCACTTGAATACTCCGAAAGAGTAGAGTAGGATCGGAACAGCAAGCATGTTAGTAGCAGCGACTTTATTCTTTCCCGACAGTTCTGAAGACCAGATCTGTCGAAGTCGCTGCCGATACTTGCTGCGGAGAGCGTCTTTCACCATTTGTGTTTCCTGGATGTGGCTTTCTTCCACACCCAGGTAGGTGTACTTCTCTCCGGCATCCAAGTGGTGTAGGATGCTTCCGTCCACTAGCTGCGCGTCCTTGTCGTAGTCCTCGCATCGTCCTCTCTTAAGATGAACCAGTGCACATTTGTCCATCCCGAATTTCATCCCAATAGCCCGTGTATACTCCTGTACCACCCTGAGGGATTGGTCTAAGTCCCTCTCACCGGAAGAATAGAGTTTAAGGTCATCCACATAGAATAAGTGGGTGACCTTATGCCTCCGTTGACTGGGTGGTCCGTAGTAGTAGCCCTTGGTTCTTCTGAGCTCAACGGATAACGGCAACAATGAGATGCAAAATAAGAGAGGGCTGAGGGAGTCTCCCTGGAAAACCCCTCTCTTGATGATGACCGGCTCTGTCTGGACTTTCGCATTCCCCGATGTTATGGTGAAGCGAGTCCGCCAGAGCGGCATCAGTTGTTCAATGCATCTCACTATCGGATCGGGTACCGAAAGGCACTTGAGCAAGTACACGAGTAATTCGTGCGACGTTGTATCAAATGCCTTTCGATAATCGATCCAGGCCATAGAGAGGTTTCGCTTGTACTGCACGGAGTCCTGCGTTATAGATCTATCTATCAGCAGGTTCTCCTTGCAGCCAGCGACACCCCTCTTCGACCCTCGTTGCTCATATATCCGTTGATAAACCGGGTCTACCACTAGGAGCATACGCATGTACAAGATGCGTGTAAACAGCTTGTAGCATGCGTTTAAACAGGTTATTGGCCTGTAATTCTTCGGGTTGGACAAATCTCCTTTCTTGGGGAGAAGCACGGTTCGCCCCTCGATAAACCACTCCGGAATTTGCTGCTCTCCATTTAGCCAGAGATTGAATATTCTGGCTAAATGGTGGTGGGTAGTGGATAACTTTTTCCACCAAAAGTTATTGATCCCATCAGGACCTGGAGCAGCAAAGTTCTTAGAACCCGTTAGGGCTCTCCGAACCTCTTCGGTGGTAATCGATTGACGCAGCAATTCGGGCTCAGGCTCTCGGAACCTTTCACAAAAGGCTCCGAACTGCGTCAGGGCTGTAGTATCTCTGTTGAATGGATGCTTCACCTCATAGATACCCTTCCAGAAGGTTTCCACCTGATCAACAGTCGGCGGATTCTCAACTACACTAGGAGGCGGTTGGAATAAGCGAGAGGGCTTTTCGCGAAAAAGTTTATTTTCCGCCAACCCTCTCGCTCGCCTCTTCAGTGACTGCTTGGCAGCCACTAACATCCGTATCCTCTCCAGGCAGTGCTGTTTGATGACAGTTAGCACTGCCAGGTTTAGTGTGTGATGAGTGCACCGTAATGTGGTTGCTATTCGTCGCACTTTTGGCGTGAATGGCCTGTTAGCCTCCACATAGTCCATCACACACTGGATACGGGAAGTGTGTTGTCTCGCCGACTGGATCTTCGCTTCCATCTTTCGTACGCGTCGTTCTGCCCTCTCGACCGGGGAGGCCGATTCTACTGGTCTCCTCGGCTGAGAGGACCGAACGGCATCGTACAAGGCACAATTGATGTGCCAGATGTCAGCATTATGTCAGCATTATTATTATTATTATTATTATTATTATTATTATTATTATTATTATTATTATTATTATTATTATTATTATTATTATTATTATTATTATTATTATTATTATTATTATTATTATTATTATTATTATTATTATTATTATTATTATTATTATTATTATTATTATTATTATTATTATTATTATTATTATTATTATTATTATTATTATTATTATTATTATTATTATTATTATTATTATTATTATTATTATTATTATTATTATTATTATTATTATTATTATTATTATTATTATTATTATTATTATTATTATTATTATTATTATTATTATTATTATTATTATTATTATTATTATTATTATTATTATTATTATTATTATTATTATTATTATTATTATTTGAAAATTTGAATTTAATCAATTCCAGTCACGACTCTGCGGTCTCCGACACCACACAGAGTCGAGCTGGAGAAAAACCAGTGACCACTCCCCACGCCGTGAGGTAAGTGATCACTGGGACCGAGAATCGTGTGCCCTGAGTAAACGCAATGATCCCAGGATGACGGCCTTCTGCATGGCTCCAGCTAAAACGCTTGCCTTTTGTCGGCAAGCTGGAATTTTCTGGAGTTCTGAGAGCAGCGTATGTCGTGTACCACCAAGAGAGCCTATAATCAGGATGACTAGTTCGACAGAATGGTCTGGATAAAGTCTGCGGAGTTCGTAGAGAAGATCTCTATATTTCGTCCGTTTTTCCTCCTCCTTCAAAACGATGTTCGGTTCGGCTGGTGCCGAGAATTCGATCACGAACATCGTTTTGGTTTGATGGTCGAGGAGGACTACATCAGGCTTATTAGCTTGTATCTGCCTGAGGGTGGGGAATGAGAAGTTCCAATAAATTCGGCACCTCTCATTCTCCACAACGGACTCAATATCCCCCGGAGCATAAGGCAGCACTGGAGTTTCATCAATACCGTACGTGTGTCTAAGATGGTAATAGAGCACACGTAATGCCGCATTATGTCTATGGATATAGGCCGAAACTGCATACACCGTGCATGCTGAAAGCAGGTGCATCAGCGTTTCCGGCGCCCTACGGCAGGCCCTGCATCTTACATCAGGGACCTCTATACCCATGACACGGCTTCGGTAATGTAGGGTATTGAAAACTCCATCCTGGCATGCCATGATGAACCCCTCTGTTTCCGATTTGAGCCCGCCTGACCTTAGGAATGCGAAGGTCAGCTCTTTGGATAAACCCCTGTCTTCAATGTTGTTGAAGAAAACAGAATGTAGAGGTTTATCCATGTGAAGCTGCAGAGTTTTTTTAACTTCTGCAGCTTTGATGCGGGCTTTCCTCCGAGCGTGGTCGAGCTCAGTGACTGAGTCACGGGCTTCACGCTCGGAATCGAAAATCAGAGAGAGCTCATCGGCTGCTCGATGTGCTGCCTTGAATAGGAATGCTCCTACTCCTGCATTCTCATGGCTTTTGACCATTTGCAGGAGGGGGTCCGAACTCCTGATGACCTTGCAGGCATTATCCAGAACCATTCTGTTATGGAGATACTCCAAACTTAAGAGTCCACGGCCTCCCTGATCTCTTGGGAGATATAACCGTGGAACGGACGAAGTTGGATGAAGGCTCCTATTAAGGTGCATCATCTTGCGATTATTATTATTATTATTATTATTATTATTATTATTATTATTATTATTATTATTATTATTATTATTATTATTATTATTATTATTATTATTATTATTATTATTATTATTATTATTATTATTATTATTATTATTATTATTATTATTATTATTATTATTATTATTATTATTATTATTATTATTATTATTATTATTATTATTATTATTATTATTATTATTATTATTATTATTATTATTATTATTATTATTATTATTATTATTATTATTATTATTATTATTATTATTATTATTATTATTATTATTATTATTATTATTATTATTATTATTATTATTATTATTATTATTATTATTATTATTATTATTATTATTATTATTATTATTATTATTATTATTATTATTATTATTATTATTTAATTTTCAAAATATTTCCGGTCACTACCCTGCGGCCTCCGATACCTCGCAGAGTCGAGCCGGGTCGCAAACAATGACCACTCCTCAACACCTGTGAGGTGAGTGATCATTGGGTCCATGATCCATGTGCTCTGAGCAGACGGAGAGATCCAAGGATGACGGCCTTCTGCATTGCCCCAGCAATTATATTCGCCTTGTCACGGCATGCTGGTATCGACTTCAACTCAGAGAGCAGCGTATGTCTTGCACCACCTAAGGATCCAATAATGAGGATAACGAGCCTTACAGAATGATCTGGATAGAGCCTGCGGAGTTCGAAAAGCAAATCTTGATATTTCGTCCTTTTCTCCTCCTCTTTCAAGACAATGTTCGTTTCGGCTGGAGCCGAGAACTCGATGACGAACATCGTCTTTGTCAGATGATCGAGGAGGACTATATCAGGCTTATTAGCTCTGATTTGCCTGAGCGTGGGGAATGAATAGTTCCAGTAAATCTGACACTTCTCATTCCCCACAACGGACTCAATATCCCCCGGAGCGTAGGGCAACACTGGTGTCTCGTCTATGCCATACGAGTGCCGTAGGTGATAATACAGCACTCGCAGAGCCGCATTATGTCGATGGATATAGGCCGAGACAGCATACACCTGGCAAGCTGATAATAGGTGCATAACTGTCTCAGGCGCCCTATGGCAGGCCCTGCAACTTGTGTCAGGGACCTCTATACCCATGACGCGACTTCGATAGACGAGGGTGTTGAAGACACCATCCTGGCACGCCAATATGAACCCCTCCGTCTCCGATTTCAGCCCGCCTGACTTGAGAAACGAGAAAGTCAGTTCTCTGGATAAGCCCCTGTCATCAATGGTCTTGAAGAAGACGGAGTGCATTGGCTTATCCATATGAAGCTGCAATAGTTTCACAACTTCTGCAGCTTTTATGCGGGCTTTTCTCCGAGCAGGTTCTAGCCCTGTAATAGAGTCAAGACCTCTCTGCTCGGGGTCGAAGATCAGACTGAGCTCATTGGCTGCTCGTTGTGCTGCCCTAAACAAGAATGCTCCAACTCCTGCCTTTTCATGATCTCTGACCATCTGCAGGAGGGGATCCGAACTCCTGGTGATTTTACATGCTCCATCCAGTACCATTCTGTTATGCAGACACTCCAAACTCAAGAGTCCGCGGCCTCCCCGATCTCGTGGGAGATATAACCGCGGAACGGACGATTTAGGATGCAAACTCCTGTTAAGGTGCATCATTTTGCGAGTACTAACGTCTAGTTTGCGCAGCTCCTCGAGAGTCCACTTCACTACTCCAAAAGAGTAGAGTAGGATCGGAACAGCAAGCATATTAGTAGCGGCTACCTTGTTCTTCCCCGACAACTCTGATGACCAGATTTGTCGGAGCCGGTGCCGATACTTGCCGCGGAGAGCGTTTTTCACCAGTTGTGCCTCCTGGATGTGGCTTTCCTCAACACCCAGGTAGGTATACTTCTCTCCAGCATCCAGATGACGTAGGATGCTTCCGTCCACGAGCTGCGCATCTTTTCCGTAGTCCTCGCATCGTCCTCTCTTGAGATGAACCAATGCGCATTTATCCATCCCCAACTCCATGCCAATAGCCTGCGTGTACTCCTGCACCACCTTGAGGGTTTGGTGTAGATCTCTCTCTCCAGAGGCATATAGTTTGAGGTCATCCACATAAAACAAGTGGGTGACCTTATGCCTCCGATTTGTCGGTGGGCCACAGTTGTATCCTTTGGTTTTTCTGATCGCAACAGATAATGGCAGTAATGAGATGCAGAACAGAAGAGGGCTTAGGGAATCTCCCTGAAATACTCCTCTTCTGAAGATTACCGGATCTGTTTGGACTCTCGCACCACCAGATGTTATGATGAAGCGGGTCCTCCAGAGCGGCATCAGTTGTTCAATACATCTCACTAATGAATCGGGTACCGCAAGGCACTGAAGCAACTGAATGATCAACTCATGCGAAGTTGTGTCGAATGCCTTGCGATAATCGATCCAGGCCACAGAGAGGTTCCGCTTGTATTGCACGGAGTCCTGCATCACAGATCTGTCTATGAGCAGGCTTTCCTTGCACCCAGCAACTCCTCTCTTTGAACCTCTCTGCTCATATATCTGTTGATAAACCGGATCAACTGTTAGGAGTACTCGCATGTACAAGATGCGTGTAAACAACTTGTAGCACGCGTTGAGGCAGGTTATTGGCCTGTAGTTTTTGGGATTTGATAAATCTCCTGATTTTGGGAGAAGCACGGTTCGCCCCTCGACAAACCACTCGGGAATCTGCTGCTCTCCATCTAACCACGCATTGAAAATTATGGCCAGATGGTGGTGGGTACTTGGGAGTTTTTTCCACCAGTAGTTATTAATACCGTCTGGGCCTGGAGCAGCAAAATTCTTAGAGCCCTCTAGTGCTCTACGAATTTCCTCTGTGGTTATCGGTTGGCGCAGTAGTTCGGGCTCAGGCTCTCGAAACCTTTCACAAAATGTTCTGAACTGCGCCAGGGCTGGAGTGTCTTGGATGAGTGGTTTCCTCACTTCGTAAATACCCTTCCAGAAGTTCTCCACCTGATCAACAGTCGGCGGATTTTCGACAGCACGTGGAGGAGGTTGGAATAAGCGAGACGGTTTCTCGCGGAATTGTTTATTTTCCGCCAACCCTCTCACTCTCCTCAGTAGTGATTTTTTGGCAGTCACTAACATCCGTATCCGATCGAGGCAGTGCTGTTTGATGGTGGTTAGTACTGCCTCATTAAGTGTGTGATGGGTGCAACGTAAATTGGTGGCGATACGTCGCACCTTTTGAGTAAAAGGCCTATTGGACCTTATGTACTCCATCACACACTGGATACGGGACGCGTGTTGTCTCGCCGACTGGATCTTCGCTTCCATCTTACGCACTCGCCGCTCAGCCCTCTCAGTCGGAGAGCTTGATTGATTAGGTCTCTCCGGCTGAGAAGACCGAACAGCATCGTACACTGCACGATTAATGCGCAAGATGTCGGCTCCTTCTTCGAGTAACTCACGAAGCGAGGAATCCACTCTTACCAGATCTTGTGGCCTCAGGGGCTTAATATGATGTAGGCCCCTGCGCATCCCATCGTTATCCTCTGGTGGTACTTCCCGTCTCTCCAGGAGAATATTAGGTTGAGGTTCCTCAACCTCCTGATTCTCCTGTAGTGAGGGGGTTCTAACATATCCCCTTGCACGAAGGTGGGACACATAGTCTCGCAGATTTTGGGCACTGAATGCCCCATGCTCCGGGTGTTCTACCAACCACAGAGCATGCATCCGCCCCATGTATCCCCTTCGCGAAGGGTCGCTGCTCTCATAGCAATGCATCAGGTCATCCCTCAGATCGTCCGTCCACTCAAAGCGTCCTTGTCCGTTGCCATGGTCGTCGTTGGGCTCTCTGTCCTGTTGGGCCCCACCACCTCGCCTTTGACCCCTATCCGAATGGGGTCGGTTGTGGGGGCCCTGACCTCTGTTTGTAGGAACCAGAGTAGGGGGCTTGAGAGGGGGTTAGCCTATACAGCCCACGGCCGACATCGAAGGGGAACAAGAATCTCCCTTCCAGGGTACGCTTTTGCTGTCAGTCCGGTTTTGAACCCTGAGCTCGGATAGGTGGTGGCGCTACTCACCAAAGGCAACCGATGTTATAGTGCCTCTCCTGCCTTATTATTATTATTATTATTATTATTATTATTATTATTATTATTATTATTATTATTATTATTATTATTATTATTATTATTATTATTATTATTATTATTATTATTATTATTATTATTATTATTATTATTATTATTATTATTATTATTATTATTATTATTATTATTATTATTATTATTATTATTATTATTATTATTATTATTATTATTATTATTATTATTATTATTATTATTATTATTATTATTATTATTATTATTATTATTATTATTATTATTATTATTATTATTATTATTATTATTATTATTATTATTATTATTATTATTATTATTATTATTATTATTATTATTATTATTATTATTATTATTATTATTATTATTATTATTATTATTATTTGAATGATTAAATTCAATCTATTCCAGTCACGACTCTGCGGCCTCCGAAACCACGCAGAGTCGAGCTGGAGGAAAACCAGTGACCACTCTCCACGCCGTGGGGTAAGTGATCACTGGGACCGGATATCGTGTGCCCTTAGTAGACGCAATGATCCAAGTATGACGGCCTTCTGCATTGCCCTAGCCAAAACGTGTGCTTTCTGACGGCAAACTGGCATTTTTTGCAATTCTGAGAGCAGCGTTTTTCTCGTACCACCGAGGGAGCCTATAATCAATATGACTAGTTCGACAGAATGGTCTGGATAAAGTCTGCGGAGTTCGAAGAGAAGATCTCTATATTTTGTCCGTTTTTCCCCCTCCTTCAAAACGATGTTCGGTTCGGCTGGTGCCGAGAATTCGATCACGAACATCGCTTTGGTTTGATGGTCGAGGAGGACTACATCAGGCTTATTGGCTTGTATCTGCCTGACGGTGGGGAATGAGAAGTTCCAATAAATTCGACACCTCTCATTCTCCACAACGGACTCAATATCCCCCGGAGCATAAGGCAGCACTGGAGCTTCATCAATACCGTACGAGTGCCTCAGATGGTAATAGAGCACTCGTAATGCCGCATTATGTCTATGGATATAGGCCGAAATTGCATACACCGTGCATGCTGAAAGCAGGTGCATCAGCGTTTCCGGCGCCCTACGGCAGGCCCTGCATCTTACATCAGGGATCTCTATACCCATGACTCGGCTTCGGTAATGTAAGGTATTGAAAACTCCATCCTGGCATGCCATGATGAACCCTTCTGTTTCCGATTTGAGCCCGCCTGACCTTAGGAATGCAAAGGTCAGCTCTTTGGATAAACCCCTGTCTTCAATGTTGTTGAAGAAGACAGAATGTAGAGGTTTATCCATGTGAAGTTGCAGAGTTTTGTCAACTTCTGCAGCTTTTATGCGGGCTTTTCTCCGAGCGTGGTCGAGCTCAGTCACTGAGTCGCGGGATCCACGCTCGGACTCGAAAATCAGAGAGAGTTCATCGGCTGCTCGATGTGCTGCCTTGAAGAGGAATGCTCCTACTCCTGCATTCTCATGGATCTTGACCATCTGCAGAAGGGGATCCGAACTCCTGATGACTTTGCAGGCGTTATCCAGAACCATTCTGTTATGGAGATACTCCAAACTTAAGAGTCCACGGCCTCCCTGATCTCTTGGGAGATATAGCCGTGGAACGGACGAAGTTGGATGAAGGCTCCTATTAAGGTGCATCATCTTGCGAGTACTTACGTCAAGTTGGCGCAGCTCAGCTAGTGTCCACTTAAATACTCCAAAGGAGTATAGTAGGATCGGAACAGCAAGCATGTCAGTAGCAGCGACTTTATTCTTTCCTGACAGTTCTGAAGACCAGATCTGTCGAAGTCGCTGCCGATACTTGCTGCGGAGAGCGTCTTTTACCAGTCGTGTTTCCTGGATGTGGCTTTCCTCCACACCCAGGTAGGTGTACGTCTCTCCGGCATCCAGGTGGTGTAGGATGCTTCCGTCCACTAGCTGCGCGTCCTTGTCATAGTCCTCGCATCGTCCTCTCTTAAGATGAACCAGTGCACATTTGTCCATCCCGAATTCCATCCCGATCGCCTGTGTATACTCCTGTACCACCCTGAGGGATTGGTCTAAGTCCCTCTCACCGGAAGCATAGAGTTTAAGGTCATCCACATAGAATAAGTGAGTGACCTTATGCCTCCGTTGACTGGGTGGTCCGCAGTAGTAGCCCTTGGTTTTCCTGAGCTCAACGGATAAAGGCAACAGTGAGATACAAAATAAGAGAGGGCTGAGGAAGTCTCCCTGGAAAACCCCCCTCTTGATGATAACCGGCTCTGTCTGGACTTTCGCATTACCCGATGTTATAGTAAAGCGAGTCTTCCAGAGCGGCATCAGTTGTTCTACGCATCTCACTATCGGATCGGGTACCGAAAGGCACTTGAGCAGGTACACGAGTAACTCGTGGGACGTTGTATCAAATGCCTTTCGATAATCGATCCAGGCCATAGAGAGATTCCGCTTGTACTGCACGGAGTCTTGCGTGATAGATCTGTCTATCAGAAGGTTCTCCTTGCAGCCAGCGACACCTCTCTTTGACCCTCGTTGCTCATATATCCGTTGGTAAACCGGGTCCACTACTAGGAGTATGCGCATGTACAAGATGCGGGTAAACAGCTTGTAGCATGCGTTCAAACAGGTTATCGGTCTGTAATTTTTCGGGTTGGACAAATCTCCTTTCTTGGGGAGAAGCACGGTTCGCCCCTCGACAAACCACTCCGGAATTTGCTGCTCTCCATTTAGCCAATGATTGAATATTCTGGCTAAATGGTGGTGGGTAGTGGGTAACTTTTTCCACCAAAAGTTATTGATCCCATCAGGACCTGGAGCAGCAAAGTTTTTAGAACCCGTTAGGGCTCATCGAACCTCCTCGGTGGTTATCGATTGACGCAGCAATTCGGGCTCAGGCTCACGGAACCTTCCACAGAAGGCACCGAACTGCGTCAGGGCTGGAGTATCCCTGTTGAATGGATGCATCACCTCATAAAAACCCTTCCAGAAGGTTTCCACCTGATCAACAGTCGGCGGATTCTCAACTACACTAGGAGGCGGTTGGAATAAACGAGAGGGTTTTTCGCGAAAAAGTTTATTCTCCGCCAACCCTCTCGCTCGCCTCTCTAGTGACTGCTTGGCAGCCACTAACATCCGTATCCTCTCCAGGCAGTGCTGTTTGATGACGGTTAGCACTGCCAGGTTGAGTGTGTGATGGGTGCGACGTAATGTAGTGGCTATTCGTCGCACTTTTGACGTGAATGGCCTGTTAGCCTCCACATAGTCCATCACACACTGGATACGGGAAGTGTGTTGTCTCGCCGACTGGATCTTTGCATCCATCTTCTGTACGCGTCGTTCTGCCCTCTCAACCAGGGAGACCGATGCTACTGGTCTCCCTGCCTGAGAGGACTGAACGGCATCATACATCATATTATTATTATTATTATTATTATTATTATTATTATTATTATTATTATTATTATTATTATTATTATTATTATTATTATTATTATTATTATTATTATTATTATTATTATTATTATTATTATTATTATTATTATTATTATTATTATTATTATTATTATTATTATTATTATTATTATTATTATTATTATTATTATTATTATTATTATTATTATTATTATTATTATTATTATTATTATTATTATTATTATTATTATTATTATTATTATTATTATTATTATTATTATTATTATTATTATTATTATTATTATTATTATTTGAAAATTTGAATTTAATCAATTCCAGTCACGACTCTGCGGTCTCCGACACCACACAGAGTCGAGCTGGAGAAAAACCAGTGACCACTCCCCACGCCGTGAGGTAAGTGATCACTGGGACCGAGAATCGTGTGCCCTTGATCCCAGGATGACGGCCTTCTGCATGGCTCCAGCTAAAACGCTTGCCTTTTGTCGGCAAGCTGGAATTTTCTGGAGTTCTGAGAGCAGCGTATGTCGTGTACCACCAAGAGAGCCTATAATCAGGATGACTAGTTCGACAGAATGGTCTGGATAAAGTCTGCGGAGTTCGTAGAGAAGATCTCTATATTTCGTCCGTTTTTCCTCCTCCTTCAAAACGATGTTCGGTTCGGCTGGTGCCGAGAATTCGATCACGAACATCGTTTTGGTTTGATGGTCGAGGAGGACTACATCAGGCTTATTGGCTTGTATCTGCCTGACGGTGGGGAATGAGAAGTTCCAATAAATTCGACACCTCTCATTCTCCACAACGGACTCAATATCCCCCGGAGCATAAGGCAGCACTGGAGCTTCATCAATACCGTACGAGTGCCTCAGATGGTAATAGAGCACTCGTAATGCCGCATTATGTCTATGGATATAGGCCGAAATTGCATACACCGTGCATGCTGAAAGCAGGTGCATCAGCGTTTCCGGCGCCCTACGGCAGGCCCTGCATCTTACATCAGGGATCTCTATACCCATGACTCGGCTTCGGTAATGTAAGGTATTGAAAACTCCATCCTGGCATGCCATGATGAACCCTTCTGTTTCCGATTTGAGCCCGCCTGACCTTAGGAATGCAAAGGTCAGCTCTTTGGATAAACCCCTGTCTTCAATGTTGTTGAAGAAGACAGAATGTAGAGGTTTATCCATGTGAAGTTGCAGAGTTTTGTCAACTTCTGCAGCTTTTATGCGGGCTTTTCTCCGAGCGTGGTCGAGCTCAGTCACTGAGTCGCGGGATCCACGCTCGGACTCGAAAATCAGAGAGAGTTCATCGGCTGCTCGATGTGCTGCCTTGAAGAGGAATGCTCCTACTCCTGCATTCTCATGGATCTTGACCATCTGCAGAAGGGGATCCGAACTCCTGATGACTTTGCAGGCGTTATCCAGAACCATTCTGTTATGGAGATACTCCAAACTTAAGAGTCCACGGCCTCCCTGATCTCTTGGGAGATATAGCCGTGGAACGGACGAAGTTGGATGAAGGCTCCTATTAAGGTGCATCATCTTGCGAGTACTTACGTCAAGTTGGCGCAGCTCAGCTAGTGTCCACTTAAATACTCCAAAGGAGTATAGTAGGATCGGAACAGCAAGCATGTCAGTAGCAGCGACTTTATTCTTTCCTGACAGTTCTGAAGACCAGATCTGTCGAAGTCGCTGCCGATACTTGCTGCGGAGAGCGTCTTTTACCAGTCGTGTTTCCTGGATGTGGCTTTCCTCCACACCCAGGTAGGTGTACGTCTCTCCGGCATCCAGGTGGTGTAGGATGCTTCCGTCCACTAGCTGCGCGTCCTTGTCATAGTCCTCGCATCGTCCTCTCTTAAGATGAACCAGTGCACATTTGTCCATCCCGAATTCCATCCCGATCGCCTGTGTATACTCCTGTACCACCCTGAGGGATTGGTCTAAGTCCCTCTCACCGGAAGCATAGAGTTTAAGGTCATCCACATAGAATAAGTGAGTGACCTTATGCCTCCGTTGACTGGGTGGTCCGCAGTAGTAGCCCTTGGTTTTCCTGAGCTCAACGGATAAAGGCAACAGTGAGATACAAAATAAGAGAGGGCTGAGGAAGTCTCCCTGGAAAACCCCCCTCTTGATGATAACCGGCTCTGTCTGGACTTTCGCATTACCCGATGTTATAGTAAAGCGAGTCTTCCAGAGCGGCATCAGTTGTTCTACGCATCTCACTATCGGATCGGGTACCGAAAGGCACTTGAGCAGGTACACGAGTAACTCGTGGGACGTTGTATCAAATGCCTTTCGATAATCGATCCAGGCCATAGAGAGATTCCGCTTGTACTGCACGGAGTCTTGCGTGATAGATCTGTCTATCAGAAGGTTCTCCTTGCAGCCAGCGACACCTCTCTTTGACCCTCGTTGCTCATATATCCGTTGGTAAACCGGGTCCACTACTAGGAGTATGCGCATGTACAAGATGCGGGTAAACAGCTTGTAGCATGCGTTCAAACAGGTTATCGGTCTGTAATTTTTCGGGTTGGACAAATCTCCTTTCTTGGGGAGAAGCACGGTTCGCCCCTCGACAAACCACTCCGGAATTTGCTGCTCTCCATTTAGCCAATGATTGAATATTCTGGCTAAATGGTGGTGGGTAGTGGGTAACTTTTTCCACCAAAAGTTATTGATCCCATCAGGACCTGGAGCAGCAAAGTTTTTAGAACCCGTTAGGGCTCATCGAACCTCCTCGGTGGTTATCGATTGACGCAGCAATTCGGGCTCAGGCTCACGGAACCTTCCACAGAAGGCACCGAACTGCGTCAGGGCTGGAGTATCCCTGTTGAATGGATGCATCACCTCATAAATACCCTTCCAGAAGGTTTCCACCTGATCAACAGTCGGCGGATTCTCAACTACACTAGGAGGCGGTTGGAATAAACGAGAGGGTTTTTCGCGAAAAAGTTTATTCTCCGCCAACCCTCTCGCTCGCCTCTCTAGTGACTGCTTGGCAGCCACTAACATCCGTATCCTCTCCAGGCAGTGCTGTTTGATGACGGTTAGCACTGCCAGGTTGAGTGTGTGATGGGTGCGACGTAATGTAGTGGCTATTCGTCGCACTTTTGACGTGAATGGCCTGTTAGCCTCCACATAGTCCATCACACACTGGATACGGGAAGTGTGTTGTCTCGCCGACTGGATCTTTGCATCCATCTTCTGTACGCGTCGTTCTGCCCTCTCAACCAGGGAGACCGATGCTACTGGTCTCCCTGCCTGAGAGGACTGAACGGCATCATACATCATATTATTATTATTATTATTATTATTATTATTATTATTATTATTATTATTATTATTATTATTATTATTATTATTATTATTATTATTATTATTATTATTATTATTATTATTATTATTATTATTATTATTATTATTATTATTATTATTATTATTATTATTATTATTATTATTATTATTATTATTATTATTATTATTATTATTATTATTATTATTATTATTATTATTATTATTATTATTATTATTATTATTATTATTATTATTATTATTATTATTATTATTATTATTATTATTATTATTATTATTATTATTATTATTATTATTATTATTATTATTATTATTATTATTATTATTATTATTATTATTATTATTATTATTATTATTATTATTATTATTATTATTATTATTATTATTATTATTATTATTATTATTATTATTATTATTATTATTATTATTATTATTATTATTATTATTATTATTATTATTATTATTATTATTATTATTATTATTATTATTATTATTATTATTATTATTATTATTATTATTATTATTATTATTATTATTATTATTATTATTATTATTATTATTATTATTATTATTATTATTATTATTATTATTATTATTATTATTATTTGAAAATTTGAATTTAATCAATTCCAGTCACGACTCTGCGGTCTCCGACACCACACAGAGTCGAGCTGGAGAAAAACCAGTGACCACTCCCCACGCCGTGAGGTAAGTGATCACTGGGACCGAGAATCGTGTGCCCTGAGTAAACGCAATGATCCCAGGATGACGGCCTTCTGCATGGCTCCAGCTAAAACGCTTGCCTTTTGTCGGCAAGCTGGAATTTTCTGGAGTTCTGAGAGCAGCGTATGTCGTGTACCACCAAGAGAGCCTATAATCAGGATGACTAGTTCGACAGAATGGTCTGGATAAAGTCTGCGGAGTTCGTAGAGAAGATCTCTATATTTCGTCCGTTTTTCCTCCTCCTTCAAAACGATGTTCGGTTCGGCTGGTGCCGAGAATTCGATCACGAACATCGTTTTGGTTTGATGGTCGAGGAGGACTACATCAGGCTTATTAGCTTGTATCTGCCTGAGGGTGGGGAATGAGAAGTTCCAATAAATTCGGCACCTCTCATTCTCCACAACGGACTCAATATCCCCCGGAGCATAAGGCAGCACTGGAGTTTCATCAATACCGTACGTGTGTCTAAGATGGTAATAGAGCACACGTAATGCCGCATTATGTCTATGGATATAGGCCGAAACTGCATACACCGTGCATGCTGAAAGCAGGTGCATCAGCGTTTCCGGCGCCCTACGGCAGGCCCTGCATCTTACATCAGGGACCTCTATACCCATGACACGGCTTCGGTAATGTAGGGTATTGAAAACTCCATCCTGGCATGCCATGATGAACCCCTCTGTTTCCGATTTGAGCCCGCCTGACCTTAGGAATGCGAAGGTCAGCTCTTTGGATAAACCCCTGTCTTCAATGTTGTTGAAGAAAACAGAATGTAGAGGTTTATCCATGTGAAGCTGCAGAGTTTTTTTAACTTCTGCAGCTTTGATGCGGGCTTTCCTCCGAGCGTGGTCGAGCTCAGTGACTGAGTCACGGGCTTCACGCTCGGAATCGAAAATCAGAGAGAGCTCATCGGCTGCTCGATGTGCTGCCTTGAATAGGAATGCTCCTACTCCTGCATTCTCATGGCTTTTGACCATTTGCAGGAGGGGGTCCGAACTCCTGATGACCTTGCAGGCATTATCCAGAACCATTCTGTTATGGAGATACTCCAAACTTAAGAGTCCACGGCCTCCCTGATCTCTTGGGAGATATAACCGTGGAACGGACGAAGTTGGATGAAGGCTCCTATTAAGGTGCATCATCTTGCGATTATTATTATTATTATTATTATTATTATTATTATTATTATTATTATTATTATTATTATTATTATTATTATTATTATTATTATTATTATTATTATTATTATTATTATTATTATTATTATTATTATTATTATTATTATTATTATTATTATTATTATTATTATTATTATTATTATTATTATTATTATTATTATTATTATTATTATTATTATTATTATTATTATTATTATTATTATTATTATTATTATTATTATTATTATTATTATTATTATTATTATTATTATTATTATTATTATTATTATTATTATTATTATTATTATTATTATTATTATTATTATTATTATTATTATTATTATTATTATTATTATTATTATTATTATTATTATTATTATTATTTGAATGATTAAATTCAATCTATTCCAGTCACGACTCTGCGGCCTCCGAAACCACGCAGAGTCGAGCTGGAGGAAAACCAGTGACCACTCTCCACGCCGTGGGGTAAGTGATCACTGGGACCGGATATCGTGTGCCCTTAGTAGACGCAATGATCCAAGTATGACGGCCTTCTGCATTGCCCTAGCCAAAACGTGTGCTTTCTGACGGCAAACTGGCATTTTTTGCAATTCTGAGAGCAGCGTTTTTCTCGTACCACCGAGGGAGCCTATAATCAATATGACTAGTTCGACAGAATGGTCTGGATAAAGTCTGCGGAGTTCGAAGAGAAGATCTCTATATTTTGTCCGTTTTTCCCCCTCCTTCAAAACGATGTTCGGTTCGGCTGGTGCCGAGAATTCGATCACGAACATCGCTTTGGTTTGATGGTCGAGGAGGACTACATCAGGCTTATTGGCTTGTATCTGCCTGACGGTGGGGAATGAGAAGTTCCAATAAATTCGACACCTCTCATTCTCCACAACGGACTCAATATCCCCCGGAGCATAAGGCAGCACTGGAGCTTCATCAATACCGTACGAGTGCCTCAGATGGTAATAGAGCACTCGTAATGCCGCATTATGTCTATGGATATAGGCCGAAATTGCATACACCGTGCATGCTGAAAGCAGGTGCATCAGCGTTTCCGGCGCCCTACGGCAGGCCCTGCATCTTACATCAGGGATCTCTATACCCATGACTCGGCTTCGGTAATGTAAGGTATTGAAAACTCCATCCTGGCATGCCATGATGAACCCTTCTGTTTCCGATTTGAGCCCGCCTGACCTTAGGAATGCAAAGGTCAGCTCTTTGGATAAACCCCTGTCTTCAATGTTGTTGAAGAAGACAGAATGTAGAGGTTTATCCATGTGAAGTTGCAGAGTTTTGTCAACTTCTGCAGCTTTTATGCGGGCTTTTCTCCGAGCGTGGTCGAGCTCAGTCACTGAGTTCACTGAGTCGCGGGATCCACGCTCGGACTCGAAAATCAGAGAGAGTTCATCGGCTGCTCGATGTGCTGCCTTGAAGAGGAATGCTCCTACTCCTGCATTCTCATGGATCTTGACCATCTGCAGAAGGGGATCCGAACTCCTGATGACTTTGCAGGCGTTATCCAGAACCATTCTGTTATGGAGATACTCCAAACTTAAGAGTCCACGGCCTCCCTGATCTCTTGGGAGATATAGCCGTGGAACGGACGAAGTTGGATGAAGGCTCCTATTAAGGTGCATCATCTTGCGAGTACTTACGTCAAGTTGGCGCAGCTCAGCTAGTGTCCACTTAAATACTCCAAAGGAGTATAGTAGGATCGGAACAGCAAGCATGTCAGTAGCAGCGACTTTATTCTTTCCTGACAGTTCTGAAGACCAGATCTGTCGAAGTCGCTGCCGATACTTGCTGCGGAGAGCGTCTTTTACCAGTCGTGTTTCCTGGATGTGGCTTTCCTCCACACCCAGGTAGGTGTACGTCTCTCCGGCATCCAGGTGGTGTAGGATGCTTCCGTCCACTAGCTGCGCGTCCTTGTCATAGTCCTCGCATCGTCCTCTCTTAAGATGAACCAGTGCACATTTGTCCATCCCGAATTCCATCCCGATCGCCTGTGTATACTCCTGTACCACCCTGAGGGATTGGTCTAAGTCCCTCTCACCGGAAGCATAGAGTTTAAGGTCATCCACATAGAATAAGTGAGTGACCTTATGCCTCCGTTGACTGGGTGGTCCGCAGTAGTAGCCCTTGGTTTTCCTGAGCTCAACGGATAAAGGCAACAGTGAGATACAAAATAAGAGAGGGCTGAGGAAGTCTCCCTGGAAAACCCCCCTCTTGATGATAACCGGCTCTGTCTGGACTTTCGCATTACCCGATGTTATAGTAAAGCGAGTCTTCCAGAGCGGCATCAGTTGTTCTACGCATCTCACTATCGGATCGGGTACCGAAAGGCACTTGAGCAGGTACACGAGTAACTCGTGGGACGTTGTATCAAATGCCTTTCGATAATCGATCCAGGCCATAGAGAGATTCCGCTTGTACTGCACGGAGTCTTGCGTGATAGATCTGTCTATCAGAAGGTTCTCCTTGCAGCCAGCGACACCTCTCTTTGACCCTCGTTGCTCATATATCCGTTGGTAAACCGGGTCCACTACTAGGAGTATGCGCATGTACAAGATGCGGGTAAACAGCTTGTAGCATGCGTTCAAACAGGTTATCGGTCTGTAATTTTTCGGGTTGGACAAATCTCCTTTCTTGGGGAGAAGCACGGTTCGCCCCTCGACAAACCACTCCGGAATTTGCTGCTCTCCATTTAGCCAATGATTGAATATTCTGGCTAAATGGTGGTGGGTAGTGGGTAACTTTTTCCACCAAAAGTTATTGATCCCATCAGGACCTGGAGCAGCAAAGTTTTTAGAACCCGTTAGGGCTCATCGAACCTCCTCGGTGGTTATCGATTGACGCAGCAATTCGGGCTCAGGCTCACGGAACCTTCCACAGAAGGCACCGAACTGCGTCAGGGCTGGAGTATCCCTGTTGAATGGATGCATCACCTCATAAATACCCTTCCAGAAGGTTTCCACCTGATCAACAGTCGGCGGATTCTCAACTACACTAGGAGGCGGTTGGAATAAACGAGAGGGTTTTTCGCGAAAAAGTTTATTCTCCGCCAACCCTCTCGCTCGCCTCTCTAGTGACTGCTTGGCAGCCACTAACATCCGTATCCTCTCCAGGCAGTGCTGTTTGATGACGGTTAGCACTGCCAGGTTGAGTGTGTGATGGGTGCGACGTAATGTAGTGGCTATTCGTCGCACTTTTGACGTGAATGGCCTGTTAGCCTCCACATAGTCCATCACACACTGGATACGGGAAGTGTGTTGTCTCGCCGACTGGATCTTTGCATCCATCTTCTGTACGCGTCGTTCTGCCCTCTCAACCAGGGAGACCGATGCTACTGGTCTCCCTGCCTGAGAGGACTGAACGGCATCATACATCATATTATTATTATTATTATTATTATTATTATTATTATTATTATTATTATTATTATTATTATTATTATTATTATTATTATTATTATTATTATTATTATTATTATTATTATTATTATTATTATTATTATTATTATTATTATTATTATTATTATTATTATTATTATTATTATTATTATTATTATTATTATTATTATTATTATTATTATTATTATTATTATTATTATTATTATTATTATTATTATTATTATTATTATTATTATTATTATTATTATTATTATTATTATTATTATTATTATTATTATTATTATTATTATTATTATTATTATTATTATTATTATTATTATTATTATTATTATTATTATTATTATTATTATTATTATTATTATTATTATTATTATTATTATTATTATTATTATTATTATTATTATTATTATTATTATTATTATTATTATTATTATTATTATTATTATTATTATTATTATTATTATTATTATTATTATTATTATTATTATTATTATTATTATTATTATTATTATTATTATTATTATTATTATTATTATTATTATTATTATTATTATTATTATTATTATTATTATTATTATTATTATTATTATTATTATTATTATTATTATTATTATTATTATTATTATTATTATTATTATTATTACTATTATTATTATTATTATTATTATTTGAAAATTTGAATTTAATCAATTCCAGTCACGACTCTGCGGTCTCCGACACCACACAGAGTCGAGCTGGAGAAAAACCAGTGACCACTCCCCACGCCGTGAGGTAAGTGATCACTGGGACCGAGAATCGTGTGCCCTGAGTAAACGCAATGATCCCAGGATGACGGCCTTCTGCATGGCTCCAGCTAAAACGCTTGCCTTTTGTCGGCAAGCTGGAATTTTCTGGAGTTCTGAGAGCAGCGTATGTCGTGTACCACCAAGAGAGCCTATAATCAGGATGACTAGTTCGACAGAATGGTCTGGATAAAGTCTGCGGAGTTCGTAGAGAAGATCTCTATATTTCGTCCGTTTTTCCTCCTCCTTCAAAACGATGTTCGGTTCGGCTGGTGCCGAGAATTCGATCACGAACATCGTTTTGGTTTGATGGTCGAGGAGGACTACATCAGGCTTATTAGCTTGTATCTGCCTGAGGGTGGGGAATGAGAAGTTCCAATAAATTCGGCACCTCTCATTCTCCACAACGGACTCAATATCCCCCGGAGCATAAGGCAGCACTGGAGTTTCATCAATACCGTACGTGTGTCTAAGATGGTAATAGAGCACACGTAATGCCGCATTATGTCTATGGATATAGGCCGAAACTGCATACACCGTGCATGCTGAAAGCAGGTGCATCAGCGTTTCCGGCGCCCTACGGCAGGCCCTGCATCTTACATCAGGGACCTCTATACCCATGACACGGCTTCGGTAATGTAGGGTATTGAAAACTCCATCCTGGCATGCCATGATGAACCCCTCTGTTTCCGATTTGAGCCCGCCTGACCTTAGGAATGCGAAGGTCAGCTCTTTGGATAAACCCCTGTCTTCAATGTTGTTGAAGAAAACAGAATGTAGAGGTTTATCCATGTGAAGCTGCAGAGTTTTTTTAACTTCTGCAGCTTTGATGCGGGCTTTCCTCCGAGCGTGGTCGAGCTCAGTGACTGAGTCACGGGCTTCACGCTCGGAATCGAAAATCAGAGAGAGCTCATCGGCTGCTCGATGTGCTGCCTTGAATAGGAATGCTCCTACTCCTGCATTCTCATGGCTTTTGACCATTTGCAGGAGGGGGTCCGAACTCCTGATGACCTTGCAGGCATTATCCAGAACCATTCTGTTATGGAGATACTCCAAACTTAAGAGTCCACGGCCTCCCTGATCTCTTGGGAGATATAACCGTGGAACGGACGATTATTATTATTATTATTATTATTATTATTATTATTATTATTATTATTATTATTATTATTATTATTATTATTATTATTATTATTATTATTATTATTATTATTATTATTATTATTATTATTATTATTATTATTATTATTATTATTATTATTATTATTATTATTATTATTATTATTATTATTATTATTATTATTATTATTATTATTATTATTATTATTATTATTATTATTATTATTATTATTATTATTATTATTATTATTATTATTATTATTATTTGAATGATTAAATTCAATCTATTCCAGTCACGACTCTGCGGCCTCCGAAACCACGCAGAGTCGAGCTGGAGGAAAACCAGTGACCACTCTCCACGCCGTGGGGTAAGTGATCACTGGGACCGGATATCGTGTGCCCTTAGTAGACGCAATGATCCAAGTATGACGGCCTTCTGCATTGCCCTAGCCAAAACGTGTGCTTTCTGACGGCAAACTGGCATTTTTTGCAATTCTGAGAGCAGCGTTTTTCTCGTACCACCGAGGGAGCCTATAATCAATATGACTAGTTCGACAGAATGGTCTGGATAAAGTCTGCGGAGTTCGAAGAGAAGATCTCTATATTTTGTCCGTTTTTCCCCCTCCTTCAAAACGATGTTCGGTTCGGCTGGTGCCGAGAATTCGATCACGAACATCGCTTTGGTTTGATGGTCGAGGAGGACTACATCAGGCTTATTGGCTTGTATCTGCCTGACGGTGGGGAATGAGAAGTTCCAATAAATTCGACACCTCTCATTCTCCACAACGGACTCAATATCCCCCGGAGCATAAGGCAGCACTGGAGCTTCATCAATACCGTACGAGTGCCTCAGATGGTAATAGAGCACTCGTAATGCCGCATTATGTCTATGGATATAGGCCGAAATTGCATACACCGTGCATGCTGAAAGCAGGTGCATCAGCGTTTCCGGCGCCCTACGGCAGGCCCTGCATCTTACATCAGGGATCTCTATACCCATGACTCGGCTTCGGTAATGTAAGGTATTGAAAACTCCATCCTGGCATGCCATGATGAACCCTTCTGTTTCCGATTTAAGCCCGCCTGACCTTAGGAATGCAAAGGTCAGCTCTTTGGATAAACCCCTGTCTTCAATGTTGTTGAAGAAGACAGAATGTAGAGGTTTATCCATGTGAAGTTGCAGAGTTTTGTCAACTTCTGCAGCTTTTATGCGGGCTTTTCTCCGAGCGTGGTCGAGCTCAGTCACTGAGTCGCGGGATCCACGCTCGGACTCGAAAATCAGAGAGAGTTCATCGGCTGCTCGATGTGCTGCCTTGAAGAGGAATGCTCCTACTCCTGCATTCTCATGGATCTTGACCATCTGCAGAAGGGGATCCGAACTCCTGATGACTTTGCAGGCGTTATCCAGAACCATTCTGTTATGGAGATACTCCAAACTTAAGAGTCCACGGCCTCCCTGATCTCTTGGGAGATATAGCCGTGGAACGGACGAAGTTGGATGAAGGCTCCTATTAAGGTGCATCATCTTGCGAGTACTTACGTCAAGTTGGCGCAGCTCAGCTAGTGTCCACTTAAATACTCCAAAGGAGTATAGTAGGATCGGAACAGCAAGCATGTCAGTAGCAGCGACTTTATTCTTTCCTGACAGTTCTGAAGACCAGATCTGTCGAAGTCGCTGCCGATACTTGCTGCGGAGAGCGTCTTTTACCAGTCGTGTTTCCTGGATGTGGCTTTCCTCCACACCCAGGTAGGTGTACGTCTCTCCGGCATCCAGGTGGTGTAGGATGCTTCCGTCCACTAGCTGCGCGTCCTTGTCATAGTCCTCGCATCGTCCTCTCTTAAGATGAACCAGTGCACATTTGTCCATCCCGAATTCCATCTTGATCGCCTGTGTATACTCCTGTACCACCCTGAGGGATTGGTCTAAGTCCCTCTCACCGGAAGCATAGAGTTTAAGGTCATCCACATAGAATAAGTGAGTGACCTTATGCCTCCGTTGACTGGGTGGTCCGCAGTAGTAGCCCTTGGTTTTCCTGAGCTCAACGGATAAAGGCAACAGTGAGATACAAAATAAGAGAGGGCTGAGGAAGTCTCCCTGGAAAACCCCCCTCTTGATGATAACCGGCTCTGTCTGGACTTTCGCATTACCCGATGTTATAGTAAAGCGAGTCTTCCAGAGCGGCATCAGATGTTCTACGCATCTCACTATCGGATCGGGTACCGAAAGGCACTTGAGCAGGTACACGAGTAACTCGTGGGACGTTGTATCAAATGCCTTTCGATAATCGATCCAGGCCATAGAGAGATTCCGCTTGTACTGCACGGAGTCTTGCGTGATAGATCTGTCTATCAGAAGGTTCTCCTTGCAGCCAGCGACACCTCTCTTTGACCCTCGTTGCTCATATATCCGTTGGTAAACCGGGTCCACTACTAGGAGTATGCGCATGTACAAGATGCGGGTAAACAGCTTGTAGCATGCGTTCAAACAGGTTATCGGTCTGTAATTTTTCGGGTTGGACAAATCTCCTTTCTTGGGGAGAAGCACGGTTCGCCCCTCGACAAACCACTCCGGAATTTGCTGCTCTCCATTTAGCCAATGATTGAATATTCTGGCTAAATGGTGGTGGGTAGTGGGTAACTTTTTCCACCAAAAGTTATTGATCCCATCAGGACCTGGAGCAGCAAAGTTTTTAGAACCCGTTAGGGCTCTTCGAACCTCCTCGGTGGTTATCGATTGACGCAGCAATTCGGGCTCAGGCTCACGGAACCTTCCACAGAAGGCACCGAACTGCGTCAGGGCTGGAGTATCCCTGTTGAATGGATGCATCACCTCATAAATACCCTTCCAGAAGGTTTCCACCTGATCAACAGTCGGCGGATTCTCAACTACACTAGGAGGCGGTTGGAATAAACGAGAGGGTTTTTCGCGAAAAAGTTTATTCTCCGCCAACCCTCTCGCTCGCCTCTCTAGTGACTGCTTGGCAGCCACTAACATCCGTATCCTCTCCAGGCAGTGCTGTTTGATGACGGTTAGCACTGCCAGGTTGAGTGTGTGATGGGTGCGACGTAATGTAGTGGCTATTCGTCGCACTTTTGACGTGAATGGCCTGTTAGCCTCCACATAGTCCATCACACACTGGATACGGGAAGTGTGTTGTCTCGCCGACTGGATCTTTGCATCCATCTTCTGTACGCGTCGTTCTGCCCTCTCAACCAGGGAGACCGATGCTACTGGTCTCCCTGCCTGAGAGGACTGAACGGCATCATACATCATATTATTATTATTATTATTATTATTATTATTATTATTATTATTATTATTATTATTATTATTATTATTATTATTATTATTATTATTATTATTATTATTATTATTATTATTATTATTATTATTATTATTATTATTATTATTATTATTATTATTATTATTATTATTATTATTATTATTATTATTATTATTATTATTATTATTATTATTATTATTATTATTATTATTATTATTATTATTATTATTATTTGAATGATTGAAATCAATCTATTCCAGTCACGACTCTGCGGCCTCCGAAACCACGCAGAGTCGAGCTGGAGGAAAACCAGTGACCACTCTCCACGCCGTGGGGTAAGTGATCACTGTGACCGGATATCGTGTGTCCTTAGTAGACGCAATGATCCAAGTATGACGGCCTTCTGCATTGCCCTAGCCAAAACGTGTGCTTTCTGACGGCAAACTGGCATTTTTTGCAATTCTGAGAGCAGCGTTTTTCTCGTACCACCGAGGGAGCCTATAATCAATATGACTAGTTCGACAGAATGGTCTGGATAAAGTCTGCGGAGTTCGAAGAGAAGATCTCTATATTTTGTCCGTTTCTCCTCCTCCTTCAAAACGATGTTCGATTCGGCTGGAGCCGAAAATTCAATCACGAACATCGCTTTGGTTTGGTGGTCGAGGGCTTATTGGCTTGTATCTGCCTGACGGTGGCGAATGAGAAGTTCCAATAAATTCGACACCTCTCATTCTCCACTACGGACTCAATATCCCCTGGAGCATAAGGCAGCACTGGAGCTTCATCAATACCGTACGAGTGCCTCAGATGGTAATAGAGCACTCGTAATGCCGCATTATGTCTATGGATATAGGCCGAAACTGCATACACCGTGCATGCTGAAAGCAGGTGCATCAGCGTTTCCGGCGCCCTACGGCAGGCCCTGCATCTTACATCAGGGACCTCTATACCCATGACTCGGCTCTGGTAATGTAAGGTATTGAAAACTCCATCCTGGCATGCCATGATGAACCCCTCTGTTTCCGATTTGAGCCCGCCTGACCTTAGGAATGCGAAGGTCAGCTCTTTGGATAAACCCCTGTCTTCAATATTGTTGAAGAAGACAGAATGAAGAGGTTTATCCATGTGGAGTTGCAGAGTTTTATCAACTTCTGCAGCTTTTATGCGGGCTTTTCTCCGAGCGTGGTCGAGCTCAGTCACTGAGTCGCGGGATCCACGCTCGGAATCGAAAATCAGAGAGAGTTCATCGGCTGCTCGATGTGCTGCCTTGAAGAGGAATGCTCCTACTCCTGCATTCTCATGGCTCTTGACCATCTGCAGGAGGGGATCCGAACTCCTGATGACTTTGCAGGCGTTATCCAGAACCATTCTGTTATGGAGATACTCCAAACTTAAGAGTCCACGGCCTCCCTGATCTCTTGGGAGATATAGCCGTGGAACGGACGAAGTTGGATGAAGGCTCCTATTAAGGTGCATCATCTTGCGAGTACTTACGTCAAGTTGGCGCAGCTCAGCTAGTGTCCACTTAAATACCCCAAAGGAGTATAGTAGGATCGGAACAGCAAGCATGTTAGTAGCAGCGACTTTATTCTTTCCTGACAGTTCTGAAGACCAGATCTGTCGAAGTCGCTGCCGATACTTGCTGCGGAGAGCGTCTTTCACCATTCGTGTTTCCTGGATGTGGCTTTCCTCCACACCCAGGTAGGTGTACGTCTCTCCGGCATCCAGGTGGTGTAGAATGCTTCCGTCCACTAGCTGCGCGTCCTTGTCATAGTCCTCGCATCGTCCTCTCTTAAGATGAACCAGTGCACATTTGTCCATCCCGAATTCCATCCCGATCGCCCGTGTATACTCCTGTACCACCCTGAGGGATTGGTCTAAGTCCCTCTCACCGGAAGCATAGAGTTTAAGGTCATCCACATAGAATAAGTGAGTGACCTTATGCCTCCGTTGACTGGGTGGTCCGCAGTAGTAGCCCTTGGTTTTCCTGAGCTCAACGGATAAAGGCAACAGTGAGATACAAAATAAGAGAGGGCTGAGGGAGTCTCCCTGGAAAACCCCCCTCTTGATGATAACCGGCTCTGTCTGGACTTTCGCATTACCCGATGTTATAGTAAAGCGAGTCTTCCAGAGCGGCATCAGTTGTTCTACGCATCTCACTATCGGATCGGGTACCGAAAGGCACTTGAGCAGGTACACGAGTAACTCGTGGGACGTTGTATCAAATGCCTTTCGATAATCGATCCAGGCCATAGAGAGATTCCGCTTGTACTGCACGGAGTCTTGCGTGATAGATCTGTCTATCAGAAGGTTCTCCTTGCAGCCAGCGACACCTCTCTTTGACCCTCGTTGCTCATATATCCGTTGGTAAACCGGGTCCACTACTAGGAGTATGCGCATGTACAAGATGCGGGTAAACAGCTTGTAGCATGCGTTCAAACAGGTTATCGGTCTGTAATTTTTCGGGTTGGACAAATCTCCTTTCTTGGGGAGAAGCACGGTTATTATTATTATTATTATTATTATTATTATTATTATTATTATTATTATTATTATTATTATTATTATTATTATTATTATTATTATTATTATTATTATTATTATTATTATTATTATTATTATTATTATTATTATTATTATTATTATTATTATTATTATTATTATTATTATTATTATTATTATTATTATTATTATTATTATTATTATTATTATTATTATTATTATTATTATTATTATTATTATTATTATTATTATTATTATTATTATTATTATTATTATTATTATTATTATTATTATTATTATTATTATTATTATTATTATTATTATTATTATTATTATTATTATTATTATTATTATTATTATTATTATTATTATTATTATTATTATTATTATTATTATTATTATTATTATTATTATTATTATTATTATTATTATTATTATTATTATTATTATTATTATTATTATTATTATTATTATTATTATTATTATTATTATTATTATTATTATTATTATTATTATTATTATTATTATTATTATTATTATTATTATTATTATTATTATTATTATTATTATTATTATTATTATTATTATTATTATTATTATTATTATTATTATTATTATTATTATTATTATTATTATTATTATTATTATTATTATTAATTATTATTATTATTATTATTATTATTATTATTATTATTATTATTATTATTATTATTATTATTATTATTATTATTATTATTATTATTATTATTATTATTATTATTATTATTATTATTATTATTATTATTATTATTATTATTATTATTATTTGAAAATTTGAATTTAATCAATTCCAGTCACGACTCTGCGGTCTCCGACACCACGCAGAGTCGAGCTGGATAAAAACCAGTGACCACTCCCCACGCCGTGAGGTAAGTGATCACTGGGACCGCGTATCGTGTGCCCTAAGTAAACGCAATGATCCCAGGATGACGGCCTTCTGCATGGCTACAGCTAAAACGCTTGCCTTTTGTCGGCAAGCTGGAATTTTCTGGAGTTCCGAGAGCAGCGTCTGTCGTGTACCACCAAGGGAGCCTATAATCAGGATGACTAGTTCGTCAGAATGGTCTGGATAAAGTCTGCGGAGTTCGTAGAGAAGATCTCTATATTTCGTCCGTTTTTCCTCCTCCTTCAAAACGATGTTCGGTTCGGCTGGTGCCGAGAATTCGATCACGAACATCGTTTTGGTTTGATGGTCGAGGAGGACTACATCAGGCTTATTGGCTTGTATCTGCCTGACGGTGGGGAATGAGAAGTTCCAATAAATTCGACACCTCTCATTCTCCACAACGGACTCAATATCCCCCGGAGCATAAGGCAGTACTGGAGCTTCATCAATACCGTACGAGTGCCTCAGATGGTAATAGAGCACTCGTAATGCCGCATTATGTCTATGGATATAGGCCGAAACTGCATACACCGTGCATGCTGAAAGCAGGTGCATCAGCGTTTCCGGCGCCCTACGGCAGGCCCTGCATCTTACATCAGGGACCTCTATACCCATGACTCGGCTTCGGTAATGTAAGGTATTGAAAACTCCATCCTGGCATGCCATGATGAACCCTTCTGTTTCCGATTTAAGCCCGCTTGACCTTAGGAATGCAAAGGTCAGCTCTTTGGATAAACCCCTGTCTTCAATGTTGTTGAAGAAGACAGAATGTAGAGGTTTATCCATGTGAAGCTGCAGAGTTTTATTAACTTCTGCAGCTTTGATGCGGGCTTTCCTCCGAGCGTGGCTGAGCTCAGTGACTGAGTCACGGGCTCCACGCTCGGAATCGAAAATCAGAGAGAGCTCATCGGCTGCTCGATGTGCTGCCTTGAATAGGAATGCTCCTACTCCTGCATTCTCATGGCTTTTGACCATTTGCAGGAGGGGGTCCGAACTCCTGATGACCTTGCAGGCATTATCCAGAACCATTCTGTTATGGAGATACTCCAAACTTAAGAGTCCACGGCCTCCCTGATCTCTTGGGAGATATAACCGTGGAACGGACGAAGTTGGATGAAGGCTCCTATTAAGGTGTATCATCTTGCGAGTACTAACGTCAAGTTGGCGCAGCTCAGCTAGTGTCCACTTGAATACTCCGAAAGAGTAGAGTAGGATCGGAACAGCAAGCATGTTAGTAGCAGCGACTTTATTCTTTCCCGACAGTTCTGAAGACCAGATCTGTCGAAGTCGCTGCCGATACTTGCTGCGGAGAGCGTCTTTCACCATTTGTGTTTCCTGGATGTGGCTTTCCTCCACACCCAGGTAGGTGTACTTCTCTCCGGCATCCAAGTGGTGTAGGATGCTTCCGTCCACTAGCTGCGCGTCCTTGTCGTAGTCCTCGCATCGTCCTCTCTTAAGATGAACCAGTGCACATTTGTCCATCCCGAATTTCATCCCAATAGCCCGTGTATACTCCTGTACCACCCTGAGGGATTGGTCTAAGTCCCTCTCACCGGAAGCATAGAGTTTAAGGTCATCCACATAGAATAAGTGGGTGACCTTATGCCTCCGTTGACTGGGTGGTCCGTAGTAGTAGCCCTTGGTTCTTCTGAGCTCAACGGATAACGGCAACAATGAGATGCAAAATAAGAGAGGGCTGAGGGAGTCTCCCTGGAAAACCCCTCTCTTGATGATGACCGGCTCTGTCTGGACTTTCGCATTCCCCGATGTTATGGTGAAGCGAGTCCGCCAGAGCGGCATCAGTTGTTCAATGCATCTCACTATCGGATCGGGTACCGAAAGGCACTTGAGCAAGTACACGAGTAATTCGTGCGACGTTGTATCAAATGCCTTTCGATAATCGATCCAGGCCATAGAGAGGTTTCGCTTGTACTGCACGGAGTCCTGCGTTATAGATCTATCTATCAGCAGGTTCTCCTTGCAGCCAGCGACACCCCTCTTCGACCCTCGTTGCTCATATATCCGTTGATAAACCGGGTCTACCACTAGGAGCATACGCATGTACAAGATGCGTGTAAACAGCTTGTAGCATGCGTTTAAACAGGTTATTGGCCTGTAATTCTTCGGGTTGGACAAATCTCCTTTCTTGGGGAGAAGCACGGTTTGCCCCTCGATAAACCACTCCGGAATTTGCTGCTCTCCATTTAGCCAGAGATTGAATATTCTGGCTAAATGGTGGTGGGTAGTGGATAACTTTTTCCACCAAAAGTTATTGATCCCATCAGGACCTGGAGCAGCAAAGTTCTTAGAACCCGTTAGGGCTCTCCGAACCTCTTCGGTGGTAATCGATTGACGCAGCAATTCGGGCTCAGGCTCTCGGAACCTTTCACAAAAGGCTCCGAACTGCGTCAGGGCTGGAGTATCTCTGTTGAATGGATGCTTCACCTCATAGATACCCTTCCAGAAGGTTTCCACCTGATCAACAGTCGGCGGATTCTCAACTACACTAGGAGGCGGTTGGAATAAGCGAGAGGGCTTTTCGCGAAAAAGTTTATTTTCCGCCAACCCTCTCGCTCGCCTCTTCAGTGACTGCTTGGCAGCCACTAACATCCGTATCCTCTCCAGGCAGTGCTGTTTGATGACAGTTAGCACTGCCAGGTTTAGTGTGTGATGAGTGCACCGTAATGTGGTTGCTATTCGTCGCACTTTTGGCGTGAATGGCCTGTTAGCCTCCACATAGTCCATCACACACTGGATACGGGAAGTGTGTTGTCTCGCCGACTGGATCTTCGCTTCCATCTTTCGTACGCGTCGTTCTGCCCTCTCGACCGGGGAGGCCGATTCTACTGGTCTCCTCGGCTGAGAGGACCGAACGGCATCGTACAAGGCACAATTGATGTGCCAGATGTCAGCATTATGTCAGCATTATTATTATTATTATTATTATTATTATTATTATTATTATTATTATTATTATTATTATTATTATTATTATTATTATTATTATTATTATTATTATTATTATTATTATTATTATTATTATTATTATTATTATTATTATTATTATTATTATTATTATTATTATTATTTGAAAATTTGAATTTAATCAATTCCAGTCACGACTCTGCGGTCTCCGACACCACACAGAGTCGAGCTGGAGAAAAACCAGTGACCACTCCCCACGCCGTGAGGTAAGTGATCACTGGGACCGAGAATCGTGTGCCCTGAGTAAACGCAATGATCCCAGGATGACGGCCTTCTGCATGGCTCCAGCTAAAACGCTTGCCTTTTGTCGGCAAGCTGGAATTTTCTGGAGTTCTGAGAGCAGCGTATGTCGTGTACCACCAAGAGAGCCTATAATCAGGATGACTAGTTCGACAGAATGGTCTGGATAAAGTCTGCGGAGTTCGTAGAGAAGATCTCTATATTTCGTCCGTTTTTCCTCCTCCTTCAAAACGATGTTCGGTTCGGCTGGTGCCGAGAATTCGATCACGAACATCGTTTTGGTTTGATGGTCGAGGAGGACTACATCAGGCTTATTAGCTTGTATCTGCCTGAGGGTGGGGAATGAGAAGTTCCAATAAATTCGGCACCTCTCATTCTCCACAACGGACTCAATATCCCCCGGAGCATAAGGCAGCACTGGAGTTTCATCAATACCGTACGTGTGTCTAAGATGGTAATAGAGCACACGTAATGCCGCATTATGTCTATGGATATAGGCCGAAACTGCATACACCGTGCATGCTGAAAGCAGGTGCATCAGCGTTTCCGGCGCCCTACGGCAGGCCCTGCATCTTACATCATCAGGGACCTCTATACCCATGACTCGGCTTCGGTAATGTAGGGTATTGAAAACTCCATCCTGGCATGCCATGATGAACCCCTCTGTTTCCGATTTGAGCCCGCCTGACCTTAGGAATGCGAAGGTCAGCTCTTTGGATAAACCCCTGTCTTCAATGTTGTTGAAGAAAACAGAATGTAGAGGTTTATCCATGTGAAGCTGCAGAGTTTTTTTAACTTCTGCAGCTTTGATGCGGGCTTTCCTCCGAGCGTGGTCGAGCTCAGTGACTGAGTCACGGGCTTCACGCTCGGAATCGAAAATCAGAGAGAGCTCATCGGCTGCTCGATGTGCTGCCTTGAATAGGAATGCTCCTACTCCTGCATTCTCATGGCTTTTGACCATTTGCAGGAGGGGGTCCGAACTCCTGATGACCTTGCAGGCATTATCCAGAACCATTCTGTTATGGAGATACTCCAAACTTAAGAGTCCACGGCCTCCCTGATCTCTTGGGAGATATAACCGTGGAACGGACGATTATTATTATTATTATTATTATTATTATTATTATTATTATTATTATTATTATTATTATTATTATTATTATTATTATTATTATTATTATTATTATTATTATTATTATTATTATTATTATTATTATTATTATTATTATTATTATTATTATTATTATTATTATTATTATTATTATTATTATTATTATTATTATTATTATTATTATTATTATTATTATTATTATTATTATTATTATTATTATTATTATTATTATTATTATTATTATTATTATTATTATTATTATTATTATTATTATTATTATTATTATTATTATTATTATTATTATTATTATTATTATTATTATTATTATTATTATTATTATTATTATTATTATTATTATTATTTGAAAATTTGAATTGAATCAATTCCAGTCACGACTCTGCGGTCTCCGACACCACGCAGAGTCGAGCTGGATAAAAACCAGTGACCACTCCCCACGCCGTGAGGTAAGTGATCACTGGGACCGCGTATCGTGTGCCCTAAGTAAACGCAATGATCCCAGGATGACGGCCTTCTGCATGGCTCCAGCTAAAACGCTTGCCTTTTGTCGGCAAGCTGGAATTTTCTGGAGTTCCGAGAGCAGCGTCTGTCGTGTACCACCAAGGGAGCCTATAATCAGGATGACTAGTTCGACAGAATGGTCTGGATAAAGTCTGCGGAGTTCGTAGAGAAGATCTCTATATTTCGTCCGTTTTTCCTCCTCCTTCAAAACGATGTTCGGTTCGGCTGGTGCCGAGAATTCGATCACGAACATCGTTTTGGTTTGATGGTCGAGGAGGACTACATCAGGCTTATTGGCTTGTATCTGCCTGACGGTGGGGAATGAGAAGTTCCAATAAATTCGACACCTCTCATTCTCCACAACGGACTCAATATCCCCCGGAGCATAAGGCAGTACTGGAGCTTCATCAATACCGTACGAGTGCCTCAGATGGTAATAGAGCACTCGTAATGCCGCATTATGTCTATGGATATAGGCCGAAACTGCATACACCGTGCATGCTGAAAGCAGGTGCATCAGCGTTTCCGGCGCCCTACGGCAGGCCCTGCATTTTACATCAGGGACCTCTATACCCATGACTCGGCTTCGGTAATGTAAGGTATTGAAAACTCCATCCTGGCATGCCATGATGAACCCTTCTGTTTCCGATTTAAGCCCGCCTGACCTTAGGAATGCAAAGGTCAGCTCTTTGGATAAACCCCTGTCTTCAATGTTGTTGAAGAAGACAGAATGTAGAGGTTTATCCATGTGAAGCTGCAGAGTTTTATTAACTTCTGCAGCTTTGATGCGGGCTTTCCTCCGAGCGTGGCTGAGCTCAGTGACTGAGTCACGGGCTCCACGCTCGGAATCGAAAATCAGAGAGAGCTCATCGGCTGCTCGATGTGCTGCCTTGAATAGGAATGCTCCTACTCCTGCATTCTCATGGCTTTTGACCATTTGCAGGAGGGGGTCCGAACTCCTGATGACCTTGCAGGCATTATCCAGAACCATTCTGTTATGGAGATACTCCAAACTTAAGAGTCCACGGCCTCCCTGATCTCTTGGGAGATATAACCGTGGAACGGACGAAGTTGGATGAAGGCTCCTATTAAGGTGTATCATCTTGCGAGTACTAACGTCAAGTTGGCGCAGCTCAGCTAGTGTCCACTTGAATACTCCGAAAGAGTAGAGTAGGATCGGAACAGCAAGCATGTTAGTAGCAGCGACTTTATTCTTTCCCGACAGTTCTGAAGACCAGATCTGTCGAAGTCGCTGCCGATACTTGCTGCGGAGAGCGTCTTTCACCATTTGTGTTTCCTGGATGTGGCTTTCCTCCACACCCAGGTAGGTGTACTTCTCTCCGGCATCCAAGTGGTGTAGGATGCTTCCGTCCACTAGCTGCGCGTCCTTGTCGTAGTCCTCGCATCGTCCTCTCTTAAGATGAACCAGTGCACATTTGTCCATCCCGAATTTCATCCCAATAGCCCGTGTATACTCCTGTACCACCCTGAGGGATTGGTCTAAGTCCCTCTCACCGGAAGAATAGAGTTTAAGGTCATCCACATAGAATAAGTGGGTGACCTTATGCCTCCGTTGACTGGGTGGTCCGTAGTAGTAGCCCTTGGTTCTTCTGAGCTCAACGGATAACGGCAACAATGAGATGCAAAATAAGAGAGGGCTGAGGGAGTCTCCCTGGAAAACCCCTCTCTTGATGATGACCGGCTCTGTCTGGACTTTCGCATTCCCCGATGTTATGGTGAAGCGAGTCCGCCAGAGCGGCATCAGTTGTTCAATGCATCTCACTATCGGATCGGGTACCGAAAGGCACTTGAGCAAGTACACGAGTAATTCGTGCGACGTTGTATCAAATGCCTTTCGATAATCGATCCAGGCCATAAAGAGGTTTCGCTTGTACTGCACGGAGTCCTGCGTTATAGATCTATCTATCAGCAGGTTCTCCTTGCAGCCAGCGACACCCCTCTTCGACCCTCGTTGCTCATATATCCGCTGATAAACCGGGTCTACCACTAGGAGCATACGCATGTACAAGATGCGTGTAAACAGCTTGTAGCATGCGTTTAAACAGGTTATTGGTCTGTAATTCTTCGGGTTGGACAAATCTCCTTTCTTGGGGAGAAGCACGGTTCGCCCCTCGATAAACCACTCCGGAATTTGCTGCTCTATATTTAGCCAGAGATTGAATATTCTGGCTAAATGGTGGTGGGTAGTGGATAACTTTTTCCACCAAAAGTTATTGATCCCATCAGGACCTGGAGCAGCAAAGTTCTTAGAACCCGTTAGGGCTCTCCGAACCTCCTCGGTGGTAATCGATTGACGCAGCAATTCGGGCTCAGGCTCTCGGAACCTTTCACAAAAGGCTCCGAACTGCGTCAGGGCTGGAGTATCTCTGTTGAATGGATGCCTCACCTCATAGATACCCTTCCAGAAGGTTTCCACCTGATCAACAGTCGGCGGATTCTCAACTACACTAGGAGGCGGTTGGAATAAGCGAGAGGGCTTTTCGCGAAAAAGTTTATTTTCCGCCAACCCTCTCGCTCGCCTCTTCAGTGACTGCTTGGCAGCCACTAACATCCGTATCCTCTCCAGGCAGTGCTGTTTGATGACAGTTAGCACTGCCAGGTTTAGTGTGTAATGAGTGCACCGTAATGTGGTTGCTATTCGTCGCACTTTTGGCGTGAATGGCCTGTTAGCCTCCACATAGTCCATCACACACTGGATACGGGAAGTGTGTTGTCTCGCCGACTGGATCTTCGCTTCCATCTTTCGTACGCGTCGTTCTGCCCTCTCGACCGGGGAGGCCGATTCTACTGGTCTCCTCGGCTGAGAGGACCGAACGGCATCGTACAAGGCACAATTGATGTGCCAGATGTCAGCATTATGTCAGCATTATTATTATTATTATTATTATTATTATTATTATTATTATTATTATTATTATTATTATTATTATTATTATTATTATTATTATTATTATTATTATTATTATTATTATTATTATTATTATTATTATTATTATTATTATTATTATTATTATTATTATTATTATTATTATTATTATTATTATTATTATTATTATTATTATTATTATTATTATTATTATTATTATTATTATTATTATTATTATTATTATTATTATTATTATTATTATTATTATTATTATTATTATTATTATTATTATTATTATTATTATTATTATTATTATTATTATTATTATTATTATTATTATTATTATTATTATTATTATTATTATTATTATTATTATTATTATTATTATTATTATTATTATTATTATTATTATTATTATTATTATTATTATTATTATTATTATTATTATTATTATTATTATTATTATTATTATTATTATTATTATTATTATTATTATTATTATTATTATTATTATTATTATTATTATTATTATTATTATTATTATTATTATTATTATTATTATTATTTGAAAATTTGAATTTAATCAATTCCAGTCACGACTCTGCGGTCTCCGACACCACACAGAGTCGAGCTGGAGAAAAACCAGTGACCACTCCCCACGCCGTGAGGTAAGTGATCACTGGGACCGAGAATCGTGTGCCCTGAGTAAACGCAATGATCCCAGGATGACGGCCTTCTGCATGGCTCCAGCTAAAACGCTTGCCTTTTGTCGGCAAGCTGGAATTTTCTGGAGTTCTGAGAGCAGCGTATGTCGTGTACCACCAAGAGAGCCTATAATCAGGATGACTAGTTCGACAGAATGGTCTGGATAAAGTCTGCGGAGTTCGTAGAGAAGATCTCTATATTTCGTCCGTTTTTCCTCCTCCTTCAAAACGATGTTCGGTTCGGCTGGTGCCGAGAATTCGATCACGAACATCGTTTTGGTTTGATGGTCGAGGAGGACTACATCAGGCTTATTAGCTTGTATCTGCCTGAGGGTGGGGAATGAGAAGTTCCAATAAATTCGGCACCTCTCATTCTCCACAACGGACTCAATATCCCCCGGAGCATAAGGCAGCACTGGAGTTTCATCAATACCGTACGTGTGTCTAAGATGGTAATAGAGCACACGTAATGCCGCATTATGTCTATGGATATAGGCCGAAACTGCATACACCGTGCATGCTGAAAGCAGGTGCATCAGCGTTTCCGGCGCCCTACGGCAGGCCCTGCATCTTACATCAGGGACCTCTATACCCATGACTCGGCTTCGGTAATGTAGGGTATTGAAAACTCCATCCTGGCATGCCATGATGAACCCCTCTGTTTCCGATTTGAGCCCGCCTGACCTTAGGAATGCGAAGGTCAGCTCTTTGGATAAACCCCTGTCTTCAATGTTATTGAAGAAAACAGAATGTAGAGGTTTATCCATGTGAAGCTGCAGAGTTTTTTTAACTTCTGCAGCTTTGATGCGGGCTTTCCTCCGAGCGTGGTCGAGCTCAGTGACTGAGTCACGGGCTTCACGCTCGGAATCGAAAATCAGAGAGAGCTCATCGGCTGCTCGATGTGCTGCCTTGAATAGGAATGCTCCTACTCCTGCATTCTCATGGCTTTTGACCATTTGCAGGAGGGGGTCCGAACTCCTGATGACCTTGCAGGCATTATCCAGAATTATTATTGCAGGCATTATCCAGAATTATTATTATTATTATTATTATATTATTATTATTATTATTATTATTATTATTATTATTATTATTATTATTATTATTATTATTATTATTTGAAAATTTGAATTTAATCAATTCCAGTCACGACTCTGCGGTCTCCGACACCACGCAGAGTCGAGCTGGAGAAAAACCAGTGACCACTTCCCACGCCGTGAGGTAAGTGATCACTGGGACCGAGAATCGTGTGCCCTGAGTAAACGCAATGATCCCAGGATGACGGCCTTCTGCATGGCTCCAGCTAAAACGCTTGCCTTTTGTCGGCAAGCTGGAATTTTCTGGAGTTCTGAGAGCAGCGTATGTCGTGTACCACCAAGAGAGCCTATAATCAGGATGACTAGTTCGACAGAATGGTCTGGATAAAGTCTGCGGAGTTCGTAGAGAAGATCTCTATATTTCGTCCGTTTTTCCTCCTCCTTCAAAACGATGTTCGGTTCGGCTGGTGCCGAGAATTCGATCACGAACATCGCTTTCGTTTGATGGTCGAGGAGGACTACATCAGGCTTATTAGCTTGTATCTGCCTGAGGGTGGGGAATGAGAAGTTCCAATAAATTCGGCACCTCTCATTCTCCACAACGGACTCAATATCCCCCGGAGCATAAGGCAGCACTGGAGTTTCATCAATACCGTACGTGTGTCTAAGATGGTAATAGAGCACACGTAATGCCGCATTATGTCTATGGATATAGGCCGAAACTGCATACACCGTGCATGCTGAAAGCAGGTGCATCAGCGTTTCCGGCGCCCTACGGCAGGCCCTGCATCTTACATCAGGGTATTGAAAACTCCATCCTGGCATGCCATGATGAACCCCTCTGTTTCCGATTTAAGCCCGCCTGACCTTAGGAATGCGAAGGTCAGCTCTTTGGATAAACCCCTGTCTTCAATGTTGTTGAAGAAGACAGAATGTAGAGGTTTATCCATGTGAAGCTGCAGAGTTTTTTTAACTTCTGCAGCTTTGATGCGGGCTTTCCTCCGAGCGTGGTCGAGCTCAGTGACTGAGTCACGGGCTCCACGCTCGGAATCGAAAATCAGAGAGAGCTCATCGGCTGCTCGATGTGCTGCCTTGAATAGGAATGCTCCTACTCCTGCATTCTCATGGCTTTTGACCATTTGCAGGAGGGGGTCCGAACTCCTGATGACCTTGCAGGCATTATCCAGAACCATTCTGTTATGGAGATACTCCAAACTTAAGAGTCCACGGCCTCCCTGATCTCTTGGGAGATATAACCGTGGAACGGACGAAGTTGGATGAAGGCTCCTATTAAGGTGCATCATCTTGCGAGTACTAATGTCAAGTTGGCGCAGCTCAGCTAGTGTCCACTTGAATACTCCAAAGGAGTATAGTAGGATCGGAACAGCAAGCATGTTAGTAGCAGCGACTTTATTCTTTCCAGACAGTTCTGAAGACCAGATCTGTCGAAGTCGCTGCCAATACTTGCTGCGGAGAGCGTCTTTCACCATTTGTGTTTCCTGGATGTGGCTTTCCTCCACACCCAGGTAGGTGTACGTCTCTCTGGCATCCAAGTGGTGTAGGATGCTTCCGTCCACTAGCTGCGCGTCCTTGTCGTAGTCCTCGCATCGTCCTCTCTTAAGATGAACCAGTGCACATTTGTCCATCCCGAATTTTATCCCAATAGCCCGTGTATACTCCTGTACCACCCTGAGGGATTGGTCTAAGTCCCTCTCACCGGAAGCATAGAGTTTAAGGTCATCCACATAGAATAAGTGGGTGACCTTATGCCTCCGTTGACTGGGTGGTCCGCAGTAGTAGCCCTTGGTTCTTCTGAGCTCAACGGATAACGGCAACAATGAGATGCAAAATAAGAGAGGGCTGAGGGAGTCTCCCTGGAAAACCCCTCTCTTGATGATGACCGGCTCTGTCTGGACTTTCGCATTCCCCGATGTTATGGTGAAGCGAGTCCGCCAGAGCGGCATCAGTTGTTCAATGCATCTCATCTTATTATTATTATTATTATTATTATTATTATTATTATTATTATTATTATTATTATTATTATTATTATTATTATTATTATTATTATTATTATTATTATTATTATTATTATTATTATTATTATTATTATTATTATTATTATTATTATTATTATTATTATTATTATTATTATTATTATTATTATTATTATTATTATTATTATTATTATTATTATTATTATTATTATTATTATTATTATTATTATTATTATTATTATTATTATTATTATTATTATTATTATTATTATTATTATTATTATTATTATTATTATTATTATTATTATTATTATTATTATTATTATTATTATTATTATTATTATTATTATTATTATTATTATTATTATTATTATTATTATTATTATTATTATTATTATTATTATTATTATTATTATTATTATTATTATTATGATTATTATTATTATTTTTTTTTTGTCATTAAGGTGCATCGATTACTAAGATCATTAGCACCATCTTAGCACCCTTATCACGTGAAAGAATAACGAAATAAAACCTGCAGTGTACCTGAAACGTTATCTCAGATTTTTTTATAAAGATCGATTGACTTCAGAAAGTTCATCAGATTGTTGATCGATGCAATGTCTTTGAAATTTTCGGGGAAGTGGTTATGGATGTTTTGTAATTGCCGCATATTGTTATATCCTGGGCATGAACAAATAATGTGTGTTACCGTTATCCTTTCGCCACAGTGGTTACAAATTGGAGGGTTTTGACCCTCTAGGAGAAATGCATGTGTCAGAAATGTGTGCCCCAACCTAAGTCTATGAGTTTTGACTCTGTCAGCCCTGAGCAAGAGCCCAGGAGGTCGCCACGACTGAATAGACGGTTTATGATTCCTCAAATTGTTGTTTACTAGATCCCATTCTCTTTGCCAGATCTTCCCTAGTTCTTCTTTGTATTTGACCTTCAAATCATCTACTCTCAAAACATTAACTTCAACCAAGTCTTTTTCAGCAGCCTCTCGCGCAGCCGAATCAGCCTTTTCGTTTCCCATTATTCCTACATGGCTTGGTATCCATATGAATTCAGCTATCTTTCCATTCCTATGCAGATTGTGTAGTGAGAATAGTATCATTTTCACGAGTGGATCATCAGAGAAAGGATTTGAGATAGATTGGAGGACGCTTAGTGAGTCACAAACTATTATAGTTTTCGAGTTGTTCAGCGTGAGGTTTTGAAATTGAATGGCCTGCCATATGGCATAAAGTTCTGCAGTATATATTGAAGCGTAGGGAGAAAGTGACCAAGAATGTATGGCAGTTCCCACGAAAAAAGCACACCCAACTCCAGATACCGTTTTGGATCCATCAGTATAGATGATAGTGGATTCCGAAATACTATCAATGATCTCCAAGAACTTCTGGCGATATATAACTGGAACAGTGCTGGTCTTCGGGAGATCAGTCAGATCAAGACGAATGGATACCTCCGGAAGTATCCAAGGTGGGACTTCTAGGTCACTTACGGAAAGTATAACCAGGTTATCCCAATCTAGTGGAGGTAATGTCTCGTAGGCTCTAATACCGGCCGGCCTGGTGATGGTTGGTCTGTCCGCATATGAATTCTGATTGCCTATCAGAAGTGGAAAATTTCGGTGATTTGGTTGGGCTCGAATATTGGAGATATAATTCGCAAGTAATCTATGACGATGTAACCGTAAAGGAGGAAAGCCTGTCCCACTACAAATGCTATCTATAAGAGATGTACGAAAGGCTCCTATTGAATATCTGATTCCAGCATGGTGTACAGGGTCTAGTAATTTCAGTATGGATTTTCGAGCTGAAGAATAAACCATGGAGCCATAGTCCATCTTGGAAAGAACCAGGGATCGATAGACATTCAGCAAAATATCTGCATCAGCTCCCCAGTTTGTATGGGCCAGACACTTGATGATGTTTAGTGCAAATTTACATCGTACTACAAGCTTTTCTATGTGTTTTCGCCATGTTAGTTTGGAATCGAATATGAGGCCAAGAAATTTGATAGATTCTTTGCATTCAATTGGAGTATCATTTATATATAATCTAGGATCGTAATGAGGCCTGCGTAATCTACAGAAATGTACACAACTCGTTTTTTCTCTAGAGAATTTGTAGCCAACATGTTCTGCGTTGCGGACAATTTGGTTGATTGATCGTTGTAGCTTTCGTGTTGCGGAACCAACGGTGGGTGCAGAAGAGATTATCATCAAGTCATCCACGTACAAACATTTTCCAACCGAAGGGTCGATTGAGGAGGCTATATGATTAACTGCAATAGCAAAAAGTGTGACACTAAGAGTGGAACCTTGTGGGACCCCATTCTCTAGAATTTTAAGCGAGGACAGTGTATCACCCACCCTCACCCTGAAAGTTCTGTCAGAAAGAAAAGAAGATACAAATAGAGGTAAACCACGGAAACCCCACGTATGAAGCTTTTTCAGAATGCCGAAGCGCCAGGTCATGTCATATGCTTTTTCGAGATCAAAAAACACTGCAATGGCATGTTCTCGTTTCCTGAAAGATTCCTGTATGACATGTTCAAGATATATTAGTTGTTCTATAGACGAGCGATGTTTTCTGAAGCCAGCTTGGTGGTCAACTAGGTATCCCTGCGATTCCAGCACCCAAACCAATCTGTTATTCACCATTTTTTCTAAGATCTTGCCTATCCAGCAGGTGAGGCTAATGGGCCTATAGCTGGAAGCTAATAGCGGGTCTTTGCCTTCTTTCAGGATAGGGACAATTATAGCCTCTTTCCACTGGGATGGGTAAGTGTTTGAGTGCCATATTTTATTCAGTAGTCCAAGAAGAGATATTTTGAAATCAACGGAAAGGTGGTTGATCATTTCATAATTCAAGGAGTCAGGGCCTGGGGCGGATGGTTTAGAACAAGAGAGAGCAAAGTTGAATTCGATGAGAGTGAAAGGTAAATTGTAATTCAGATTTTCAATTGTTGAAAAGTCTAGGGCTAGTTCCTGTTCGGCTCTCAACTGTAGGAATTCTTGATTGTAATTTTGATCACTGCTTGCCGCATAGTAATGCCTTGCCATCAATTCGGCGATCAAAGAAGGGGAATCTGAGATAGAATTATCTGGTGTGCGTAGATATTTCAGTGGTTGTGAACCGTTATTACCAGCAACTGCCTTAACCTTTCTCCACACATCAGATATAGATGTATTTGGAGAAATGGATGCTACGTATGAACTCCAGGAAGATCGTTTACTCTGAAGGATAGAGCGTCGGGCAGCAGCTCTAGCTCTCTTGAAGGAAATCAAATTTTCTTGGGAGGGGATCCTCTTGAATTTATTGAAAGCTCTCTTCTTGGAACTAATGGCATCTCTGACTTGAGAGTTCCACCAAGGAACTGTCCGTTTACCTGGAAGTTGTGTCCTGATAGGTATTGATTCATCGGCTGATCTTTTGATGATTTCTGTGAAATTATTAACTTCCTGTTGCAGGTTATCAGATTCATCTGGTATTTTGAGATGTTGTTCAAAAATTTCCCATTGATTTTTATCCATGAGACATTTAGGAGGTAACAATATTCGATTCTTTCGATTATCAGTGGATATAACAATCGGAAAGTGGTCACTATTGTGTAAATCATCGATAACTCTCCAAGATAGATGAGAGGCTAATCTAGGTGATGCCAACGATAAGTCAATCGCACTAAAATCTCTGGATCTAGCATTGAAATATGTCATCGTACCTGAATTCAATAAGATCAAATCATCCCTTTCTCGCAATTGTTCAATGATATGTCCACGAGCATCACGTCGCTGGGAGCCCCAAAGAGGATTGTGAGAGTCCATATCTCCTACCAACAAAAATGGAATGGGCAGTTGTGATATAAGATCTTCCAGGTCTTCCTTTCGCCAGTTTCCATCAGGTAGGTAGAGGTTACATATGGTCATGGTAACCGGGGCAATGATTTGAGTAGCAACTGCCTGCAAGACAGTATCCAGATGAAGTGGTGAGTGACGTACATCACTTCTAGTCAGAAGAGCAACACCTCCTTTCGCTCGAATGCCAGGTTCGATATCTTTTCGGATTATTTCGTATCCTCGCATTGAATACGGTTGGTTCGGTTTCAGATGTGTCTCTTGAAGACAGACACAAAGTGGGTCATTGTCAGATAAAATTAACTTTAGATCACAATAGTGAAGAGTGCAACCGTTACAGTTCCACTGAATTATGGATTCCATTAAATAATTAATAAAAAATTATCTGAATATATAAATATATATATATATATATATATATATATATATAGGAGGGAAGTCTTTGCTGACCAGTGAGGAACAAAACTACTAGTATTGGGGCTTGCAGCAATGTCAGTGAGTTACTCTTTTATATTAATCCAAGCTTTCGGAAATGTTTATTTCCATCATCAGGGAGACTACAAAAGTTATTCAAATGGTAAAATGTAACAGATTAAAATTCATGAAAATGGTTACTTACAACAAATACGAGATTGACGACAAACAGGTTGTTATAAAAAATGACAAACAGTAAATAACATTGTGAAGAAAAAATTGTACATGGCTAGATTACATCCTAAAATTTGATTTAGTTTGAAAAAACTCAATGTAAAACATCGAGATTGCAACAAGTAATTATTTCATCATTACGATGTGCACAAATGGAGGGAAAACGACCAACAGTGAGGTTAAATGTTCTCTTCTTCCTCTCACTCTCGCCATTCAAGCCACGTCAGTACCATAATTCAAAAGGTTGTTAGACTTTATGGTCCAGATGTTATATTCTGATTAAGCAAGAATAAACGAGAATGAGAAACGGAAGCGGAGTCCACTGTTAACCTCAGCTAAATCTGGAAGTCAAGATCATTGCCGTCTAAATGAATTGGGGGTTGACGATTATTCCTACATTCAGCATCCATCATGAGAAGGTAAGAATAAATCTCACTTAAATGTTTAATGTCTGTTTTTTTATTCATGTTATTTTCTTCCTGATAGATAAAGGACATCTCCAGAAAAGACCTCTTAGCAAAATTCGGTTCTGTTGCTAAAATTCTCACAGACTGGAAATCCATTTTATGGTCAAGACGGTTAACATGGTCTGCCAGAGCACATCTCTCTGGGTGAAGTCTACAATCACTCCTATGCAAGGTAATTCGGTTTTCAATCGATCTTTTGGATTGTCCAATGTATTTTTTGTTACAGTTTGCACAGGGGATACTGTAGACCACTCCCGAGCGAGACATCAGGGGCACTACATCTTTAACCTTAGAATAAATGGATTTTATTGATAGAACTGTTTTATTTGCTATTTTAGTGTTTGAAAATCTATTAAATATTCTTTCAAGATTAGGTGTAATCTCCTTAATGTAAGGAAGAGATGTATATAGAGTTTGAATTGGAACAACCTCAGGTATGGAATTATTCATAATCATTTGTTGAGTGTTAACTCTCCTATGTTCAACATCATCTGTCATGGGAGTATGAAACAAAATTTTATTGACTAATTTAATGGGATATGAATTATTTATAAATAAAGATTGTAATATTTTTAAGTTCTTTTGTTGGAAAGAGATATCCGAAAGTTGTAAGACTCTGTTCCTCATTTGCTTGATAAGATTAATTTTCATCCTGTGTTTATGGTAAGAGTTGTAGTTAAGATATCTACCTGAACTACAGGGTTTTCTGTACCAATCCACTAATATGGTGTTTTCCTCTGTTCTTTGGAGTATTGTATCTAAGAATGGAACTTGCCTATGTTCATTTTCCTTTTCTATTGTGAACTGGATATAGGGGTCGTAGCTGTTAAATGTCTCTACTAACTCAACGATACCTCTTTCAGGGAGGGCCACTATGAGGTCATCGACATACTTCTTGATAAAGAAAAGGTCAAACGATAATACGGGAATAACTGTATCTAATATCTCGTCCATGACATATGATGCTAAAATAGGTGAGATGGAAGCCCCCATTGGGGTACCGAAAGTTTGTTTATAAAATTTTTTTTTAAAAGAGAAATATGTACTATCAAAAAGGAAAGCTATTAAGTCAAGAAAAGTATTTTTTTCTATTTTGCAATGGGTACTGATGTTGTTCCAATTTTTATCTATTACTCTGAGACATGTTTCTAAATAAACATTACTAAATAAGGACACTACATCTAAGCTGGCAAGAACATGATCCTCTGGTATTTTCATTTTATTAAACAATTTGGGAACTTCGAAAGAATCTTTGATGAAATATAGGTTGTCAGAATTGTAAGCTTTGGTGAGGATTTCTGTGAGAAAAGCAGCAATGGGTTCAGTTGGGGTACCAATTGATGCCACTATTGGTCTCATAGCTAATACAGGTTTATGGACTTTTGGTAACGCATAGAATTTTGGACTGACACTATCATATCTGGTGAGTCTCCTTCTAACCGTCTCATCTATTTGTTTGGAGTCATATAAGGATTTAACAAGATTATTACATTTTCTTTGAATGGAGGAAGTTGGATCTCTTTGTAAGAGAACATAAGAATTATTATCATTGATTATATTTTCTGAAAGTTCTAAATATTGTTGGTTGTTCATTATAACAGTGACGTTACCTTTATCTGATTGGATGAGAGTTAAATTGGGATTATCTTTTAAGAATTTTCTACTGGAGATGAGAAGACTGTGAAAAAGAGACCCATTCATTTTAGTATTTTGAATATGGTTAGTGATAACATTAGTAGCTTGTGCTGTACAAATATTCCTATGCCTTGTATTGGAAATTGAGGAAGTGATGTAATCAATGTCTGCTAAGACATTTTTTATGGGGATGTCCCTACCTATCAGGGGTTCTATGCTGAACTTTGGTCCTAAAGAAAGAAATTTAGAAACATCTTCAGGAATTGAAACATTAGAAATATTTTTCAGCCAATTTGGTTGTGTTTTTAATTTAATTTTATATTCATTATTTAAAAGTTTGGAGAGTTTTGAAATATTTTTATTTTTTATTTTATGAAAAAGTCTTTTGTAGGTGATTGATTGTCTATTCTGAAAATTTAGGAAAAGGAGTTCATTGGTGCACGCAATGATCTTGGTTCTCAAATCTGTTAGGGTTTTCTGAAGTTTGTCTATCGTTTTATGATTATTTGAAATTTCAATATTGAGAAGCTTTGTCCCTAACCTGTTACTATGGTAAGTACTACTTGAAGGGTTGTCCTGTCTGTGTAGAAAGTTTTCCACGGCTCTGGTGGATGTTGCAATGTGATGTGGGATGATACCTTGTTTTCTACATCTTAGGAGAAAGTGTTTCCTATTTTCTTCTTTTGCCAGTTTCATCTTGGTTCTTGACCATTGTTTCATGTTTTTTACTGCTAATTCACCATAGGTAGTCGAAATGGTGGTGTAGAACCCCATATCTGTGGATGAGATGGGAGGGAAGTCTTTGCTGACCAGTGAGGAACAAAACTACTAGTATTGGGGCTTGCAGCAATGTCAGTGAGTTACTCTTTTATATTAATCCAAGCTTTCGGAAATTTTTATTTCCATCATCAGGGAGACTACAAAAGTTATTCAAATGGTAAAATGTAACAGATTAAAATTCATGAAAATGGTTACTTACCACAAATACGAGATTGACGACAAACAGGTTGTTATAAAAAATGACAAACAGTAAATAACATTGTGAAGAAAAAATTGTACATGGCTAGATTACATCCTAAAATTTGATTTAGTTTGAAAAAACTCAATGTAAAACATCGAGATTGCAACAAGTAATTATTTCATCATTACGATGTGCACAAATGGAGGGAAAACGACCAACAGTGAGGTTAAATGTTCTCTTCTTCCTCTCACTCTCGCCATTCAAGCCACGTCAGTACCATAATTCAAAAGGTTGTTAGACTTTATGGTCCAGATGTTATATTCTGATTAAGCAAGAATAAACGAGAATGAGAAACGGAAGCGGAGTCCACTGTTAACCTCAGCTAAATCTGGAAGTCAAGATCATTGCCGTCTAAATGAATTGGGGGTTGACGATTATTCCTACATTCAGCATCCATCATGAGAAGGTAAGAATAAATCTCACTTAAATGTTTAATGTCTGTTTTTTTATTCATGTTATTTTCTTCCTGATAGATAAAGGACATCTCCAGAAAAGACCTCTTAGCAAAATTCGGTTCTGTTGCTAAAATTCTCACAGACTGGAAATCCATTTTATGGTCAAGACGGTTAACATGGTCTGCCAGAGCACATCTCTCTGGGTGAAGTCTACAATCACTCCTATGCAAGGTAATTCGGTTTTCAATCGATCTTTTGGATTGTCCAATGTATTTTTTGTTACAGTTTGCACAGGGGATACTGTAGACCACTCCCGAGCGAGACATCAGGGGCACTACATCTTTAACCTTAGAATAAATGGATTTTATTGATAGAACTGTTTTATTTGCTATTTTAGTGTTTGAAAATCTATTAAATATTCTTTCAAGATTAGGTGTAATCTCCTTAATGTAAGGAAGAGATGTATATAGAGTTTGAATTGGAACAACCTCAGGTATGGAATTATTCATAATCATTTGTTGAGTGTTAACTCTCCTATGTTCAACATCATCTGTCATGGGAGTATGAAACAAAATTTTATTGACTAATTTAATGGGATATGAATTATTTATAAATAAAGATTGTAATATTTTTAAGTTCTTTTGTTGGAAAGAGATATCCGAAAGTTGTAAGACTCTGTTCCTCATTTGCTTGATAAGATTAATTTTCATCCTGTGTTTATGGTAAGAGTTGTAGTTAAGATATCTACCTGAACTACAGGGTTTTCTGTACCAATCCACTAATATGGTGTTTTCCTCTGTTCTTTGGATATATCCAGTTCACAATAGAAAAGGAAAATGAACATAGGCAAGTTCCATTCTTAGATACAATACTCCAAAGAACAGAGGAAAACACCATATTAGTGGATTGGTACAGAAAACCCTGTAGTTCAGGTAGATATCTTAACTACAACTCTTACCATAAACACAGGATGAAAATTAATCTTATCAAGCAAATGAGGAACAGAGTCTTACAACTTTCGGATATCTCTTTCCAACAAAAGAACTTAAAAATATTACAATCTTTATTTATAAATAATTCATATCCCATTAAATTAGTCAATAAAATTTTGTTTCATACTCCCATGACAGATGATGTTGAACATAGGAGAGTTAACACTCAACAAATGATTATGAATAATTCCATACCTGAGGTTGTTCCAATTCAAACTCTATATACATCTCTTCCTTACATTAAGGAGATTACACCTAATCTTGAAAGAATATTTAATAGATTTTCAAACACTAAAATAGCAAATAAAACAGTTCTATCAATAAAATCCATTTATTCTAAGGTTAAAGATGTAGTGCCCCTGATGTCTCGCTCGGGAGTGGTCTACAGTATCCCCTGTGCAAACTGTAACAAAAAATACATTGGACAATCCAAAAGATCGATTGAAAACCGAATTACCTTGCATAGGAGTGATTGTAGACTTCACCCAGAGAGATGTGCTCTGGCAGACCATGTTAACCGTCTTGACCATAAAATGGATTTCCAGTCTGTGAGAATTTTAGCAACAGAACCGAATTTTGCTAAGAGGTCTTTTCTGGAGATGTCCTTTATCTATCAGGAAGAAAATAACATGAATAAAAAAACAGACATTAAACATTTAAGTGAGATTTATTCTTACCTTCTCATGATGGATGCTGAATGTAGGAATAATCGTCAACCCCCAATTCATTTAGACGGCAATGATCTTGACTTCCAGATTTAGCTGAGGTTAACAGTGGACTCCGCTTCCGTTTCTCATTCTCGTTTATTCTTGCTTAATCAGAATATAACATCTGAACCATAAAGTCTAACAACCTTTTGAATTATGGTACTGACGTGGCTTGAATGGCGAGAGTGAGAGGAAGAAGAGAACATTTAACCTCACTGTTGGTCGTTTTCCCTCCATTTGTGCACATCGTAATGATGAAATAATTACTTGTTGCAATCTCGATGTTTTACATTGAGTTTTTTCAAACTAAATCAAATTTTAGGATGTAATCTAGCCATGTACAATTTTTTCTTCACAATGTTATTTACTGTTTGTCATTTTTTATAACAACCTGTTTGTCGTCAATCTCGTATTTGTGGTAAGTAACCATTTTCATGAATTTTAATCTGTTACATTTTACCATTTGAATAACTTTTGTAGTCTCCCTGATGATGGAAATAAACATTTCCGAAAGCTTGGATTAATATAAAAGAGTAACTCACTGACATTGCTGCAAGCCCCAATACTAGTAGTTTTGTTCCTCACTGGTCAGCAAAGACTTCCCTCCCATCTCATCCACAGATATGGGGTTCTACACCACCATTTCGACTACCTATGGTGAATTAGCAGTAAAAAACATGAAACAATGGTCAAGAACCAAGATGAAACTGGCAAAAGAAGAAAATAGGAAACACTTTCTCCTAAGATGTAGAAAACAAGGTATCATCCCACATCACATTGCAACATCCACCAGAGCCGTGGAAAACTTTCTACACAGACAGGACAACCCTTCAAGTAGTACTTACCATAGTAACAGGTTAGGGACAAAGCTTCTCAATATTGAAATTTCAAATAATCATAAAACGATAGACAAACTTCAGAAAACCCTAACAGATTTGAGAACCAAGATCATTGCGTGCACCAATGAACTCCTTTTCCTAAATTTTCAGAATAGACAATCAATCACCTACAAAAGACTTTTTCATAAAATAAAAAATAAAAATATTTCAAAACTCTCCAAACTTTTAAATAATGAATATAAAATTAAATTAAAAACACAACCAAATTGGCTGAAAAATATTTCTAATGTTTCAATTCCTGAAGATGTTTCTAAATTTCTTTCTTTAGGACCAAAGTTCAGCATAGAACCCCTGATAGGTAGGGACATCCCCATAAAAAATGTCTTAGCAGACATTGATTACATCACTTCCTCAATTTCCAATACAAGGCATAGGAATATTTGTACAGCACAAGCTACTAATGTTATCACTAACCATATTCAAAATACTAAAATGAATGGGTCTCTTTTTCACAGTCTTCTCATCTCCAGTAGAAAATTCTTAAAAGATAATCCCAATTTAACTCTCATCCAATCAGATAAAGGTAACGTCACTGTTATAATGAACAACCAACAATATTTAGAACTTTCAGAAAATATAATCAATGATAATAATTCTTATGTTCTCTTACAAAGAGATCCAACTTCCTCCATTCAAAGAAAATGTAATAATCTTGTTAAATCCTTATATGACTCCAAACAAATAGATGAGACGGTTAGAAGGAGACTCACCAGATATGATAGTGTCAGTCCAAAATTCTATGCGTTACCAAAAGTCCATAAACCTGTATTAGCTATGAGACCAATAGTGGCATCAATTGGTACCCCAACTGAACCCATTGCTGCTTTTCTCACAGAAATCCTCACCAAAGCTTACAATTCTGACAACCTATATTTCATCAAAGATTCTTTCGAAGTTCCCAAATTGTTTAATAAAATGAAAATACCAGAGGATCATGTTCTTGCCAGCTTAGATGTAGTGTCCTTATTTAGTAATGTTTATTTAGAAACATGTCTCAGAGTAATAGATAAAAATTGGAACAACATCAGTACCCATTGCAAAATAGAAAAAAATACTTTTCTTGACTTAATAGCTTTCCTTTTTGATAGTACATATTTCTCTTTTAAAAAAAAATTTTATAAACAAACTTTCGGTACCCCAATGGGGGCTTCCATCTCACCTATTTTAGCATCATATGTCATGGACGAGATATTAGATACAGTTATTCCCGTATTATCGTTTGACCTTTTCTTTATCAAGAAGTATGTCGATGACCTCATAGTGGCCCTCCCTGAAAGAGGTATCGTTGAGTTAGTAGAGACATTTAACAGCTACGACCCCTATATCCAGTTCACAATAGAAAAGGAAAATGAACATAGGCAAGTTCCATTCTTAGATACAATACTCCAAAGAACAGAGGAAAACACCATATTAGTGGATTGGTACAGAAAACCCTGTAGTTCAGGTAGATATCTTAACTACAACTCTTACCATAAACACAGGATGAAAATTAATCTTATCAAGCAAATGAGGAACAGAGTCTTACAACTTTCGGATATCTCTTTCCAACAAAAGAACTTAAAAATATTACAATCTTTATTTATAAATAATTCATATCCCATTAAATTAGTCAATAAAATTTTGTTTCATACTCCCATGACAGATGATGTTGAACATAGGAGAGTTAACACTCAACAAATGATTATGAATAATTCCATACCTGAGGTTGTTCCAATTCAAACTCTATATACATCTCTTCCTTACATTAAGGAGATTACACCTAATCTTGAAAGAATATTTAATAGATTTTCAAACACTAAAATAGCAAATAAAACAGTTCTATCAATAAAATCCATTTATTCTAAGGTTAAAGATGTAGTGCCCCTGATGTCTCGCTCGGGAGTGGTCTACAGTATCCCCTGTGCAAACTGTAACAAAAAATACATTGGACAATCCAAAAGATCGATTGAAAACCGAATTACCTTGCATAGGAGTGATTGTAGACTTCACCCAGAGAGATGTGCTCTGGCAGACCATGTTAACCGTCTTGACCATAAAATGGATTTCCAGTCTGTGAGAATTTTAGCAACAGAACCGAATTTTGCTAAGAGGTCTTTTCTGGAGATGTCCTTTATCTATCAGGAAGAAAATAACATGAATAAAAAAACAGACATTAAACATTTAAGTGAGATTTATTCTTACCTTCTCATGATGGATGCTGAATGTAGGAATAATCGTCAACCCCCAATTCATTTAGACGGCAATGATCTTGACTTCCAGATTTAGCTGAGGTTAACAGTGGACTCCGCTTCCGTTTCTCATTCTCGTTTATTCTTGCTTAATCAGAATATAACATCTGGACCATAAAGTCTAACAACCTTTTGAATTATGGTACTGACGTGGCTTGAATGGCGAGAGTGAGAGGAAGAAGAGAACATTTAACCTCACTGTTGGTCGTTTTCCCTCCATTTGTGCACATCGTAATGATGAAATAATTACTTGTTGCAATCTCGATGTTTTACATTGAGTTTTTTCAAACTAAATCAAATTTTAGGATGTAATCTAGCCATGTACAATTTTTTCTTCACAATGTTATTTACTGTTTGTCATTTTTTATAACAACCTGTTTGTCGTCAATCTCGTATTTGTTGTAAGTAACCATTTTCATGAATTTTAATCTGTTACATTTTACCATTTGAATAACTTTTGTAGTCTCCCTGATGATGGAAATAAACATTTCCGAAAGCTTGGATTAATATAAAAGAGTAACTCACTGACATTGCTGCAAGCCCCAATACTAGTAGTTTTGTTTTTTATATATATATATATATATATATATACCTTTATATGTGTGTATAAAGACGAAAATACACAAGATAAAATTGGATTAGACAAATATAAATAAAAAGAAACAGTTATTGAAATAGAATTGAAAACTTAAAGTGTAAATATCACAGAAATATCACAATGAGTATGGGACTCTCAGGAAGAACCTTTACGAGGTTTCCCTTTTGGCCATCCTTTTGTTTTCTTCTTGTCTCTCTCTTTACTAGATGAACCTTAGAGTTCGTCTTCTGACGAAGACAGTTCTTTGCATTCATTCCTCTTTCGCTTTTCAGAACCTGCGTCTGAAAAACCAGGAATTTGGCTATTATCTGACTCAGTAGTTGGCCTATGGTTTGGGGGAAGAGGGGGAAGAGAGGTTCTGGGAACAGCTTTCTTGCTTACTTCTTTGGTCACGAAAATTTCTTTCAGAGCGGTGACAAGTGTAGGAACTAATTCTTTAATCAAAGTTGGTACGTCAATTTTAGATGAACTTGCTGCCGAATTAGCGTATGATAAACCTGAAATTGGTGTCTGGATTGTTATTTTCTTCTTTGCTTCGAAGTATGAAATATTTTCTTTGGCTTTTATCTCTTAAATAGCAGTTTCTTGTTTAAAAACAGGACAGGTTCTTGAACGAGCTGAATGATTTCCTTCACAGTTTACGCAGACGATTGGGTCTCCACAAGGAGATCCTTCATGCATTGGTTTGCCACAAACACATATTCGCTGACTATTGCATCTTAAAGATGTATGTCCAAATTTCTGACAATTAAAACATCGCATTGGAGAGGGAACGTACAATCTAACGTTCAATCGGTAGAAAGCAACTTTAACTTTATCTGGTAACATTGGTCTATTAAATGTTAGAATATGATTTGCTGTATCTTGCAGTTCTCCATTTATTTTAGTTCGTATTCGCCTCACTTCTACTACCCCTACGTCTCTGCAGAGTTCATAGTTTTATGTGCAACAACTTCAATATTATCATTCAACATTTTTTTGATTTGCATCAGTCTATTCGATTGGGCCGCTGATATCGTTTCTACTAGTAAACCATCTCTTATCTTCTTAACGTTCTTGACTTCACCTATCAGACCATATAAAGCTTTCTGTATTACAAATGGGCTATCTTTGGAGAAATCTCCATTAGATTTTTTCACGATCAGGAACCGAGGAACAACCACCTTCTCCTGAGTCGCGCCAACATCCTTACGGGTGGACGTGGAAACCGCTGAGGGATTTTTAGAATTTGAGGACATCATTCTGATCCCACGAGTAGGGAAGAAAAATTGGTCAACTATGGCAGTGCTCCCTTACCACAGCGAGGCTAATATACAGGTGAGATTCGCCAAACACTCACAGGGAAACGTTCGCGACTATCTACGTGTAGCCATTCATCTCTCGGCACGTTATCTTACACCTTCGATTCCGGATTTTTGCAGGTTTACTCCTGTTTAGCTGTCCTTGGCTTCACTACTCATCTTTGACCTTACCGGAATGGGTGACCCTACCAGGAGTATATAACTCCCGCCGGCATTGCTCTCAGAATCATCGTAGCTACTGAGCCCCTCCACCACGACAAGGTCACCCAGCTCCTCGGAGGGGATTATTATTATTATTATTATTATTATTATTATTATTATTATTATTATTATTATTATTATTATTATTATTATTATTATTATTATTATTATTATTATTATTATTATTATTATTATTATTATTATTATTATTATTATTATTATTATTATTATTATTATTATTATTATTATTATTATTATTATTATTATTATTATTATTATTATTATTATTATTATTATTATTATTATTATTATTATTATTATTATTATTATTATTATTATTATTATTATTATTATTATTATTATTATTATTATTATTATTATTATTATTATTATTATTATTATTATTATTATTATTATTATTATTATTATTATTATTATTATTATTATTATTATTATTATTATTATTATTATTATTATTATTATTATTATTATTATTATTATTATTATTATTATTATTATTATTATTATTATTATTATTATTATTATTATTATTATTATAATTATTATTATTATTATTATTTGAATGATTGAAATCAATCTATTCCAGTCACGACTCTGCGGCCTCCGAAACCACGCAGAGTCGAGCTGGAGGAAAACCAGTGACCACTCTCCACGCCGTGGGGTAAGTGATCACTGTGACCGGATATCGTGTGCCCTTAGTAGACGCAATGATCCAAGTATGACGGCCTTCTGCATTGCCCTAGCCAAAACGTGTGCTTTCTGACGGCAAACTGCCATTTTTTGCAATTCTGAGAGCAGCGTTTTTCTCGTACCACCGAGGGAGCCTATAATCAATATGACTAGTTCGACAGAATGGTCTGGATAAAGTCTGCGGAGTTCGAAGAGAAGATCTCTATATTTTGTCCGTTTCTCCTCCTCCTTCAAAACGATGTTCGATTCGGCTGGTGCCGAAAATTCAATCACGAACATCGCTTTGGTTTGGTGGTCGAGGAGGACTACGTCAGGCTTATTGGCTTGTATCTGCCTGACGGTGGCGAATGAGAAGTTCCAATAAATTCGACACCTCTCATTCTCCACTACGGACTCAATATCCCCTGGAGCATAAGGCAGCACTGGAGCTTCATCAATACCGTACGAGTGCCTCAGATGGTAATAGAGCACTCGTAATGCCGCATTATGTCTATGGATATAGGCCGAAACTGCATACACCGTGCATGCTGAAAGCAGGTGCATCAGCGTTTCCGGCGCCCTACGGCATTATTATTATTATTATTATTATTATTATTATTATTATTATTATTATTATTATTATTATTATTATTATTATTATTATTATTATTATTATTATTATTATTATTATTATTATTATTATTATTATTATTATTATTATTATTATTATTATTATTATTATTATTATTATTATTATTATTATTATTATTATTATTATTATTATTATTATTATTATTATTATTATTATTATTATTATTATTATTATTATTATTATTATTATTATTATTATTATTATTATTATTATTATTATTATTATTATTATTATTATTATTATTATTATTATTATTATTATTATTATTATTATTATTATTATTATTATTATTATTATTATTATTATTATTATTATTATTATTATTATTATTATTATTATTATTATTATTATTATTATTATTATTATTATTATTATTATTATTATTATTATTATTATTATTATTATTATTATTATTATTATTATTATTATTATTATTATTATTATTATTATTATTATTATTATTATTATTATTATTATTATTATTATTATTATTATTATTATTATTATTATTATTATTATTATTATTATTATTATTATTATTATTATTATTATTATTATTATTATTATTATTATTATTATTATTATTATTATTATTATTATTATCATTATTATTATTATTATTATTATTATTTTTTTTTTTTTTCTTTCTTTAAGGCATCGACTTCTGAGGTCATTAGCCTTTTCTATTTTGATAAAGCTAAATTTCATTAAAGAGTCCCGTTGTTCTCAAGAATTCTAGGATATTTTTCATTATATTTTTCATTTTGTCACTATTCAGGCAGTCTTTCAAATTATTTGGGATGTTGCAGGTTCTTCGAGCATTGTCGTATTGGTGGCATTGTAATATTATATGTTCTACAGTTAAAGTGGATTGGCATGTTCGGCATTCTGGTTGTCTTTCTCCTGTTAACATATAGCTAGAGGTTAAGTTGGTATGACCTATTCTGAGTCGGGTTATGATGACTTGTTCTCTCCGTTATTATTATTATTATTATTATTATTATTATTATCATCATTATTATTATTATTATTATTATTATTATTATTATTATTATTATTATTATTATTATTTTTTTTTTTTTTTTTTTTTTTTTTTTTCGAGGCATCGACTACTATGGTCATTAGCCTCGTTTTTCGAATTTTGCAGTATTTCATTGGACTAGGTACACATCTATACTTTTTTCATTAGACCTGTTTCTTTGAGGAATTGAATCGTTTTCAGACAGTATTTTCCATTTTCCAGGCATTGTTTAAGTGTGTCCGGTAGGGAGCAATTTATTATTATTATTATTATTATTATTATTATTATTATTATTATTATTATTATTATTATTATTATTATTATTATTATTATTATTATTATTATTATTATTATTATTATTATTATTATTATTATTATTATTATTATTATTATTATTATTATTATTATTATTATTATTATTATTATTATTATTATTATTATTATTATTATTATTATTATTATTATTATTATTATTATTATTATTATTATTATTATTATTATTATTATTATTATTATTATTATTATTATTATTATTATTATTATTATTATTATTATTATTATTATTATTATTATTATTATTATTATTATTATTATTATTATTATTATTATTATTATTATTATTATTATTATGATTTTCAAAATATTTCCGGTCACTACCCTGCGGCCTCCGATACCTCGCAGAGTCGAGCCGGGTCGCAAACAATGACCACTCCTCAACACCTGTGAGGTGAGTGATCATTGGGTCCATGATCCATGTGCTCTGAGCAGACGGAGAGATCCAAGGATGACGGCCTTCTGCATTGCCCCAGCAATTATATTCGCCTTGTCACGGCATGCTGGTATCGACTTCAACTCAGAGAGCAGCGTATGTCTTGCACCACCTAAGGATCCAATAATGAGGATAACGAGCCTTACAGAATGATCTGGATAGAGCCTGCGGAGTTCGAAAAGCAAATCTTGATATTTCGTCCTTTTCTCCTCCTCTTTCAAGACAATGTTCGTTTCGGCTGGAGCCGAGAACTCGATGACGAACATCGTTTTTGTCAGATGATCGAGGAGGACTATATCAGGCTTATTAGCTCTGATTTGCCTGAGCGTGGGGAATGAATAGTTCCAGTAAATCTGACACTTCTCATTCCCCACAACGGACTCAATATCCCCCGGAGCGTAGGGCAACACTGGTGTCTCGTCTATGCCATACGAGTGCCGTAGGTGATAATACAGCACTCTCAGAGCCGCATTATGTCGATGGATATAGGCCGAGACAGCATACACCTGGCAAGCTGATAATAGGTGCATAACTGTCTCAGGCGCCCTATGGCAGGCCCTGCAACTTGTGTCAGGGACCTCTATACCCATGACGCGACTTCGATAGACGAGGGTGTTGAAGACACCATCCTGGCACGCCAATATGAACCCCTCCGTCTCCGATTTCAGCCCGCCTGACTTAAGAAACGAGAAAGTCAGTTCTCTGGATAAGCCCCTGTCATCAATGGTCTTGAAGAAGACGGAGTGCATTGGCTTATCCATATGAAGCTGCAATAGTTTCACAACTTCTGCAGCTTTTATGCGGGCTTTTCTCCGAGCAGGTTCTAGCCCTGTAATAGAGTCAAGACCTCTCTGCTCGGGGTCGAAGATCAGACTGAGCTCATTGGCTGCTCGTTGTGCTGCCCTAAACAAGAATGCTCCAACTCCTGCCTTTTCATGATCTCTGACCATCTGCAGGAGGGGATCCGAACTCCTGGTGATTTTACATGCTCCATCCAGTACCATTCTGTTATGCAGACACTCCAAACTCAAGAGTCCGCGGCCTCCCCGATCTCGTGGGAGATATAACCGCGGAACGGACGATTTAGGATGCAAGCTCCTGTTAAGGTGCATCATTTTGCGAGTACTAACGTCTAGTTTGCGCAGCTCCTCGAGAGTCCACTTCACTACTCCAAAAGAGTAGAGTAGGATCGGAACAGCAAGCATATTAGTAGCGGCTACCTTGTTCTTCCCCGACAACTCTGATGACCAGATTTGTCGGAGCCGGTGCCGATACTTGCCGCGGAGAGCGTTTTTCACCAGTTGTGCCTCCTGGATGTGGCTTTCCTCAACACCCAGGTAGGTATACTTCTCTCCAGCATCCAGATGACGTAGGATGCTTCCGTCCACGAGCTGCGCATCTTTTCCGTAGTCCTCGCATCGTCCTCTCTTGAGATGAACCAATGCGCATTTATCCATCCCCAACTCCATGCCAATAGCCTGCGTGTACTCCTGCACCACCTTGAGGGTTTGGTGTAGATCTCTCTCTCCAGAGGCATATAGTTTGAGGTCATCCACATAAAACAAGTGGGTGACCTTATGCCTCCGATTTGTCGGTGGGCCACAGTTGTATCCTTTGGTTTTTCTGATCGCAACAGATAATGGCAGTAATGAGATGCAGAACAGAAGAGGGCTTAGGGAATCTCCCTGAAATACTCCTCTTCTGAAGATTACCGGATCTGTTTGGACTCTCGCACCACCAGATGTTATGATGAAGCGGGTCCTCCAGAGCGGCATCAGTTGTTCAATACATCTCACTAATGAATCGGGTACCGCAAGGCACTGAAGCAACTGAATGATCAACTCATGCGAAGTTGTGTCGAATGCCTTGCGATAATCGATCCAGGCCACAGAGAGGTTCCGCTTGTATTGCACGGAGTCCTGCATCACAGATCTGTCTATGAGCAGGCTTTCCTTGCACCCAGCAACTCCTCTCTTTGAACCTCTCTGCTCATATATCTGTTGATAAACCGGATCAACTGTTAGGAGTACTCGCATGTACAAGATGCGTGTAAACAACTTGTAGCACGCGTTGAGGCAGGTTATTGGCCTGTAGTTTTTGGGATTTGATAAATCTCCTGATTTTGGGAGAAGCACGGTTCGCCCCTCGACAAACCACTCGGGAATCTGCTGCTCTCCAACTAACCACGCATTGAAAATTATGGCCAGATGGTGGTGGGTACTTGGGAGTTTTTTCCACCAGTAGTTATTAATACCGTCTGGGCCTGGAGCAGCAAAATTCTTAGAGCCCTCTAGTGCTCTACGAATTTCCTCTGTGGTTATCGGTTGGCGCAGTAGTTCGGGCTCAGGCTCTCGAAACCTTTCACAAAATGTTCTGAACTGCGCCAGGGCTGGAGTGTCTTGGATGAGTGGTTTCCTCACTTCGTAAATACCCTTCCAGAAGTTCTCCACCTGATCAACAGTCGGCGGATTTTCGACAGCACGTGGAGGAGGTTGGAATAAGCGAGACGGTTTCTCGCGGAATTGTTTATTTTCCGCCAACCCTCTCACTCTCCTCAGTAGTGATTTTTTGGCAGTCACTAACATCCGTATCCGATCGAGGCAGTGCTGTTTGATGGTGGTTAGTACTGCCTCATTAAGTGTGTGATGGGTGCAACGTAAATTGGTGGCGATACGTCGCACCTTTTGAGTAAAAGGCCTATTGGACCTTTTGTACTCCATCACACACTGGATACGGGACGCGTGTTGTCTCGCCGACTGGATCTTCGCTTCCATCTTACGCACTCGCCGCTCAGCCTTCTCAGTCGGAGAGCTTGATTGATTAGGTCTCTCCGGCTGAGAAGACCGAACAGCATCGTACACTGCACGATTAATGCGCAAGATGTCGGCTCCTTCTTCGAGTAACTCACGAAGCGAGGAATCCACTCTTACCAGATCTTGTGGCCTCAGGGGCTTAATATGATGTAGGCCCCTGCGCATCCCATCGTTATCCTCAGGTGGTACTTCCCGTCTCTCCAGGAGAATATTAGGTTGAGGTTCCTCAACCTCCTGATTCTCCTGTAGTGAGGGGGTTCTGACATATCCCCTTGCACGAAGGTGGAACACATAGTCTCGCAGATTTTGGGCACTGAATGCCCCATGCTCCGGGTGTTCTACCAACCACAGAGCATGCATCCGCCCCATGTATCCCCTTCGCGAAGGGTCGCTGCTCTCATAGCAATGCATCAGGTCATCCCTCAGATCGTCCGTCCACTCAAAGCGTCCTTGTCCGTTGCCATGGTCGTCGTTGGGCTCTCTGTCCTGTTGGGCCCCACCACCTCGCCTTTGACCCCTATCCGAATGGGGTCGGTTGTGGGGGCCCTGACCTCTGTTTGTAGGAACCAGAGTAGGGGGCTTGAGAGGGGGTTAGCCTATACAGCCCACGGCCGACATCGAAGGGGAACAAGAATCTCCCTTCCAGGGTACGCTTTTGCTGTCGGTCCGGTTTTGAACCCTGAGCTCGGATAGGTGGTGGCGCTACTCACCAAAGGCAACCGATGTTATAGTGCCTCTCCTGCCTGTGGCAGGAGAGGCACTATTATTATTATTATTATTATTATTATTATTATTATTATTATTATTATTATTATTATTATTATTATTATTATTATTATTATTATTATTATTATTATTATTATTATTATTATTATTATTATTATTATTATTATTATTATTATTATTATTATTATTATTATTATTATTATTATTATTATTATTATTATTATTATTATTATTATTATTATTATTATTATTATTATTATTATTATTATTATTATTATTATAAAAATTTGAATTTAATCAATTCCAGTCACGACTCTGCGGTCTCCGACACCACGCAGAGTCGAGCTGGAGAAAAACCAGTGACCACTCCCCACGCCGTGAGGTAAGTGATCACTGGGACCGAGAATCGTGTGCCCTGAGTAAACGCAATGATCCCAGGATGACGGCCTTCTGCATGGCTCCAGCTAAAACGCTTGCCTTTTGTCGGCAAGCTGGAATTTTCTGGAGTTCTGAGAGCAGCGTATGTCGTGTACCACCAAGAGAGCCTATAATCAGGATGACTAGTTCGACAGAATGGTCTGGATAAAGTCTGCGGAGTTCGTAGAGAAGATCTCTATATTTCGTCCGTTTTTCCTCCTCCTTCAAAACGATGTTCGGTTCGGCTGGTGCCGAGAATTCGATCACGAACATCGCTTTCGTTTGATGGTCGAGGAGGACTACATCAGGCTTATTATTATTATTATTATTATTATTATTATTATTATTATTATTATTATTATTATTATTATTATTATTATTATTATTATTATTATTATTATTATTATTATTATTATTATTATTATTATTATTATTATTATTATTATTATTATTATTATTATTATTATTATTATTATTATTATTATTATTATTATTATTATTATTATTATTATTATTATTATTATTATTATTATTATTATTATTATTATTATTATTATTATTATTATTATTATTATTATTATTATTATTATTATTATTATTATTATTATTATTATTATTATTATTATTATTATTATTATTATTATTATTATTATTATTATTATTATTATTATTATTATTATTATTATTATTATTATTTTTTTTTTTTTTTGTCATTAAGGTGCATCGATTACTTAGATCATTAGCACCATCTTAGCACCCTTATCACGTGGAAGAATAACGAAATGAAACCTGCAGTGTACCTAAAACGTTATCTCAGATTTTTTTATAAAGATCGATTGACTTCAGAAAGTTCATCAGATTGTTGATCGATGCAATGTCTTTGAAATTTTCGGGGAAGTGGTTATGGATGTTTTGTAATTGCCGCATATTGTTATATCCTGGGCATAAACAAATAATGTGTGTTACCGTTATCCTTTCGCCACAGTGGTTACAAATTGGAGGGTTTTCACCCTCTAGGAGAAATGCATGTGTTAGAAATGTGTGCCCCAACCTAAGTCTATGAGTTTTGACTCTGTCAGCCCTGAGCAAGAGCCCAGGAGGTCGCCACGACTGAATAGACGGTTTATGATTCCTCAAATTGTTGTTTACTAGATCCCATTCTCTTTGCCAGATCTTCCCTAGTTCTTCTTTGTATTTGACCTTTAGATCATCTACTCTCAAAACATTCACTTCAACCAAGTCTTTTTCAGCAGCCTCTCGCGCAGCCGAATCAGCCTTTTCGTTTCCCATTATTCCTACATGGCTTGGTACCCATATGAATTCAGCTATCTTTCCATTCCTATGCAGATTGTGTAGTGAGAATAGTATCATTTTCACGAGTGGATCATCAGAGAAAGGATTTGAGATAGATTGGAGGACGCTTAGTGAGTCACAAACTATTATAGTTTTCGAGTTGTTCAGCGTGAGGTTTTGAAATTGAATGGCCTGCCATATGGCATAAAGTTCTGCAGTATATATTGAAGCGTAGGGAGAAAGGGACCAAGAATGTATGGCAGTTCCCACGAAAAAAGCACACCCAACTCCAGATACCGTTTTGGATCCATCAGTATAGATGATAGTGGATTCCGAAATACTATCAATGATCTCCAAGAACTTCTGGCGATATATAACTGGAGCAGTGCTGGTCTTCGGGAGATCAGTCAGATCAAGACGAATGGATACCTCCGGAAGTATCCAAGGTGGGACTTCTAGGTCACTTACGGAAAGTATAACCAGGTTATCCCAATCTAGTGGAGGTAATATCTCGTAGGCTCTAATACCGGCCGGCCTGGTGATGGTTGGTCTGTCCGCATATGAATTCTGATTGCCTATCAGAAGTGGAAAATTTCGGTGATTTGGTTGGGCTCGAATATTGGAGATATAATTCGCAAGTAATCTATGACGATGTAACCGTAAAGGAGGAAAGCCTGTCTCACTACAAATGCTATCTATAGGAGATGTACGAAAGGCTCCTATTGAATATCTGATTCCAGCATGGTGTACAGGGTCTAGTAATTTCAGTATGGATTTTCGAGCTGAAGAATAAACCATGGAGCCATAGTCCATCTTGGAAAGAACCAGGGATCGATAGACATTCAGCAAAATATCTGCATCAGCTCCCCAGTTTGTATGGGCCAGACACTTGATGATGTTTAGTGCCAATTTACATCGTACTACAAGCTTTTCTATGTGTTTTCGCCATGTTAGTTTGGAATCGAATATGAGGCCAAGAAATTTGATAGATTCTTTGCATTCAATTGGAGTATCATTTATATATAATTTAGGATCGTAATGAGGCCTGCGTAATCTACAGAAATGTACACAACTCGTTTTTTCTCTAGAGAATTTGTAGCCAACATGTTCTGCGTTGCGGACAATTTGGTTGATTGATCGTTGTAGCTTTCGTGTTGCGGAACCAACGGTGGGTGCAGAAGAGATTATCATCAAGTCATCCACGTACAAACATTTTCCAACCGAAGGGTCGATTGAGGAGGCTATATGATTAACTGCAATAGCAAAAAGTGTGACACTAAGAGTGGAACCTTGTGGGACCCCATTCTCTAGAATTTTAAGCGAGGACAGTGTATCACCCACCCTCACCCTGAAAGTTCTGTCAGAAAGAAAAGAAGATACAAATAGAGGTAAGTTACCACGGAAACCCCACGTATGAAGCTTTTTCAGAATGCCGAAGCGCCAGGTCATGTCATATGCTTTCTCGAGATCAAAAAACACTGCAATGGCATGTTCTCGTTTCCTGAAAGATTCCTGTATGACATGTTCAAGATATATCAGTTGGTCTATAGACGAGCGATGTTTTCTGAAGCCAGCTTGGTGGTCAACTAGGTATCCCTGCGATTCCAGCACCCAAACCAATCTGTTATTCATTATTTTTTCTAAGATCTTGCCTATACAGCAGGTGAGGCTAATGGGCCTATAGCTGGAAGCTAATAGCGGGTCTTTGCCTTCTTTCAGGATAGGGACAATTATAGCCTCTTTCCACTGGGATGGGTAAGTGTTTGAGTGCCATATTTTATTCAGTAGTCCAAGAAGAGATATTTTGAAATCAACGGAAAGGTGGTTGATCATTTCATAATTCAAGGAGTCAGGGCCTGGGGCGGATGGTTTAGAACAAGAGAGAGCAAAGTTGAATTCGATGAGAGTGAAAGGTAAATTGTAATTCAGATTTTCAATTGTTGAAAAGTCTAGGGCTAGTTCCTGTTCGGCTCTCAACTGTAGGAATTCTTGATTGTAATTTTGATCACTGCTTGCCGCATAGTAATGCCTTGCCATCAATTCGGCGATCAAAGAAGGGGAATCTGAGATAGAATTATCTGGTGTGCGTAGATATTTCAATGGTTGTGAACCGTTATTACCAGCAACTGCCTTAACCTTTCTCCACACATCAGATATAGATGTATTTGGAGAAATGGATGCTACGTGTGAACTCCAGGAAGATCGTTTACTCTGCAGGATAGAGCGTCGGGCAGCAGCTCTAGCTCTCTTGAAGGAAATCAAATTTTCTTGGGAGGGGATCCTCTTGAATTTATTGAAAGCTCTCTTCTTGGAACTAATGGCATCTCTGACTTGAGAGTTCCACCAAGGAACTGTCCGTTTACCTAGAAGTTGTGTCCTGATAGGTATTGATTCATCGGCTGATCTTTTGATGATTTCTGTGAAATTATTAACTTCCTGTTGCAGGTTATCAGATTCATCTGGTATTTTGAGATGTTGTTCAAAAATTTCCCATTGAGCTTTTTCCATGAGCCATTTAGGAGGTAACAATATTCGATTCTTTCGATTATCAGTGGATATAACAATCGGAAAGTGGTCGCTATTGTGTAAATCATCGGGAACTCTCCAAGATAGATGAGAGGCTAATCTAGGTGATGCCAACGATAAGTCAATCGCACTAAAATCTCTGGATCTAGCATTGAAATATGTCATTGTACCTGAATTCAATAAGATCAAATCATCCCTTTCTAGCAATTGTTCAAATATATGTCCACGAGCATCACGTCGCTGGGAGCCCCAAAGAGGATTGTGAGAGTTCATATCTCCTACCAACAAAAATGGAATGGGCAGTTGTGATATAAGATCTTCCAGGTCTTCCTTTCGCCAGTTTCCATCAGGTAGGTAGAGGTTACATATGGTCATGGTAACCGGGGCAATGATTTGAGTAGCAACTGCCTGCACGACAGTATCCAGATGAAGTGGTGAGTGACGTACATCACTTCTAGTCAGAAGAGCAACACCTCCTTTCGCTCGAATGCCAGGTTCGATATCTTTTCGGATTATTTCGTATCCTCGCATTGAATACGGTTGGTTCGGTTTCAGATGTGTCTCTTGAAGACAGACACAAAGTGGGTCATTGTCAGATAAAATTAACTTTAGATCACAATAGTGAAGAGTGCAACCGTTACAGTTCCACTGAATTATGGATTCCATTAAATAATTAAGAAAAAATTATCTGAATATATAAATATAAGTGTAAATATCACAGAAATATCACAATGAGTATGGGACTCTCAGGAAGAACCTTTACGAGGTTTCCCTTTTGGCCATCCTTTTGTTTTCTTCTTGTCTCTCTCTTTACTAGATGAGCCTGAGAGTTCGTCTTCTGACGAAGACAGTTCTTTGCATTCATTCCTCTTTCGCTTTTCAGAACCTGCGTCTGAAAAACCAGGAATTTGGCTATTATCTGACTCAGTAGTTGGCCTATGGTTTGGGGGAAGAGGGGGAAGGGAGGTTCTGGGAACAGCTTTCTTGCTTACTTCTTTGGTCACGAAAATTTCTTTCAGAGCGGTGACAAGTGTAGGAACTAATTCTTTAATCAAAGTTGGTACGTCAATTTTAGATGAACTTGCTGCCGAATTAGCGTATGATAAACCTGAAATTGGTGTCTGGATTGTTATTTTCTTCTTTGCTTCGAAGTATGAAATATTTTCTTTGGCTTTTATCTCTTGAATAGCAGTTTCTTGTTTAAAAACAGGACAGGTTCTTGAACGAGCTGAATGATTTCCTTCACAGTTTACGCAGACGATTGGGTCTCCACAAGGAGATCCTTCATGCATTGGTTTGCCACAAACACATATTCGCTGACTATTGCATCTTAAAGATGTATGTCCAAATTTATGACAATTAAAACATCGCATTGGAGAGGGAACGTACAATCTAACGTTCAATCGGTAGAAAGCAACTTTAACTTTATCTGGTAACATTGGTCTATTAAATGTTAGAATATGATTTGCTGTATCTTGCAGTTCTCCATTTATTTTAGTTCGTATTCGCCTCACTTCTACTACCCCTTGATCTTTCAGATTTTCTGCTATTTCTTCTATTGAACTATTGAGCAGGTCTCTGTGAAAAATAACACCTTTCGCAGAGTTCATAGTTTTATGTGCAACAACTTCAATATTATCATTCAACATTTTTTTGATTTGCATCAGTCTATTCGATTGGGCCGCTGATATCGTTTCTACTAGTAAACCATCTCTTATCTTCTTAACGTTCTTGACTTCACCTATCAGACCATATAAAGCTTTCTGTATTACAAATGGGCTATCTTTGGAGAAATCTCCATTAGATTTTTTCACGATCAGGAACCGAGGAACAACCACCTTCTCCTGAGTCGCGCCAACATCCTTACGGGTGGACGTGGAAACCGCTGAAGGATTTTTAGAATTTGAGGACATCATTCTGATCCCACGAGTAGGGAAGAAAAATTGGTCAACTATGGCAGTGCTCCCTTACCACAGCAAGGCTAATATACAGGTGAGATTCGCCAAAGACTCACAGGGAAACGTTCGCGACTATCTACGTGTAGCCATTCATCTCTCGGCACGTTATCTTACACCTTCGATTCCGGATTTTTGCAGGTTTACTCCTGTTTAGCTGTCCTTGGCTTCACTACTCATCTTTGACCTTACCGGAATGGGTGACCCTACCAGGAGTATATAACTCCCGCCGGCATTGCTCTCAGAATCATCGTAGCTACTGAGCCCCTCCACCACGACAAGGTCACCCAGCTCCTCGGAGGGGATTATTATTATTATTATTATTATTATTATTATTATTATTATTATTATTATTATTATTATTTGAAAATTTGAATTTAATCAATTCCAGTCACGACTCTGCGGTCTCCGACACCACACAGAGTCGAGCTGGAGAAAAACCAGTGACCACTCCCCACGCCGTGAGGTAAGTGATCACTGGGACCGAGAATCGTGTGCCCTGAGTAAACGCAATGATCCCAGGATGACGGCCTTCTGCATGGCTCCAGCTAAAACGCTTGCCTTTTGTCGGCAAGCTGGAATTTTCTGGAGTTCTGAGAGCAGCGTATGTCGTGTACCACCAAGAGAGCCTATAATCAGGATGACTAGTTCGACAGAATGGTCTGGATAAAGTCTGCGGAGTTCGTAGAGAAGATCTCTATATTTCGTCCGTTTTTCCTCCTCCTTCAAAACGATGTTCGGTTCGGCTGGTGCCGAGAATTCGATCACGAACATCGTTTTGGTTTGATGGTCGAGGAGGACTACATCAGGCTTATTAGCTTGTATCTGCCTGAGGGTGGGGAATGAGAAGTTCCAATAAATTCGGCACCTCTCATTCTCCACAACGGACTCAATATCCCCCGGAGCATAAGGCAGCACTGGAGTTTCATCAATACCGTACGTGTGTCTAAGATGGTAATAGAGCACACGTAATGCCGCATTATGTCTATGGATATAGGCCGAAACTGCATACACCGTGCATGCTGAAAGCAGGTGCATCAGCGTTTCCGGCGCCCTACGGCAGGCCCTGCATCTTACATCAGGGACCTCTATACCCATGACTCGGCTTCGGTAATGTAGGGTATTGAAAACTCCATCCTGGCATGCCATGATGAACCCCTCTGTTTCCGATTTGAGCCCGCCTGACCTTAGGAATGCGAAGGTCAGCTCTTTGGATAAACCCCTGTCTTCAATGTTGTTGAAGAAAACAGAATGTAGAGGTTTATCCATGTGAAGCTGCAGAGTTTTTTAACTTCTGCAGCTTTGATGCGGGCTTTCCTCCGAGCGTGGTCGAGCTCAGTGACTGAGTCACGGGCTTCACGCTCGGAATCGAAAATCAGAGAGAGCTCATCGGCTGCTCGATGTGCTGCCTTGAATAGGAATGCTCCTACTCCTGCATTCTCATGGCTTTTGACCATTTGCAGGAGGGGGTCCGAACTCCTGATGACCTTGCAGGCATTATCCAGAACCATTCTGTTATGGAGATACTCCAAACTTAAGAGTCCACGGCCTCCCTGATCTCTTGGGAGATATAACCGTGGAACGGACGAAGTTGGATGAAGGCTCCTATTAAGGTAATCCTATTATTATTATTATTATTATTATTATTATTATTATTATTATTATTATTATTATTATTATTATTATTATTATTATTATTATTATTATTATTATTATTATTATTATTATTATTATTATTATTATTATTATTATTATTATTATTATTATTATTATTATTATTATTATTATTATTATTATTATTATTATTATTATTATTATTATTATTATTATTATTATTATTATTATTATTATTATTATTATTATTATTATTATTATTATTATTATTATTATTATTATTATTATTATTATTATTATTATTATTATTATTATTATTATTATTATTATTATTATTATTATTATTATTATTATTATTATTATTATTATTATTATTATTATTATTATTATTATTATTATTATTATTATTATTATTATTATTATTATTATTATTATTATTATTATTATTATTATTATTATTATTATTATTATTATTATTATTATTATTATTATTATTATTATTATTATTATTATTATTATTATTATTATTATTATTATTATTATTATTATTATTATTATTATTATTATTATTATTATTATTATTATTATTATTATTATTATTATTATTATTATTATTTGAAAATTTGAATTTAATCAATTCCAGTCACGACTCTGCGGTCTCCGACACCACACAGAGTCGAGCTGGAGAAAAACCAGTGACCACTCCCCACGCCGTGAGGTAAGTGATCACTGGGACCGAGAATCGTGTGCCCTGAGTAAACGCAATGATCCCAGGATGACGGCCTTCTGCATGGCTCCAGCTAAAACGCTTGCCTTTTGTCGGCAAGCTGGAATTTTCTGGAGTTCTGAGAGCAGCGTATGTCGTGTACCACCAAGAGAGCCTATAATCAGGATGACTAGTTCGACAGAATGGTCTGGATAAAGTCTGCGGAGTTCGTAGAGAAGATCTCTATATTTCGTCCGTTTTTCCTCCTCCTTCAAAACGATGTTCGGTTCGGCTGGTGCCGAGAATTCGATCACGAACATCGCTTTCGTTTGATGGTCGAGGAGGACTACATCAGGCTTATTAGCTTGTATCTGCCTGAGGGTGGGGAATGAGAAGTTCCAATAAATTCGGCACCTCTCATTCTCCACAACGGACTCAATATCCCCCGGAGCATAAGGCAGCACTGGAGTTTCATCAATACCGTACGTGTGTCTAAGATGGTAATAGAGCACACGTAATGCCGCATTATGTCTATGGATATAGGCCGAAACTGCATACACCGTGCATGCTGAAAGCAGGTGCATCAGCGTTTCCGGCGCCCTACGGCAGGCCCTGCATCTTACATCAGGGACCTCTATACCCATGACTCGGCTTCGGTAATGTAGGGTATTGAAAACTCCATCCTGGCATGCCATGATGAACCCCTCTGTTTCCGATTTAAGCCCGCCTGACCTTAGGAATGCGAAGGTCAGCTCTTTGGATAAACCCCTGTCTTCAATGTTGTTGAAGAAGACAGAATGTAGAGGTTTATCCATGTGAAGCTGCAGAGTTTTTTTTAACTTCTGCAGCTTTGATGCGGGCTTTCCTCCGAGCGTGGTCGAGCTCAGTGACTGAGTCACGGGCTCCACGCTCGGAATCGAAAATCAGAGAGAGCTCATCGGCTGCTCGATGTGCTGCCTTGAATAGGAATGCTCCTACTCCTGCATTCTCATGGCTTTTGACCATTTGCAGGAGGGGGTCCGAACTCCTGATGACCTTGCAGGCATTATCCAGAACCATTCTGTTATGGAGATACTCCAAACTTAAGAGTCCACGGCCTCCCTGATCTCTTGGGAGATATAACCGTGGAACGGACAAAGTTGGATGAAGGCTCCTATTAAGGTGCATCATCTTGCGAGTACTAATGTCAAGTTGGCGCAGCTCAGCTAGTGTCCACTTGAATACTCCAAAGGAGTATAGTAGGATCGGAACAGCAAGCATGTTAGTAGCAGCGACTTTATTCTTTCCAGACAGTTCTGAAGACCAGATCTGTCGAAGTCGCTGCCAATACTTGCTGCGGAGAGCGTCTTTCACCATTTGTGTTTCCTGGATGTGGCTTTCCTCCACACCCAGGTAGGTGTACGTCTCTCCGGCATCCAAGTGGTGTAGGATGCTTCCGTCCACTAGCTGCGCGTCCTTGTCGTAGTCCTCGCATCGTCCTCTCTTAAGATGAACCAGTGCACATTTGTCCTTCCCGAATTCCATCCCAATAGCCCGTGTATACTCCTGTACCACCCTGAGGGATTGGTCTAAGTCCCTCTCACCGGAAGCATATAGTTTAAGGTCATCCACATAGAATAAGTGGGTGACCTTATGCCTCCGTTGACTGGGTGGTCCGCAGTAGTAGCCCTTGGTTCTTCTGAGCTCAACGGATAACGGCAACAATGAGATGCAAAATAAGAGAGGGCTGAGGGAGTCTCCCTGGAAAACCCCTCTCTTGATGATGACCGGCTCTGTCTGGACTTTCGCATTCCCTGATGTTATGGTGAAGCGAGTCCGCCAGAGCGGCATCAGTTGTTCAATGCATCTCACTATCGGATCGGGTACCGAAAGGCACTTAAGCAAGTACACGAGTAATTCGTGCGACGTTGTATCAAATGCCTTTCGATAATCGATCCAGGCCATAGAGAGGTTTCGCTTGTACTGCACGGAGTCCTGCGTTATAGATCTATCTATCAGCAGGTTCTCCTTGCAGCCAGCGACACCCCTCTTCGACCCTCGTTGCTCATATATCCGTTGATAAACCGGGTCTACCACTAGGAGCATACGCATGTACAAGATGCGTGTAAACAGCTTGTAGCATGCGTTTAAACAGGTTATTGGTCTGTAATTCTTCGGGTTGGACAAATCTCCTTTCTTGGGGAGAAGCACGGTTCGCCCCTCGATAAACCACTCCGGAATTTGCTGCTCTCCATTCAGCCAGAGATTGAATATTCTGGCTAAATGGTGGTGGGTAGTGGATAACTTTTTCCACCAAAAGTTATTGATCCCATCAGGACCTGGAGCAGCAAAGTTCTTAGAACCCGTTAGGGCTCTCCAAACCTCCTCGGTGGTAATCGATTGACGCAGCAATTCGGGCTCAGGCTCTCGGACCCTTTCACAAAAGGCTCCGAACTGCGTCAGGGCTGGAGTATCTCTGTTGAATGGATGCCTCACCTCATAGATACCCTTCCAGAAGGTTTCCACCTGATCAACAGTCGGCGGATTCTCAACTACACTTGGAGGCGGTTGGAATAAGCGAGAGGGCTTTTCGCGAAAAAGTTTATTTTCCGCCAACCCCCTCGCTCGCCTCTTCAGTGACTGCTTGGCAGCCACAAACATCCGTATCCTCTCCAGGCAGTGCTGTTTGATGACAGTTAGCACTGCCAGGTTCAGTGTGTGATGAGTGCGCCGTAATGTGGTGGCTATTCGTCGCACTTTTGACGTGAATGGCCTGTTGGCCTCCACATAATCCATCACACACTGGATACGGGAAGTGTGTTGTCTCGCCGACTGGATCTTTGCTTCCATCTTTTGTACGCGTCGTTCTGCCCTCTCTACCGGGGAGGCCGATTCTACTGGTCTCCTCGGCTGAGAGGACCGAACAGCATCGTACACGGCACAATTGATGTGCCAGATGTCAGCATTTTCTGGAAGTGTATCACGAAGTGATTCATCCATTCTAGTCAGATCTTGTTGTCGAAGGGCCTTGATGTTGAGTAGGCTCCTGCGATTCCCGATCTGGCTCACCTCTGGTACTTGGTCCCTTTCCTCGTTGTTCGGCAGGACGGGCGGAATTTGATGTTCCTCCGCCTCGTCGTTCTGCCGGGAAGGGACTCTGACATACTGCCTAACGCGTAGGTGGGATACATAATCTCGAAGATTTTGTGCCGAGAAGGCTGCATGCTCTGGGTGGAGTTGAAGCCACAGAGCATGCATTCGCCTCATGTATCCTCTACGCGCAGGCTCGCTGCTCTCATAGCACTGCAGAAGGTCGTCCCTGAGATCATCGCTCCACTCAAAGCGTCCATTTTCCTCGCGGTCGTCATCAGGCTGTCCGTCTTGTTGGGCCCCACCACCTTGCCTTTGATCCCTATCCGAATGGGATCGGTTGTGGGGGCCCTGTCCTCTGCGGATAGGAACCAGAGTATTGGGGCTCGTCAGGTGGTTAGCCTTCAGAGCCCACGGCCGACATAAGAGGGGAGCAAGTGTTCCCCTCTCGGGTGCGCTTTCGCTGCCGGTCCGATTTTACACCCTTAGCTCAGAAAGGTAGTGTCGCTACTCACCAAGGGCACAAATAACGTAACCCCTCCTGCCTTATTATTATTATTATTATTATTATTATTATTATTATTATTATTATTATTATTATTTGAAAATTTGAATTTAATCAATTCCAGTCACGACTCTGCGGTCTCCGACACCACGCAGAGTCGAGCTGGAGAAAAACCAGTGACCACTCCCCACGCCGTGAGGTAAGTGATCACTGGGACCGAGAATCGTGTGCCCTGAGTAAACGCAATGATCCCAGGATGACGGCCTTCTGCATGGCTCCAGCTAAAACGCTTGCCTTTTGTCGGCAAGCTGGAATTTTCTGGAGTTCTGAGAGCAGCGTATGTCGTGTACCACCGAGAGAGCCTATAATCAGGATGACTAGTTCGACAGAATGGTCTGGATAAAGTCTGCGGAGTTCGTAGAGAAGATCTCTATATTTCGTCCGTTTTTCCTCCTCCTTCAAAACGATGTTCGGTTCGGCTGGTGCCGAGAATTCGATCGCGAACATCGCTTTCGTTTGATGGTCGAGGAGGACTACATCAGGCTTATTAGCTTGTATCTGCCTGAGGGTGGGGAATGAGAAGTTCCAATAAATTCGGCACCTCTCATTCTCCACAACGGACTCAATATCCCCCGGAGCATAAGGCAGCACTGGAGTTTCATCAATACCGTACGTGTGTCTAAGATGGTAATAGAGCACACGTAATGCCGCATTATGTCTATGGATATAGGCCGAAACTGCATACACCGTGCATGCTGAAAGCAGGTGCATCAGCGTTTCCGGCGCCCTACGGCAGGCCCTGCATCTTACATCAGGGACCTCTATACCCATGACTCGGCTTCGGTAATGTAGGGTATTGAAAACTCCATCCTGGCATGCCATGATGAACCCCTCTGTTTCCGATTTGAGCCCGCCTGACCTTAGGAATGCGAAGGTCAGCTCTTTGGATAAACCCCTGTCTTCAATGTTGTTGAAGAAGACAGAATGTAGAGGTTTATCCATGTGAAGCTGCAGAGTTTTTTTTAACTTCTGCAGCTTTGATGCGGGCTTTCCTCCGAGCGTGGTCGAGCTCAGTGACTGAGTCACGGGCTCCACGCTCGGAATCGAAAATCAGAGAGAGCTCATCGGCTGCTCGATGTGCTGCCTTGAATAGGAATGCTCCTACTCCTGCATTCTCATGGCTTTTGACCATTTGCAGGAGGAGGTCCGAACTCCTGATGACCTTGCAGGCATTATCCAGAACCATTCTGTTATGGAGATACTCCAAACTTAAGAGTCCACGGCCTCCCTGATCTCTTGGGAGATATAACCGTGGAACGGACAAAGTTGGATGAAGGCTCCTATTAAGGTGCATCATCTTGCGAGTACTAATGTCAAGTTGGCGCAGCTCAGCTAGTGTCCACTTGAATACTCCAAAGGAGTATAGTAGGATCGGAACAGCAAGCATGTTAGTAGCAGCGACTTTATTCTTTCCAGACAGTTCTGAAGACCAGATCTGTCGAAGTCGCTGCCAATACTTGCTGCGGAGAGCGTCTTTCACCATTTGTGTTTCCTGGATGTGGCTTTCCTCCACACCCAGGTAGGTGTACGTCTCTCCGGCATCCAAGTGGTGTAGGATGCTTCCGTCCACTAGCTGCGCGTCCTTGTCGTAGTCCTCGCATCGTCCTCTCTTAAGATGAACCAGTGCACATTTGTCCATCCCGAATTCCATCCCAATAGCCCGTGTATACTCCTGTACCACCCTGAGGGATTGGTCTAAGTCCCTCTCACCGGAAGCATATAGTTTAAGGTCATCCACATAGAATAAGTGGGTGACCTTATGCCTCCGTTGACTGGGTGGTCCGCAGTAGTAGCCCTTGGTTCTTCTGAGCTCAACGGATAACGGCAACAATGAGATGCAAAATAAGAGAGGGCTGAGGGAGTCTCCCTGGAAAACCCCTCTCTTGATGATGACCGGCTCTGTCTGGACTTTCGCATTCCCTGATGTTATGGTGAAGCGAGTCCGCCAGAGCGGCATCAGTTGTTCAATGCATCTCACTATCGGATCGGGTACCGAAAGGCACTTAAGCAAGTACACGAGTAATTCGTGCGACGTTGTATCAAATGCCTTTCGATAATCGATCCAGGCCATAGAGAGGTTTCGCTTGTACTGCACGGAGTCCTGCGTTATAGATCTATCTATCAGCAGGTTCTCCTTGCAGCCAGCGACACCCCTCTTCGACCCTCGTTGCTCATATATCCGTTGATAAACCGGGTCTACCACTAGGAGCATACGCATGTACAAGATGCGTGTAAACAGCTTGTAGCATGCGTTTAAACAGGTTATTGGTCTGTAATTCTTCGGGTTGGACAAATCTCCTTTCTTGGGGAGAAGCACGGTTCGCCCCTCGATAAACCACTCCGGAATTTGCTGCTCTCCATTCAGCCAGAGATTGAATATTCTGGCTAAATGGTGGTGGGTAGTGGATAACTTTTTCCACCAAAAGTTATTGATCCCATCAGGACCTGGAGCAGCAAAGTTCTTAGAACCCGTTAGGGCTCTCCAAACCTCCTCGGTGGTAATCGATTGACGCAGCAATTCGGGCTCAGGCTCTCGGACCCTTTCACAAAAGGCTCCGAACTGCGTCAGGGCTGGAGTATCTCTGTTGAATGGATGCCTCACCTCATAGATACCCTTCCAGAAGGTTTCCACCTGATCAACAGTCGGCGGATTCTCAACTACACTTGGAGGCGGTTGGAATAAGCGAGAGGGCTTTTCGCGAAAAAGTTTATTTTCCGCCAACCCCCTCGCTCGCCTCTTCAGTGACTGCTTGGCAGCCACTAACATCCGTATCCTCTCCAGGCAGTGCTGTTTGATGACAGTTAGCACTGCCAGGTTCAGTGTGTGATGAGTGCGCCGTAATGTGGTGGCTATTCGTCGCACTTTTGACGTGAATGGCCTGTTGGCCTCCACATAATCCATCACACACTGGATACGGGAAGTGTGTTGTCTCGCCGACTGGATCTTTGCTTCCATCTTTTGTACGCGTCGTTCTGCCCTCTCTACCGGGGAGGCCGATTCTACTGGTCTCCTCGGCTGAGAGGACCGAACAGCATCGTACACGGCACAATTGATGTGCCAGATGTCAGCATTTTCTGGAAGTGTTTCACGAAGTGATTCATCCATTCTAGTCAGATCTTGTTGTCGAAGGGCCTTGATGTTGAGTAGGCTCCTGCGATTCCCGATCTGGCTCACCTCTGGTACTTGGTCCCTTTCCTCGTTGTTCGGCAGGACGGGCGGAATTTGATGTTCCTCCGCCTCGTCGTTCTGCCGGGAAGGGACTCTGACATACTGCCTAACGCGTAGGTGGGATACATAATCTCGAAGATTTTGTGCCGAGAAGGCTGCATGCTCTGGGTGGAGTTGAAGCCACAGAGCATGCATTCGCCTCATGTATCCTCTACGCGCAGGCTCGCTGCTCTCATAGCACTGCAGAAGGTCGTCCCTGAGATCATCGCTCCACTCAAAGCGTCCATTTTCCTCGCGGTCGTCATCAGGCTGTCCGTCTTGTTGGGCCCCACCACCTTGCCTTTGATCCCTATCCGAATGGGATCGGTTGTGGGGGCCCTGTCCTCTGCGGATAGGAACCAGAGTATTGGGGCTCGTCAGGTGGTTAGCCTTCAGAGCCCACGGCCGACATAAGAGGGGAGCAAGTGTTCCCCTCTCGGGTGCGCTTTCGCTGCCGGTCCGATTTTACACCCTTAGCTCAGAAAGGTAGTGTCGCTACTCACCAAGGGCACAAATAACGTAACCCCTCCTGCCTTATTATTATTATTATTATTATTATTATTATTATTATTATTATTATTATTATTATTATTATTTGAAAATTTGAATTTAATCAATTCCAGTCACGACTCTGCGGTCTCCGACACCACGCAGAGTCGAGCTGGAGAAAAACCAGTGACCACTCCCCACGCCGTGAGGTAAGTGATCACTGGGACCGAGAATCGTGTGCCCTGAGTAAACGCAATGATCCCAGGATGACGGCCTTCTGCATGGCTCCAGCTAAAACGCTTGCCTTTTGTCGGCAAGCTGGAATTTTCTGGAGTTCTGAGAGCAGCGTATGTCGTGTACCACCGAGAGAGCCTATAATCAGGATGACTAGTTCGACAGAATGGTCTGGATAAAGTCTGCGGAGTTCGTAGAGAAGATCTCTATATTTCGTCCGTTTTTCCTCCTCCTTCAAAACGATGTTCGGTTCGGCTGGTGCCGAGAATTCGATCGCGAACATCGCTTTCGTTTGATGGTCGAGGAGGACTACATCAGGCTTATTAGCTTGTATCTGCCTGAGGGTGGGGAATGAGAAGTTCCAATAAATTCGGCACCTCTCATTCTCCACAACGGACTCAATATCCCCCGGAGCATAAGGCAGCACTGGAGTTTCATCAATACCGTACGTGTGTCTAAGATGGTAATAGAGCACACGTAATGCCGCATTATGTCTATGGATATTGGCCGAAACTGCATACACCGTGCATGCTGAAAGCAGGTGCATCAGCGTTTCCGGCGCCCTACGGCAGGCCCTGCATCTTACATCAGGGACCTCTATACCCATGACTCGGCTTCGGTAATGTAGGGTATTGAAAACTCCATCCTGGCATGCCATGATGAACCCCTCTGTTTCCGATTTAAGCCCGCCTGACCTTAGGAATGCGAAGGTCAGCTCTTTGGATAAACCCCTGTCTTCAATGTTGTTGAAGAAGACAGAATGTAGAGGTTTATCCATGTGAAGCTGCAGAGTTTTTTTAACTTCTGCAGCTTTGATGCGGGCTTTCCTCCGAGCGTGGTCGAGCTCAGTGACTGAGTCACGGGCTCCACGCTCGGAATCGAAAATCAGAGAGAGCTCATCGGCTGCTCGATGTGCTGCCTTGAATAGGAATGCTCCTACTCCTGCATTCTCATGGCTTTTGACCATTTGCAGGAGGGGGTCCGAACTCCTGATGACCTTGCAGGCATTATCCAGAACCATTCTGTTATGGAGATACTCCAAACTTAAGAGTCCACGGCCTCCCTGATCTCTTGGGAGATATAACCGTGGAACGGACGAAGTTGGATGAAGGCTCCTATTAAGGTGCATCATCTTGCGAGTACTAATGTCAAGTTGGCGCAGCTCAGCTAGTGTCCACTTGAATACTCCAAAGGAGTATAGTAGGATCGGAACAGCAAGCATGTTAGTAGCAGCGACTTTATTCTTTCCAGACAGTTCTGAAGACCAGATCTGTCGAAGTCGCTGCCAATACTTGCTGCGGAGAGCGTCTTTCACCATTTGTGTTTCCTGGATGTGGCTTTCCTCCACACCCAGGTAGGTGTACGTCTCTCCGGCATCCAAGTGGTGTAGGATGCTTCCGTCCACTAGCTGCGCGTCCTTGTCGTAGTCCTCGCATCGTCCTCTCTTAAGATGAACCAGTGCACATTTGTCCATCCCGAATTCCATCCCAATAGCCCGTGTATACTCCTGTACCACCCTGAGGGATTGGTCTAAGTCCCTCTCACCGGACGCATATAGTTTAAGGTCATCCACATAGAATAAGTGGGTGACCTTATGCCTCCGTTGACTGGGTGGTCCGCAGTAGTAGCCCTTGGTTCTTCTGAGCTCAACGGATAACGGCAACAATGAGATGCAAAATAAGAGAGGGCTGAGGGAGTCTCCCTGGAAAACCCCTCTCTTGATGATGACCGGCTCTGTCTGGACTTTCGCATTCCCTGATGTTATGGTGAAGCGAGTCCGCCAGAGCGGCATCAGTTGTTCAATGCATCTCACTATCGGATCGGGTACCGAAAGGCACTTAAGCAAGTACACGAGTAATTCGTGCGACGTTGTATCAAATGCCTTTCGATAATCGATCCAGGCCATAGAGAGGTTTCGCTTGTACTGCACGGAGTCCTGCGTTATAGATCTATCTATCAGCAGGTTCTCCTTGCAGCCAGCGACACCCCTCTTC